>CM054061.1:15426479-16026479 GCA_028641055.1 Alopecurus myosuroides | reverse complement strand
CAAACGGGAAGTTGTCGTGCTAAGATTCTAAAATACCAGTGTATTAGAGCATCCGAGTTGTGTCTTCAATGGATGTACTCCTGTAATCTAGTTTTGTTGAAGTTGTACAATAGGTTTCTCTAGTGCATTAATTATCTTTGCTTTTACAAAATCTATGAAAGGGCTAAAAAAAGAGACCAGAATCCCGTGACTACCAAGGTTGTGCCCCTGGAAAGCGTGATTCCATAGGGAGCATGCTAGGAGGCTGCACGGTACTTTAAAACACACACCATTCAGACTTTCAACAACAGAAGGCAAACTGTAGAAAGAATGATTTAGCTTGTTTGAATAAAGAAAAAAAACAGAGGACAATGGTGTGAATTACGATTCAAACAAGGATGTTATTCGAACTGAACTGTAAGGATGCTCTAAGGTCTATGCCCAGCACAATGAGACCACTCTTGTCAACATTTGACGTCGTCTCTGTCAAGCTGATGGACACCTCCTGATCAGCGGCTTCCTCATTGTAGAATTGACCGAGCTCCACCTCCATCCAACCGTCGGTCCTTTTTCGAGGGAGCACCACGTTCTCTCCCGGAGTAACTGTGCTAGGACCCACAATAGACGGCAAAATGTGATACGGAGGCGCTCCGGACGCGACATCTTCATCCTCATTGACACAAGCTTGGAGGCAAACTTGGCGGGTTGATTGTTGGCTCCCTCCAACGCTGACCGACGCTTCCTGGAAGGGGGAATCCAGCCGGTAGAGTCTTTCACCGAGCTTGAACACCATGTAAGCAGCATAGGCTGTGTTCCCAGAGAGCATCTTGCTCTGTATCTTGCAACTGATATCCAGCCGGCGAGCTCCCAAGATTTGAGCAGCCCCCGAGAACCTACACATGGAGAAATAGGGTTTATGTTGTCGTGAAAAGGTAAAAAAAAAACATCTAAAGGGGAGAAATGGACCCCAAACCTTTTGCTCCCTAGGATGAAATCAACCTCGGCACGGATCCAGCGGCTGGAGCGCCGTGTGTAGTGCCCTTGCTGACATCATGTAGCACTTGGTGCCGGTTACTCTGTCAAGTCGCATGCTCTACATGTGGGTGGATTATATTATGCAAACTAATCGAGCATACCAGAAAAAATGGTCATGTGTACACGTACGGACGTACCACGAGCTTGCCTGGAAGGAGGGCTGGTTGGATGGACAAACGTCGGAACAGGCCCTTCTTGGACGCTGGGGCGCGTTGGAGCTCTTTCCTGCCGAACCGTGGCAGGTCGCAGGGCAGGAAGAAGGACCACACGTCGTCGGAATCAGCGGCGGCACAGTAGGCCCGGGATACGGCGCCCGCCCGGCAGGCGTCCTGAGGTGAGGTGAGGGAGATGACCATCTTGAGGAGCTCCTCGGGCAGCCTCTCGATCTCCATGGAATACAGCTCCGCTCTCAAGAAGGCGACAATGGTGTTGGAGCAGTTCCCAATATTGTTTTGTTCTCTGCAAGTGGCGGTCTTGCTCATACTCTTATTCAAAAGGGCCGCTCATATAGTAGTATTAGCAAACTTGCTCCCTACTCAAGACGGCCACTAATCTACCTAACAAACTTGGCCATTTCTTCGCCTAGCAAAGCCTGGCTGCTGCTTTCTAGCTTTACTCAGTCAGCTGGGTGGCCAGGTCGGCGCCACCATTCTACCGGTTTGGACGATGTCAGCGCATCCTGCACAGGAAGCTGGATTTGTTTACTAAATGGGGTCAAATGTAGCACAAGGGGTCACAAGTGCAAATTTTAAGAGCCAAACAGTGGGGTGTTTTTATTAAAAAAAGTTTGGACTCGAGATCTACGTTTAGAAGTTGTTACATTATTGCGAATGAGGCTTTTTTATGGGATGCTCTCATTCTCGTCCGACTGAAATTTTCATAAGTCCGATAACCATTAGATTTTTTCGGCGACACCTTTCCTACACTCAACACGTAGCTTAGCATGCCTACATATACCCCTTCACCGAGCAGCAACTGGTAAGTGGGCACGCCGATGTACGTTGGCTGCGTTGGCTTTGTACCGGGTATTTTCATTTTATTTTGGGAAACTTCTAGTACCTCCCGATCGGTTTTTTGTTTATTCTTTATTTCTTCATGGGTTTTTCTTTTGAGGTTTTCCCAGTTTTATATTTTCATATTTAAAACTGTTCAGATTTAAAAAAGTTTCGAATTTCAATAATGTTTTAGATTAGGAAAATGTTAAGATTTGGAAACTGTTCAAATTTAAAAATGTTTAGATTGAAAAGTTCATGAGCCATTTTAAAATTAATGGACATTTTTTCGTGAATATTAAAAAAATTCACAAACCATTTTCAAATTCATGAACCATTTTCAAGTTCATGGAAAAAGATTAAAGTTGTGAATTTATTTTCAAATTTAGGAACATTTTTAGGTTTCACACAAAAATTCAAAGTTAACAAAGAAAGGAATCATAACCTAGATCCGGAAAAAAATCCGGACCAAAGGAAGCTCTTTTATATAAATTCATTACTTCTTCCAAGAAAGTAGTGACGTTTGTGCTTTTTAACTCCATTTGTTAGAAATCGCAAAACAACTAACCTTAGGCGAAGAATTCAGACATCACCCCGGATCATTATTCGTAAAGGGATTGTAATTTGTATCTTAGTTCTTTCTTGGCTATATTTGTTATATTTAGAAAAGCAGTACAACATCATACGGCTGGGACACGCATTTTTTTAGAACATAACAAGATTATTTTTGATAGAAAAATGTTCAAATGGTTTGAAATCAAGAATATGCCAAGAAAATCAAAGAAAAAAAATAATTACTAAGATGCGTATTTATTGATAAAATGTTTTGAAAAAATATAATTACTAAGATGCGTATTTGTTAATTTGATATTTTTTTTGAAATAAAAAAACATTCGCAGATTTGAAAAAATTCTCAACTATAATCTTTTTTCATGAATTTGAAAATGGTTTGTGCATTATTTTAAAATTCACGCAAAAATGTTCATTAATTTGAAAATGGTTCATGAACTTTTTCAATCTGAACATTTTTAAATAATTATTTTTTTACTTGGTTTGTCTTTTGTTTATATAAAAGAGCTTTATTAGTTCAAAAGTTTGCATCAACCGTGATACAACTAAAACACTTTAGATCCAGCTTGCAAATAATCCATAGCAAATTGAATAAGATTATGACAATGCTCTTATTCATGTGATTAAAGGAAAAACATAGAATACACGTTTATACATGCTTGGTAAAACCTTCTGGGATGTCACGACCTAGATAACATGCCGCCACCTAGATAACATGCCGCCACGACCAGACTCTCTAAAGAGTATAACCAAATTGAGAGAAGACACATGGACAAACGAGTACCCAATAATGCGCTCGAGCTGTACAATTTTGATAGGTCAGATTGCGGCCCTTCTTTTTGTAATAAAACGTATATTGTTAAGTTGCAATATTTTTAGTTCTGTACAACTTGGTCGACATAGAAATAATTATTTTTCAGGCGGGTTGAAAATAGAAATTCCTCGCCCAACATTAGAAACAACCTAGTTGCTTTGACTACAAGTGCAATACTTGAACGCGTGCACTCTTATATGATCATACAAGAATTACAAGCCAAAAGTTAGAATAAACACTACATGTCAGATTTGTCTCACTTGCACGCTGCAAGAGAGGATGTGACTATCAAAAATGAAAAAAAGAAAAACTACCATAAGCAAAGCATGACTTTGTGCGAGTCTCGCGCCCTACGTCAGCGGTCAAACTCTGCAACGGACGAAGGAGAGCCCGCCACAACAACCACGGCGGACACGTGCAACACAACTTGGCACCGCATCGCCACACACACACGGTGCGCCCACCGAGCATGTGGTCCACCGTCGTGCGGCTAGCATGCCGCAGCTCACCGCGGCCGAACAACACTTCGCCCACCACAGCCGGGGACACCCTGTTGAGGAACACGTCCATGCTCCCTGGGCTGAGGCATCCTCGGGCATTGCGCTGCTGAAGCCATCTGGGACCGGAACGCCATCAAGGAAGATCTCTGTGGTGCTCAGGCCGAACCGCATGGACTCGTAGTTCGGGTTTCGAACCACAACCTGCACGACATTGATCCGTAAGAACACGTAGAGGTGGCATGGTGTGGCCAACCGGGAGTAAAAGACGGGGTCTTTAGTCCCGATTTCGTAGTTCCGGTTGACCGGGACTAGACCCCGTTCTCAACTAGGACTAGAGGCTCTTTTTCTACTACTGTCTTGTTCTTTTCATTGTTTTCGATTAAAGGTGCAAGTACGAAGAAGTATACGAGCTGTTCAGAGTAATTAAGATGTTGTTTTGCGATTCTTTAGATTTCATATAATGATATTTTTTCTTTGTTAATACAACATGTTTGTGGTGATAGATATTGTTGTTGTGATAGTGCAAGAGGATAATCAATCTGCTATCACTATGCTTATTCGTGGACTTCCACATGCAATTTTTTTTCGCGGTGCAAATTCACTCTAAGTATGAAAACATGATTCTGCGGACTTTTAAATTGCTGCTATTTATCGGAGGTGACATGAACAATGGTAGAAATTTATCAAATCGGTAGAAAGCAACACATAATGGAACAAGAGAACAAATAGTGAGAAATATGACACATATTTTTCTTAATATTTGGAGTTGGAGAAAATATAGGAAAAAGACGAAGATAGTCAAACGATAAAAACTAGAAGAGAAATATTATGGTTATTTTTTTAATGCCTTAATTTATTATTCCACATGCGATGCACTTTTACTTAGCTAGTAAATCAATTGCATGGAAACTAACACAATTGAGGCTACTTTTTTGGAATTGGTTAGTAGAATTTTGTAGGCTCAATGTGCATTAGAAATAACAATTCTAAATTATTTATACTAATTGTTTTTACTTAATTTATTTTCACTTTTTTGTATAAAATGTTAAATTACACATCTATTTATTATTATTAGGTTAGAAAGATAAAAGTGTTGTTAAATATTATGATTTTTTGTTTCATTTCACATTAATAGCATGTATCATTGCAAATATCCTTGAGCTAAATTTAATATAAATATTTTCATTTTAAGTTTTATCTCAAGTTTACCAAGAAGATACATCTTATTCTTTCAATTCCTTTAGTTCTAGGAAAAGAAAGAAAATAGTAATTTTTTTGTTACTCAGCTGATTAAATTATTCCATCTATACGCCTATAGAGTATTTATGTGTTCCATATATTTAAAAAACTTAGTAGATATCTCTAGGTGTTGCATACCTAATAAATATCTTGGACGAGAGTTTTGAGAGGTTTAGTTAGTGTATGATTGTTTATCTTAGTTATGGAATATTCATTTTAATCATTCAATTATGAGCGTCGATTTTCTTATCCGGCATATGGTGAGAAGTTGCAAATTAATATGTTGTGTACAATATCATTGACATAGGGAAAACTGCTGCTTTTATCCTAAAATTTATTGTGCGTTTGAATTTTTCTGGTCTTGAACTCAAAACTTTGAGTATGATTTCCATTTATAACATTTCTATAGAATTAGTATAAGAAATTAGGAAACAAGAGTGTTTTCACAATATAAACAGATCAATATCATTTATAAATGATCAATTCATGCAATTTAATATATATTAATAGTTAGAGTCATGCATTGGAGACTGTGTAAAGTGTACCTTATATTTTGGCGCGAGAAGAATTCTTAGATGACTTAAAATATAAAACATCCCTTCTATTTTCATCATATTTGACATTGGTGTCGTGGCCTCTTGGACAGACACCGGAGGTTCTCCACACCCCCTTTTTAGGTTTGGTGAAAGGGTGCAACACGATCCATGATTGCATACCACAACTATTGGGAGTATGGACACAAAAACACGGAGATTTTACCCATATTCAGGCCACCGGGAGGCATAATACCATACGTCTTGCTTGTCCGATTATTTCAATGGACCTTCTGGGAGATTTATAAGGGGAGCTATCTCATTCCGTGTGTGAGGAGTCCTCTTTTTCTCTCTAGGACTCTTTGCTCTAGTATGGTTGGGGCTCTCTCCTTTTGGACAGACTTGGTCCTTCTTTATATGAGTAAAGGGCTGCCAGAGTGGCTAAGCTTACGTGAGTTCTTCCTCTTTTGGGAGGGGTAAGGTGCCGGATTGGCCTGGCTGGAGATATTCAACGTGATGCATCATGTAGGGTATGAAGTAAGGCGCAACTGACTTTTATGATTTTATTGATGTTATCCCGCCATCTCGGGCGTGATGGGGCGTGATTGTGGCAGTCGAAGTTGTCTGCTATGGTAGGCTATCATGACGGCTGGCAGAGAGGGAAGACCCGAGCAGCCTCATTCTATCGGGGTCTCTCCGCCCTATGATCGTGTAGGGGTGGTGATTGATGCTCGTGATACACGCGTTTGTTGGGAGACCCCAAGAGGAGGGTGTGATGAGCACAGCGGTAGATATTTCCCCTTAGTTAAGAACCAAGGTTATCAATCCAGTAGGAGAAAGAGGACCTTCGGAAGGTTGATACCACTGACGGTGGTGTTGGCGCTTCACCGGTGTCAGCAACAACGTGGAACCTGCACACAACACAACCAAAATACTTTGCCCCAACGGTACAGTGAGGTTGTCACTCTCACCGGTCTTGCTGAAAACAAAGATTAGACGTATAGCGTGAAAAATAGTGTATGCTTGCAGTAAGTAAAGAAAGCTGGAAATAGTTGTGGTTTGTTTAACAGTGTAAGAAAATGGACCGGGTTTCATAGGTTCACTAGTGGTGTGTCTCCATAAAAGATAGCGTGTTGGGTGAACAAATTACAGCTGGGCAATTGACAAATAAAGGTTGAACCGTAGTGCACATCATGACATGAAGACTACTACGATATTTAGTGCGGGCATTACAACAATATACATAGACCGTAATCCAACTGCATCTATGACTAATAATCCACCCTCAGGTTATCATCCGAACCCCCTTAGGTATTAAGTTGCAAGCAACAGATAACTGCATTGAACATGTGTGTAATATAAACAATGATTGTACACGCGGGCACTCTCAACGTTGTTTTCCCCCTAGTGGCAACAACACATCATCCCCCGTCACGTTTCTGTCACTCGAGCACAGCCGAAAAGGAGGCATGAACCCACTATCTAGGATAAATACTCCCTCTTGGAGTCACTAGCAACTACTTGTCCAGAGCAACCACTAGCAACGGAAAGCATGCAAGATCATAAATAACATATGCAATAAAGACTATAATCAACTTGACATAAGTCCAATATTCATCGGATCCTAGCAAACACAGTGTAAAGAATTACATAAGATCAATCTCGATCATGATACGCAGCTCACGAGATCTAAACATGGAGTCATATGAGGAGAAGACAACCATCTAGCTACAACTATGAACCCGTAGTCCAAGGATGAACTACTCAAGCATCACTCCGGAGGCAGGCATGGTGATGTAGAAGCCTCCGGTGATGATTTCTTCTCTCGCAGGGTGTCGGAGACAGCTTCAGAACCCCCCTGATCTAGGGTTGACGGTGACGACGGCTGCGGAACTTTTCGGGGATATTTGATTAGGTGTTTAGGGTTTTCCATCCGGGGGGATTAAATAGGAGAAAGGGCAAAGGCGGTGGAGCTCCGGGGGCCCCACACCCATAGCTGGCACGGCTAGGGGGCGCGCCACCCTATGGTGTGGGCCCCCTGGTGCCCGTCTTTGAATCTTCTTTGGTCTTCTGGATGCTTCTGCGAAAATAGGCATTTTGGGCTTTGTGGGGTCCAATTTCGAGAATATTTCCATAACAAATTTTTCCAGAAATCAAAAAACAGCAGAAAACAGGAAACTGGCACTTGCATCTTTTTAATAGGTTATTCCCGGAAAATGTGTACAAAATACTATAAATAAGGGCGAAAACATGTAGCAATTGGCATAATATTATTATGGAGCATCAGAAATTATAGATACGTTGGAGACGTATCAAGCATCCCCAAGCTTAGTTCCTACACGTCCTCGAGTAGGTAAATGATAAAACACAATAATTTCTGAGGTGACATGCTACTAACATAATCTTGAACTTCAAACACAAGCATGATAAAAAGAACTTTAATGATAAAGCATAGGACCAGCAGGAGTACCTGAAGGATTGGAGTGAAGAAGTAGACACTAATGAGAAGTTTTATGTGCACAGCATGACAAACTCCAATGTCATTCCTGGAAAGTGCAAAATGGTAATAATCTTCAAACTGAAAGTGCAGTGTGTTCTTACTAACTTAACTTTCATTATATTACTAACAAAATTGTTACTAATGTTGACAGGACATTGGTACAAAGTACTCCAAGCAGTTCCTTCATGCGAAACTCAAGCAGGAGACAAGGTTGCCACTGATGTGCATTAACAGTGATGTGAAGTTTTCTGTTAAGATGAAGATAGGGCAGAGGAAGAACAATACAATACTACTAATACACAAACGACGCGTAGATTAAACTTCTATATACAGTACTATTGAATACAGCAAATAGTTCTAATATTTATCTTGCACTGGTTCTACCCTTCAGTTCCACCCCTCTACACCTTTTGTATTGGCCTTGTCCCACCCCTCTCCATCACTTTGTGTCATGCTATTGTCCCACGCATCATGTTGAGTATGCACCGGTGTCGGTAATTTGGGGAAGGCTTGAGTATGCATTCTTTTTTTAGTACGGAGCACTCGTAGCCCCTTGAGGATGCACTGCAATTTCCTGTACAGTTTAAAGGCAACAAATCCATTGACAACACCATATTTCAAGTTAACCTCGTCGAGTGGCTGCTTCTCCCAGAACTTGTGTCCATTTTCTGGAAAGTTGGTCTTCATTTCTTCATATGAGTCGTCGATGAGTTCACCAGCGAGGGCAGCCATTCCTTTCCTAGGGCCACGCCTAGGAATGTGGTAGATATCTTGGATATCCTTATGATACTTCAATGAGATTTTAAAACACCAAGTTCTTTCTATTACCTTTCTGTCCCCCTTTATGTCGACGCTTGCAAAGTTACTTAGGCCTTCATTAAAAAAACTGAATAGCGCCTCACAGCGTTCTTTCGGCCCGTAGTAGTAAGAATGTACAAATGTAAACTTGTAGAAAGGATAGTTAAATTTGGAGAATTTGCAGTAGCAATAAAAACTTACAGTACCTAGCCAATTGCCAGACCAATACAGTTTGAATAACCTTAAAAATATACTTGTTCTTCATACCCTCTCAAATCTTGCTACTACTTTGTTCTGGTTTAGATCTGGAACAATGAATTTTGTTCTGGTTTAGATTTGGACCAGTGAGTTCTTCATACAGTTGTTTTGCTTTGGAGGAGTGAATGTTGATTGCTACCTCTTGCTACTACTGTTTTCGATAGGGTTTTCTCTTGCTGTATCAAAAACTTTGATAGAGTTTTCTCTTGCTACTACTATTTTCTAGTTGCGAGTGTTGACAAAGGCTTTTTCCCTATCTTTCACCCTCTACATCAAACGAATCAATGTTTTTTGGTCTATCCCTTTCATTCATATGCAATTAGTATTGTGTCTTCTCTACCTTTCTTTGTGCTTACTATTTGTTTTATCTATTTTGACACTTTGTATGGATACAGAGTAGAAAGAACGGTTCTTTGTACGGTTTGTATGGATTCAGAGTAGAAAGAGGTATAATATAGTGTTGTCTCTTCTACAGGTATGGAAAACCCTGTCCATTTGAACAGACGATGCCCCATATGTTCCCAGCCAGAATGGAACCGTGGAAGGAGTGACAGACGTGCCGTCTGTTTTGAGTCTGTCATGATGCTAGGATACAATGATGGAGATGTGGCTTCCTCGTGCAATTCTTGTATCAACTTCAATTTCTATGTTCAAAACAACAACCTGTTTTCTAATGGAATATCTTTACTGAACAATGTAGAGTGTGTCCTGCAAGGGAAAGATCAAACTTGATAAGTTGACTCCGAAGAATTGGATGCTGGCAGCTTACCAAGGCCGCACCTTTGACATGTATGTCAACAAGACAAAGGAGAAGACAGTCATTTGTGGACCATACTGGAGGTCATTGATAAGAATGTTTCAGATTGAAAAAGGAGATATTGTAAGCTTCAAACTTGAAGAAGAGAATGGGAAAGAAGGGATGGTAGAAGCTGAAAAGGAAGATTGGCAGAATATGGAGTTTTTCAATGTTTCTGTCTACAGGGTGGTGAACAATGTCAGACAACAAAAGCAAGTTTATGCGGAGCTTAGTCAGTACTTGCTGGCATTACTTGGTAAACAATTACTCGCTTAGTTCAGTTGTAATAGAAACATTGGTAACTACAATTGGTATACTATATTTAGTGTTAATAATTCCTTTTGTTGCCTATTAGTTTCTGAACTATAATTAGGGTGAAAACCTGAACATTGGAAACTATAACTGATGTGAACTATACTGATGTGCCCTTGTCCTGATGTAATGATGTGTCATGTCCTAATATTATTAACCTGGTATATATATTTGAGTGTCCTTGACATTACCTGACAAAAATGATGTGTCCTACTCCGATTTCTTTAATGTCTTTAATATATTGGTGTGGTATATATACAGGGCTACGTGACGTTGCACCGTGCATCAGGTTGTCTTTACAGAATGTGGTTTTCACTGACATCGTTCGTGTGAGTGAAGATCACATGAATTCTGTACTGTTACAACTGTACAGGATTAAATGCTCTGCACCTGCTGATTAACTTGCAGAGGATGAGTTTTATGTCAAAACTTCTGGCAGGAAGTATCTGGTGCATAAAATTGATGCACATAATGAGGACGCAGTAGGCCTGGTGAGTATTGCACTTGAGTATGCATTGCTTGCATTTCAGGTTGTACCGTTGAATCGATGCTGACTTCTTGTATTTCTATTTTCTGTCAGTTTGTTCCTCGTGAACTGCTAGATGAGTACGAGTACGACCCGAGTTTTGGGACGTCTGTACTGTGGAAAAGAGGTCTCGAGCTGCCGATTGAAGATATGTATCCATCTGGGATGGACGCCTTCACTTTGGATTTGGAATGAAGATTTGGTCGCAGATGAGGAGATGGTAGTAGAAAAAACTACAGTCATGGTGAGGGTCTATCCAAGCGGCGATTCGCTTCGTCTTGACCTTCTGGACGTGATTGACTGATAGAATGAAGTTGGTTCCTTTTGGATGTGATGAATTGTTTAGTATGTTGCTTTCTAGAATGTCTTTTGTTAGATTGTTGACCAAACTGAATCACTGTCAATAATTTGGTTGTTAGTATGTTGACCAGACTAAATCACTGTCCTTTTGTAATGTTGTTAATATGTCTGCGGTACAGAATTTGGTTGTTCATAGGTATGAACTATCTCTGATTTTGATCTTCGGTTTCTATAATGAATTTGGAGGCACTTTTCATACTGTCTCCAATTGTTGACCGAATCGGAGGCACTTTTGAAAGTGCCTCCAAGAGTACCTTGAATTGGAGGCAGTTTCTAAAGTGCCTCCAACTGGCCAACAATTAGAGGCCGTACGAAAAGTGCCTCCAAATGGGTAACAATTGGAGGCACTTTTAAACCTACCTCCTAATGGGCAACAATTAGAGGCAGTTTGAAAAGTGCCTCCAATTTGATCAAGTTTTTGAGCCAGTATTTGAATTAGTGCCTACAAAAAGGGTTAAAAGGAGAAATTTATTAAAGTTTCTACAAAATGTCGATTAGCTCGAAAGTGCCTCCTGTTGGAAGGATGTGGCATAGTGCCTCATTGACGCTCCCGCTCCCGCCCCCGCAGTCGCCTGGATCCCGCTGCGGCCGGTAGGTGCTCATTGACGCTCCCGCCCCGGCAGTCGCCTGCACGTTCGTCCCCCGCTGCGGGGCTTACTGTGTTCCCCGCCCTCCGCCGCGTACCGGCTTCCCTGTGCGCCTCATTACTCCTGCTGGAAGAAGCACACTCCATCATCGTTGCCGGGTGACTACCCGCCGCGCCCCAGGGGCCACCAGGCCCCATTCCAAGTCTTCACGCGCTGCAGCTCGGTCCCGATGTGGAGCTGGCCGGCGCCCTTCTCCCTTCACCGAAGCGCATCTCCCAGGATCGATCCCTGTCCCTCTTCCCTGCCGGCTATGCGGCATGCCGCCCCATGGTTACGCGCGTGGCAGTCAATGCTCAGGTCGTGCATCTCGTCTCCCCGCATGGCCCGTCCAAAAGTGCCTCGCCGGACAAATAGCATGCCTCCTCTGAATTCTGAGAGAATCACGCCCTGGTAGGACATGAGAACAAGAGAGGGCGAGGACGTGTTTCTTTTTCCGGATTGGATTTGAGCGCGCGTTCGTTTTTGGCTCTCCATTTTTTTTTTT
The DNA here is from genome assembly GCA_028641055.1 of Alopecurus myosuroides. Taxonomy (NCBI): domain Eukaryota; kingdom Viridiplantae; phylum Streptophyta; class Magnoliopsida; order Poales; family Poaceae; genus Alopecurus; species Alopecurus myosuroides. The sequence continues at coordinate 16,014,136 of CM054061.1, read as the reverse complement.
TTTTTTTTTTTTTTTTTTTTTGCCATCGGTGTGCGACGTACGACGTGTAAAGGCTATGTTTTATATACTGTACTAGCAGGCTCCAAAACCTCTCATGGGCCTCCTGCCGGTGCCTTATCACCAAATTATTATTACCATTAGCAGTTAACAGGATTGATTGATTAACAACGAGCCCCGGTACAAGATAATAAGATAGTAACAGTAGTAACCGACAACAGACTCGAGTAAAAGCAACCCTAAGCATGCTAGATAATAACAGGCACAAGCAATGGCTGTAGGTATGGAGGTGGTGGCAATATCATGGCTCAAGGTATCATGTGATGGGTTCGGAGAACAAGCAACGATACATAGGGCTAGCAATAGTAGACAAAAAGATAGTATCGACAACAAGTGTGGAAAGGAACTCGATGATTCATGTGAGTGATAACTTGCCTGGCAGCTCAGCCTCGTACTGGGCTAGGTCCTGAGTAGTGGTGTCGTAAGGCTCGTCGGTACCAACGTCGTCGTCTAATCGAGAAGAAGCAAAAACAACAACGAAGGAAGACGGGCAATCAATACATGGCATAAGTGCACAAACATTGGATGATGCATGTCATGTTTAATAGATGCAACAAAATAACTTGCTTGACATGAAACACAAGTTTAAATGGATTCCATATGCAAAAGGGTGCATATGAAAGCCCATGCTTGGAGTTGAATTAATTGTTCTATCACTAAGCATCATGTGTAAGTGACTTAGTATGATGCATGCATGATGAATAACAATAACATAACAAGTTAAATGCAATTGGAATGATAGTTAATCATTTTAGAAAACATTAACAAGCTTGGAATTATTGGTACTTAATGGTGTTGAACAAGTATTGATTGTTTTCAACAATTTAAAGTATGCAAAACCAAATACATATTTTATATTTGAAAAGTTTATCAAATTTTAGTTGGATTACATGTTTCACAATTTGAAATTGGACTTTGGATTAATTAGTTATGAACTAGCAGAGTACCCGTGCGTTGCTACGAATAACAAAAGCGTAAAAAAAATTATGTCTCTCCTTGTCAGACACTATAAGCTTATTCTTATTTGCAGTCTCCATAAGAAATTGGAACAAATGATATTACTTACATATGTTTTATTGTCCACGGTCCCGTGAACCAACACATTTTTAGCACACTCGGTAACCAGAGATTCCTTGAAAAAAGTTAATATTCATAACTAACATGTAAACACTGAACGGTATATATTTTAGAACAATTGTATGAACTTTACAAAAGAAAGCACACAAATGAAAAAGGAATCTATGTCTAGAAAGATTTTTATTACCAGGCATACCTGAATTTTTTTACGTATCATAAGGAAAGTTGATTTTCAATAAAGTATTTCAAGGAAACATAAAACATTTGCTACAAGTATGAAATTTACAGTTTCTCTTAAAATTGGTTTCTTTGAAAGAGAGGTAGAAATTTTTTGGCCTTCCAGACAAGCTATGTCTAGATAGATTTAAGCACCATAATTCACAATTACATTTCATTCTGCTGAAGGTGATGATATTTGAGTGACATTAACACCCACAAGAATAAACAGAGGAGTTTCAGATCCTTAAGATGCCATATCTTTGTAAGAAAGTAGGTGAAAATCTTTGTAGGTATCAAACCCTTAAGATGCCATATCTGAACTTGTAGCTTGTGCACTTAGCTTCGTATCATAGTTGAAGACAAATATGGCTTTCACATACGCACTACCTTCGCATTATGACAAATATATGAATAAAGGTTTCAATATTCGGCCTCTTACGAAATGCAAACAATTTGCTGATTTAAAAAATGAAACTTGGTAGTTGGTACAAACAAAGTACTAACTTTTTTGGCTGGAACGTGGTTTTTATCTCTGAATCAATTAGACCATGTATAGGTTGGTAATAAGTAATAACCGAAGTAATTTTTTTCCGACCCCGCAGCCATTCATCTATTTTGCATTCACCCATTTGGTAAAAAAACTGGGACATCAAGCTAGAGAAAGTCCACTTTTCCTTGTCTCTCCAAGTTCTCTACATAAGTCGAGTCAGCACTTTTCCTTGTCTCTCCAAGTTCTCTACATAAGTCGAGTCACCTCTACATAATCCAAGTTCTCTGCTTAGCAGCGACGCCTTGAGTGAACGACCTGTAGATGCCGGATGTAGCAATGCAGTTTTGCGACCAATTGGGCCGATGATCTTAGGCACAGCTTCCTCTGTCTGCTCAGCTGCTAACATAACTTCAGATGGTATGGTCCTCCAAACAAACTGCGTAAACAGAACAGAGTGCGGCCAGGGCATGACTGACGCTGGCCCCATGCTAGCACCATGGTCCATGGAAAAACAACCCATTACATGTTTTGAAAGACAAAAATTGGCCACTGCCAACAGTCCATCAGTTAAGTTGTTCTAAAAGACATAAAAATTGGCCACTGCCGACACAATACATCAGTTCAGTTTGAACATTGGAAATTCTAAGCCTGAAACTTTGTCCTCATATGCATCGCATCAGTGTGAATGTGCAAAAATTTCCATGACAGCACCGGCTGCAGATTTGGCTCTGTGGAAACATGTCATAATGCACTTTCGTCTGTAAGATTTCTGGGTACAATAGAACAGTGCGGACGACACAGATTAGAAAGAAAGCACAACCGTGAGCTATCTAATTCGTCTCCTCCACTTGCAGTGCAGGAAGTTGATGTCCTGTGATCCAGATGCCTTCCTGGTGGAGCTCCGACACCGAGAGGCGAACGTGATAGAGCCGGCGTGAGCTGCCGGCCGCGCGAGATGTAGGTCATGGGGCCGCAGGTGGCAGCACGGGATGTAGCGGATGGGGGAGGCGCCGCTGGCCGTGCGGGCCGGGGTGCAGGTGATAGGGCCGGATGCGGTGACGCATCTCAAGATAAGGGAAAGGGTATGGGTTTGTTTGAGGGTGAAAAAGCAAACGTGAAGAAAGAATATGGGGTGCGGGTTGATTTCTGGATATTTAATGGACTTAAGTGCAAACATGCCATGACGTACGACTACCACCTTAAGCCGTATTATATAGTGAAGATATGGTAGAGATACCCATTGTGACTAGTCTTATCGAGTTGTATGCACCATGGACGTAATTTCAAACAAGTACTCAGTAAATAAGACGCTCTCGTCATACAAGCATAATTCAGCTGAAACTGAAAGGAGTAAAATAAAAAAAGTACCGATTGTAAAAGAATAAATAAAGTTAAGAGGTCGTCAGATTCTTCTTACAGGGTAGAGAGGAGTGGATACTCTCAAACTACTACGAGGAAAGAATGACGCCACAGTCTCGTGACTTGGACGTCAGCGTTCGAATTCCGCGACGCACGACGGCGAGCCAGCAACGACGACCACGGCGGAGACGTGCAGCACGACGCGGCACCGCATGGCCACGCGCACGGTGCGCCGCCCGTAGAGCCCGCCGAGCACGCTGATCCTGCCGTCCACCTTCGTGTGGCTCGTGAGCCGCACCTCGCCGCGGCCGAACAGCACCTCGCCCACCACCGCCGGGGCGACCCTGTCGAGGAACACGTCCATGCCGGCGCGCACCGTGCTGGCTCCTCGCGCCGACGCCTCCCCGGGCGGCGCGCTGCCGAGGCCGACGCGGCGCGGCACGCCGTCGAGGAAGATCTCCGTGGTGCTGGCCCCGAAACGCATGGACTCGTAGTTGGGGTTCCGGATCACGATCGACGCGGACAGCGTCGCGTTGATACGCAAGGGCACGCCGAAGTCCACGTGGAAGCGCTCCACGGCGACGGAGTCCATGGTGATGTTGGGGTCCCGGACCTTGAGCACGGTGAGGGAAAGGACCAGGATCGTCACGGCGATGACCGCCGCGAGCAAGGCCAGGACGCAGCAGGCGCGCCGCAGCAGCCGGCTCCGGTGCGCCTGCTCGGCCGGCGGCTTCACGGCATGTCCATCCTCGATGGTTGCGTCGGAGACGGCCTTGGCTTTGGCCTTGGTCTTGGTCTTGGCGGTGGTGTCATAGAGCAAGGCGGGTTCAGAAACTTTTTTGCTGGGCTTCGTGGGCGTGTCCTCCGCCATGGGTGGTGGTGCGAGTGGCGTGGGGGAGTTGGCATGGCGGTGTGGCGAAGTGGCAATAGCTGCCGAACTCGACGGCAGTTGGCCGCTGGAGGATTTATGGCGGGTAGCCGTCGCAGGCGGCCGGGTAGTCGAATTTGGTGGTTAGGGAGTTGCACGTCGCATTCGGAAAGACATGTTTGTACGTCCGTCTTTAATTCGGTCAGGGGTGTCGCTCGGGTCGACACTCGACAGGTTGAACGAATAAACGTTGGTGCCCATCTGAAACCGCGACCATGTTGGCCTCCTTTGGGAAGGAGGGAGTATATTGTGCTGCACGTTTTTTGTTTATTAATTATTGGTCAGAAGCCAGAATTGCAGGCATCAATATCAAATATTTTATATCAGAGTTGCCTTGCTGGAACGAAAGCCTTCTCCGACAGAACTTTTGTAGCGAAGATGTGATGGACATCCTATCCATTCCCATATGTTCTGATACAGAAGACTGGGTTGCTTGGCATTATGACACGAAGGGATGCTTCTCAGTGAAATCGGCCTACCGAGTCCAGCTTGCTACAGAGGAGATGACAAACCAGCAGAGTGGAGGATTGTCTTCGGCTGGAAATTCTTGGCTGAAAGATGCATGGCGTCGCTTGTGGAATCTCCACTGCCCTGCACGTGTGCACCACTTTCTCTGGATATCTGGCCACAACAGCCACCCGCTGCACATGAACATTGCCCGTAAGGGAATTGAGCTTGACACAACTTGCGTGGTCTGCCACAAGCTGTTTGAGGATGGAGGCCACCTATTCTTCCGCTGCAAGCAGGTCAAACCCATATGGCGCGCCCTCCAACTGGAGGATGTTAGACTCTCCCTAATGCAATGCCATGGACCCATGAGAGTGATGGAGGAAATTCACAGTCTGCCTTACGAACGTAAAATGGCAACTGTGGCCCTGCTGTGGACTTGGTGGAGCGAAAGAAATAAGGAAAATCATAGCCAGAAACGACGTTCCACGGAAGACTTACAGTTCCTTGTTAAACACCATGTGTCTGAATGGAACCAGTTTTACAAGCCCAAGCAGCGACCTTCCCCGATTGCCAATCCAGTATGGCTGCCACCACCAGATGAGTACATCAAACTTAATACTGACGGGGCTTTTGTGGAGTCAGGAAAATTCGGCAGATGGGGAGCCATCGCTCGAGACAGCCATGGAAATGTGATCTTTGCGGCAGCGGGAAGAATCAACATTGCTTCTGATGCATTACATGCGGAAGCTCTTGCGATTGAGCATGGCATCCGTCAAGCTGAACAGATGGGAATTGGCCGCATCATTGTGGCAACTGATTCACTGAACCTGCAGCAGGCACTGACATCGAACTCGCATGATCTAGCTAAACTGGGACACTTATTCTTGGATATCAAGTACCACCTCACTATGGAATTCCATGACTTTGTAGTTGAGTACTGCCCAAGAGAATGTAATAAGCCTGCCCATCATCTAGCAGCTTTGGGTATGAGGGAGTCTAGAACAGACCAACTTCTGTGGCTGTCAGATTTCCCGAATGATGTTTCACGTTTGGTGACCGACGACATCGTCGTGTCCTAATGGAATGCTTGCATTTCTTCTCAAAAAAAAAAATCAAATATTGTCCCATGGGACTCAAGTAGCAACAGGTGGCGCAAGGTGTAAGGTGTCTAGAGATGTCTCGAAACCAGCCAGGTTATTTGCTTCCGTATTTAAAATTGCTGCTACATAAGGCTGGTCACAATGGGGAGTAACATAAAGTAGTAACCTACACATTTTCCTAGACTATGTTACTACCTTCACAATGGGTAGTAACATCATGCAACGATGCATTTATTACGCTATAGACTCATTGTTTCTTGGATTGTGTGATGTTCCGGTAACTTAGCTAGTTACCACAAGCACCTCTCTCTTCATTAAATACGTGCCACATAAGCAAAATTGTATTGGAGTGTGTGATGTTACTCATAAGTTCCTGCCCATTGTGACCATCCTAATGATTGATTACTGAGCTCCTTATTACTACAATGATTTGAATAAAGTAACGGAGATGTGAAGTGAAAGCACCCAAAGAAGAGCATATTGGACAATATTTCTCAAATGAGAAAGCTTAACAGAGTTGTTATTCCATCGTAGGCTATGTAATGTTTAACTTCAATGATTCGTCCTCACCCCAATCTATGTTAATTGTCGCCCATTTACTATAAAGTTGTACTAAATCAACGGCAATTAATATGGATCAAAGGGTACCATTTGCCTCTCTTTTGTTTTCTTTGTAAGCTTTAAAAATCCTAATACTTACTCCGTCTCAAAATAAGTGTCATCAGGATGGATGTATCTAGATGTATTTAACTCCTAGATACATCCATTTTAACTCATTTCAACGACACTTATTTTGAGACGAAGGGAGTACATTATGGTTATGTGCATCACTGCATGCGAGCAGGGTATTCTCTTCCCTTAAAAGGAACCAATTGGTCGTGTACAATGAATATTGCATACTAGATTGTTTATCGTGGCACACTGCTATTCGAAATTAAACTGATATCATCAAAGTAGATATTTCTTGTGAGCTCTTTGAAATTAAACTATTTATTGTGGCATAGTGCTATTTTTTATACTCCCTCCATTTTGTACATCGTATTCTAAGTTTTTTCAAAGTCGAACTATTGGAAGTATCAACATCTCTAATATCAAATATATAATATGGACATATATTTTATGACGATTCTAATAATATTAAGTTTATATTATAGATTATTATATTTTTTCATGTATAGTTGTGTCAAATTTTATAAATTTTGACATCGACTAAATCCAGATCACAATGTAAATAGTGAACAAAGTGAGTATAGTTACTGTCAAAATGTTAACGACTTTTACCGAGTTTAACGACCCAACTCGGGCCTATAATGAGTTGAGCCGAGGTGGCCTTTGCTTGTTAAGATTAAAGAGGTTAACAAGTTCGAGCTAAACGATCCAAGACGAATCATTATCTAGGCTTATAGGTAACGAAAGCAGCTATACCAATGTGATGAACAAGATGACATTCCTAGTCACATGATTGCAAAGCCAAAATGATTTGGATCAAAATATGGAGATGTCAAGTGAAATCATCCAAGCAGAGGACAATGGAGAATATTTCTCAAACCAGAAAGCTTAAGAATGTTGTTTTTCCATCATAGGCTATGGAATGTTTGATTCAATGACTTATAACTTTTACTTATCTTTTGTGTCACACCCCAGATTTGGGACACTTGTAACACATGAGAGAGACCATTTTTGTGAGACAACAAAAAATTTTAATGCCCTTGTGTAATCCAACATTTTTTAATTGAACCATGGTTATCTATGCAATGCAACCAATCTTTGATTCAAAAATCATTCACTTTGTTTCCTGGTATTTTCCATTTATTTCTGTGAGGTTTTCCACCTGGTGTTTCCAAAGTTGTTCATCAAAATTCTTGTGGCAATGTTGTTCTCAACTTATAAATGATATTTGGTTTGTTTGGAATCAAGAAAACAACTGGGCAAAATATTACACCAATGTTTTCCTTAGGATTTTCTATAAAAACTCTTTTATGAAAAATAAGCCAATTAGGTGTTTTTCACTCATGTTATCTATATGATAGAGAATCACATTTTGTGTTTTCATGACATGGATGTGATCTCTAATATATGGACTACAAATTTGTGAACTTGGTTTGAAGATATGATTTACAGAAGAAATCATTTGATTGATGTTTTTGTGTTAAGAAAATAAGACATAATTAGTGTTTTCTAGAAAACAGAGAAAAACATAAACTAGCTGTTTTTCCACCTTGTTTTCATTGATCATTTGAATTTCAGATTTGTTTTCTTCTGCTGTTGATGAAAGTACAAATGTCGCTTAACACAACCATACTTGGAAAACAAATTTTGAAGTTGGTTTGATCCATGAAAACAAGTGCAACTTTTCGCTAATGCACTCTGTTCCCCCAACACTTAGAAAATGACACGAAACTCAAATGCTTATAACTTTAGTTTGGATGATCCATTTGCTGCACGGTTTGGATCTTCTAGAAGCCTAGCCAGCACACAACGTTTCTATCCCTTAGCCACCAAGTCAAGTTGACCACGGGAGAGGAGAGCGTGCCGGTTTCACAGGGGAAAACGAGGGCGAGCTGCATGGGCACGGCCTGACAGAATCGCATGGTCGCGAGCCACAATGCACACTCACAATTTTTCTTCTGTTTCCTCGCCGTCTTGGCCTTTGACTGACCCTAGTCGTACCTCTGGACGCTCCCAAGGGGCAAGAGACATGGCGCGCACGGGCGCGTCTCACTGACGCTCGAGGCCGCCCGAGCGTGCACACGGACGCCCCGCCCCTATATAGCCACCGCAGGGCCACGGCCTCGCTACCACTCCCGCACACACCCGCTCACTCACCCCAAACCCAACCACGAGCACCATGAGCCCTCTGCTAGCCTAGATCGCCGGAGAAACGCCGCGGCCACCGCGGACAAACACGGTGGGTCGCGCACGCCTGGAGCCACCCCAACCCTCCCTTTCACCCTCAAACGACTCCCCACCCTCTGTGGATTGTGCCTGACTTGTTCCCGTGGTTCCTTGCTTGCAGGATCACCGGTGACCTCGTTGGAGCCGTCGTGGGACGCCTGCACCGTGCCAGCGACTGGAGCTACCTCGCGCCACGTTTTGAACGCCCCTGCACGGCCCCGAGCACCTACGACTTCCTCAACCTATCGCCACCCGCCTGCAAGCAACCTAGGTGAGCAATCGCTTCCAAAATCCCCGCCGGCCGCGCTCGTTCTGCTCGAGAGAGAAAGAAGAGAGAGAGAGAGAGAGAGAGAGAGAGAGAGAGAGAGAGAGAGAGAGGAGGACGATGGCCGTGCGCCGTTGATCGCGAGATCAACGACCACATTTAAACCGCGAAGCGGTACGCGTGCTCAGCGTGCCGTGGATGCGAGCTGGGACGTAGCGCCCTAGCAGGCCGCGCGCCCGTGTGTTGCTCAGCCCGGTGAACGATTTTCTTTTCCTTTTTAAAAATGAACTGAATCTGACACTTTGCTTTAATCGTGTTAAACTTTGTTAAACTCAAAAATAAAATCCACCAAAATTACAAGTGATAGATATACAAATTCTTGAACGGATGCAGCTTGCAGAACGGTATTTGAACCATGTATGAACGAATGAAAATGATTAACTACACATTGTCTGTTAAGGAAAAAATGCAATAACTTTTGTATGGAATGTTCAAAATGTGCAAACTAAAATTATTTGAGTAGCCCTTGACTAGATCTACCAGTAGGACTTGACCTCACATCAAGGTGAGCTACCATTTGGAAATGCCATCCACTTTGGTATTTGTCCAATAGCATATTCTAGGATTTTTAGAAGTTGTTTGAAAACACTGTTTGATGTGAATCCAACTGGATCTGTTAGATTATGTGTAGATCTATGATATCCTAGCTTGGTGTAATTTGTAGAGCTCTAGAGTAATTTTGGTGTCAGATCTAATTTTTGCACTTTTCTGTTAGAAATATTATGTGTAGATGTAATTCTAGAATAATTGCTTACTAGTGTTACTTTGTTATCTAAGCATGTTTTGATGTTGTGCCTAGTGTTATAATGTTGTTTTCTCACAGATATATCATGTTAAAAAGTTTGTGCATGTTTAGGATTTGTATGGAACTAGTATGAGCATAGTAGTATTCTCTAGTTTTATTTTATTAAATCTTGTGATGCAAATGCTTAGCTAGATTTTTATATAAGTTAATAGGAGTATTTTTATGTGGATCCAGTACCATTTTGGTACTGATTAGTGCTTCTTTTCACCTCTGTTAGGGTGTGTTTTATTTTCCTTAGAGATGCATGTGTAGCTTTAGTGCTTTTTATCCATAGTGTTGTTTTCCACTAGAATCTCTAGTTGTGTTTTGACTAGATGCATGTTTTGTTTTCCACAAGTTGGACCAGAGGCTTAGTACCTCTTAAATGACATGGATTAATTAGTGGAACACCCACTGGTTTCATCTCATTTTGTTGAGAAATGATATATCTCAACCATAGTAGTAGTGGTAATGTTATTGAATATTATTACTTTGGATGTATGCTTGTGTAGTATTGTTTGGTGAAATTGTGTGCTATTTTGTTTGTGAATTGCTTGATGTATGGTGTAGTTGAGAGTCTTTGCTTGCTTACTTTGGTTCTGCTTGAGTGTCCTTATTTTTATTTTACGACGATAGAACCCGAAGAAGAGGTAGTTGGAGCCGGACACTACTACTACCACTCTTGCTGTGATCGCGAACAAGACCCTCGATTCCTCCAAGGCAAGCCATCCTTAAAGCTTGCTGTTATACTACTTGTGATTATCTATCATGCATGTCCTACTTCTGAAGTTTTTCAAAAACTTTATTACCAAAAACTATTTTATTGAGTGATTATTACTATTAATATTATATAGTTATACTATCACTTTGCCATTAGTCAACTTGGTGTTACCAAGCCCTTAGCCACCATAAGGTATATAAATACCGCCTAAAGATAATAATCTTGAGTCCCTAAGTGGACACTTTTAAAATGTTCTTTTGCAAACAAAAGGAGTTGAAAGGTCCACGGTTAAGAGGCGGGACCTTGTTCACCGGGGGAGCTAAGGAGTTTTTTTCCAAATGTTTTACAAAAGACACATACCCTAGTCTTCGCTGGACAACCAAGAAGTATTGCCACTCTAAACCAACATGGGTACGGGGACTATCTAGATACTTTATCTTGTTAGTGTGTGTTACATCCCAAGATTCTATAGAGAGGATGATTCTCTGAACCGAAATGTTGCCAGGAGGGAGAAACGGGACATACAAACTGTGGGATTAATTTCTCCTCCGGGTGCGACAGTTGGGTCTCCAGACAAGGCAGGGTGGGACCTGGTGCCGGGGAGAACACCCCAACTGAAGGGATGAGCATATACTAGCTTCTTCAGAGTGGACAGTTAGGATCATTCTTCTGATGCTTGCATATCTCTATGTCGATCCATGGGTGGTTCATGGCAGATGTTTGGATCTAGTGGAATGTGTACACCTCTATAGAGTAAAACTATTCAGAATAGCCGAGCCCTCGGATATGGGAATTTGAAAGGCCATGTAGCTAGCATTGTGTCAAGTTTTCAAAAAGAGTTTTGAACAAGGACTTGTACTTGAAAGGTATCGATGAAGAAGCTGGAGTTGTTTCCAAGAAGTTTTGCAAAGAAAACTTTTTTTTATACAACAAGTTTTATAAAACCTCTTGTACATGCGATATCTACAAGAGAAAGAAAAACTTATATTATTTTCTTCTGAAGTATCTTCTTCAACGAAGATACAGATAAAATGAAGCAACCATGATGTTATCTTAGATATACACCATGGGTAGTGAACCCTATTTATAGCCTACCCATCCACCATATAAGCATACTGCATTTTGTAAGTGTATAAAGGATGTCCTGTAGAGTACATTCAAATGTACTCACATTGGTTTCGCCCTTGGCTATTTACTTGGCCAGACTTTGAGGAGATGCCTTTGGAGGAGGAATACGAAGAAGAGTACTATTCCGACGAATATGAGAACTAGGCCCGGCTCCCGGTCAGCAGCCTGTCTGTGACGGTGTGACACAGGCTACCTACGTGTATTTCTTTTCCGCTGTGTGTGTGATGGGAGACTTTTCCTGTCCTACGTGACAGTTAATAAAGACTTGGTCATGTGACCATTGGTTTATAAGACTATTTTATTCGTGTAATGGATAATGTATCTGTGTACCACTTCGTATGTTGTTCACAACTGAATACTTCGGATCGTGAATGTATGCATATGAGGGGTTTTCGACCATCCGGTTTGGGGCCTCTACAAAGTTGGTATCAGAGCCATCCTGACCCTAGGAGCCCTTAGTTACCATGGACGTTAACTAGTACTCTATATATATATACATAATATACTTAAGTGACTAAGCTTTAAAAGATTCTTATACCTATCTTCCCTATTTTCTCAAACTCTACTTACATTAAGTTATATCATGTTCGACTCTAAAATTTTGCACACTTGGGTCTAACTTAATCTTACTTAAAATTTTGTGTAGATGGACGTGGTTTTCACCGAGGCCTGCCAGTTGGGACTGGCTAGGGACTTCCCTTTTCGCTTCGAGCGAAGGCTCGCCGCGATGACCAAGCTTCTCGATCGTCCCATTCCCGAGCTGCGGGGAGGGATGATCTCCGGATCTCCCATTCAGGGAGAGTGGTTTGTGGAGTGCACCATACGCCCTCCGCTTACCACTCCTTCCGCGGAGACCTTCGTCTTCACCACCTTCGAGCGCTCCTGGTAGGAGGGCGCTGTGCGAGTGATCCAGGAGGCCATTGCGCGCCTGGCGCCCTTGAGGGACTACAAGTTTCTTGGGGTCTAGCTACGAGTTCCTCGGGAGGAGGGACAAGACTGTCACACCTGTTGCCGTGTCTCTGGACTTCGCGGGTATCGGTTCTCACTTGGATGACATGGAGGTTCCGCTTTACCGCACTCAGCGCCGTCTTGACGACATGAGCATCCTGCAGCACACCACTGTTGCAGAGTGTCGTCTCCTCTGTACCCACCTAGGTAAGACGATGCTCGACCTCGAGACAGCGACTACACGGATCCGAGCCTTGGAGAGTCAGCTGCGGACCACTCGTCTGGCCCGTACCCATCTCACCACCAAGGTGGGATCACTTTAGGAGGCAAACGCGATTCTGCGTGAGCGCCTGAAGACTGCTAGAGAGGACCTAGCCACTCGGGACTCCACACTCGAGGATCTAGAGGAGAAGAACTCCGAGCTTCGTAGGGATAACGAGGATCTCCTCCTCGACGACGACATCCTGTCTGATGTTGAGGGGATGGATATGAGCGCGCAGAGTGTGTAGGAGGACGACGACTCAGTTGAGGAGGAGGACCCCGAGGAGCTCCTTTTCGACGGAGACAGCGCTTAGGACTAGCTGTAGTGCCTCTTAGTTTGTGGAGTTGTGCCAATGAGATGTACGGCGACCCTATAAGGCGAGTCCCCCCGATGTAGCTCTGAGGAGCGTAGTTGTGGTAGATGTATGTTGGTGTGTTGTGGTATGTATGATTTTGTGCTATGAGTATGATGTTTGTTTGTATGATAGCTATGTTTGGAAATTTGTCTCAACCCTTAAAAATTGTTACCCTAATTAAATCACTTGTCTTTTCCGTTTGGTTTTTAGACACTCTTTTGGATGTTCGAATTTTTGGTGTTCTAAAAGCAAAGAAGTCTTGCTGCATAGTCTTACACTTATTTCAATAAATAGCGTGTCGCCGCATCGGGAACCAGCACCACCACCCCCGCCGTCAATGGAGGCATTGCTAGCACTTATGATGGAGGATCGCCCGGCCACTAGAGCCGAGAGTGCTGCCACGATTGCTGCCCTGCAGCAGTTGGCCGCTGCCAGCGCCAACAACAATAACAATAATGGCGATGACAACGGTAATGGCGGACGCTCAAAGCTGAAGGTGTTTCAGCTGACCAATCCTCCGGTTTTCACCAAGATCGTGGAACCACTTGACGTTGACGATTGGCTTCGCACCATCGCCAACAATCTGAAAGTGGCAGGAGTGGATGAGAATGATAAGGTGCTATTCGCCACCCATTTTCTTGCTGGACAAGCAAGGACTTGGTGGGAGACTACCTGTGACACTATCGCCCCTGATCACGTGTTCACTTGGGATGATTTCACTGCCCGGTTCCGCAAGTACCACATCCCTTAGGGTGTGATGAGCATCATGAAGGAGAAGTTCCAGAAACTGAGGCAGGGAAATATGTCTATGTCAAAATACTGGGAGGAATTCACTCTGCTAGCCCGGTATGCACCAGATGAAGTTAACACAGAAGCTAAGAAGAAGGAGAGATTCCTGAATGGGCTGCACGATGAGTTACAGTGTACCCTAGTGATCATTCCATTTGCGGATCTGGAGTCACTCGCGGATGCCGCGATGATGATGGAGCACAAGAGACAGAATGTCTTTGAAAAAAGGAAGAGAAAGATGCAGTTCCAAGGTGGACCTAGTGCACCCAGACACCGCCCCACACCATATGCCAGGCCACCACGACACAGGGCGCCTGCCCTTGCGCCAAGAAACCACCATAACAGCCACAACCACAACAACAACCACCACCATGGCCACAACAACCACAACAACCACCACAACAACAACAACCGTGCATCCTATGCACCCAAGCCTGGAGGCAGTGGGAATGGAAATGGGAATGGACAAAAGCCCAACCATGCTGCCAAGCCAAACCAGAACACAAAACTCAGCGGAGGTTGCTTTGCCTGTGGCAAGGAAGGACACTTTGCTCGTGACTGCCCGACCAAGAATCCTACCCCAGCTCAGAACACTGCTACCAAGATGACAATGCACCAGCACCCAAGAAGATGAATGTGACCAAGGGATATATAAATCATGTCACTTCTGAGGAGGTTCAGGACACGCCAGATATGGTGATGGGTATGTTTCCTGTCAACTCTGTACCTGCTGAAGTATTGTTTGATTCGGGTGCATATTCCTTTGTTACTATGCCATTTGTTGAAAAAAGTTGGATGAATCACACACGGTTGCACAACCCCATGTTAGTAAAAATCCCCGGAGCCAATACCAAAGCCAACCGTATTTGCTATGAAGTACCCGTGGACATACAAGCGAAAACTTTTCGTGCCGACCTGATAGTACTGGGATCCCAAGGGATAGAAGTAGTACTGGGCATGAATTGGATGACCAAGTATAGTGGTGTGATTGATTGCACCAGGAAGTCCATATCTTTGACTGCCAGTGATGGAGAGAAATTTTCCTTCGCCGCAACAAAGTCTACCTCAAAGACTCACTGCCACACTGGTAAAGCCACACCCGCACTTGAGGAAGTTCTGGTAGTATGTGAATACCCGGATGTGTTTCCTGAGGAGTTACCCGGTATGCCGCCTGATCGGGATATCGAGTTTGTTATTGAGTTGATACCCGACACTAGACCAATAGCACAGAAGCCTTACCGGATGAACCCGAAGGAGTTAGATGAGTTGAAGGAGCAGCTGGATGACATGTTAAGAAAAGGTTTGATTCGCCCTACTGCATCACCATGGGGATCACTTGTCATTTTTGTGGACAAGCGGGACGGTTCCTCACGTCTATGTGTGGATTACCGTAAGTTAAATGATGTTACCATCAAGAACAAATAACCTCTGCCCAAAATTGAAGACCTGTTTGACCAGCTAAATGGGGCAAGAATTTTCTCAAAGATCGATCTTCGTACTGGTTATCATCAGTTGAAGGTTCCTGAGACCGATATTCCAAAGACCGCTTTCAACACACGTTACGGATTGTATGAGTACACAGTGATGTCTTTTGGTCTAACCAATGCCCCCGTCTACTTCATGAATCTTATGAATAAGGTTTTCATGGAATGCCTGGACAAGTTTGTCATGGTTTTCATTGACGACATTCTTATTTACTCCAAGGGTGAGGTTGAACATGAAGAACATGTGAGAATTGTTCTCGGAACACTTCGACAGCATCAACTGTATGCTAAGTTCAGCAAGTGTCAATTCTGGTTGAAAGAAGTGGGATTTCTTGGAAACGTAGTATCCGGAGGTGGAATCTCTGTTGACGCTGCTCTGGTTCAGTCTGTCGCTAATCGGGATGCCCCGACCAATCAGACTGAAGTCAGATCTTTTTTGGAATTAGCCGGATATTATCGCAAGTTTGTTCAAGGATTCTCTAGTATAGCCAGACCACTCACCCAATTGCTCAAGAAAGACAAGTAGTTCGTTTGGACGGACAAATGTGCTGAGAGTTTTCAAGAGCTGAAAAATCGACTGGTGACGGCCCCGGTACTCATTATGCCGGATGTCACCAAGAGTTTCGATGTGTATTGTGATGCTTCTAAGATTGGTCGTGTAAGTGTTGTCATGCAAGAAGGAAAGGTCATCTTGTTTATCTCACGTCAGCTGAGACCACATGAGTTCAATTATCCTACTCATGACTTAGAGCTTGCTGCAGTTGTACATGCTCTCAAAGCATGGCGACATTTCCTTATTGGGAAGAGGTGTGAAATCTATACAGATCTTAAGAGTTTGAAGTATATCTTTACACAGCTTGAACTCAATATGAGGGAACGACGTTGGATAGAGCTCATCAAGGACTATGATCTTAGTATACACTATCACCCTGGAAAGGCGAATGTTGTTGCGGACGCTCTTAGTCGAGAGCCAGCCTCTCTGAATGCTATGATTCAGATTAGACAATCGGAGTTGTGGAAAGAACTTGACCAGCTTGGTATCGAGGTGGTCAGCTATGGCATGTTGGAAGCCATGGAAGTTAAACCAACTCTAGTTAATCAAATCAAAGAAGCTCAGAAGTGCTAAAAGAGTATTGAAGGAATTAAAACCCGCATGGAGAAAGAAGAAGTTGCCGGTTTTACCATTGATTATGAAGGAGTCTTATGTTATGAAGGACACATTTGTGTTCCGACTGAATCGGAGATGAAGCAAACAATCATGACTGAGGCTCATGACACTTTATACTCTATTCACCCTGGAGGAACTAAAATGTATCAAGATTTGAAGGAGAAGTTTTGGTGGCACGGAATGAAGCGAGATATTGCCTCGTTTATAGCCAAGTGCCATATTTGTCAGCAAGTGAAGGCTGGACATCAGCGTCCCGCTGGTTTGTTACATCCGTTGCAAGTAACTGTTTGGAAATGGGATGAAGTTGGGATGGACTTCATTACTGGACTGTCACGGTCCAGTCGAGGAAATGATTCGATATGGGTAGTCGTTGACAGGCTCACAAAAGTTGCACACTTTATACTTGTCAAGACCACATATCGTGGAGACCAGCTTGCTGATCTCTATATTTCTCGGATAGTCAGCCTACATGGAGTTCCCAGCAGGGTTGTGTCAGATCGAGGATCACAGTTCACCTCTCGATTCTGGAAGAAGTTACACGAAGCCTTGGGAACCAAGCTAGCCTTTAGCACAGCCTACCATCCGCAGACTGATGGACAGAGAGAGCGTGTGAACATGATATTGGAAGACATGCTTCGTGCCTGTGTTTTGTCCTATGGAGTTAAGTGGGAAGATTGTCTGCCGTTTGCAGAATTTTCTGACAATAACAGCTATCAGTCAAGCCTGCAGATGACACCTTTTGAAGCCTTGTATGGACAGAAGTGCCGCACACCTCTGAACTGGACTGAAACGGGAGAGAGTCAAATCTTTGGAGTTGACACTCTGAAGGCTGCAGAGGAACAAGTGCATTTGATCCGTGACCGTCTTAAAGCCGGACAATCACGCCAAAAGAGCTATGCGGACACTAAGCGTCGCGATGTCTCTTTCACTATAGGAGATTTTGTGTATCTGCGTGTTACGCCGCTCAAAGGGATGCAGCGTTTCCATGTCAAGGGAAAGCTTGCACCCCGGTATATTGGCCCGTTTAAGATCCTAGCCTGTCGTGAAGAGGTATATTATCAGCTGGAGCTACCTGAAGAGCTGCCAGCCTTTCACGATGTTTTTCACGTGTCATTGCTCTGGAAGTGTCTTCACGTACCTGATAAGAAACTCACTTACCAAGACATTGACTTCAAGACCATTGACATCAATGATGATTTGACCTACCGTGATCGACCCCTGCGTGTACTTGAGGAGAATGTTCGTGCTACCAGGAGAAATGCTTTCAAGTTCCTTAAGATTCAGTGGACGAATCATTCAGAGGAGGAAGCAACCTGGGAGCGTGAAGATTATATCAGGAAGGAGTTCCCCGGTTTCCTCAAAAACTAGACCAGCGAATCTCGGGGCGAGATTCTTTTAAGGGGGGAGATCTGTCACACCCCAGATTTGGGACACTTGTAACACATGAGAGAGACCATTTTTGTGAACCAACAAAAACTTTTAATGCCCTTGTGTAATCCAACATTTTGTAATTTAACCATGGTTATCTATGCAATGCAAGCAATCTTTGATTCAAAAATCATTCACTTTGTTTCCTGATATTTTCCATTTATTTCTGTGAGGTTTTCCACCTGCTGTTTCCAAAGTTGTTCATCAAAATTCTTGTGGCAATGTTGTTATCAACTTATAAATGATATTTAGTTTGTTTGTAATCAAGAAAACAACTGGGCAAAAGATTACACCAATGTTTTCCTTAGGATTTTCTATAAAAACTCTTTTCTAAAAAATAAGCCAAGTAGGTGTTTTTCACTCATGTTATCTATATGATAGAGAATCACATTTTGTGTTTTCATGGCATGGATCTGATCTCTAATTTATGGACTACAAATTGGTGAACTTGCTTTGAAGATTCTATTTACAGAAGCAATCATTTGCTTGATGTTTTTGTGTTAAGAAAATAAGACAGAATTAGTGTTTTCTAGAAAACAGAGAAAAACATAAACTAGCTGTTTTCCCACCTTGTTTTCATTGATCACTTGAATTTCAAATTTGTTTTATTTTGCCTTTGATGGAAGTACAAATGTTGCTTAACACAACCGTACTTGGAAAACAAATTTTGAAGTTGGTTTGATCCATGAAAACAAGTGCAACTTTTGGCTAATCCACTCTGTTCCCCCAACACTTAGAAAATTTCTAAGTTTATAACTGAAACTGAATTTCTTCAGAGTCAGTGAAATGAAACGAAATTCAAATTCTTATAACGTTAGTTTGGATGATCCATTTGCTGCACGGTTTGGACCTTCTAGAAGCCTAGTCAGAAAACAATGTTTCTATCCCTTAGCCACGAAGTCAAGTTGACCACAGGAGAGGAGAGCGTGCTGGTTTCAGAGGGGAAAACGAGGGCGAGCGGCATGGGCACGGCCTGACAGAATCGCACTGTCGCGAGCCACAGTGCACACTCGCAATTTTTCTTCCGTTTCCTTGCCGTCTTGGTCTTTGACTGACCCTAGTAGTACCCCTGGACGCTCCCAAGGGGCAAGAGCCATGGCATGAGAATGCCAGCGCGCGCACGGGCGCGTCTCACTGACGCCCGAGGCGGCCCGAGCATGCACACGGCCGCCCCACTCATATATAGCCACCGCAGGGCCACGGCCTCGCTACCACTCCCGCACACACCCGCTCACTCACCCCAAACCCAACCACGAGCACCATGAGCCCTCGGCTAGCCTAGATCGCCGGAGAAACGCCGCGGCCACCGCAGACAGACACGGTGGGTCGTGCACGCCAGGAGCCACCCCAACCCTCCCTTTCACTCTCAAACGACTCCCCACCCTCCGTGGATCGTGCGTGCCTTGTTCCCGTGGTTCCTCGCTTGCAGGAGCACCGGTGACCTTGTCGGAGCCGCCGCGGGATGCCTGCACCGCGCCAGCGATTGGAGCTACCTCGCGCCATGTTTACTACGCCCCTGCACGGCCCCGAGCACCTGCGACTTCCTCAACCTATCGCCACCCGCCTGCAAGCACCCTAGGTGAGCAATCGCTTCCAAAATCGCCGCCGGCCAAGCTCGTTCTGCTCGAGAGAGAAAGAAGAGAGAGAGAGAGAGAGAGGAGGACGATGGCCGTGCGCCGTTGATCGCGAGATCAACGACCACATTTAAACCGCGAAGCGGTACGCGCGCTCAGCGTGCCGTGGATGCGAGCTGGGCCGCAGCGCCCTATCGGGCTGCACGCCCGTGTGTTGCTTAGCCCGGTGAATGATTTTCTTTTCCTTTTTAAAAATGAACTGAATCTGACACTTTGCTTTAATCGTGTTAAAAAAATTTAAAATCAAAAATAAAATCCACCAAAATTACCAAAAACTATTTTATTGAGTGATTATTACTATTAATATTATATAGTTATACTATCACTTTGCCATTAGTCAACTTGGTGTTACCAAGCCCTTAACCACCATAAGGTATATAAATACCGCCTAAAGATAATAATCTTGAGTCCCTAAGTGGACACTTTTAAAATGTGCTTTTGCAAACAAAAGGAGTTGAAAGATCCACGGTGAAGAGGCGGGACCTTGTTCACCGGGGGAGCTAAGGAGTTGTTTTCCAAATGTTTTACAAAAGACACATACCCTAGTCTTCGTTGGACAACCAAGAAGGACTTCCACTCTACCCCAACATGGGTACGGGGCCTATCTAGATACTTGATCTTGTTAGTGTGTGTTACATCCCAAGATGCTATAGAGAGGATTTTTCTCTGAACCAAAATGTTGCCAGGAGGGAGAAACAGGACATACAAAGTGTGGGATTAATTTCTCCTCCGGGTGCGACAGTTGGGTCTCCTGACAAGGCAGGGTGGGACCTGGTGTCGGGGAGAACACCCCAACTGAAGGGATGAGCATATACTAGCTTGTTCAGAGTGTAGAGTTAGGATCATTCTTCTGATCCTTGCATATCGCTGTGTCCATCCATGAGTGGTTCATGGCAGACGTTTGGATCTAGTGGAATGTGTACACCTCTGCAGAGTAAAACTATTCAGAATAGCCGAGCCCTCGGATATGGGCAGTTGAAAGGCCATGTAGCTAGCATTGTGTCAAGTTTTCAAAAAGAGTTTTGAACAAGGAGTTGTACTTGAAAGGTATCGATGAATAAGCTGGAGTTATTTCCAAGAAGTTTTGCAAAGAAAACTTTCTTTTATAAAACAAGTTTTATAAAACCTTTTGTACATGCGATATCTACAAGAGAAAGAAAAACTTATATTATTTTCTTCTGAAGTATCTTCTTCAACGAAGATACAGATAAAATGAAGCAACCATGATGTTATCTTAGATATACACCATGGGTAGTGAACCCTATTTATAGCCTACCCATCCACCATATAAGCATACTGCATTTTGTAAGTGTATAAATGATGTCTTGCAGAGTACATTCAAATGTACTCACATTGGTTTCGCCCCTGGCTATATATTTGGCCAGACTTTGAGGAGACGCCTTTGGAGGAGGAATACGAAGAAGAGTACTATTCCGACGAATATGCGAACTAGGCCCGGCTCCCGGTCAGCAGCCTGTCGGTGACGACGTGACACGGGCTACCTACGTGTGTTTCTTTTCCGCTATGTTTGTGATGTGAGACTTTGCCTATCCCGCGTTACAGTTAATAAAGACTTGGTCATGTGACCATTGGTTTGTAAGACTATTTTATTCGTGTAATGGATAATGTATCTGTGTACCACTCCATATGTTGTTCACGACTGAATTCTTGGGATCGTGAATGTATGCATATGAGGGGTTCTGGACCATCCGATTTGGGGCCTCTACATTTTGTTTCATTTGTACGCTTTAAAAGTTGTATACATTCTGGTAGGTTGATGCGAAAGGATATATTCACTTTCCTTAAAAGGAAGAAATTTATCATTTATAATGAGTCTTGCATATTAATTTGGCATGAAGCGCAAAAACCCGAATTAATAGACAAAGTTTTACAACTAACATAAAGTTTAGAGATATAAACCACGGGATCAAAATCAAATATTCATTATCAACTGTTGCCTAAGAGGTATAACCGATATTATTTAAAGGCATAGTCTAAAACTAGCAAAACAGAAATACTCACAATAATATGAGCCGAATAAAAGTTGGACCAAAATAAAGATGGAAAAGCTAATCTGAATGGACCAAATTGTTAAGGCTTGAATAAAAGCCGAATAAAACTAGATTTTAATTTGTCAAGAAGAAAACATCAATACACAAGGCTCAAGTATGTGCAATAACTTATGTTAAACAACTATGTGATAACAAGATATATAACTTCAATCTCGATGTCATCACAAAGTAAATTTATAAGTAAATAGCTCAGGTATAGAGATAACTGTAACACCCGGGGGATTTCCCCCAAATAGGATTTGGTTGTTTTTCTTTTTTGCATTGCATCAGGCATCATATGCATTGCACCTTTGTTTTCAAACCAATTTAAAATGCAAACAAATCATTTCAAATTGTAACTTATAATTGATTTGAAAATATTAAAATATGTTTGGTTTTAAAAATTCCTTTTGTATGAAACCCTAATTTAAATTCAAATTTCCAAAATTCAAAATACATGGTGTAATTTGAACATTTTGAAAAACAAAGTTTCATACACTTGGGCTTTATTGCTGTTTAATCCAACAAAATTATTTCATAAATAGAAACCCTCAAAATTGCTCTCCTCTCTATTCTTTTTCTTTTCTACAAACAAATTGGAAAACAAAACAAAAAAGGTTACAAGAGGGAGAGAGAGCAGCCCAGCCATCCAAGCCCAAAGAGCATACCGAAACCAGCCCAACTCGCACCACCGAAGCCCACCCCAGCCTTCTCCTTCCTCTGTCCGTACAGGTGACGGAAGCAGAGGGTGGGCAACCGATCCCCCACCTCCACCTGCTCCCCTCCCCCACCTTAAAGCCATCCCCTTCCCTCTCCTAACCCTAACCCTAGCTCTCCCCTCTCTCTCTCCCTGCAGCCGCCGCCGCTCCCTTGTCTTCTCCTTCCTCTCTCTGTCCCTCCCTCTCTGAACTTTCTGTAGCACCACAAAGAGCAGAAGCTCGCCGTCAGAGGTCGCCGTCGCCTCGTCGCCTCGGACCTCCTCGAGTTGTACCGAGGCCGGGAATGGAACTCCCGCGCTGCCCTCGTCGTCCTCGCCGGAAATCGGGGCCGGAGATGCCCCGGGCTGTCCCCGCCGTGCACGCCTTCTTCCCGTCGGCCACCACGACGCCTCCTTCCACGATCGTCGCCACCGTCGCTTCTACCTCCTCTCCACCGAGCCAAGGCCGCACCTAAGGTGAGCCTCGCCTTTGGGCATCCTCCCTGCTTCCTTCCCCTTGCTCTGGCGTGCTGCCCTCGCGCGGCCGCGGTTGTCGCCGGCGATCACCTGTCCGCCATGAACGTGTTCTGTTCCAAGTTCAGATTAACGCTGCACCTTGCCCTCTTATTGTTGCGGATCTGTATACCATCACGAGTAGCACAGTAGCCCAGTGGCTCGGTTCCATCCGCACCGCAACCAGGTCTTGGGTTCGATCCCCCCCAGGCGCAAAGCCACCCCCTTTTGTCCATTTTTTTCCTTTTATTTCCCGAAATCCAGAAAAACAGATCTGAACCTTATTTGTAAAATCAATAACAAATTGAATATTGTTCCAATTTCAATGATTCAAGTTTCTGTGGATTCATAATCTTGTGCTCTTTCTGTTAATGTCAAAGTTTCAATATGTTTCTGTCATAAGTTTTGCACTAAAAAATTAAATACAGAAAATGCAATAAAAATCTGAAACTTTCGAATTTCATAACTTGAGTTCTGTTCATCCAATTTGAGCAAACTTGGGCTCTAAAAATTTGTCTTAACAAACTCTACACATTGGTATTTTATTTGGTCACAATTGAATTAAATTTGAACATGTTTCCTTCTTTTTACTAAAAAGGGCAGAATAAAAATGGTTATGAAAAATTGCATAATAAATTCAATAATAACCCAAAAATTGTGTTTAATAGCTCAAATTGTTCATTGAAACATTTTATACATGTTTTCAACATTTTCAATACATTTTGTTTACTGTTTTTCCTAATTAAAAGTGGTGCAATAATTCAATGCTTTAATTAAACCTTTTAAATTGCAAAATTCATAACTTGGGCAATTCAAATCCAATTCCAACATGTAAAATATGTTTTCCATGCAAAATTGAATAAGCTTTCCAAATATAAACTTTGTTTTCTATTTTGAATAAATTAAATTGCTGAAAATAACTATTTCTTAATTAATACATTTAAAATTGTCAATTTAACTTGCTCATCTAAAATCCAAATTCAACAAATGAAATATGCATTCCATCTAAAATTTTGTGTTCTTTCCAAATATAAATTTTGTTATCTGGTTTGAACAATTAAAATGGGTGAAAACAATAAATTTTTGTGTAACTCATTTAAGAAGCCAAATCTCATAACTTAATAAATAAAATTCCAAACTTGGTAAACATCATATCAAATTGAAGCTATTGTTGTTTTCTTATTGTTTTCATCATCCATGCATCATTCTAATTAACTTTCACATGATGGTTATTTGTAGATCATTTAATTCAACATTAATTCATGGGCTTTTCCATATGCAATCCAAATTGCATAAGGGCCCATTTAAATATGTTTACCATGTCAACTAGTTTATCTTTGATGCATCCTTAAACTTGTCATGCATCCATATCTTGAATCATGCTGGATCTTTTGCCGTAGAAGTAATTGTTGCATCCAGTGTTTGTTCTAGTTCGTTGCTTCTTCACGGATAGGACGTTGAGATGATGTGAGCAACGACAAGTTCTGTGGATGTACCTCTACTTGCTGGATTCCAGGAAAGTATACTCACTTGCTGCCTATGGCTGCCCTTCATCACTTGTTACCGATTCTTTCCGTTATCTTTATGCTAGCCTTATGATTCGATGGTTGTGTCTCGATCCTATCATATGTTTACCTTGCAGCCATGATATAGCCTTCCTTCCACTTCCTATTACCTGTTGTTTGTTTACCTTGTTGGCCCTCAAGTCGTAGTTGCATGCTTAGTGTTGTTTGCGCTCGAGTCTTGTTGTCCTTTTTCATATCACCTGTTTAGTTTGATAGTTGGGATTTCAATTCAATCAACAACATGTTAATGTCTGGGGTAACAATAATTTGATGATAAGGCACCGGCAGGAGGCCCGGTGTGGTTTTGAGGCCTGCAAGTGTCGAACTTAATTAGGAAAAGGGTCTTGTCCTCCGATCCATGATGAGCGCACTAACCGAATGTGGGAAGCGAGTATGGGCATCCCCCGCAACTTTGATTCGATTCGCATCTCGTCCAAATCGCCTCATTTAGTTCGGGTTTTCCATTTGCCGCATGCATATGCAGGTGCGAACCCTTGGCGCCAGGGTGGAACTTTTGTAGTCGGCATTTAGGGAGACACGTTCTTAGAGTGCTATGAGGGTCCCCTTTTCTTCGTGGGGCTTGATTAGCCGTGCGCTCAATTGCACGGGGTTCTTTGGGCTTGATGCGAAGAAGAGTTGGGTTGTGTTGAGTGCCTCGCTTGGTGGAAGTGCATTTCCATCTGGCGGGTCATTCTTACGTGTACGGCCAAATTGGTGCATCCCTGCAGGGTTAAATCTTCTCGAGAAGCCGTGTTGTCCGCGGTTATGGATGACTTGGTGAAAGTGCTGGCTAACAAGTACTCAGACAACTTACACTTAACGATGATAACTTGACTAGTAATATAGATTACCTCCACCATAAAGATGAATGTCACCTTAATCAATCGGGTGAGTTTCCTTGGGTTGCTTCCTTAGTAGGGGGTAACATTGGATGGGTATTGTTTGGTGAGTAGTTGTAGTTGGTTCTGATACGCTATCTTATCCCTTCCTTTTAGCCGGATGTTGTAGTGCGTCTTTGTAGTTAGTTAGTGCAGCCCGCTGCCGCTTCCTTGCAATAATCCCTTCCTTCCCGTTGTACCCAAAGTATTTATATCTTGTGATGATTGGTTACGCTGGTATCTTGTGAGTATGGTTTATCCACTTGCCAGTACTTAATCGTACTGACCCACGAATCCATTTCGTGGCTGCATATTCCACATTGCAGTCAACAGGTTTGAAGTCTGACGACATTAGCTTGGGAATCCCTCCGGCTTGGCCTGGGCAGGGATTGGACGCCATCGGTTATCTTCAGGACTCTTAGTCCAATTTGTATCTTGTCCGTAGTCGGACACTATGTTGTTTCTTCCGCTGTTTTTTTTGGATCTTTGTATTGTATCAGTTGTATTCTTGACTCGTTTGAGTCGTCTTGTATGTATCTTTTCTGTTGTTGTTGCGGAATATTCGTGAACTGTTGTAATGTTATCACAAGTGGCAATCTGGAATCGGTTATTATGTGGATTTTGGCGGAAATGCTGAAATCTGCATAGTGCCCGATCTCGGGGCGTCACAAATGGTATCAGAGCATGGTTTCCGATTCCCGATATTGTTTCGATATGAATGGTTATCGTAGCAACGGGTCCGCAAAGCCTGAAGAATAACCTCGCTAACGGTCGTGTTTCTAGAGTGTCAAAAACTATTTGTGCAAAACCTGTTTTGGAAACATCTCAATAGGATTCTTGTTTTCTCCTTATCTCTATTCTATTTCCCCTCCCATCTTATTTGTTTTGGAGTCTCTCTTCCTCTCAATCTTTCAAAGTTTTAGGATCCTACGTGGGTGGACGTTTTCTGAGCCTTTAACCTAATAGGTTCGATCATCGGAAGATTCCTGGTGGAAGAACATCGTCATCAATCCGAGCAAGAATCTCTTGTTAGTGGTGTCGAGAAGTTTTGTTAGTGGTGTCGAGGAGATCAACTGGAAGCATGAAGAATCGATAGTCGAACTTCTTTCCCCTCCCGGGTTAGTGGGTGGATTGCGAGGGCGCAATCCTTTGTTAGTGGTGTCGTCTGTAACACCCGGGGGATTTCCACCAAATAGGATTTGGGTGTTTTTCTTTTTTGCATTGCATCAGGCATCATATGCATTGCACCTTTGTTTTCAAACCAATTTAAAATGCAAACAAATCATTTCAAATTGTAACTTATAATTGATTTGAAAATATTAAAATATGTTTGGTTTTAAAAATTCCTTTTGTATGAAACCCTAATTTAAATTCAAATTTCCAAAATTCAAAATACATGGTGTAATTTGAACATTTTGAAAAACAAAGTTTCATACACTTGGGCTTTATTGCTGTTTAATCCAACAAAATTATTTCATAAATAGAAACCCTCAAAATTGCTCTCCTCTCTATTCTTTTTCTTTTCTACAAACAAATTGGAAAACAAAAAAAAAGGTTACAAGAGGGAGAGAGAGCAGCCCAGCCATCCAAGCCCAAAGAGAAGACCGAAACCAGCCCAACTCGCACCACCGAAGCCCACCCCAGCCTTCTCCTTCCTCTGTCCATACAGGTGACGGAAGCAGAGGGTGGGCAACCGACCCCCCACCTCCACCTGCTCCCCCCCCCACCTTAAAGCCATCCCCTTCCCTCTCCTAACCCTAACCCTAGCTCTCCCCTCTCTCTCTCTCCCTGCAGCCGCCGCCGCTCCCTTGTCTTCTCCTTCCTCTCTCTGTCCCTCCCTCTCTGAACTTTCTGTAGCACCACAAAGAGCAGAAGCTCGCCGTCAGAGGTCGCCGTCGCCTCGTCGCCTCGGACCTCCTCGAGCTGTACCGAGGCCGGGAATGAAACTCCCGCGCTGCCCTCGTCGTCCTCGCCGGAAATCGGGGCCGGAGATGCCCCGGGCTGTCCCCGCCGTGCACGCCTTCTTCCCGTCGGCCACCACGACGCCTCCTTCCACGATCGTCGCCACCGTCGCTTCTACCTCCTCTCCACCGAGCCAAGGCCGCACCTAAGGTGAGCCTCGCCTTTGGGCATCCTCCCTGCTTCCTTCCCCTTGCTCTGGCGTGCTGCCCTCGCGCGGCCGCGGTTGTCGCCGGCGATCACCTGTCCGCCATGAACGTGTTCTGTTCCAAGTTCAGATTAACGCTGCACCTTGCCCTCTTATTGTTGCGGATCTGTATACCATCACGAGTAGCACAGTAGCCCAGTGGCTCGGTTCCATCCGCACCGCAACCAGGTCTTGGGTTCGATCCCCCCCAGGCGCAAAGCCACCCCCTTTTGTCCATTTTTTTCCTTTTATTTCCCGAAATCCAGAAAAACAGATCTGAACCTTATTTGTAAAATCAATAACAAATTGAATATTGTTCCAATTTCAATGATTCAAGTTTCTGTGGATTCATAATCTTGTGCTCTTTCTGTTAATGTCAAAGTTTCAATATGTTTCTGTCATAAGTTTTGCACTAAAAAATTAAATACAGAAAATGCAATAAAAATCTGAAACTTTCGAATTTCATAACTTGAGTTCTGTTCATCCAATTTGAGCAAACTTGGGCTCTAAAAATTTGTCTTAACAAACTCTACACATTGGTATTTTATTTGGTCACAATTGAATTAAATTTGAACATGTTTCCTTCTTTTTACTAAAAAGGGCAGAATAAAAATGGTTATGAAAAATTGCATAATAAATTCAATAATAACCCAAAAATTGTGTTTAATAGCTCAAATTGTTCATTGAAACATTTTATACATGTTTTCAACATTTTCAATACATTTTGTTTACTGTTTTTCCTAATTAAAAGTGGTGCAATAATTCAATGCTTTAATTAAACCTTTTAAATTGCAAAATTCATAACTTGGGCAATTCAAATCCAATTCCAACATGTAAAATATGTTTTCCATGCAAAATTGAATAAGCTTTCCAAATATAAACTTTGTTTTCTATTTTGAATAAATTAAATTGCTGAAAATAACTATTTCTTAATTAATACATTTAAAATTGTCAATTTAACTTGCTCATCTAAAATCCAAATTCAACAAATGAAATATGCATTCCATCTAAAATTTTGTGTTCTTTCCAAATATAAATTTTGTTATCTGGTTTGAACAATTAAAATGGGTGAAAACAATAAATTTTTGTGTAACTCATTTAAGAAGCCAAATCTCATAACTTAATAAATAAAATTCCAAACTTGGTAAACATCATATCAAATTGAAGCTATTGTTGTTTTCTTATTGTTTTCATCATCCATGCATCATTCTAATTAACTTTCACATGATGGTTATTTGTAGATCATTTAATTCAACATTAATTCATGGGCTTTTCCATATGCAATCCAAATTGCATAAGGGCCCATTTAAATATGTTTACCATGTCAACTAGTTTATCTTTGATGCATCCTTAAACTTGTCATGCATCCATATCTTGAATCATGCTGGATCTTTTGCCGTAGAAGTAATTGTTGCATCCAGTGTTTGTTCTAGTTCGTTGCTTCTTCACGGATAGGACGTTGAGATGATGTGAGCAACGACAAGTTCTGTGGATGTACCTCTACTTGCTGGATTCCAGGAAAGTATACTCACTTGCTGCCTATGGCTGCCCTTCATCACTTGTTACCGATTCTTTCCGTTATCTTTATGCTAGCCTTATGATTCGATGGTTGTGTCTCGATCCTATCATATGTTTACCTTGCAGCCATGATATAGCCTTCCTTCCACTTCCTATTACCTGTTGTTTGTTTACCTTGTTGGCCCTCAAGTCGTAGTTGCATGCTTAGTGTTGTTTGCGCTCGAGTCTTGTTGTCCTTTTTCATATCACCTGTTTAGTTTGATAGTTGGGATTTCAATTCAATCAACAACATGTTAATGTCTGGGGTAACAATAATTTGATGATAAGGCACCGGCAGGAGGCCCGGTGTGGTTTTGAGGCCTGCAAGTGTCGAACTTAATTAGGAAAAGGGTCTTGTCCTCCGATCCATGATGAGCGCACTAACCGAATGTGGGAAGCGAGTATGGGCATCCCCCGCAACTTTGATTCGATTCGCATCTCGTCCAAATCGCCTCATTTAGTTCGGGTTTTCCATTTGCCGCATGCATATGCAGGTGCGAACCCTTGGCGCCAGGGTGGAACTTTTGTAGTCGGCATTTAGGGAGACACGTTCTTAGAGTGCTATGAGGGTCCCCTTTTCTTCGTGGGGCTTGATTAGCCGTGCGCTCAATTGCACGGGGTTCTTTGGGCTTGATGCGAAGAAGAGTTGGGTTGTGTTGAGTGCCTCGCTTGGTGGAAGTGCATTTCCATCTGGCGGGTCATTCTTACGTGTACGGCCAAATTGGTGCATCCCTGCAGGGTTAAATCTTCTCGAGAAGCCGTGTTGTCCGCGGTTATGGATGACTTGGTGAAAGTGCTGGCTAACAAGTACTCAGACAACTTACACTTAACGATGATAACTTGACTAGTAATATAGATTACCTCCACCATAAAGATGAATGTCACCTTAATCAATCGGGTGAGTTTCCTTGGGTTGCTTCCTTAGTAGGGGGTAACATTGGATGGGTATTGTTTGGTGAGTAGTTGTAGTTGGTTCTGATACGCTATCTTATCCCTTCCTTTTAGCCGGATGTTGTAGTGCGTCTTTGTAGTTAGTTAGTGCAGCCCGCTGCCGCTTCCTTGCAATAATCCCTTCCTTCCCGTTGTACCCAAAGTATTTGTATCTTGTGATGATTGGTTACGCTGGTATCTTGTGAGTATGGTTTATCCACTTGCCAGTACTTAATCGTACTGACCCACGAATCCATTTCGTGGCTGCATATTCCACATTGCAGTCAACAGGTTTGAAGTCTGACGACATTAGCTTGGGAATCCCTCCGGCTTGGCCTGGGCAGGGATTGGACGCCATCGGTTATCTTCAGGACTCTTAGTCCAATTTGTATCTTGTCCGTAGTCGGACACTATGTTGTTTCTTCCGCTGTTTTTTTTGGATCTTTGTATTGTATCAGTTGTATTCTTGACTCGTTTGAGTCGTCTTGTATGTATCTTTTCTGTTGTTGTTGCGGAATATTCGTGAACTGTTGTAATGTTATCACAAGTGGCAATCTGGAATCGGTTATTATGTGGATTTTGGCGGAAATGCTGAAATCTGCATAGTGCCCGATCTCGGGGCGTCACAAATGGTATCAGAGCATGGTTTCCGATTCCCGATATTGTTTCGATATGAATGGTTATCGTAGCAACGGGTCCGCAAAGCCTGAAGAATAACCTCGCTAACGGTCGTGTTTCTAGAGTGTCAAAAACTATTTGTGCAAAACCTGTTTTGGAAACATCTCAATAGGATTCTTGTTTTCTCCTTATCTCTATTCTATTTCCCCTCCCATCTTATTTGTTTTGGAGTCTCTCTTCCTCTCAATCTTTCAAAGTTTTAGGATCCTACGTGGGTGGACGTTTTCTGAGCCTTTAACCTAATAGGTTCGATCATCGGAAGATTCCTGGTGGAAGAACATCGTCATCAATCCGAGCAAGAATCTCTTGTTAGTGGTGTCGAGAAGTTTTGTTAGTGGTGTCGAGGAGATCAACTGGAAGCATGAAGAATCGATAGTCGAACTTCTTTCCCCTCCCGGGTTAGTGGGTGGATTGCGAGGGCGCAATCCTTTGTTAGTGGTGTCGTCTGTAACACCCGGGGGATTTCCACCAAATAGGATTTGGGTGTTTTTCTTTTTTGCATTGCATCAGGCATCATATGCATTGCACCTTTGTTTTCAAACCAATTTAAAATGCAAACAAATCATTTCAAATTGTAACTTATAATTGATTTGAAAATATTAAAATATGTTTGGTTTTAAAAATTCCTTTTGTATGAAACCCTAATTTAAATTCAAATTTCCAAAATTCAAAATACATGGTGTAATTTGAACATTTTGAAAAACAAAGTTTCATACACTTGGGCTTTATTGCTGTTTAATCCAACAAAATTATTTCATAAATAGAAACCCTCAAAATTGCTCTCCTCTCTATTCTTTTTCTTTTCTACAAACAAATTGGAAAACAAAAAAAAAGGTTACAAGAGGGAGAGAGAGCAGCCCAGCCATCCAAGCCCAAAGAGAAGACCGAAACCAGCCCAACTCGCACCACCGAAGCCCACCCCAGCCTTCTCCTTCCTCTGTCCATACAGGTGACGGAAGCAGAGGGTGGGCAACCGACCCCCCACCTCCACCTGCTCCCCCCCCCACCTTAAAGCCATCCCCTTCCCTCTCCTAACCCTAACCCTAGCTCTCCCCTCTCTCTCTCTCCCTGCAGCCGCCGCCGCTCCCTTGTCTTCTCCTTCCTCTCTCTGTCCCTCCCTCTCTGAACTTTCTGTAGCACCACAAAGAGCAGAAGCTCGCCGTCAGAGGTCGCCGTCGCCTCGTCGCCTCGGACCTCCTCGAGCTGTACCGAGGCCGGGAATGAAACTCCCGCGCTGCCCTCGTCGTCCTCGCCGGAAATCGGGGCCGGAGATGCCCCAGGCTGTCCCCGCCGTGCACGCCTTCTTCCCGTCGGCCACCACGACGCCTCCTTCCACGATCGTCGCCACCGTCGCTTCTACCTCCTCTCCACCGAGCCAAGGCCGTACCTAAGGTGAGCCTCGCCTTTGGGCATCCTCCCTGCTTCCTTCCCCTTGCTCTGGCGTGCTGCCCTCGCGCGGCCGCGGTTGTCGCCGGCGATCACCTGTCCGCCATGAACGTGTTCTGTTCCAAGTTCAGATTAACGCTGCACCTTGCCCTCTTATTGCTGCGGATCTGTATACCATCACGAGTAGCACAGTAGCCCAGTGGCTCGGTTCCATCCGCACCGCAACCATGTCTCGGGTTCGATCCCCCCAGGCGCAAAGCCACCCCCTTTTGTCCATTTTTTTTCTTTTATTTCCCGAAATCCAGAAAAACAGATCTGAACCTTATTTGTAAAATCAATAACAAATTGAATATTGATCCAATTTCAATGATTCAAGTTTCTGTGGATTCATAATCTTGTGCTCTTTCTGTTAATGTCAAAGTTGCAATATGTTTCTGTAATAATTTTTGCACTAAAAAATTAAATACAGAAAATGCAATAAAAATCTGAAACTTTGGAATTTCATAACTTGAGTTCTGTTCATCCAATTTGAGCAAACTTGGGCTCTAAAAATTTGTCTTAACAAACTCTACACATTGGTATTTTATTTGGTCACAATTGAATTAAATTTGAACATGTTTCCTTCTTTTTACTAAAAAGGGCAGAATAAAAATGGTTATGAAATATTACATAATAAATTCAATAATAACCCAAAAATTGTGTTTAATAGCTCAAATTGTTCATTGAAACATTTTATACATGTTTTCAACCTTTTCAATACATTTTGTTTACTTTTTTTCCTAATTAAAAGTGGTGCAATAATTCAATGCTTTAATTAAACCTTTTAAATTGCAAAATTCATAACTTGGGCAATTCAAATCCAATTCCAACATGTAAAATATGTTTTCCATGCAAAATTGAATAAGATTTCCAAATATAAACTTTGTTTTCTATTTTGAATAAATTAAATTGCTGAAAACAACTATTTATTAATTAATGCATTTAAAATTGTCAATTTAATAACTTGCTCATCTAAAATCCAAATTCAACAAATGAAATATGCATTCCATCTAAAATTTTGTGTTCTTTCCAAATATAAATTTTGTTATATGTTTTGAACAATTAAAATGGGTGAAAACAATAAATGTTTGTGTAACTCATTTAAGAAGCCAAATCTCATAACTTAATAAATAAAATTCCAAACTTGGTAAACATCATATCAAATTGAAGCTATTGTTATTTTATTATTGTTTTCATCATCCATGCATCATTCTAATTAACTTTCACATGATGGTTATTTGTAGATCATTTAATTCAACATTAATTCATGGGCTTTTCCATATGCAATCCAAATTGCATAAGGGCCCATTTAAATATGTTTACCATGTCAACTAGTTTATCTTTGATGCATCCTGAAACTTGTCATGCATCCAT
Source organism: Alopecurus myosuroides (assembly GCA_028641055.1). Lineage (NCBI taxonomy): Eukaryota > Viridiplantae > Streptophyta > Magnoliopsida > Poales > Poaceae > Alopecurus > Alopecurus myosuroides. The sequence goes on along the minus strand of CM054061.1, from coordinate 15,980,721 downwards.
ATCTTGAATCATGCTGGATCTTTTGCCGTAGAAGTAATTGTTTTATCCGGTGTTTGTTCTAGTTCGTTGCTTCTTTGCGGATAGGACGTTGAGATGATCTGAGCAACGACAAGTTCTGCGAATGTACCTCTACTTGCTGGATTCCAGGCAAGTATACTCACTTGCTGCCTATGGCTTCCCTTAATCACTTGTTACCGATTCTTTCTGTTATCTTTATGCTAGCCTTATGATTCGATGCTTGTGTCTCGATCCTATCATATGTTTACCTTGCAGCCATGATATAGCCTTCCTTCCACTTCCTATTACATGTTGTTTGTTTACCTTGTTGGCCCTCAAGTCGTAGTTGCATGCTTAGTGTTGTTTGCGCTCGAGTCATGTTGTCCTTTTTCATATCACCTGTTTAGTTTGATAGTTGGGATTTCAATTCAATCAACAACATGTTAATGTCTGGGGTAACAATAATTTGATGATAAGGCACCAGCAGGAGGCTCGGCGTGGTTTTGAGGCCTGCTAGTGTCGAACTTAATTAGGAAAAGGGTGTTGTCCTCCGATCCATGATGAGCGCACTAACCACATGTGGGAAGCGAGTATGGGCGCCCCCCGCAACTTTGATTCGATTCGCATCTCGTCCAAATCGCCTCATTAAGTTCGGGTTTTCCATTTGCCGCATGCATATGCAGGTGCGAACCCTTGGCGCCAGGGTGGAACTTTTGTAGTCGGCATTTAGGGAGACACGTTCTTAGAGTGCTATGAGGGTCCCCTTTTCTTCGTGGGGCTTGATTAGCCGTGCGCTCAATTGCACGGGGTTCTTTGGGCTTGATGCGAAGAAGAGTTGGGTTGTGTTGAGTGCCTCGCTTGGTGGAAGTGCATTTCCATCTGGCGGGTCATTCTTAAGTGTACGGCCAAATTGGTGCATCCCTGCAGGGTTAAATCTTCTCGAGAAGCCGTGTTGTCCGCGGTTATGGATGACTTGGTGAAAGTGCTGGCTAACAAGTACTCAGACAACTTACACTTAACGATGATAACTTGACTAGTAATATAGATTACCTCCACCATAAAGATGAATGTCACCTTAATCAATCGTGTGAGTTTCCTTGGGTTGCTTCCTTAGTAGGGGGTAACATTGGATGGGTATTGTTTGGTGAGTAGTTGTAGTTGGTTCTGATACGCTATCTTATCCCTTCCTTTTAGCCGGATGTTGTAGTGCGTCTCTGTAGTTAGTTAGTGCAGCCCGCTGCCGCTTCTTGCAATAATCCCTTCCTTCCCGTTGTACCCAAAGTATTTGTATCTTGTGATGATTGGTTACGCTGGTATCTTGTGAGTATGGTTTATCCACTTGCCAGTACTTAATCGTACTGACCCACGAATCCATTTCGTGGCTGCATATTCCACATTGCAGTCAACAGGTTTGAAGTCTGACGACGTTAGCTTGGGAATCCCTCCGGCTTGGCCTGGGCAGGGATTGGACGCCATCGGTTATCTTCAGGACTCTTAGTCCAATTTGTATCTTGTCCGTAGTCAGACACTATGTTGTTTCTTCCGCTGTTTTTTTTGGATCTTTGTATTGTATCAGTTGTATCCTTGACTCGTTTGAGTCGTCTTGTATATATCTTTTATGTTGTTGTTGCGGAATATTCGTGAACTGTTGTAATGTTATCACAAGTGGCAATCTGGAATCGGTTATTATGTGGATTTTGGCGGAAATGCTGAAATCTGCATAGTGCCCGATCTCGGGGCGTCACAATAACCGTGCATCAGAGACAACGATGTAATTCCCGAACTTCCTTCCGCAACAGAAGTATGTCTTCGTTGAGTAGTGCTCCCCAAAAATAACAAATTATCACCTTGAGATATGGTAGCACAATTTTCACTAAACACAACAAATGGACTCACATGAATAATGTGGGGGGCCCGTCACTCACTGACTCTACAAAATGCTCACATTATTCTCCTTCATCTTCTTATACAAAGGAATAACTCAATCCAATATGAGTTCTTATTGAAGGTATCAAACGAACCTTTACATACTTCCCGGGAGGATCTTCACAACTTAATTTGAGTCTCCTGATGCTTTCTCAAAGCTTCACACCAAGATTTTTCTGTGCGGCAACAGCAACCATCTATGGCTCACATGCACCCAAGCTTCTTTGGCAACCAAGAAAATAAGCTTATCAAACTTCACTTCAATGTATCACCATGGAGAAGTCAAACTGATCCAATCAATCAATGGAAAGAACACACGAAGTGGTCAAGGCCTTCACTCTGAAATCCCACTAGAGTAATTAATTATGGAGAAATAAGAGAGGAAGTACAAGTTGAAAAAAACAAATTAACCACAAAATATAGATACAATAGGTTACCCTCATGATGAGGAAATATTTATTGGTGGAATAGTAGATCTAGATCTACTCTCTTTTTTCACTCAAGAGGGAGAAAAATCATCAAAGGGACCAAAATAAGTCAAGCTCAAAGATGGTCAACAATAGAGGAGAGAACTGGCCAAAAGCTTCGGGAACCATTGGGAAAGACAACCTCTTATATAGACCCCCCAAAATCCAACCTTTATGTGCATAGTTGTGCAAGGGCGGTACTACCATTTCCTAGAAACCAGCTAGCCGTTATGCATAAAACAAGTGAATTTGTAGGGGCTGTACTACTGCGTCAGCAACGGTAGTACTGCTTGACTGGTGATTCCGGGCTACTACCTTTATCGTACCGCTATATATGGTCCAAGCATAACTGAAAGTGGTAGTGTGAGCGGTACTTCAACCAATAGTCCCTCTCTTGGGGGAGGAAGTACTATCGCTACTAATTCCAGTACTACCGCACCTGGAAAAATAGGCAACAGGAAAACGTCAATAACTTCTGCACGAAAATTCCAATTTTGATAATATCAACACTGTTGAAAAGATAACAACATCTACGCTCAAAAAATATCAAGCATAAAGAGGTGTGTAGCCCATCTCAAACACAAATTGGTAAAATTCCCACCACAAAAAATATAATAAAAGATCCAAGAAAATCTTGTTTTCGATCAACTTGAGCTTTTCGTGAACATAATCACAAGCTCTGAAACTACACATGTAGAGAATCAAATAAGAACCAAGAAATATCATTCCAAGTATGCAATTCAACTAAATAAGTGAACTGCATGTGTTGGATTTCCATAGAGGTTTTCATTAATTACCAAAATCACACATGGGGCACCATGCAGTTTCACAATCCAATCATAAACATTTAAGTATAAAAGTTCCTAAACACCTACACAATGAGTCATAAACATGTGTATCTGTCCCGTCTTTCCGCCTGAGAGCAAGCACAATAGTATGGCTGTGAAAGGATGGTTTTGTGGATCCTACGAAAATCTCAATCATGTCAAAGGATGTTCCACAAACTGTTGATAACTCATAAATTCTGCATTATCTATTTACTTATCTATGTAGTCTTATACTACAGAAACCTCCATTAACAAAAAATTTACGCATTTTAAATGTTGCCAACATTTGTAGAAATTTAAAGATCCTATAAATAAGACATTTGAAATATTAAATTAAGAAGCATAAATTAAATTATGAAGTGACATGACAATTTTTGACTTAGATTTATTATAATTCGTTGAAAAAAAATCCAAAGCTAATGTAGTAGCATAAACGACGATTGTGTGAGAAATAAATTTTTTGTTTAGTATGGGAAAATAAAGGGAAATGCATATCATAATGTAGATTAATGTGATTATATTGGAACTTCAATACTTATATTTAAACAATACTCTTAAATTATGTAATGATATATTAGAAAATGGCATGCATTTACTAGGTATAATTATGATGAAGTAAAATGTTCTATATAATGATATAAATTTCATGATTTTAGTGATAGCTTTATTGCTAGCATTGGATCCAATATGTGGAAGTGGGAGGGCCGCTCGGTAGGTGGGAGAGGTGGATTTTAAATGTGGAGAAGAATATATTTGTTATAGAATAATAAAGAGAAACATTGTTTTATAGAGTAATGTGGACAATGTGGAATGTAATTATGGAAATTATATTCCTTAAATCGATTGTAACTGATGTGATTGCTTCCTTTTCCCTCACACTACATGTATCCTCCAAAGTGTACTTTATTTGTACCTATACTGTCTTGACCGATCAAATTTTGGAGTTGCATTGTGCCAAGTTGACATAGACTCTAATGAGCTTCCACAAAAACACAACCAAACCGTCCTAACCATGGATTTTAGATTGAATAAACCAAATAATTATAGTGTTGTCGGTTAACATTATCATTTGTATCTTACTTCTAGTAGACAATAGATACATTCGTTCATGAACGGAAATCATATTGGAAAAGTACAAAGGATGTGCAGAAATATCTCTAATGATGCCCGGATAGTGTCATATAGACCTGTCATTTTATACTTGCTTGCAATCCGACACAATGAGCGGCAATTTAATTTTCACTACTATAATACATTGTGGTATTGGCTTTCAAAGAAAAAAATATACTTGTGATACTGCAACTATCCTTTTGAAGGTTATGTAAGATGGTATCTTATACATATTCTGGGGGGGGGGGGGGGGGGGTAGGACAAGACGAGCATCAAAAGCGACCAGCAACAAAATAGGTTATTTTGAGTCCAACTACTTTTTTTTAGAAAATAGGGGTTCCCCGTTGCATTCATCAAATGAAACGGTGCAAATAGTTCTTGCATCAGGTTTACAACATCCAAGTCCCAGGTAAGTTCGAGAACCAGGTAGGGCAAAGCAACTAACAAAACTATGGAACCTTCTCAGCAATACAGCTAAAAGGAAAGTCTATTGAGTAAGCTCTGAAACAACTTGCCAACATATGTTAGCACCCGTAGAGTCAAAGAACAAATGGGTTGAGGTTTCTTTTTCTAACAAAAAGAACACAAGTAGGATCAGAACCAAAACAGTCTTAAAAAAATTGTCGCGGGTAAGAATTTTATTATGGATTAGAAGCCACGGGAATACACGAATACGAACTATGACAAAGATTTTCCAAATTTTATGGAAATGAGTGGGATAAATTCATGGAAACTTGACAGCACAATAAAAATTTGCATAGATGTACACGCTATTTTTAGTAAATTTCCAAAGAGCAGCATCCTGGGAGGTATATAAAGAAGGTTGTTGGACGATACCCCAGCAGCTCATGCCACATGGCCATTCTTTTTTGGTCCACACATCGGTTTGAAGTAAATTTTAGTTTATTACCATCCCAAACTTTTGCAATGGTAGCATCGGTTTCATTGACAAGTGGAAACAAATCATAAAAGGAAAGAGCAAAAAGAAGCACTCCTCAAGCTACGGTTCAAGACAAAATTTAACCTACTTCCATTTCCCACTTGTCAAATGTATCCATGTTTACAAGCTTTGGCAGCCCAAGAAACAGACTTCCAAAAAGGCAAAAGCTGAGATTTAGAGATCCAAAAAGAATGTTTGGAGAAGAGTTATTATATTTAGAGTCTCCAATCTTCTTCCAAAGCTATTCATCAGCTAGAAAATACCATTTCACCCACTAGGTCATAAGGCAATGATCAAAATCTTCCAAATCAGGAATACCTAAACCTCCAAACGACTTATCCTGGGACAAGTCCCCAATTAGCCGGGTGATATTTGTGAGTGTCACGAACATGACCCAAAAAACGGGACATTTGCGAGGTAATAGATTTTATGGACCATTTGGGAAAATGGATGACAGATAAATGGTAGGTAGGAATACTCGACATTAAGAAGGGAAAGTTTTTAACCATAAGATAAAGTTGTGCCCCTCCAACTAGAGAGTTTTGAAATAATTTTATCCAGAATGGGTTGAATATCTTCTTTTCTGAGTTTATTGTAATGCATGGCGACAACAAATTATTTAAAATATAAATGCCCTAACTTGCAACAACAAAATGCTAGCATATTTCCAAACTATCGTCCAGATTCATATCATAATTTCAATTTTGCGGTAACTAATCTTAAGCCTAAAAATTGCTTCAAAGCAAGATAAAAGACATTTTATATATATAGCATTAGATTCATTTTCTTCTAGAAACAAAATAGTATCGTCCGAATTTTTTTAAGATAAGAATACCACCATTACAAGCATTGGGGAGGAAACCTACAGTAATTCCATGACTCTTAGTTTTTTCCAACATCTTTGAAAAAAAAGTCACAAGCAAGATAGGAGAGAAGGGATCGCCCTATTTCAGCCCTTTACCAGCAACGGTATGAAGGCTGGTTTCATCATTAATCCTAACAATAAGGGTATCGTTAAAAAGAAATCTCCTAATCCAAATTTGCAATCTCTATTTAGATATTTGTAGTCATGTACTCTAGAAATTTCAAACGAAGTATTTGTTATGCACTATTAAATACTACCAAAATTTAAGATATTAAAATAAATTCTAAATAAGAAATTTATAATTTCCTTATAAATATAAATTAAATTATGAAATGACAAGCTACTATTTGTGTGCTTAGATTTAAGGAGAATTACTTGGAGTATGATTAAGTAGAATTTAGTTTAGTTGAAGAAAATGAAATTGTAAAATGGTTTAACAAATGCATATTTTAATGTATAAGAATATGATTTTATTGATATTTATACTACTTGTATCTAAATAATACTATTCAATAAAGATCATAATTAATGAAATGACATACATTTAGTTGCAAAATAGTGATCATGAATATTCGCACTAATTTTGGCCGACTGTCAAGGTGTACAGGTGATTCTTGAAAAGGACCTAACCTGGGTGGGTGAACTTAGTTGAAGCTGGAACGACATGGACGTTTAGGTGGTTGATAAACAAGATGGATCAAAACAGTATATAAATGGAGACTAGAAAATGCAAGCCTATGTTTATACTATGGTAAACCCGTCAAAGGTCCAGCATGCGCACCCTACTGTGGGACACGCAAAACTTATTTTTTTCGTCCTCTAACTCATATCGTTTCCATAGAGGGGTATCCTTAGCGTCATTATGTATAGTGCTACTTCTTGCAGAATAAAAATTTAGACGGACATAGACACGAATTTAAAACTTAGATAATACAAAATTTAGACCATTATTTGAGAGCAGGCACAACAAAATATAAAATACACAAGGAAAAAAGTTTAGAAATAAGCAACGACTATTGACTGAACACTATTAAATGGAACAAAACGTAGCACACATGGAACTAATACAACTATATGTAAAAATAATTAGCACCTTATAGAACATATCGATCATACTATATACTAACAAATATATAGAGTAGGCAAAAAAATTAAAAAAATGTAACTTAAAATAGAGCATGAACTAAACTAATGGAAAAAAACAAAGAAGAGAAAGAAAAAATTAAATAGAATGAAAATAGGGACAATATTTGGTGAGAAGATAATAAATGCAAATTAGTGAGGTATGTTTTTGGTACTCAAGTCCCTACTAAACCGGCGTATTAACAAAGTCATTATATTGGCTAATCAAGTTGTTCATGCTCTTGCTAGCTTCAGCCGAAATTGGGTCCGATGGTGTGTTGTATAGTTCAGTTCTAATCGGTGTAGATTTTTCAGTTTCTTTTGACTGTAACAAACCCTATACTCAGTTACCTTGTTATGAGTAATATACACACCGGTTTTCCCAAAAAAAAAGGGTGAAATAGTGAGGTTTTTTCAGGCAAATCGATGAGGTCGTCATCCACGGAAACGAACAAACCATGTGCAATGACGGAAAATTCGACTCTTGGACCTTCACTTTCCGCCATTAAATCCATGGGCAATTCGCAGATAGAATTCTCCAGAGCGGCACCGAGCAATTTCCGATTTCTCCCGCCCCTTCGCCATTAGCCATGAAAATAGCAGGCTGCCATCCTTTTTCTCTAGGGGAGCAGTCTGCCATATGTATAAAACGAAAAAGAAAAAGAATAAGGTGGTGCATCTAGCCCACCTAGAAAACCTAAGGGGGTGGAAATAGTTCCATACTATACCTTCTTAGGAATATACCAATCAGTATCGATCGGGATGGGCTAGACAGGCTCCATCTCCCTACAAATATCTTGGCCTATCGTCACTATGAATCATTGAACAAGCTCAAAATATCATATGAACAAGCACCAGTGCCTTAGACATCTGGTCTCGCTTTTGAAACATACACAGGCTGACTACACAATGTGCATAAAGAAGGCTGGAGTATTGAGATTTACTAATATTTTTGAAGTATTTTTTTGCTAATGTTTCAGTTTGATGTATAATGGGAGGCATATGATTATAAGTTTCTTGGAGAAGACGAGAAAACGGCATACCAAATAGGAATGCTTAAACTAACATGTACAAGGAGGTTTTGGCAAAGCACACAAAATATGGAGGCACTAAATTTCAAACTACATGAGTAAACTATACTATCTTGCAAAAAAAGTGCTTTAAAATATATAAAAAATCATAGAAGTTTGGGAAGTGCCCCAATAGTTGACAAAGGCATTTCGCAATTTAGTGCCTCCTTTTTGTTTATGTTTTACGGCAAATTCCTTGTACCTATTAAGTCAAGCATGTTGGTCCACCCACTAAACCTACTCCCTCTATTCCATATTACATGACTTCCAAATAAACGTATCAAGAACTAAAAATATGTCTAGATACATCTATTTGAGTGTCATCTAATGTGGAACAAAGGGAGTATATATGAAGGACAGATAAAACTAACTGGATGTGAATAGCATCTTAAGCTTATTGATCAGATTATATTAACCGACAGTCCAAATTTATGCGAGAAAAAAAACTACCTGCGATAACTAGAGAAATATTTTTGACCACTTTTATTTTTGGTAATTTAATTGCTCTATGTTTCTCTTAACGTTCAACCGAAACATCCAATTTTATTTATGTTCCAAGTTTGAAAAAGACCATCAATTAATGACAACACGCATATAATTTTTGACCCTTCATAGATCAAAGCATAATTTTCTTTACCACCGAAGATACCTACGAACTAGGAATGTGAAGCCAAGTCATCTCTCTCCCCCAATCCCTCTCCCTATCCTTTCTCTCTCTCTCTCTCTCTCTCTCACACACACACACATAACCACAACAAATCCGCCTCCATCATTTATCTGTTTACTTTTCTCCGACCAAAATTTCCTTGTGAGGAAGGGTAGGAAACCAAAACAACAAGTGAAGTCAATAGAACTAGTGTTTTCAGTATATTAGGTTAGGTTTTGGTATCTTTATATATTAAATATGTAGGGTTCTTTTCCTTCAGATCTTGATCCACTAGATCGATTTTTGAATTTCTCTCATGGTTTTCATGAGGAGGATGATCCTCACAATAGTTTGTATGCTCGACTCCCTAGAGACGCGAACAAGGAAGTTTGGTTGAATTTCCCGAGAATGTTGGTGATGAGTAGATGATATAATTGCTGATGTCGATTTATTACTTAGTTGGCTGCCTGGAGTGCATAGCTTTTTCATTAGGTCTCAAAAACAAAATTATTGGAGAATCATCATTGGTATTCACTTGTCTCTTGTTTGGTTTGAAGAAGAAACATTTTGAGGAGCTCAATCTTTTTCTCTCGTTTTAGAGTTTATTTTTTAATAACAAGCTACTATAATATCTCCTAGTATCGACTGTCAATAAATGGATTCCTACTAGATCACATTATAAGATATTCACCTCCACATTGAAACAAGTTACAACTATCTGATGCACTTGAGGGGCATATGTCGTCACCGCGAGAATAATAGACTGTTGGGCCTATGTCGTACTACGGCCTAGACAAATTCAGGGGGAAATATGACTATGAAATGAGAACATAATAAATCCATTGAAAACAAAAGATATTATCTTGTGTCAAAGTACCTTTGTCAACTCATAAATTCTTCATTTTTCTATTTAGTTATCATTGTAGTCATCTACTCCAGAAACCTCCAATGAATTATTATTTTCAAGCATATTGAACAAAGAAAAAAAATTCTGGATATTTAAAGCTATTGTTAATAAGGCATTTATAATTTCATAATATTACGAATCACAAACTAAGTCATGAAGGGAGACATGCTACTTTTGTTTGCTTAGATTTAGCGAGAATTTCTTGCGACACAACAACTTAGCTATCCCAAATAAAAGTAATAGTCAAACTTTTGCTCGATGAAATAGAATTTTAGAATACCACAACAAAATGTAATTATAAAATTGTTTAAAAAACACATATATTAATATATATATAAGAATGTGATTATATTAATAATTGTACTACTTATATTTGAATAGTATTATTAAATCATGAAATGACACAATATTACTAACCAAATAGTGATCATGAAGTAAAAATGTTCAATATAAATATGTAACGATGTTAGATTTAGGAATAACTTTTCCATTTTTTGGATCTAGTGGTAGTAATGGGAGAGGCGGTGTTGTATGTATTGTAGATTTCACATGTAGGAGAGAGCAAAAGTGAGTGGTTGTTCAAGAAATTTGTTGAAGCCTGGGCAAACCACTAGCATCGACCTCCCCATCGACCTTCCTATCTTTGCCAACTTCACCATCCCGCTCTCCACATTTGGCGAGTTCAAGCACCTAGCACTCAGCCGTTTCCTCGGCGGCAACAAGGAAGCCGCTTAAGCTATTGCGTGCAAGTTGGTTAGATCTATTTTTCTTGCTCTCATGCTCTCCATGACTGTATGCAATGTCACAAACTCACAATAACGAACAAATTTGCATGGTTTTGATTACTTTTACAAATTGTTTGCATTATTGGTCTCTCAACTTTCGTTGAACCTAGCTGCATTGATTTGTTTTTATGTGATCGTAAGTTGACTAGTAAGGGAGATCTACTTAAACTTGTCGTCATAAAATATACATTCTTTAGCAATAAATTAAGTTAAGCTGTTCCTTTACACTAGTGGAAACATGGGCTTTAGTCCCGGTTCGTAGGCCCCCTTTTGTCCCAGTTGTGCAACCGGGACGGGGCATCCGGGACAAATACCCCTCCCCATTGGTCCCGGTTGTGGCAGGACCCGGGACAAATGGGGCTGACCACGTGGCCCGAGCGCTGGAACCTGGCCAGGGCTATTAGTCCCGGTTCTGAATACGACCCGGGATGCATGCCCCTTCTGCCGCGGCAGGGCTTTTGCCCTTTTCTCTGCCGCGGCAGAAATTTACAATTTCCGTTTTTTTGGTCCCCGAGACCTACTGGCGGCCCCTCCCCGGACCTCGAGAAGAGAGGAGCCTCGGTGTACCCTCCACCGAGCCCCCGGATCGCACGAGTGAATAAGTATATAAAGCAGAATAAGAAACACTTATATTACAGAAGCAAAGTATATCGATCATATTACATGACCGATGGAGTGTATTACAAAATCAAACTTAGTTCCAACCGGAGGCATGGTACTCTCCATGTACGTTTATGACCTCTGCATCTAAGAAGCCCGCAATTTCCTCCTGAATTGCTCGTATGCGGTCCCTAGGTAGAAGACCGTCCCGAAGCCGTTCGATCTAATATAAAGAAGAGTGGTCACTAAAATATATGAAGCTAAGTAACTAAAATAGATAGTAATAAGAAGAATTGACGATTAACGTACATGAAGTTGTTTTAAATTTCTGCCCTTGGGAGATGTGGTCTGACGAATGAACTCGCAAACGTAGTATCCACACAAGTTATTCCCGTCTCCTTGTTGCAAGCACTATACGAGAAGATTGTTTCAATCAAAATAATAATCAACCAGGCATGATAATGGAGATGGGCACGGATCTAGATAGTACTTACTTGCACAACATCAAATGTAAGTTGTTTTTCCCATTCACCGGGAGACTTCTTTATGAACCTCTTCCAAACCCTACCCGAGAAAGAAAAAGAATAAAAAGAGTTAGTAATTACTTGATATCCGAAAATGAAACAAAGTAGTCGATATATTGCAATATATAAATACTGAAATTAATAAAGATTGAAATTACCGCTGGATCATTTCCTGCATGTCAGCCCACATTGAGAGGGGTTTACGTTTTGAGTCCATTACAATTACTTTTCCTTTGTCAATTTGGAAGATTAGCAGAATATAGTGGAAGCTGCGCACGCAGAACTCATCAATTATACAATGAACATCGAGTAAGGAAAACAGAATGTTTACAACAGAGTAACACACTTACTTGAAGTTGTAAGGAAATAGTATTTCCCGTCGGTGTTGGTTAAATATTATTGCCCTCAGAATATTATTTTCTGTATCCTTGGGAGATTGCCGAAGAGTCTTTTCAAAAATAATATTTGGATCAATGAACCCAATATCATAGATTCCATCTCTTTTGCATTCGAGAATCTTCATTCTGCAATTATAATATATGAGTGTACTATATATATATATATATGAATATATATATGCAATTGAATGAGGTGAGCTAGAGAAATAAGTGCTTACAGACAATAGGCACTAAGGATAGATTTGTCGAGGGCCTGCTGCTGGTATAACTGAAACAATTCCTCAAATTGAATCATAACAATTCCATTTCCAGTTCCATAGTGCTCGTCCTTAACGCTGAGACATAGCCAGTCCTCAGATTCATTAGCGGCTTGCATATACCAATTATGCACTCTTCGCATTTTCGTTGGTAGATTCTTTATCTCCTCGGGTTTGACAAGAGGCTGCCCGGACTCGTATTTGTACGCACATTCAGCTGCGGGGAAGTAGTTCACTGTTTGCATATACTCAGCAATGGACAAACCCGCATCAGCTGCCTTGTCTGCGTACAGTGTTATAAACTCCGGATCAATATCCTCATCAGCAATATTAGTGCTCGGCCCCACCTGGGTATTGGAAATCACTTTGAGCGGGGACGTGGATTGTTTTTTCTTCTCCTCGAGTTGAGCAACTAATTTCCCCTTTTTCCCGCTTGCGCTACTACTCTTCGTTGACCGCACCATTTCCTGGTGTGACTTCAGAATAGAGCGGTCATAGTCAGATGAAAGACTCGGCTCGGGTTGATGAAGAGTCTTCACCATTTTCCAAGCTCGTTATATCTCTTCTTCGGTCTCAGGGAAATCTGGCTTTTGCTTCTCCTTCCGCTTTGATTTCCACGCATCGTATTCGTCCTTTGCGATTTTCTGGGTTTCCTCGGGAGTATAGTCGTAAGGTAACTTGGGTACCTCTTTTGGTACCTTCGGGAGGGGTGACCGTTGACGTTTCGGTGATTTTTTACGTTTCGGCAGAAACTTAGTGGGCGGAGAGGGCTGACGCGGCGGCGTAGGCGACCGCGCTGGAGACGTGCACGGCGTAGGCGACCGCGCCGGAGACGGCATGCGTTGCAAAGACGACCGCGCTGGAGACTTTTGCGCTGGAGAAATGCGAGAATTCGATGGCTTTGTCGTCTGATTTGTGAGCACAATGCATTCCTTTAGCCATAGAACGGTCGAGTTCTTGGCTTCTCCGAGTTCAGTCAACTCTTCGTCTTCACCTTCAGGAAAATCAAGCTTTACCCGCTCGAATCCGTTGGCAACTTCATCGACCCCAACAACAGCGTAGCCCCGTGGAACCGGGAGACAATGGTGAGTTGGTTCGTTGCCAATCGGTAAGACATATCCGGCCGCCGCCTTGATGGTTATATTGAGGACCTTCACGTGGAGCTCACAGGGTGTCATTTCCGTGATCTCGTCCACCGGGTAAATCATCGGTGGTGCATCATCATCCGGTAGCTGCGTGGACGCAACGCTGCTTTTGCGATGAGAATGTGCGGCGTCGGGAGCCTCAGCTTCAACTTCTAGCATGTGTACTGATGCGCCGGTAGACACTATCTGCTGGCTAAGTTTGTTAATTTGGTCCTGCTGCTTCTTTGCTACATCCTGTGTCAGCTTTACCATTTCTTCAAGTTGACACCTCCAGTTTGCCTGATTCTCTGCTTCAGCTGCCTCCTTGTCCTTTTTACGTTGACGGCTTCTATCTGGGTATAACTTTTTGGTGGAGTCGAACGCAACACTCCACGGAGGAGTGCCTTTTGTGCCTCGTGTACGCCCTCCGTGTTCCTTATTCCCTAGGGCTCGTGTGAGCTCGTCGTTCTCTCTATCTGGCACGAACTTCCCATCTTTAACGTCCTTTATTGCGTCTCTCAGCTTCTCTATGGGTAGAGGATGACTCTTTTTATGCCTTAGATTATATATTGCTTTTCCTTCGGCGTCCAACCTGCCCCCATGCCCGTAGAACCATGACCTTGTCCGCTCGACCCACAAGAACGGCTCGGGAGTGATCCCCTGCTGAATCAGGTTGTTCTCCCATGTCTCCCACTTGGGACTAGAACCCTTGTAGCCACCTTGCCCCATAACATGGTGATATACCTTTTTGCCGGCGTTTTTCTCATTTGTTTTCGTCCTTTCCAGTTCATTCTCTGCCAGCTTGTACTTCACGAAGTCTGGCCATACGGGTTTTATTTTCTCATACCCTTGAGTGAAATCAGGAGTCTTGTTCTTCTTAACATAATCAAGGTTCAATCTTTTCTTCCAGTTTTTGAATTGCTCGGCCATCTTTTTCAGGGTCCACGCTTTGACCTTTTCCCGTATCTCATGTTTCATTTTAGTAACATCGGCCTCAGTCACATCCGCTTCATTCTCGTCCACCTCCGGCACAGGTAAGTTGAAATTAGCCAAAATCTTTGAGAAAAGATGATCTTTGGCTATTTTGCCGACATATGAAATTCCTTGTTTCCGCGGATCTTTTGGCTCATTCCACTCATTAACAGTGATCGGGATGTGATCTCTAACTAGCACTCCGCATTGCTTCACAAATATTTGGGCGACATCAGCGGGAAACTCGGGTGCGCCGTCTGCTGTGATCGTGTCGATCCTGTATCTTTCTGTATCTTTCAACTTCTTTGTTGCGCCTCGTTTAGTCTTTTTTCCGGTTGATATATTTGAACCGGATGGCTAAAAATATAAAGACTGTTAATACATGTATATAGACAACGGATGCTTCATTAATTAACATATATATATATGCACCTCGGAGCCGGTGTTTGTAATTTGTATGGTTCCACCGGAGCCGTCGGCTGCTCCCATATCGGAGCCGTCGGCTTCTCCCTCATCGGAGTCGTCTCCCTGGGTGAGCACCGGATCTCCCTCACCGGAGTCGTTCATCCACTGGCTCACATCGGGCTCTACGTCGGGCCCGCGGATTAAACCCTCGATCATATTTTCGGCATCTTCGTCTCTTGGCTCCATACTATACAAAAAGAGTAAGTATATATTTCAGATCCAATTCATTAAAATTGCTTATGCATAATAATATTTAAACATACGATAACATTTCTAGCATTCTTAAATTTATAACACTATCTTAATTAGATTTTCTAACATTCATAATTAATAATTTTAACATTCTTCAATATCCTATATCAATTCTAAACGTACGAATCTAAAATTGGTCAGTCTAATAACTAATACTTCTAACATTCTTAAATTTCCTATATCAATTCTAAACGTACAAATCTAAAATTGCTAAGTCTAATCTAAAATTTCTAAGAGCATGTCTAACGGACCCCTTATGTTTTCGCCCCCTAAAACGCGTGTAGAGGGCCCTGTATACACATTTCACCGGCCAAAAACTCGTGCGAGCTAGCAGACCCCCTACCCCACCCCGTAAAACAGAATATTCTCTGTTTTACGGGGTGGGGGTAGGGGGTCTGCTAGCTCGTACGAGCTTTTGGCCCCTCACAAAACAGGGTTTTGGACATTTTGCATATCCATGACTTGGGCACCCTCATGGCAGCTGATATTTTGAGAGTATGGACAGAGTTTTCTTTGTCTAGAAATAACAACAGCAATTAAAATTCAGATATGAAGAAGCATCCCTAATGCCCGTGTTAGAGGAGAGCAAAGCAACACTAAAACGAAGAAAACAGATATTGCTGCTGTATGAATGTGTTGAAGAAGCAAAGACAGGACCAAAGGTTACCAGCAAAGAGAAAACAAACGAACACCGAGGGGGATGCGGTAAACATTCTGTTCTGTCGTGCTCGGCCGTCGCGGATGATGTTCCCGTGCACATTACTACCCGAGCTCAAAGTGAACACTGACCCAAGCATGCATGGATGAATGTGTTAAAGGGGGATGAATGTGTTAAACACTGACCAAAATGCACGGCAGGACGTATGATGTCGAACCCGGATATTTTGTATTTGCTCGATGAATTGAGTATATATGATGTATCAAACCTTAAGGGGGTGTGGAACAAAACAGACGGTATCGCCATCATACAGCCCGACCGTGGCTACTGGGTGCATATATGCATACCAAATGCACGACTGGACGTATGAGGGCGAATCCGGATGTTTTGTATTTGGGAGATGAACTGACAGGTGTATGAAGCTGGGCTATATATATATAGGGTCCTCTGGCTCACAAAGTGTTGAGCTAGTGTTTTGATCCAACGGTTAAGAAACAACTCATCCAACGGCTCACAGCAGCTGGAAGGAAACACACTGTAGCCCTGATCGGACGGCTCACAACAGCTCGAAAAAAACACACCCGGATCCAACGACTCAAGAGCGCTTGAAAGAAACACACGATCCGTGTGATTCTATCTGATTGGTCCAAACGAAACCCTAATTCCCATTTAGTCCCGGTTGGTGTCCCCAACCAGGACTAAAGGGATGATCCGTTTCCCAATGAAACCATAACCCATTTAGTCCCGGTTGGTCCCTCCAACCGGGACTAAAGGGATGTTTTCTTCTCGCTATATATATGTATACATTGCCACTGCATTGCCATAAACACATACAAACTCACCACTCTCTCATGGCTTCTACCGTACCCACTCTAACATTCATCCAGGCGGAGGCACTTTCCGCCTCGAACTACCCCTGCCCGTGCGGCTACAACGTTCCCGCCGGTTGGATGCTGAGCGCCGGAGGAGTGCCGGTCCCTCCTCTTCCTCAAGGTGTGGCGCGTCGGGCGGCCATCACAAACCACTACTACCACGAGCTCACGCCGGAGCAGCGGAGAAATCCCAGTTGGCATCCCGATAACCAGCATACTTGGGATGCCTTCTTAATCAATCGGCGTGAGAGGGCGCTCGCCAGGTATGAGGAGGACGGTCTGCCTCCTGGGAACTATCACGAGGCCGGTCGTCGGCTATGGTGGTCCGGCCGGACTCTACAGAGCGTCATGGACTACATCAGGGCCGGCGATATCCCTCGCCTGCGCTACCCTCAGGCCCAGCCCTGGAGTCGTGATCCTCCGAGGGAGTGCAGAGCACCGTCAGACGATAGTGACGACGACGGCGGCGGCGACTACGACGACTACGAGTACATGTACTATAGGCCTAGGCAGGAGTATGACTAGTAGATCGATGCACTTTTGCCATTATGTACTGCCTTGTTTATTTAGATCTATGCTCTCCGTTTAGATTTAGATCCAATCTTGCCATTATGTGTACCGTGCCTTGTTTATCTATCGAAATACATGTCCCCCTCTTTTTAACGTCTATCGAAATGCCATTAGATCTGAATCCAACAAATCAGGAAAAATCACACGGAAAACAGAAAACAGACGAGCTAGAGGGCCACTGTTTGCCGGAATATAACAAATTATTTTATTAAACAGCCAACAGAAAACAGACGCGCTAGCGCGCTACTCTTCGTCCTCGTCGTCGTCGGTGACCTCCTCGTCGTCGGAGGAGGTGCATGATGGTATTTCCGAGATAGGCCCCCACCTCGGATCGTCGGAGGCCCAGACTTCGCCGGCGTGGTCGGCCCGACGGAGCGCTTGCAGCGCCTTCGTCCTCGCCTCCCGAGCGGCATCTAACTCGAGGTGGCGTTCGAGGCGCCGCTCCGCCCGCTCAGCCGCGCGGGTCTGCCATAGCTCCTCGTCGGCGCTCTCCTCACCCGGATTGTTCCGGTAATACTCGCGGACCACGCGGTCGTCCCTGGCGTCGACTAGGCCCTGAAACGCGCGGTGCCTGAGGTGGCGGTGGTCGGCGGCAGTGACGATCTGCGGCGTCGGCGCCCTGGCCTCCGCTTCCCAGAGGGTGTGGTAGTCGCTAAAATTCATCAACGACCGCGGGCGGCCGAGGCGCCAGGCCGCCGCGTCCCAAGCGCGGGCGGCCTCCGAGGACGTCGCAAAGGAGCCGAGGGGGATGCGGTCGTCCCCGAAGCGGATAGTCGCGGTGAACATTCCGTTCTGCCGCGATCGAACTCCGCGGAAACCGGTAGTGTTGTTCCTCCTCGGAGGCATGGTGGTGGCACGACGGTGCGTGGAGTGGAGGTGCGGCAGTTTATAACGCGCATTCATGGCCACGCGTTACAACTCCCGCGCCACGCGGACAGACAATACCACCCATGCGCCACGCGGACAGACAATACCACCCATGCTTAAAAAAAAGGGGGACGGGGCTGTGGCCGCATTTGTAGGGGAAGGGACATTGGTCCCGGTTAGGGGTATGATCCGGGACGAATGTCCATGCGCGCGCCACGTGGCCTGTGGCTAGGGATTCGTCCCGGGTCGTGCCACGAACCGGGACCATTGGCTCCCCACGAACCGGGACAGATGCCCCCAGGTGGTTTCTGCTGCCTCGGGCACACGAACCGGGACCAATGCATGGCACTTGTCCCGGTTTTTGGTGCAACCGGGACAGATGCCCCCTGCCCCTGGACGAAAGGGGTTGTTTCCACTAGTGTTAGTTGAATAATCCCAAAAATATCTACTACTTACGCCTTCAAGCGTGATTGTATTCACTACATTAGTGCTCGACGATCAACCACATCACAAGTCATGTTTTAAAAAATGAACTTCGTATCTCCTAAGAGATCTATGCGCAGGGCTATTTGTGGCCTCTGATCGCTCCACCGTCCGCGCGAATAACAAGCTGACACGTAACTTAGGTCCAGGATCCGCATACAACGCCCAATGCTTGGACGCAGTCTAGATCGATTGAAGTAACCGACCCTAGCAGAGGACAGAGGCCCAGACGGCCAGACCTCCACACCCCTGCGTCCCGCGGCCTCCACAAGCTGATGCAACTGAAGGAGGGAGGCGACTCGAGGCCTAGCAGAGGACAGAGAGCCGCGCCTCGGTGTCGGTCGCCACTACCACCGCCTATTCTGTGCTGATGGACAACCCAGTCTTCAAAGGCTGCTCTCTGTCCATCGCCCATCAACCGCATCCCCGCTAGCCCGTCTTCCCCACGCTCCTGCGCCAGGCGCCTTACCCAAAGGAGTAGACGATGAAGACACTGAGTACAATGTCCCCAACGGCCACCACGCGGGAGCAACACGAGAAATCCATCACAGGTACATCGCCCTCTCCATTGGCATTGTTGCTACTGCTGCAGCAATAAGTGAGTCATCGGCTCTCTTCCTCTCAAGATTGTGTGGCTGTGCTCTGATTGCTAGGTTTGGTGTGTGTTATGGTCTTTGCTTACAGAAGCGATATTTGCCTCCCTTTTATATCAAATATCAGTCCATGTGTAGTTGCATGATCCGGTTTTGATGTTGAAAATAGGCATTAAGAACATTTTTTCAAGATCACAAGGTATTCGATGAATTGCCTGAGATGTTCTCACCAACATAATTTCCTTATTATCTACCATGGAGCCTCCACGAGTGAATCCTGGAGGTAAGAAAGTGATGTTCATATGATCAACCGATAATCCATGTATATCAGTTAGATGATGCAGGCATCCCCTCCCCGACCCTTATTACAATTCCCCTTCCGATCGTCCTGAAAACGAAACATGAGAACAATTTGTAATTGTCGGTCCCTATCTGGTAGGGATGCGTGAGTTCCATCCGATATGAGTAAGCCATGCATGCTCGATTGATATGTGTTCTGCCTGTGCAAGGTGGACACCTCTACCCGCCTGTCTCCGGCGGCCAATGTATATTTGTGCAAGCCCGGCATTCGGCAACTCCTGGAGTGTTGGACTGGGACGCTCTGGCTTCAGCTCGGCCGGATTGATATGGCAGTAGTCTACCGTATTAACAGCAAGTAATGCACCTCCCCTCTTTCCGATCAGATTTGGCACCTTCTCCGTTGCTGATTTCTCCAATGCTGCTGATTAATGAAATCACCTTTCGTCAAACTGAATGCATGGTGCTCAACATTAATTCCATGTGTAGTCTTGCTATTCGGTGGCCTCCATGTTTTAATTTTTTTCGAGGGAAGAAAATGATTTAAGTTCTCTAATCCATGTGCAAAAGCATAGGTTTTATTACATATTTAATTTCAAGTGGGCACATAACTACACTAATTCAGATATACAAAAGTCATCTAGCATACTTGAACTTGATATATCTACTTCAATATCATATACACAACCTTAGAACAACAATTTGCTCATATATATCACATAAAGAATTTGGGTGGTATACTGCTATGGTAATCATATTTTATGATTCTTTCAGTTTCAAAGAAAATAGTTGTATACTTCTGCTAATTTAGAGGTATAGGTATGCCGTCTTTGGAGGAGTAATTCAACAATTAACATCTCAAGCTCTGACATCTGATCTGTCATGACGAACTTGTATTTAACTTCTGTTGTGAAATATATACGTGGAGTGACAGTGACCTAGCAATTTCGTACACCTTAGAGATTATACAAACCATACACAATTCATTATAAGATGTGCTTTGTACATACTACTCTTCATGATATCCAAATCATTGTCCATTGTGAAGTAAATAAAGTGGTAAGGAAGAATATCCATAGTATCAGGAGACAAGCATGGCTTCTTCAAGGTGCCAATTGCCATCGTTGTGAGTGTAGTTGTTCTAATGCAAATTAAGTTGTTGTGCGGTTATTGATTTTCTTGTGTCTTCTACTTGATGCTATGGCGATTCACATAATTTACCAGTATATTACTTGGCATATTGTTTTAGAGTAGAGTTATCAATTCTCTTGTTGAACAAACACTTACTTCCTTATAATAGTCAATTTCAGCAGTTGGTTAAATTTTCTGCAGAGAAAACACGAAAAACATAAGTTAACACATTTAATTGGATTTTTTTCTTGAAAATGAAAATGTGACTAGCTATATGTTGTTGTCAATCAATCACTTTGAAGGGTAAACTGTGAGCAATATTTCAACATGCAAGTGTGTATTTTTATGTCATGTTCCTAACTTGTTATACTGACCTGGAATTAATGTAATTATTTAATTAATTTTATTCTTAACTTCAAATATGATAGTTTCGAACACATGTTTTTACGTACTATCCCCCACCTGAAAACATCGATGTAATTTCTTGCGAATTTTAGAAGAACATACTTATCTTTTCCACTATTGATATCATAGGGAAGGACATATTCGAGTTACTGGATGAAGTTGAAAACCTTTTATGGATTCATACGAGTAAATTATTCTGGAAATAGCACTCATTTTTTGCATAGCTTGCCATGCATCTAGGAGATGATGTTTACTGTTTTATATTACTAACAGTAATACTTATGCATTCCATGAGCTTCACCTTTGTCAGGCTAATGGCCGGCAAAAACTATACAATTACTTCTGGCATAATGTTGATTGTAAAATCATGAGTTTCGATCGACATGTGGTTTCATTTCAGACGAGTGCATTTACCAGGGCCAGGAGCCATGCCAGTTTGTATGGACACTCCAAGTGGGATGAACGGTATTCTAGCAATGTTGAACACTATACCTTCAACCGTTGTATCCACCTGTTCACCCAACATAATTTTTTATTCTAACGAGTGATTCAAGTACAAAGGACCAATGGCTGAGTGGTCATACCCTGAGTTCCAGATGCTGAATGATGGCCTTCATGAGTATGTTTTCCTGCCACTTTATGTAAAACTACAAATTTGTATCACATCCATAAAAAATATATCCTTTTACTAGATGTATAATGCAAACTGTATTTATGTTGTTTACTATTAAGATATATTAACATGGCAATTATTCTCACCGAACAGTCGGAGTACGGGATATTTATGCTTCATTCAGGTAAACAGTTGTTCACTATGTTAGTGCACCAAGATAACAAGATAATTTCCATTGATCTTACTTATTAAGATGGATATTGTAAGTTCTGCTAAAGTATAATTACATCAGTTCGTTTGTTCAAAGCATATTTCACGTTGTTTTATCTTCAAAGCAACTGAGTTCACTTCCTTCGTGAGCTTGTGTATTAGATTATGTTTTCTTATTTTCATGTATGATTGTACGCACTGGTGATGAAATTGCTAGGTATGCAAGAATACAGGGAATCATGAATTATATCAAGATATCAACTTTTTTCGATAAAGGATATACTATTACTCAAGGCATCCCAAGGATACCTTCAACCGTTGTATCCACCTGTTCACCCAACATAATTTTTTATTCTAACGAGTGATTCAAGTACAAAGGACCAATGGCTGAGTGGTCATACCCTGAGTTCCAGATGCTGAATGATGGCCTTCATGAGTATGTTTTCCTGCCACTTTATGTAAAACTACAAATTTGTATCACATCCATAAAAAATATATCCTTTTACTAGATGTATAATGCAAACTGTATTTATGTTGTTTACTATTAAGATATATTAACATGGCAATTATTCTCACCGAACAGTCGGAGTACGGGATATTTATGCTTCATTCAGGTAAACAGTTGTTCACTATGTTAGTGCACCAAGATAACAAGATAATTTCCATTGATCTTACTTATTAAGATGGATATTGTAAGTTCTGCTAAAGTATAATTACATCAGTTCGTTTGTTCAAAGCATATTTCACGTTGTTTTATCTTCAAAGCAACTGAGTTCACTTCCTTCGTGAGCTTGTGTATTAGATTATGTTTTCTTATTTTCATGTATGATTGTACGCACTGGTGATGAAATTGCTAGGTATGCAAGAATACAGGGAATCATGAATTATATCAAGATATCAACTTTTTTCGATAAAGGGTATACTATTACTCAAGGCATCCCAAGGATACAAAAGTATAACACCCGACCATCAAGATATGATATATTCTGCCTTAGAAGGCCATAAGAAATCAATGTTGCCATGAGATGTCAGTGGATGATGGTTAGTACCCGACTTATGTGATTTAGTCCGACATCATCTGAATGATACTTTTACCTACATCTAAATGTATATTTTCTTGCCTTTTTGTTGCCACCATCACTTCTTCAAGGCATTCTACTAATTGTTCTTTGACACTGGAAATCCAATTTTCCGATGCCAAAAGAAGAGAGATTCGTCCTTGATTTTGCACTTCACCAGCTCAACTCTTTTCGGTTTATTTGGAGCAACAAGTACATCATAACTCTGTAGACCCGGTTTTATAACTGTTAGCGATTTATGTCCTTGTTACTAATTTAAAAATAAATAAGCTTGATGATAAATCATGTGATGTCCTCTCTCTTTTGGGAGTGTTCATAGCTTTAGAAGTTTGCTTTGATATTGTCATACCCTCAGAACTTTGCATAGATCTAAGAATTGTCAACTCGATTATAAGCTAGGTTTTGCTTCTAGGTTCTATTTAAGGACAAAGTCATCACAAGAAATCTTCTACACATACAATATTTTCATCTACATAATTTTACCTGAGTATTTCGCTAGGATCACACCAACGAAGCTCTTTTGCAACTCTTCTGGGATTGCCCTTTGGCGCAATAATGCTGGCTGGTTATTTCACCAAACAAGAATATAGGAATTTACTGTTTTGATGAAGTGGATTATCTACGGCATGCCTTAAAAGAAGTGAATTGTCTATTAATTTAAAAATAGATGAGTGAATGCCTAAGCCTCGTGTATCACATAACAAGGAAAATAACGCACATCATCACCCTACGAAAATGGCGAAGCCAGCCCGAACACCACATGCGAAAAAAGGAAATACGAACGGCTGAAAACGGCGCAGCAAAGCGCGCAAGGTCCTTCTAGTACAGTATTAACCCTCATGGTCATGCACACAAGCTAGAATGCCCAAATGCAGCTGGTACGCGTAGACCATAGTTGTTCCTTGTTAACTAGGATACTCAATGCCATCGTTGGATGAAATGAGGTCCGAGGTTGGATGCTTTCCACTCAACGCCTCCTAGGAAACAAGGTATAAATGCGACCGAGCGGCATTTGGGCTAGGATTTTCTTTGAAACTTGAATGAGATTTGTGAAGGGAAAGTTGTTACTTAGCACCATGGTAGGTACACCCTCAATCAGGTCATCCACTTTTGTGTAAAGATCATTTTTAGTTTTCGTATTGTACAAAAGATCCGATGTTTTATTTAATCATTGTATTTTGAATGTTTTCTTGTCCATCTAGTTTCAATTTTTTTTTGAATTGAGGAAAGCTATATTTTATAAAAACCAAACACAAATCATTATGCAACAGTGGGTGACACTAGTAGAAACAACGTCTTCAGTGCCAGGTCGGGAGGCCCTCTAGTCCCGGGTTGGCACCTGGAACAAACAAATCGGGACTAGAGCCCCCTCCCCCTCTAGCCCCGGCTCTATTGCGACCCAGGATAAAAGAGTTCCCCACGTGGATGTTGTCTGCGCGCGTGGTCGAGGACCTTAAGTCCCAGTTCTTAATTCAACCCGGGAAAAAAGAGTTCACCACGTGGCAGCCTATGGCTCTGCCTTTTTTATTTAAATTCTTGAAGTCATAGACTAGGAATTGTGTATTTTTCATTTTGTTTTTTTCTCGTATCATAAGGTCAGTGGCTATCTGGTGGAGTTATTATCGCAAGGCATGCCGCCTTGGGGTTTCTTTCCGGGTCGATGTTGTTCGACGGCTGGATTTTGCATTCTTGTACAAGTTTTTAATATGCGGTTGTGTGCATCATTTCAATGCATAGGATGAGGATTCGCTCCTATTCCGGAAAAATGTCTAATACACTTTGTATTATGCAAATCAATTTTTCATTTGTAGGCTTACTTGCATTTTCCCTAGCATGCCACAACTGGATCCTCCAAAGTGCACTATATGTGTATCTTGACCGATCTAATCATGCTATATTGCTGAACTGTAGCCTTGCTCTATTCCTTATGATGTGGATTACAGTGGCTTGCAAAATCAATATATCTTACTTTTAGTTGAAAATAAATTCTTTCGCCCATGAATGAAAATTTGCTTGGCAAAGTATGAATAGTACAATGATTATCTCTTAGTATCCTCCAAAATCCTACTTTATATATGTAATAACTTTCTTGAAATCCTACACAATGTTCAGCTTAAGGATTCCACATCGTAACCAAGATCCATCACCATGCAACATGCCAGAGCCCCAAGAGTAGGCCGATCGACTCTCTATGGATAAAACAACAGCGGATGGCCCCAAATAAACCTCGTCATAATTTTGAAGAACTGCCCCCTAGAACTTCACGTATATCATTCTTCAAGCCTACCTCGTCAACATTTTCTTTGACGACTACAACCAATGATATTCATTCCTACACAGAGGCTTGGTGAGTTGTTACCAAAA
This sequence comes from Alopecurus myosuroides, assembly GCA_028641055.1. Taxonomy (NCBI): domain Eukaryota; kingdom Viridiplantae; phylum Streptophyta; class Magnoliopsida; order Poales; family Poaceae; genus Alopecurus; species Alopecurus myosuroides. The sequence goes on along the minus strand of CM054061.1, from coordinate 15,955,325 downwards.
AATGGGGATTGTTGGATGGACAGTGGATTCTAAATCAACAATTGCATCGAGAAATCGATCTAACGCTTGCCTTCATAATGGTCCTCCTTGTAACGCTTAAGGTTGCTTAGACAGTGACTGGCAACTTGATCAATTCAATCGCTGATAAAGAGTCAGTCACGGCAGAAGTCCAACATTTTGCACTCGTTTCTATCCCATGGTGGATATGGGCTCTACCACTTGTTCATCCACTAATTTCCAAACACACATTTCCACAGAAAAATCGATCAAGGAGTGGTGCCAAGAATATTTAGCGCCCCGCAATGAGCATGTGTTTTTGTGTGGATATGGTCGTATGCTAAAGGAGATTCCAATAGGATTTGATTTTTGTACTCATTTCTAGAGTAATATTTTAAATCGTGAGGGTACCTTCTTAGGATACAAAGATGTCCAATTATAGCGACCTGATACGTTGCAAACGTATCTATAATTTTCCATGTGTCATGCTTTTTTTTTCTATCCAGTACCTTTTGTTTTCCACATGCTTTCTTTCGTTTTCCAGATATTTTCATAGACTAACCTATTAACAAGATGCCCTAGGCCAGTTGCAGTTCTTCTATTTCAGAAAAGTTCTTAAGGAAATATTCTCGGAAAGGGCTGAAAATCCACGAAGATCAATTTTTACCCCGAACAAAGGAGTCCAAAGGGGAGCCAGGGCGCCACCAGGGGCACCAGGCGCAGATTTCCCCTAGGCCGCAACTAGTGGACCCCTAGGGGCCCTGAGCACCGCCTCTCATCCCGCCTTCGCCTATAAATTGCCTTTTACCCTAAAAATCACGGGGACAGAGTTATTTTCCACGAAACATACTGAGAGGCGTCGTCACCTAAAAAGTCCAATGTAGGGCTTTTGGAGTCTTGCTCCGGCACCCTGCCGGAGAGGGGGATCGTCACCCGAGGCCTCTACATCGCCATGATCGCCTCCGGACAGATGCTTGATTAGTTAATCTTTTGGCCATGAGTCGATAGCAGTAGCTAGATGGTTGTTATCTCCCCTATGCATCCATGTATAGAGTCTCGTGAGCTGCCTCACATGATCGAGACCATTGTTATGTAATTGTGTATGTTGTGTTTGCTGGGATCCGATGAATCATGAGATTATGATTATTTTGTTCATGTCAATCTGAGATGCTTTACTTATATTTGTAGATATTATTAATCTTGTCTTGCAATGCTCTCTGGTGTTTATGATTACCTTTTCCACGTTGTTGTTTTGACTTCCAAGAGAGCGTTTATATGCTAGATAATGGGTTCATGCCTCCTTGTTGCTTGTGCTCGAGTGACAGAAACGTGCGGGGGGAGGATGTGTTGTTGCCACTAGGGAGAAAACTGTGGTGCTCTTTTCTATGGATGGGAACCGCTGCTTACATTACGTATTGATCTTAATTGATTTGTTTGTTGCACACATAGCAATCACTTTCTTGTTGCAACTTAATACCAGGAGATTTGCTGGATAACTTTTTTGACGTGGATAGTTAGATATGGATGCATGCTAGATAGCGGTCCATATGACTTAACGTAATGCCTACAATTTTAGAACAAGTGAACTTTATCTCGTCATAATAGTATTGTTATACGTTCATGATTTTTCAATATCCCAGTTGTAATTTTTTCACCCAACATGGTTTTTTTCCTTTGGAGAGATAACACTAGTAAACCTATGGCACCCGGTCCTATTTTCCTTATATTGCAAACCTTCTTTTAACAACTTTCATAATTGTTTCCTTGATTTCCCGTTTTTACTTTTATTGTTTTCCAAGACTCTATACGTTTAATTCTCCTTTTTTTTTTAGCAATAACGGAAGATTGACAACCTTCCTGAAAGTTGGGGCAAGAGAGAGTTTGTGTTTGTGTGCAGGATCCACGCCTCGTCAATGTCAGTATTTTCTGGCGCCGTTGATAGGTAAACTTTCTTCAAGACTACTAAGTCCTACTGGTTTGATAACTCTGGTTCTTTACTAGGGGAAAATTTACTCTAGACTGAATTATACCTTCCGCTTGGGGTCTCCCAACGAGCGTGTTATCACGTCACATCAAATATATTTTCGGGTGCGGTTGTCGTGGATTTCTAGCTTTCTGCAAGGGGACTCTCACATTTCCACTCTCTTTTTTTTTTGCTGCTTAGTTTAGTTTTTTAGTCTTGTTTTCTCTTTATCGAAAACCCAAAGAAGTTAGTTCTCTAGTTTCTAGTCTTTTATTTATGTTATCTTGCAATGATCTAATGATAATACCAAGCTTTGTGACTTTACTAGTACCAATAATAATGATTGCATATGCACACCAATTGCTCCACCTGCTACTATAGCAGATTTTGTCACGACCCCGGACCCAGAGATATACATATTGTTATGTGCTCCTAGCCATGGACTCACAAGGGCTTCAGGGTTACCAGCCCCGGCCGCAACAAACAACGGCAGGCAGACTGGATTCATCGGCACGTAGTCCGGATCCCCAGTCTACTACTCCTTGTATCCATGCTAGTCATAACCAACTATGCATATCAAAGTGTCCACGAATCGAATGAAACTGAAGGAAACGGGACCAAAGCTATACAGAGATGCTATGTGTCCAGAAAGTGCAACAACAATCGAGGGTTACTGGGGTTACCTCGCCCCAGGCCGATCAAATCGACAGGCGGGCTCGGACATGGATCATCGGCTCCACAACCCCTCGACTGCGACAACTATGCAGGCATAGCCAAAACTGTATAACAATGAGCTCGAAACCAACAACCGATCAAAGCAGCACTCTAGACATGAAACTTTATTAAACAGGTGATACTAGAGTATAGCTTACAAGCAGAGGTCACACGACCCAACATTACATCAGACAACGGAAGGCAAATTATGTTGCTAAACAACAAGAACCAAAAAGGCCTAAGAGGCCGCAACATAAGGCGACGTCCCAGCCCATAGATTCCAGGCTGCTACCTGGGAACCCCGAACTACTCGTCGATGTCCACGTTGAATCACCACCGATGGAGTTCTTCTCCTGAACCAAAATTAAGCAAACCTGAGTACGGGAGGTACTCAACAAGACTTAATTAACCTATTATATATCTGCTATTTCGAAAAGGGTTTCATGAAGGCTGATTTGCGTAAAGCAATCTTTGTTTTCCAAATTGAGGAAGAATAGCACGTCTCATAGAAGGTTTTTTCAAAACAGATGAGAAAGGTACTCAACTACTGAGATCATCATCTTCTTGTATTCCACCAAGTCTTTCTCATTCCCACACTATCTCATGCTACAAGGATCACCCCTCCCGGCATCTCCGGGGAGGCACCCTTCATTCATTGCCAACATCTTTTACGCCACTTTCAAGTTATCTATGACCTCGTGACTTTCACCAAGTCGTCCATAACCGTGGACACGGCTTTCTGAAAGATTTATCCCTGCAGGGTGGTACACTTTACCCACACGTACCCTCCGACTCTTAGCGCCACATGTACGCTCTTCCATGGAGCGCGGCAGAGGGTGGCTGGCTCCGACCTTTACCTTGCTCGACCCTATCCATGAGTCAACCCAAACAGGGCCACCCCGTCAACAGGGAGTTGGCCACCTCCTGACGGCACCTGTTCTGTGAGTCGGGAACAAGATCCGTGTACGTCCATCACTTGTCCCGGTCACGCCCTAGTTTTTCTCCAAATCGTTTTCGGACTCACACGCAGATGGAAATAGCAAACTACGTGACTCATGGATGTGGCCAAACAAGTTAGTTAGTCGAGCGAGGTTCATTGGCTCGCGCGTGTGGTTGCACGCTCAGTCTTGGTTTCCGCGGCGAGACCTTACTCCTAGGGTTGGCAAGTACAGGACAAAGAACCACTTCCCAAGCGGCCTCCCGTCCTCGCCTTAGTCAAGTTAACCACACAACTCTCATCTCGCCACGTCATCATGTCATAGTAGGTTATCGAAGCTCTGATTCATCATCCGGATGGAGCAGAGGTAAACAAACATGTATGACTAAGCAAAGCAGATATGAGGCTCTGGCGATGCACACAAGCAATTCTATGGCGGCTAGGAGCAGTGGATCAGGATATTGAGGCAATGCAGCATATAGGTGAACTAGGTCTACTAGCATTATATACTTTGGAATCGAATGCATAGTACGAGATTCAAATGTTGTTCGAAAGCATATATGAGCAGATAAGAGGTTATGCTTGCCTTGGTTATAAGAAAACCAGATAAAGTCTTCAAGAATAAGTGCTTGACTTGTCGATTAAGATCAAGTATTCATCGTTGGATTGCTGGCCTTCTCTTCGGAGTCACGTTCTACCGAGGGGGAAACAAACACCGAAAGAGAAATAACAATCAACACATGGCATCGATGCAATGCGCAATATGTATGAATGAGCAAGTTAATGCACTGAATGAGGCCCTAAACATGATCGTTGGGTTGCTAGGGTTCGTATGACAGTTATGCAATTTTACTGGAATTAATCCGAAATAGGCCCCGGAGGGGGTTTCGGGCGATTCTGAAAGTGAGTACCATTTTAGTTGCTCAAATGGGGTTGAAAACATCATAGCTAGGTTTCATTTATCATTTTGAGCAATTTGGTATATAACTTTTGATTTTCTAATTTTAGTGAATAAAAACTTATTTTTCTATTTTAAATGATTAAAGAACATTAAATAAAGCCATTTTTTGGACTTTCTCAAACATATATGAAAATGACATATTTGGATAGATTTTATTTTTCTGAGCACAACCATATTTTTCTTTTATTTTTCTAAGTAATATTTCAGGAGATATTTATTATTCAAGTTTAAGGCATTTTCTGGAATTACTTAAATATGAGATTATGACATCAGGCTGATGTCACCATGACATCAGCTCTACCCTGCTCTTCACAGATCAATCGAATTCGGTCGAATTCGCGCGCCAAATGGAAATTGAAAACCACCACGGGACAGAGGAGGCGACGGCGAGTTGGAGGGTGGTGGCGGTTGGTCGGATGGCCACCGGAAAGATCGCCGGCGACGACCTTCCGCGGCGGCGGGGCATGGACGACGGCGGCAGCGGGCTACGGTGCACGGGGAAGAAAATCAAGGGCATAGGGAGGTTCACCTCGTCGCGGTGAAGCTACTGGAGGGGTCGGAGGGGGCAGGGCCGGCCGGAGTTGGCCGCACCGAGTCCGGCGGCCGGCGGCCGGACTTCAAGAAGAAGCACCCGATTCGGCTCCTTCCGGTTGTCCCGGGAAGCGGCGCTCGCCTGGGAGGAAGAGGGGAGGACGGGAAGCTCGGTAATGGCCTCGGTTTGCTCCGGGGTGGGCTAGAGGGCCGTCGGCGAGGGATTCCGGTGAGGCCAGGGTTTGGTCTTCGGAGGGAAAAATACAGAGAGTGTAGGGAGCGCGAGGGAGGGGGTTCTGCGAGTGTGCTTGGTGCGGACGTCTCCTTGTCTATCTGCGTCGGGAGAGGGAGCAGGACGTGGCAGCCGGCGTCGACGGGGCGACACGCAGCTGCTCCTTCTGTCAAAAGGAAGAAGATGACGATTTTGCACAACACCCCCTGACTTTTCTGAAAACTGCAAAAGAGTCCTTTTCTCTTTGAAAACAGAACGAGAACGAAGTTTTGAGGGCCTTTTTGTGAACAAAAAATTTGGCAAAAATTATTTTTGGAAACCTTGTCAAATTTGCAAACTCACCATGTTCTTGGTTGGTGTATTTGAATTATTTTTCAGAACACAATTTTGGAAACCAAATTGAGTACTTTTTGGGGGATTTTCTGAAACCATTTAAATTCACAATTTAAATTGGTTAAAACATGATTTAAATTCTTGTTTCATGCATGTATGAGATGGACACACACCACACACCCTACTGTATCAAAAATTGGGGTGTTACAAATCTACCCCCCTTACAAGAATCTCGTCCCGAGATTCCCGAAGGAGAAGAAAGAAGGAACACCGGTTTTGAACGATCTTCTCGAACCTTACGGTTCTCTTCTCGAAGAGGTTGATCCGTAGCATCTTGAAGTATTGAACGGATACACCTTAGGTAAGAGGAAAACTCTTAGGAACTGATCTTCACGAAGATCGAGTATCTCATGGTTAACTCAGGACAAGAATGTTCACAAAGAACTGTTGAGTTAACAGGCATGAAACACATCAAGATAACAGAGGGAATAGAAGATGGTTTCAAGTGTTCGGACGATTGGTCTTGAAAGGATTTAGAATATGATCTTTGCACAAGACTTTAAATCCTTTTGAAAAAGAAAGGTTGGACAACCTGTGATATCGAGGTTTCTTCGAGGTAGAATACCAAGATAGGAAGAATTGTCTTGGATATCACAACGCAACATCCGTAGACGAGGGAAAACACGAGAAAACACTATAATCGTGCGTTCGGAGGAAATTTGATACAAGATCATGTTCACTCTTCGGAGTGGACACGGAAGATGAAGGGACTTTCATTCCATTAAAGTTTGTCGAAAACTTTATCGAAGATTGGAATGTTACTTCACAACAGAAGATGAGTAACTGAAAGATGTGGAAACACCATAACAAAGGAGGAATTCTTGATCACACCATAAGGATGGGTAACCAACGAGGGTTGAAACACCGGTAGATATAGGGAATCTCTTTCCTATTGTGGTTTGGACGTAGCAATACGTTTACCACATAGTTAAGATCCCACGGCTGAAGTGACTGACAAATTCACACAATGTGTGAGATGAACAGAACTTCAGATTTAAACAACTTGAAAAGGGGAACTGATAACTGGTGGTTACGAAACACCACGAGTTTTCTCATGATGAACTTGTTTCCACTAGAACGGAGGTTTTGGAAGATTAACGGAAAGATATTGGAGGAAACAACTTCCAGGTTCTCCTTGATGTTTAGATACAGACAACAGGCTCACGACAAGCCTTCTGTAGGTCATCAAGTGAAAGTAAAACTCCGGTTTGGAAGAACGGGGAGGAAACTTGTTAGAATAAGCCAGACAAGAATTCTCACGGAGAATGGCTGTTCTTACGGATTCAAAGGGATATGACATTAGGCCTTACGGCTAATTGTGTCAACCACAACATCAACCATGCCGTATTTTGAACGGACCTAATTCAATACCTTTGAGGAAACACCAACCATCGTTGCTGCTTGAGATTCAGCTCTGGTTAGTGGATTAATGTCTCAGACTCGGTATGTTTAATCAAAGAGATTGCACCGGTTACAATTGAGGTACAGTTACTAGATTCTCAAGATATGGACTACGATGCTACACTCGAGAAGATGAGCAGGATTGCAGAACTCATGTATTAGCAACTTGCAAAAGACGGTTACACCTACATGACTACTTGCAAAAGAATACATCGAAGTCCTTGTTGGGGAGACGATACAAAGATAACGAAGTTTTTAGACTTCTTCTCTTTCACGAGTAGTCAATCAGTGGCTTGGTGTGGATGGAAACTTCTTCAAGTAAATGGAGGTAAGAACCTACCATCTCAAGAACAGTCCACACATGCATGACCGACATGGGATTATTCCCGAAGGAACAAGGAAACTATACTCGGGCCCATGGCGACAACTTTCACCAGAAGCACATGGACTCGAGGCAAGTTACTTCAAACATCCAGAGCACAATCTTCGTAATGAAACAAAGATGGTTCTCGAGAGTTTCCAAAATTAATGCCAAGTGTTCAACATGAACCTCTTGCGACTTGGGTAAATAGGAATGCCATCGATGGGCTCGAAAACACACTTATCAAAACACTCCAAGAAGAGGGATTCATATGCGATATGAACAAGGCGGAATATTGGTCAGACCAAAGGACATGAGGTATACTCGGGCCAAACACCATGAGTGAAAACACCATCAAGATAGTCCTTGAATCTGGACTTGATCTGACGATAGCCCAAATCAGATCAAAGGTAGAATGACAGTATGTCCATTGAAGAGATACTATCATGCTTCAACAGGATGAGAACTAGACATCCCATTCCAAAGGAACAAGTTAGGATGAGCTTATGTCTTTCAACTCTCCAAGTTATTGTTTTAAGCTCAACCAACTAGTCCAGGATATCCAGCAGAGTTCCTTGGAGAAAGAAGTAGTTCAAACTACTCCTGGTTTAGACATCACGGTCAGGTAAAACCTGGTGATACTTCTAGAAAGACAACCAGAATATCACAACCTACCGGTATGTCTTGAAGTTCGAAAGGAATTCTTGCTTTTCAAAGCAACCATATGGTCTTGAGAGCTTTGGTATAAACCTAACTCTCTGACCAAAATTATGCACCGGAATGAACGAATTTGGTAACACAGTCTCCACTTCAAACAGAGACCGGGTGACCAATAGTGCTAAGAAGGATACAAATGTTTCTTAGACTTTTCAAAGAAATAGGAATTGCTAGAAACATCTGATACACACATCAACGCACCGACCCATCATACTCAAGCATTCAAGCTTGGAGAAAGGGGGAGTGAAGATGTCTGAGAGCATCACTTCATCGTTAAGGGCATGCAATTCAACACGACCTGTTGATGTAAAGGAGTGTGATACTCGAAGGTGGAGCAGAACAGAAGCTAATGCAACTTCTTTAATCTGCGAATTACAAAACTTTGACCTGGTTCTAGAGATGAACGAGGTACTGGAGTTTGTTTCTCCTAACATTCCAAGGTGGAATGTTATGACGGGAACCAAGGAAAAATGCATTGGAAGAATCCAACACCATATGTAACTTGGTTTCCAAACAACGGACGAAATTCGGAAAGGAACTAAAGAGTAGAAACATGCTCTGAAAAGTCCTGAGATCACGTTGGATGCACAGGGTAATACTCATGTGTAGAACCCATGCCAAAAGGTTGGTATAACTGAACCAAGAACAAAGATATGGGAATCATAGAGAACACTCTTGTTGTGATCCCTTTTGATTCCTAGAGAAAACCTATGGCTATTGGAGCTGAGATTACCTAGCCATCCTGAGGTAGAACAGATTCTTCAAGATCCAAGGAAACAGAACTTGGGTTAAAGGTCAGCATCCTGTACTGGTAGGGTGAGCATCACATGATTAAGAAACCACATGGTTCAACCCACCACAATTCAGCACATTCCGGGACCTTCGGTTCAAGTCCAAGGTTAGAAACCAAGGGAAAGGAATAACTACTATCTTAGTGCCTTGAAGGACACTACGGATAGCAATCACGGAGTATCTTTCCAAGAGGACAAACTTAGCTCCGGAAGAACTTGAGCAGAGGATAACGGATACATTCGAGATGGAAAGCAGATCTCGAGGTTCAGGATTTTGAGACTTTCGAACAGGAGTATGTGGAACCCACACAGCTCTGAGGTATTAGGAGGGAAAGAAAATCTCCCATTTGAAACGAGAGATAACGGAGTATGGAACACACACGACTCTAGAAACTCATAACTAGGTCAACTTGGATAACAACGTCCTTGCCAACAAAGGCACCTAAGTTTTGAATAACTGGAACCTTTTCAAATCAAAACAGGTAAGGAGACCCAGAATTAGAGCGATACCAGATAAGGAGTAAAAAGAATCCTAAGAAGGTTTTCACAACTCATTTGAGGTTTCAAAATAGTTTTCACAAACACTAGACTCGACATCGACCAAGCAATAAGGTTTTCCTACAGGCAGTCCTGCTCTGATACCATGACTTGTCACGACCCCGGACCCAGAGATATACATATTGTTATGTGCTCCTAGCCATGGACTCACAAGGGCTTCAGGGTTACCAGCCCCGGCCGCAACAAACAACGGCAGGCAGACTGGATTCATCGGCACGTAGTCCGGATCCCCAGTCTACTACTCCTTGTATCCATGCTAGTCATAACCAACTATGCATATCAAAGTGTCCACGAATCGAATGAAACTGAAGGAAACGGGACCAAAGCTATACAGAGATGCTATGTGTCCAGAAAGTGCAACAACAATCGAGGGTTACTGGGGTTACCTCGCCCCAGGCCGATCAAATCGACAGGCGGGCTCGGACATGGATCATCGGCTCCACAACCCCTCGACTGCGACAACTATGCAGGCATAGCCAAAACTGTATAACAATGAGCTCGAAACCAACAACCGATCAAAGCAGCACTCTAGACATGAAACTTTATTAAACAGGTGATACTAGAGTATAGCTTACAAGCAGAGGTCACACGACCCAACATTACATCAGACAACGGAAGGCAAATTATGTTGCTAAACAACAAGAACCAAAAAGGCCTAAGAGGCCGCAACATAAGGCGACGTCCCAGCCCATAGATTCCAGGCTGCTACCTGGGAACCCCGAACTACTCGTCGATGTCCACGTTGAATCACCACCGATGGAGTTCTTCTCCTGAACCAAAATTAAGCAAACCTGAGTACGGGAGGTACTCAACAAGACTTAATTAACCTATTATATATCTGCTATTTCGAAAAGGGTTTCATGAAGGCTGATTTGCGTAAAGCAATCTTTGTTTTCCAAATTGAGGAAGAATAGCACGTCTCATAGAAGGTTTTTTCAAAACAGATGAGAAAGGTACTCAACTACTGAGATCATCATCTTCTTGTATTCCACCAAGTCTTTCTCATTCCCACACTATCTCATGCTACAAGGATCACCCCTCCCGGCATCTCCGGGGAGGCACCCTTCATTCATTGCCAACATCTTTTACGCCACTTTCAAGTTATCTATGACCTCGTGACTTTCACCAAGTCGTCCATAACCGTGGACACGGCTTTCTGAAAGATTTATCCCTGCAGGGTGGTACACTTTACCCACACGTACCCTCCGACTCTTAGCGCCACATGTACGCTCTTCCATGGAGCGCGGCAGAGGGTGGCTGGCTCCGACCTTTACCTTGCTCGACCCTATCCATGAGTCAACCCAAACAGGGCCACCCCGTCAACAGGGAGTTGGCCACCTCCTGACGGCACCTGTTCTGTGAGTCGGGAACAAGATCCGTGTACGTCCATCACTTGTCCCGGTCACGCCCTAGTTTTTCTCCAAATCGTTTTCGGACTCACACGCAGATGGAAATAGCAAACTACGTGACTCATGGATGTGGCCAAACAAGTTAGTTAGTCGAGCGAGGTTCATTGGCTCGCGCGTGTGGTTGCACGCTCAGTCTTGGTTTCCGCGGCGAGACCTTACTCCTAGGGTTGGCAAGTACAGGACAAAGAACCACTTCCCAAGCGGCCTCCCGTCCTCGCCTTAGTCAAGTTAACCACACAACTCTCATCTCGCCACGTCATCATGTCATACTAGGTTATCGAAGCTCTGATTCATCATCCGGATGGAGCAGAGGTAAACAAACATGTATGACTAAGCAAAGCAGATATGAGGCTCTGGCGATGCACACAAGCAATTCTATGGCGGCTAGGAGCAGTGGATCAGGATATTGAGGCAATGCAGCATATAGGTGAACTAGGTCTACTAGCATTATATACTTTGGAATCGAATGCATAGTACGAGATTCAAATGTTGTTCGAAAGCATATATGAGCAGATAAGAGGTTATGCTTGCCTTGGTTATAAGAAAACCAGATAAAGTCTTCAAGAATAAGTGCTTGACTTGTCGATTAAGATCAAGTATTCATCGTTGGATTGCTGGCCTTCTCTTCGGAGTCACGTTCTACCGAGGGGGAAACAAACACCGAAAGAGAAATAACAATCAACACATGGCATCGATGCAATGCGCAATATGTATGAATGAGCAAGTTAATGCACTGAATGAGGCCCTAAACATGATCGTTGGGTTGCTAGGGTTCGTATGACAGTTATGCAATTTTACTGGAATTAATCCGAAATAGGCCCCAGAGGGGGTTTCGGGCGATTCTGAAAGTGAGTACCATTTTAGTTGCTCAAATGGGGTTGAAAACATCATAGCTAGGTTGCATTTATCATTTTGAGCAATTTGGTATAACTTTTGATTTTCTAATTTTAGTGAATAAAAACTTATTTTTCTATTTTAAATGATTAAAGAACATTAAATAAAGCCATTTTTTGGACTTTCTCAAACATATATGAAAATGACATATTTGGATAGATTTTATTTTTCTGAGCACAACCATATTTTTCTTTTATTTTTCTAAGTAATATTTCAGGAGATATTTATTATTCAAGTTTAAGGCATTTTCTGGAATTACTTAAATATGAGATTATGACATCAGGCTGATGTCACCATGACATCAGCTCTACCCTGCTCTTCACAGATCAATCGAATTCGGTCGAATTCGCGTGCCAAATGGAAATTGAAAACCACTACGGGACAGAGGAGGCGACGGCGAGTTGGAGGGTGGTGGCGGTTGGTCGGATGGCCACCGGAAAGATCGCCGGCGACGACCTTCCGCGGCGGCGGGGCATGGACGACGGCGGCAGCGGGCTACGGTGCACGGGGAAGAAAATCAAGGGCATAGGGAGGTTCACCTCGTCGCGGTGAAGCTACTGGAGGGGTCGGAGGGGGCAGGGCCGACCGGAGTTGGCCGCACCGAGTCCGGCGGCCGGCGGCCGGACTTCAAGAAGAAGCACCCGATTCGGCTCCTTCCGGTTGTCCCGGGAAGCGGCGCTCGCCTGGGAGGAAGAGGGGAGGACGGGAAGCTCGGTAATGGCCTCGGTTTGCTCCGGGGTGGGCTAGAGGGCCGTCGGCGAGGGATTCCGGTGAGGCCAGGGTTTGGTCTTCGGAGGGAAAAATACAGAGAGTGTAGGGAGCGCGAGGGAGGGGGTTCTGCGAGTGTGCTTGGTGCGGACGTCTCCTCGTCTATCTGCGTCGGGAGAGGGAGCAGGACGTGGCAGCCGGCGTTGACGGGGCGACACGCAGCTGCTCCTTCTGTCAAAAGGAAGAAGATGACGATTTTGCACAACACCCCCTGACTTTTCTGAAAACTGCAAAAGAGTCCTTTTCTCTTTGAAAACAGAACGAGAACGAAGTTTTGAGGGCCTTTTTGTGAACAAAAAATTTGGCAAAAATTATTTTTGGAAACCTTGTCAAATTTGCAAACTCACCATGTTCTTGGTTGGTGTATTTGAATTATTTTTCAGAACACAATTTTGGAAACCAAATTGAGTACTTTTTGGGGGATTTTCTGAAACCATTTAAATTCACAATTTAAATTGGTTAAAACATGATTTAAATTCTTGTTTCATGCATGTATGAGATGGACACACACCACACACCCTACTGTATCAAAAATTGGGGTGTTACAGATTTGTTATTAGATTAAACCTGCTTTGTTAATCTTGTCATGAAACATCAATTTTCTAGTATTGGAGAAGATGCCGACTCTCATTTAAATAACTTTGCTGAGTTATGTGACATGCAAAAATATAAAGAGATAGATGGTGATATTGTGAAATTAAGATTATTCCCTTTCTCTTTAAGAGGAAGAGTTAAGGAATGGTTATTGTCCACTTGAAAAAATTATACAACTGAGGAGTAACATTATGAACTTTAGGCAATATGATAATGAACATGTTGCTCGAGCTTGGGAAATAATGAAAACTATGGTTAAGAATTTTCCCACACACAGACTACGTGGATGGTTGTCCAATGCTTCTATGTAGGATTAAATTTTTCTTCAAGTAATTTATTGGATTCAGCTGTGGGAGGAACGTTCATGAACCTCACCTTAGGCTCAGCAAACAAGTTATTGGATGACCTAATTACAAATTATTCCCAATGGCACACAGAAAGGGCTCCAACAGGTAGAAACCTAAATTCTGTTGAGGAGGTCTCTTATTTGAGTGATAAAATTGATATGCTTGCTTATCGGCTATCTAAACAAGTGCCAATAAATCCTAATAATTTTCCCTTGAACTCTCTTGTTGCTAATGATTATGACCAAATTTATGTGAATTTATAGCTAGAAACACCTTCAACAACAGTGTTTACAAGAATAACTTTGGCGGTAAAAACTATAGGCCATATCCCAATAATAATGGTAATTCATAAGGGAATTCTTATGGCAATATGTATAACCATCCTAAAATTTCCACCTCTTATCTTGAGAACATATTTAAAGAATTTATCTCTCCACAAAAATATTTGAATTAAACTGTTGATGAAAGGCTTCCAAAACTAGATAATCTTGTGCTGAAAGTTGATAGTCTTGCTAATGATGTAGAAATTTTAAAAATTAGGACTACACCTATTGAAGCCAAGAAAACTGAACGTATAAATGCTATAGAAGTTCAAATAAATGAGAACATGAGAATTTTAGCTCAAATACGTGCTAGAAGAGAAAGAGAGGCTGAAATTGCTGAAAATGCTGCTAAATGTGAGCCTGTTAGAATTAATACCATTAGAGTCTATGAGGAAGTGAAAACTTTCAGTACCAATTAGTATCCTAATGCTTGTAAACATTTTGATGTCAAAAAAATCAGATTGGAGATGTCATGACTTTAGGTAGAAGGAGTCCCAAAAGTTCGGAGATTAAAAACATCTCTAGTGAGAAAATTGTGAAAGTGAGACTGGGGATAATATGACTAGGAAAAAAATTTCCATCATGTTTGAGGATGATAAACTTTATTTTATAATTGTACCATCTCTTATATTATAAAGTACTTACAAAAATTAGCTAAAGATCCTACTGCTAGTAAGATGCATATTGCTTTCACTAAACATATCACTAATGCTTCCATGGAAGCTAGAGAAGAAAGTCTCAAACTTGAAGCCTCTATTTCTAGAAAGTTAGAATAATAGTGAATGATTTTTATTGCAATGATTTTTGTGATCTTGGTGCAAGTTCTTCTATCATGCCTAAAAGTTTATATGATATGCTTGACTTGAAACCTTTGGATGAAAGTATTTTGGGAGTGAATCTTATAGACTCGACTGTTAAATGACCTGGCAAGGATTCATGATGTTCATATTATTTCTAATTATAAATATGTCCGCGTTGATTTTTCTTTTTTTATATCGAATGCAATGCTTATTGTCATGTCATTTTTGGGAGACATTTTCTTCGCACCGTTGGTGCTATTATTGATATGAAAAAGGAAATTATAAGATTTTAGTTTCCCCTTAAAAAGGGCATGGAACATTTCCCTAGAAATAGAATGAAGTTACCTTTTTAGTCCCTTGTGAGGACTACCCATGATTCTATTGATAATACTTGATTCGTTGTTCATGCCTAGCTAAAATGCGTTAAAGAAAAGCGCTTGTGGGAGGCAACCCGCTTTTGTGTTCCTTTGTTATCCTTTTGTTTTCTTCTGTTTCTTTTACTATTTTTCCATTTTGGAAGTTTTTACCTCTGTAGAAACCGCTCCTTATCCTTTTTATTTCGTTTTTATGCCCAGCGTAACCTCTAATTGAGGGGTAGTTCGATTTGGGGAAGTTGCTGTTTTGAAACAGATTTCTAGCATGTTACAAAAAAAAAAATCATATTTCTCAGCTAGAATGTCTGATTGCTTTGAAACAATGTAGAAACATGCCCCAGGTTGTTACCTAACTTTTTTAGTTTCCCAGTTTTTAATTTGGGCAACAGAACATTTTCCAAAAAAATCATCTTTGTTAATTGTTTTGTTTTAACAAATTTCTGCCAATATTTGCATATGCGTCTTAATCTCTTTGTTTTATTGTTATTTTGAGGGGAAGAGGTTTAAAATGAGTTGCGATAGTAGCTAATGTTTTAATTTAAGTGTGAGGATTTTTTTCAAACTTAACCAAGTGGATTTATTATTTTGATTATAGTAACGTTGCTAATGAAGATTGCGAGAAGTTTTAGGTGGAGGAAATTTTCAAGTGTAGGGAGAGAAGAATGATGTGATGAGATGAAGGATGGACAAAATCTCAAGATTTGGGATTCCCATGTCACTCCAAGACATATCAAAGAAGTACAAGTGTCCAAGCTTGGGGATGCCCAAGGCATCCCCTTCTTCATAAAAAAAAATACAAGTTTTCTTACAAAACACTATATTTTTATTGATTCACATGATATGTGTTCTTCTTGAAGCATCTTTTTATTTTTCTTTCAGTTTTTTTTGTTTTCTTTGCTTTAGCTTTTGTTTGGATCCTAGCACTTTTATTTTAAGACAGATACTCTCCATTTTCATTGCCTAGAACACTCTAGTTTTCACTCTTATTGTTCTGCGAGTGTTCAGTTTTAGCTAGTACTGCGTGTAGCTCTTGTATTTCACTCAAAATTTTTTCAGAGCTTGTTGTTTTGATTAATTTATATGTTATTATCTCTCTGGTATTTGATGATTATTTTCTTTAAGAGTTGTTTCGAATAAGTTGATTGGTGTTGGAGAAGAGTAATTAATTTCAGGCTTATAGTGGTGCAATAGGAAGCTTGTTTTAGCTGTGGCTTAGGCTTTGGCATGTCATTTTAGATGTTATTTAAATTATGTGCTTAGTTATTTATGATGTATCATGATTAGTCTCAAATACCTGAGAGTTCTTAATGTGCCATTGAATTTTATCATGTGTTGTTCTCCCATATTGAAGCATGGTATTGTGGTATTTCTCCTTTGAATGCTTTATCTGGATTGACTTGGAGCATGCTCACACCATGTTATGACTACAAACAAAGTCACTTCTAGCCATGCATGATTATGGTATTTGACTTATAATATCACTTCATGCTTTGATTAATGATGTTCTGTCGCTATGCATGATTATGGTTGTTATCGCTCTCTTAGTTGGTCGCTCCCAGTCTTTTGCTAGCTGATACGTCTCCAACGTATCTATAATTTCTGATGTTCCATGTTGATATTATGCCAATTTCTACATGTTTTCCTTACATTTTATGTAATTTTTATCGATTTTCCGGACTAACCTATTGACAAGATGCCACAGAGCCAGTTCCCTGTTTTGTGCTGTTTTTAGTTTCAGAAAAGTTGTTCTGGAAATATTCTCGGAATTAGAAAATTCAATAGCCAGAAGTCTTAGAAGTTCCGGAGGGTCCAGGAAGTCCCGAAGAGCCCCGGCGGGGGGCCACGGGGTGGCCACACCATGGGGTGGCGTGGGTCCCCCCTAGTGCCGCCACCTGGTGGTGTGGGCCCCCTGGCCAGCAACCGGCATCGCCCTTTCGCCTATTTATACTCCCCCGAGGGAAAATCCTAAGGGAATTGACCTTTTCCACAAAATACATCCGTAGCTCCGCCGCCGCTGACAAGTTTCAGGGGACAGATCTCTGTTCTGGCACCCTGCCGGGACGGGGAAGTGCCCCCGGACCCATCTCCATCGACTTCACCGCCATGTCCATCGTCGTTGATGTCTCCTATGATGAGGAGGGAGTAGTTCTCCCCCGAGGTTGAGGGCTCTACCGGTAGCTATGTGGTTCATCTCTCTCTCCCATGGTGTGATCTATATTGCTTGAGAGGGATATCTTTGACCTCTACCTCCCTGAGTTCGATAAACCTTGGGTGATCCACTTAAGGGAAACTTGTTGCTGTTCTACAAACCTCTGCACTTGGAGGCCCAACACTGTCTACAAGAATAGAAGCGTGCATAGACATCAAGCTCATTTTTGGTGCCGTTGCCGGGGAGGTAAGGTAAAAGGTACTCACATCCTTTGTGTGTGCTCGAAGTTATTTCCTTTAGATTCTGTAATTATATCTTTTTGTTTTTTGTTTTTATTTTCACTATTTAGGCTTATTTTTACTTGTTACTTGTTTTTATCTTTATGCTTAAATGGAAAATAATAGCAAAAATGAGAGTGCTTTATAATATTTATCGTAGTTAGGACATAAAGTGTTTGAAGAGAAAATTAAAAAACCTATGGAGCTTTATTTGCATGCTAATAGCAATGTTATTGGTATGTATTCTTTGAACACCATTATTGCTAATTCTATGGAAAAGTCTAAGCTTGGGGAAGCTATTTTATATGAAAATGATATTTTTAGTGCCCCAAGCACGGAGGAGAAAATTTGCTTTGATGATGAGCCTATGCCTGTTACATATAGTAGTGATCATGATTGGGAAAAACACACTACTTTTTATATTGAAAATGATGATACATAAAGCTCTAAACTTGTGGATGATGTGTTTGAAAATCCTTTTTCTACTGATGGTTATATGCTTGATACATCTACTCCTAGTAAAAATGATGATATGTTTACAAATTAACACATTTTGGAGGATAACTATTCTATTGCTTATGATGATATTATTATTCCTATATATGATGTGATTACAATGATGAATATGATATTTTCAGTCCACATACTGTCGTGGTGGTATCACGGCAGATGCCATAGGATGGCTAAACTGTTGGGGCCGATGGACGCTGGAGGTATCCGGGGAGGGATCGCACGGCGAGTAGCCGCGCGTAAGGTATCTCTAGCACTGCAAACAACAAGATTTACCCAGGTTCAGGGCCCTCGTGTGGAGGTAACACCCCTACTCCTGCCTCTCTCTCTATAGGTGCGTTCTCCGAGTAGCCACAGTACACAGTATGTCTCTTGGCCGAGTAGCCACTCGGATGTTCTCTCTAGCTCTAGTGTTGTCTCTAGCAATGTATGCAAAGTGAAGCAGCGTGTGTAACGTCGTGCAAGGTCCCCCGCGCAGGAGGGGGCAGGGCACCTTATATAGTGGTGCCCAGCCGAATAAAGAAAGACTATAAGGTACACTTGATGGGACATGCCCACTGCAGGATAGCGCACGCCTCCGGCTTCTCGCAGACGCGGGTGCGGGAAGTCGTCGCGCCGTTCGGGGGATGGGACCTGTCCACCTTGTCAGTGAGATAGGGTAGGCCCCTAGACCTGTCCTGTCCCCTCTGTCAGTGACAGGACTTGACAGGCGCCTACCACACTGTAGCCACGCCGTAGCGCGGATATTCACGCGCTCCGTAAGTTGAACCGCACGCCGGTACGGACACAGGATACGCGGGATCCCTTGTCAGAAGGGCTCCATTGACTTCTTCCCCGAGTAGGAACGCAGTCCCTCTACTCGGACCACTTGACCGCTATCCGGACGAACAAAAACTTGCTCAATATCTTCTCTTGGTCTTCAATACTTATGACCAGATAGAGACTACCGGGTAGAGGGGTACCGGGTAGCCACCAACCCGGCCAACAGTGCACTGATCTTTGCCTTTTACCACTTGCCTTACCCCTACTCGGGGGTAGCCCCCCGACACATACTATTGAGGAGAAATTTATTTTGATGAGTCTATGCCTCCTATATTTGATGATTATGGTGATGAGAATAATAATGATAGATATTTTGTTGAATTTCTCCCACTACTATTAATAAGAATGACTATGCTTATGTGGAGAGTATTAATTCTTTTATGCATGTGGCTCATGATAAGAATGTTTTATGTGATATTTCTATTGTTAATTTTATTCATGATGCTACTGAAAGTTATTATGAGAGAGGGAAACATGGTTTTATGCATCTCAATAATATAAAGTTTCCCCTCTTTATGTTGAAATTTTTGAAGTTGCATTTATTTTGTCTTCCTATGCAAGTCACTTTGTGCTTCGTTGACTTGTTTTTCTACAAGATTCTATTTCATAGGAAGTGTGTTAGACTTAAATGTGTTTTATATTTGCTTCTTTATGCTCTCTTATTGTGCTTCAACTTCTTATTCTTATGTGAGCAACTTTTAAAAATCATTGTGCCTAGCTGAAAGGAATTAAAAGAAAAGCGCTTCCGGGAGACAACCCATTTTATTTCTCCGTTTTCAACCCGTTTTCCATCGTTTCTTTCTGTGTGCTTTGCACCTAGGTGTTGTCTATTTTATTAGCAACCCCGCTGTATCTTTTCTTTTGTGTCTTTGTTGAGCCAGGTAAAGCCTCTAGTTGAAAGTTGAGACTATATTTCGGATTTCTGCGCAGGAAACAGATTTCTGTTGTCCACTGTTAAATTCATATAAATCACAGAAAATTCAAAATTACCTGAGTTTTTTTTGTGCGGAATCCTGGGCTATATATTCAACCATCCATATTTGCTAGTACTGCGTTTAGCCTTTGTTTTAATGCATCTCTTATTTAGAGATGTTAGCTTTTGTAGTTAGGTGGTTCTCATATATGTTCTTGGTTGGGAATAGAAATGCTTATGTGATAGTTGGTATAGTGGAAAAATTCGCATGGTCTTGTAGATCACTAAACTGCTTCACTTCAACCATTGTTGTTGTTTTGAGATATTAATTTGCTTAATGGATAAACGGGAAGGACTAGTAAGTAGAAACTTTTAATGGTTGGTCTAAGAAACTTGAAGTTGTGCCACACTTAAATTACCAGCTGATAGAAAAAACGGTATATGATTGCTACGAGTGATACATTTCTGATTGGCCTTTTGTTACGCGCTACGGCCGGGGTAGCGAAAAGTGACTTGTCACTGCCAAGGACCCTCTTGGAGTGATTTGCATTGTGCCTTGTAAGATGATTTGCTTGCTGTAGTATTTTAACTTGTGAGTCTATGTTGCGGTTCCTGGCACTTCAACCATCCATATTTGCTAGCCTCTTTGGTACTGTGCATTGCCCTTTCTCACATTGAGAGTTGGTGCAAACTTCGCCAGTGCATCCAAATCCCGTGGGAGGACTTTGTTCTCCTACACATAATCCCATATATTCTTCCTCAAAACAGCCACCATACCTACCTATCATGGAATTTCTATAGCCATTCCGAGATATATTGTTGCACAAAATCCACCTCCATTATGTTACTTGATGATGAGCTTCATGGTTATTTATGCATACTGCTACACTGGTTGGAGCATGCAGTTAGAGACATCAGAGATATTTCTTTATGAGTTATGAGTACTAAAAGTGTGATCATTCATTGTAATATAGGATGTTGCCCCTACCGGAGAGGATACATAAAAAAATGAAAAAGCCCAAAAAGAAAAAGAAAAAGGGCCAAAGAGAGAATAAAGAGAGAGGGGGTGCATCACTATCCTTTATATACCACACTTGTGCTTCATGTTTAGCACCAATACTTCAGTTTGGAGAAAGTTTTCATATTATCATTCATTCATAACTATGTGGGGAACTTTACATTATAGAACTTGGCTTGTATATTCCAATAATGAGCCTCCTGAAATGAGCTCTAGGTCTTCGTGAGCAAGCAAGTTGGATGCACCCCCACTAGTTCCATTGGAGAGCTTTCATACACTTATAGATCTATGTGCATCCGTTGTGTGGCAATCCCTACTCCTTGCATAGCTTTGGTTATAAGACTTTCTCTTTTCTAATGACCACTTTCAGCTTTGTGGGCCTTTCTTCAATTGACCTTCCAAACCCCCCATAATGTTCTCTTTTCCATAACATTCCGGTTCCAGGGACCAACGCAGAACACTTGCTTGTTTTTAGTGCGTAAATAATTTAAGATTCAAGCATTAATTGCATCGTGTGGAAAACTTGACTTGATCCTAACAGGGGTTGTGAAGATCGTTTGACGTGCATGATATTGTTGTTTTTTAAAGCTTAAATCATCTCTAATAAACTTTGCACAATTGATAGTCTTTTAGTATTGATTCATTAAAAGTTTTGCTTCTTTCTTCTTATTTGTTTATGCATTACTTGTTGATATCAAATATAGATCACAGCTTTAGTTCATTTGATCCTAGTTTACATGCTCTACTTTACATATTATGATCAAGATTGTGTGGTTGCATGTCACCTCAGAAATTATTTTGTATTATCGTTTACCTACTCGAGGAGGAGTAGGAACTAAGCTTGGGGATGCTTGATACGTCTCCAATGAATCTATAATTTCTGATGTTCCATGTTGATATTATGCCAATTGCTACATGTTTTCCTTACACTTTATGTCATTTTTATCGATTTTTAGGACTAACCTATTGACAAGATGCCACACTTCTGCTGTTTTTAGTTTCAGAAAATTTGTTCTAGAAATATTCTCGGAATTGGAAAATTCAAAAGCCAGAAGTCTTAGAAGTTCCGGAGGGTCCAGGAAGTCCCGAAGAGCCCCGGAGGGGGGCCACAGGGTGGCCACACCATGGGGTGCCGCGGGTCCCCCTGGTGGCGCCACCTGGTGGTGTGGGCCCCCTGGCCACCCCCCCGGCATCGCCCTTTCGCCTATTTATACTCCCCCGAGGGAAAACCCTAAGGGAATCTACCTTTTCCACAAAATACATCCGTAGCTCCGTCGTCGCCGTCGCCGCCGTCGACAAGTTCGGGGAACAAGTCTCTGTTCTGGCACCCTTCCGGGGCGGGGAAGTGTCCCCGGAACCATCTCCATCGACTTCACCGCCATCTCCATCGCCGTTGTTGTCTCCTATGATGAGGAGGGAGTAGTTCTCCCCCGAGGCTAAGGGCTCTACCGGTAGCTATGTGGTTCATCTCTCTCTCCCATGGTGTGATCTATATGTGATCGTGAGCTTTGTAATCTAGTTGAATAAGTAGATGTTACTCTTCATCTTGTGCTACTCAAGTGTTTTATTAATATGAACTTTGGAGTCACCTTGTCCCGCGGTGTGAAGGTGACAGTGTGCACATCGTGTGTGTCTCCTCTATGAATTGTGGTGTTTGTCTAGTACCTTCTAGGCCGCTGATAGTGACAGCGTGGAGTTTACTAGACACGGGAATGCTTACTTTAAGGAATGCATTTTGCAGCCCTACGCAATGATTAGTGTTTGTTATCCAACCGGAGAGGGTTAAGAGTAGCATATTGAAGAGAAGATATTTAGTTATTCAATTATGTGATCATTGTTGAGAGTGTCCACTAGTGAAAGTAGGATCCCTAGGCCTTGTTTCCATGCATTGAAACACCGTTTTCCGCATGTTATGCTACATGTTTGCTTGCTCCATATTTATTTCAGATTGCTATTATTACTTATAACCATCCATATTACTCGCATTTCACTATCTCTTCGCCGAACTATTGCACCTATATACCTGACAAGTATATTAGGTGTGTTGGGGACACAAGAGACTTCTTGTATCTTAATTGCAGGGTTGCTTGAGAGGGATATCTTTGACCTCTACCTCCCTGAGTTCGATAAACCTTGGGTGATCCACTTAAGGGAGACTTGCAGTTGTTCTACAAACCTCTGCACTTCGAGGCCCAACATTGTCTACAAGAATAGAAGTGTGCGTAGACATCACTAGCCTACACTTGTACTGAGTATGAGCTTTACTCGTGCATACAACTCCCAAAAATCAAAGTATGCCAATTGTGTCCACTATATCTACCTACATGTGGTATTTAACCGCCACTCCAAGTAAATTTCTTGTGTGCTATCTTTAAACCTTCAAATTTATAACCTGTTTTGTGTTCTTCTTTTAGCTCATGAGGAAGTAGTTTAAAGTTTATTATGGTCTGTGTCAAGAAAATTTCTTGTTACTTCTTTAACCCAATGAGTATGGAATATGTGCTCATTTAAATTTGCAGATAGCTGGTGCCAAATAATAACACAACTGCACTTCCCCATGGTTTGATGAAAGCTGGTGGGTGCCCGTGAACACGGCTAGGCCTGGTTTGTGAAAAGAAAGGTGGGGGGAAGTGCCAAACTAATAAATAACAGAAACCGCTCTCAAAAGTCTAAACACTTTGCTTGACATGGATTATGATAAGTTTTTCATTAGCATTCGTTGACATACACATACACCTCTCTCAAAATTGTTTTCAATATCTCTATTTTATCAAATAAAAAGGTCCAGCACATGAGTAATCCCTGCTTCCCTCTGCGAAAGGCCTTTCTTTTACTTTTATGTTGAGTCCTCATGTTCTTACTTTATGCACCAGCTAAGAGAGCATAGTTGTCATTCTGAGTTTAGCGTGCATAGTCCCAAAATTTAATATTGATTGATTCATGATTGTGGTATTGCTTGCTCTCAAATTATTTGTATCTAGTCACCATTTGAACTTTGTACGTGTCATGCCATTTATGTTTTGATACCACACGAAGGACTAGCTGGATACCACTTTATAAAGTTTTTCTTTATGATTGAAACAATTGTATCACTTTTAATGTTTCATTATTCATTTTCTTTTTTTGTGTGTTTATTTTGATGTGCGACATGGTTGCTATGTTTACATTGGTTGAAATAACTTTAATCATTCCTTTGTTAAAGTACTTTGATCTCAGATTTGCAATGCTTTGACATAACGTTGATCAAGATTTGTGTTTGCTTCATGTCACCTCAAAAATTATTTTGGTATCACTTACCTACTCGAGGACGAGCAGAATTAAGTTTTGGGATGCTGATACATAGCAAATGTATCTATATTTTTTGATGCTCCATGCTTGTTTTCTACCCAATACCTTTTGTTTTCCACATGGTTTCTTTTGTTTTCCTTCGTTTTCCGGATGTTTTCATAGACTAACCTATTAACAAGATTCCCCAGGGCAGTTGATGTTTCTGCTGTTTTTCTATTTCAGAAATGTTCTTAAGGAAATATTGTTGAAAGGGCTAAAAATCAACGGAGATCAAATTTTACCCGGAACGAAGATGGAGTCCAAAGGGGAGTCAGAGGGGAGCCAGGGCGCCACTAGGGGCACCAGGCGCAGTCTCCCCCTAGGCCGTGGCCAGTGGGCCCCTGGGGGGCTGAGCATAGCCTCTCATCTCCCATTCGCCTATAAATAGCCTTTTACCCTAAAAATCATGGGGACAGAGTTATTTTCCACGAAACATACAAAGAGGCGTAATCACCTTAGAAGTCCAATCTAGGGCTTTTGGAGTCCTTCTCCGACACCCTGCCGAAGAGGGGGATCGTCACTAGAGGCCTCAACATCGCCATGATTGCCTCCGGACAGATGCGTGAGTAGTTCATCTCGGGACGGGTCCATAGCAATAGCTAGATGGTTGTTCTCTCCCCTATGCCTCCATGTTTAGAGTCTCGTGAGCTGCCTCACATGATCGAGACCAGCGTTATGTAATTGTGCATGTTGTGTTTGATGGGACCCGATGAACCATGAAATTATGGTTATTTTGTTCATGTCAATCTGAGATGCTTCACTTATATTTGTAGAGAGTTTTAATCTTGTCTTGCAATGCTCTGCAGTGTTTACGATTACCTTGGTCACATAGTTTTTTTCACCTCCAAGTGAAGTTTTATACGCTAGATAGTGGATGCATGCCTCCTTGTTGTCTGTGATCAAGTGATAGAAACGTGTGCGAGGAGGATGTGATGTTACCACTAGGGAGAAAATAGCGGTGCTCTTGTCTACGGATGGGAACCACCGCTTACATTACGTATTGATCTTAATGCATTTGTCTTTTGCACACATAGCAATCACTTCGTTGTTGCAACTTAATAACAAGGGATTTGCTAGATAGCTTCCTTGAGGTGGATATTTAGATATGGATGCAGGTTGGATAGTGGTCCATCTTCCTTGATGTAATGCCTACAATGATAGAACTCGTGAACTTTATATCATCATAATAGTATTGTTATACCGTCATGATTTTTCATTGGAGAGACGCCACTAGTGTACCTATGACCCCCAGTCCTATTTTTCTCATATTGCAAACCTTGTTTTAAGAACTTTCATAATTGTTTCCTTACTCATCCTGTTTTTACTTTTATTCTTTTCCAAGACTCAATACGTTTAATTCTTCTGTTTACAGCAAGACCAGAAGATTGACAACCTTCCAGAAAATAGGGATAAGAGAGAGTTTGTGTTTTCCACGCCTTGTCAACAGCAGTATTTTCGTCCTACTGGTTCGATAACTCTGGTTCTTTACTAGGGGAAAACTTACTCTAGACTGCATCGTACATTCCGCTTGGGGTCTCCCAACGACCGTGTGATCACGTCAAATCATCACCCTTTTCCTGTTCTACCCTCTTGCCACTAGGGGTGTAAGTGGGCAAACCCACTTAGCCCACTTATGTCCACTTAATTATAGGTAGTTCAATTTTTTACATCAAGTCATCCAATTTCTTCATCCTATAATTAAGTCGACAGTAGTGGGCTAAGTGGATTTTCCCACTTACAGACCTAGCTGCCACGCCTGGCTGCAATGCTTGGTTTTGATCAACATGTGATATGCCGATTGGATAGTGATGAAACCATGCTTATCAAAATTCAACGCCCAAATATATTAAATATTTCCAGTTTACATAGGCATACCCCATGGCAACGGACCATCCAAACCCCCCATAATGTTTTCTTGAAAATACATGATGGTCTAAGAAAAAGACCCCCACCTCGTCCCTCCGCGTTGCTCCCATGGGCGACGGGAGGGATACCTAGCTACCCCACCTCCAGCCCCTCTCTCGTTTCCTCCTTCCCCTGCTGCCACCCGGCGGCATCGCAAGCCAAAGGTCGGGCGTTGGTGTCGGCAGGGCTCTCCCTTCCCCCTCGCTCGGCTAGCTCACCAAGCTTGGGCGTCTGATGGTGCAGGTCTTGCACTTGTTGGGAAGCCCCAAGAGGAAGGTATGATGATCACAAGACCAGTTTTCCCTCAGTAAGAAACCAAGGTTTAATCGACCAGTAGGAGGAAGGAGTAACTTCAGAAGGTTGAATCAGCTGAGATGGCAAAGCGCACTACCGGTTCAGAAGCAACATGGAACCTACACCACACAATCAAATCACTTTGCCCCAACGAAGAAGTGAGGTTGTCAATCTCACCGGTTTCCCTGAACACAAAGAGGTTAAACGTATGGTGTGGAAAACAATATGAAAGCGGTATGAGAGGAGTATGAAAGAAGTAGGTGTTTTATCGGTATGAGGAAAAAGGACCGGGGTCCACCGTTCACTAGTGGTGTCTCTCCGAGAAAGATAAATAACATGTGTGGTGAATGAATTACAGCTGGGCAATTGACAGAAATGTAGGTTGCACCGTAGTGCATATGCAAGACATAAAGATTACTAGGTGATTCATGCGGGCATTACAACAAGATACATAGACCGTTATCCAACTACATCTATGACTAAAAGTCCACCCGTCGAATATCATCCGAAGAAACATTGGGTATTAAGTTGCAAGCAACAGATAATCGCAGTAAGCAAAGTGTGTAATGTAAACAATAACATCATCCTTAGACAAAGCATTGTTGTTTTCTCCCTAATGGCAACACCTCCTCCTCCATTTCTAACGTTTCTCTCACTCGAGCACAGATGAAAAGGAGGCATGAACCCACTATCGGGCATAAATACTCCCTCGTTGAGTTACTAGAATCTACTTGGCCAGAGCATCTACTAACAACAGATAGCATGCAAGATCATAAATAACATAAGCATGAAGATAACATGATAGATTGATAATCAGAAGACATAGCATTCAACATTCATCAGATCCCAGCAAACACAACATGTAGCATTACATAAAGATGATCTTGATCATGTTAGGGAGCTCACAAGATCTAAATATGAGGTACAAAGTGGAGAGAAAAAACATCTAGCTACTGCTATGGACCCGTAGTCCAGGGATGAACTACTCACGCATCACTTCGGAGGAGGGCATGGCAGTGTAGACCCCTTCGATGATGATTTCCCCCTCCGGTAGGGTGCCGGGGAGAGCTCCAGAACCCTCCCGATCTCGGGATCACAGTGAAGGCGGCTCATATGTCTCCAACGTATCTATAATGTCTGATGTTCCATGATGATATTATGCCAATTTCTACATGTTTTCTCCCTTCTTTATTTCATTTTTATCAATTTTCCGGACTAACCTATTGACAAGATGCCACAGAGCTAGTTCCCTGTTTTCTTCAGTTTTTAGTTTCAGAAGAGTTGTTCTTGAAACATTCTCGGAATTGGAAAATTCAAAGCTCGGAAGTCATAGAATTCCTTAAGGTTCCACAGAGTCCTGAAGAGACCCAAAGGGGGGCCTCAGGGGGCCCACACCATAGGGTAGCGTGCCCCCCCTTGGTCGCGCCGGGGGGTGCTGTGCGGCCCCCAGGGCTCCAACGCCTTTGCCCTTTTGCCTATTTATTCCCCTCCGAAGGAAAACCCTAAGCACGTGATCAAAAGTCCCCAAAAAGGTCCGCAGCCGCCGTCGTCGTCAACCCTAGATCAGGGGGTTCTGAAGCTGTCTCCCGGCACCCTGGCGGAGAGGAGATCATCACCGTAGGCCTCTTCATCACCATGCCTGCCTCGGGAGTGATGCGTGAGTAGTTCATCCTTGGATTACGGGTCCATAGCAGTAGCTAGATGGTTATATTCTCCTCCTATGCCTCAATGTTTAGATCTCGTGAGCTGCATAACATGATTGAGATTGTTCTTATGTAATTCTATGTGTTGTGTTTGCTGGGATCCGATGAATATTGAACTTATGCCAAGTTGATTCTAGTCTTTATTGCATATGTTATTTGTGATCTTGCATGCTTTCCGTTGCTAGTGGTTGCTCTGGCCAAGTAGTTTCTAGTGACTCCAAGAGGGAGTATTTATGCTCGATAGTTGGGTTCATGCCTCCTTTTCGCCTGTGCTCGAGTGACAGAAACGTGACGGGGGAGGATAAGCTGTTGCCACTAGGGAGAAAACAGCGGTGTGAGTGACTGCATGCACAATCATTGCTTACATTACACACATTTCTTAATGCGATTTTCTGTTTTTTGCAACTCAATACTTAAGGGGGTTCGGATGATAACCTGAGGGTGGATTATTAATCATAGATGTAGTTGGATTAAGGTCTATGTATATTGTTGTAATGCCTGCACAAAATATCATAGTAGTCATCATGTCATGAATGGGCTCTACGGTGCAACCTCTATTTGTCAATTGCCTAGCTGTAATTTGTTCACCCAGCATGCTATCTTTTATGGAGAGACACCACTACTGAACCTATGAACCCCGGTTCATTTTCCTACACTGTTAAACAAACCACTACAATTTCCTGCTTTCTTTACTTACTGCAAGCATACACCATTTTCCACACTATACGTCCAATCTTTGTTTTCAGAAATACCGGTGAGATTGACAACCTCACTGTACCGTTGGGACAAAGTATTTTGGTTGTGTTGTGTGCATGTTCCGCGTTGTTGCTGACACCGTGAGGCATCACCGCCGTCAGTGGCATCAACCTTCCGAATATCCTCTTTCTCCTACTGGATTGATAACATTGGTTCTTAATTGAGGAAAATCCTTACCGCTGCACTCATCACACCCTCCTGTTGGGGTTCCCAACACACCATCCATAGCAAAGGATTTCTGGCGCCGTGACCCGGGGACTTAAAATTCGTCATCATCAAGAAGTATCCCCGTCAAGACGCCATCACAAGCAGCAAGGAATTTCTGGCGCCGTTGCCAGGGAGAAAGAATTCTTCTAGAAAGGGGAGTCTCTCACTCTCAACCTCTTTATTTTGTTTATTGTCTTGTTTTTATTTTTTGTTTTGTTTTGCTTCTTTATATCAAAAACACAAAAAAAATAGTTTACTTTATAGCTGTTATTTATTTTCTTGCTTTTATTTTGCTAAAATGAGTTCCTCTGAGAATACTAAGTTGTGTGACTTCACTAGAACAAACAACAATGATTTTATTTTCACTCCTATTGCTCCACCTGCTCCTACTGCTGCTTTCTATGAAATTAAACCTGCTTTATTAAATCTTGTGATGAAAGAGCAATTTTCTGGTGTTAGTACTGATGATGTTGCCGCTCATCTTAATAATTTTGATGAATTATAAAGATGTGGATGGAGATATTATTAAACTAAAATTATTTCCTTTCTCTTTGAGAGGAAGAGCTAAAGAATGGTTTCTATCTTTGCCTAGAAATGGTATTAATTAATGGACTAAGTGTAAAGATGCTTTCATTGGAAAATATTATCCTCCTGCTAAGATTATATCCCTGAGAAGTGACATAATGAATTCAAAACATTTTGATGATGAACATTTTTCTAAATCTTGGGAAAGAATGAAAACAATGGTGAAGAATTGTCCCACTCATGGACTGACTACTTCGATGATTATGCAAACCTTTTATGCAGGACTGAATTTCTCCTCAAGGAACCTATTGGATTCAGCTACTGGAGGTACCTTTATGTCCATCACTTTGGGGAATGCAACAAAGCTTCTTGATGATATGATGATAAATTATTCAGAGTGGCACACTGAGAGAGCTCCACAAGGTAAGAAGGTAAATTCTATTGAGGAAACCTCCTCTTTGAGTGAAAGGCTTGATGCTATTATGTCTATGCTTGTTAATGGTAAAGCTCAAGTTGATCAAAATAATGTTCATTTAGCCTCTTTGGTTACTCAAGAAGAGCATGTTGATGTGAACTATATTAGAAATAATAATTTTAACAACAATGCTTATAGAAATAATTTTGGTGGAAACAATTATAAGCTCTATCCTCCTAATAGTGGTAGTGGTTATTCTTATGGTAGATCTGGAATGCCTAGTGAGGAAAGGATTGTATAAAGTTGGAAAAGCAACTAAGAACTTTATGCAAATGCAATATGAACAAAATAAGTTGTTTACTAAAACTATGGAACAACAATCTGCTATGTTGAGAACTATTAGCCGATAAATTGGGAATTTAAATAGAGAAATCTCTGGTTTGCAAGGTAAAATTTCAAGTGTTGAGGTTAGTATTTCGGCCCTGTCAGAGGCAAAATGTTCTTTGATCAATAAAATGGCTGCTAAAACTGAAACCATTGAAGATAATCCTTTTGTTGTAACCAATGCCATCCAAGTTCGAATTGATAATAATGTTAGGTTGATGGCTGAATTACGTGCTACATGGGAAAGAGAAGATGAATTGGCTAAAAAGAATAATATTGCTAGAGTTTGTACTATCACCACCACTAGCAAAACTGAAGCTCCAAGTGCTAGTAAACCTCCTACTATAAATGTTAAAGTAGTTGGTGTTAACAAAGTCTCCACCTCTTCGGTGAAACGTGCTAAATTGCCTCAAATTGCTGAAATTGCTTCTGATGAAAGTACTGAAATTTTTAGAGATGTGGGAGATAATGGTCCCATTACTTTTGATGATAATAATTTTGATTTTGATGATTGCAATATCTCTGAATTTATTATGTTCCTACAAAATCTTGCTAGAAGTCCCAATGCTAGTGCCACGAATATGTACTTTACTAAACATATTACCAATGCTCTCATGAAAGTTAGAGAAGAAAAACTGAAACTTGAAACATCCATCCCTAGGAAATTAGATGATGGTTGGGAGCCCATCATTAAGATAAAAGTAAATGATTTTGATTGCAATGCTTTGTGTGATCTTGTTGCTAGTATCTCTGTTATGCCTCAAAAGCTTTATGATACGCTTGATCTACCACCATTGGAACACTGTTATTTGGATGGTCATATTGCTGATAATGCTAAGAAGAAACCTTTTGGTAGAATTGATGATGTTCTTATTATGGTTAACAATAACCTTGTCCCTGTTGATTTTGTTGTTATGAACATTGAATGCAATGCTTCTTGTCCTATTTTTTTTGGTAAGACCTTTTCTTAGAACTGTTGGTGCTGTTATTGATATGAAAGAGGGGGTATTAAATATCAATTCCCACTCAAGAAAGGTATGGAACACTTTCCTAGAAAGAGAATGAAGCTACCTTTTGACTCTATTATTAGAGCAAGTTATGATGTTTATGCTTCTTCACTTGAACATACTTTATTTGCTTTCTATGCCTAGCTAAAAGGCGTTAATGAAAAGCGCTATCGGGAGACAACCCGTTTTATTTCTCCGTTTCAACCCGTTTTCCGTCGTTTTCTTTTGTTTTCTTTGCACCTAGGTGTTGTTTATTTCCTTAGAAACCCAGCTGTATCTTTTATTCTGTGTCTTTGTTGAGCCAAGTAAAGCCTCTAGTGGAAAGTTGAGACTATATTTTGGATTTCTACCCAGGAAACAGATTTCTGCTGTCCACTGTTAAATTCGTATAAAATCACAGAAAATTCAAAATGACCTGGGTTTTTTTGTGTGTAATACTGGGCTATATACGCAACTTTTCTTAGTTGAACAGTTTTTAATTTAAGCAACATAAGATTTTAGAAAAAATAATCATCTTTACATGCTATCCTATTTTGGCAGATTTCTGCCAATAATTTCATTTGCATCTTAATCTCTTTCTTTTGGTGTTCTTTTGAGAAAAAGAGTTTTAAAAGAAGTTGTGACAGTAGCTAATTTTTTTATGACTGTTAGGCTTGTGTTGAAACTGAACCATGTGAATTTATTATTTCGATTGCACTAACGTTGCTAATGAAGATTGTGAGAAGTTTGGTGTGAAGGAAGTTTTCAAGGGCCAAGAGAAGAGGTGATATGACGTGATAAAAAAGAGTGAAGAGCCTAAGTTTGGGGATGCCCCGGAGGTACATCCCAGCAAATTCCAAGAAGACTCAAGCGTCTAAGGTTGGGGATGCCCAAGGCATCCCCTTCTTCATCGACAAATTATCAGGTCACTTCTAGTGAAACTATATTTTTATTCGGTCACATCTTATGTGCTTTACTTGGAGCGTATTTTATTTTTTTGCTTTCAGTTTGTTTTTATTTTTGCAATAAGCTTGATTGGACCCCAGCATACTTTTATTGGAGATTGACACGCTCCGCTTTTTCATGGGAATACTCTGTATTCTTAATCTTTGTCTGGCTGCTGCATTTATTTAGCTCCTGTTTTGCATGCATATATTTTCTAAGAGTTGTTAGTTTTAGTAGTGTTATGTGAGTAATCTCATTTCTGCTTGCTGTATTATGAAGAGTATGTTTGTTAAAACATATCTTGTATGGTGCTTGTTGGGAAAAGAAATTGTTGCTTGAAGTAGAATTTTTAATGGTGCAAGTAGAAGTTTGTATAGACTGTGGCTAGAACTTTGTCGTATCATGCTAGATGTTATTTTAGTTTTAAAGCCTTGTGGTTATTGAGTAGCATGATTAGCCTCAAATAGCTGAGAGTGTTTAATGTGCCATTGAAAGATTCATGAGTTTTTCATGTCATATTGAAGCATAAATTTGTGGTATTCTCTTTGGAATGTTTTATTTGGTTGACTTGGGGCATGCTCACACCATCTTTATGACTATGAACCAGTAACTAATACCCTCTATGATCATTTAGTTTTTTTAACTTGGGATACCTCTTATGCTTTGATTAATGATGTTTATGTCTCTATGCATGATTATGGCTCTTATGGTCTCTTGATTTGTCGCTCCCAGTCTGTTGCTAGCCTCCACCTGTACTGAGTATGGAATTCTACTCGTGCATCCAACTCCCTAAAACCATGTTTTTCCATTGTGTCCACCATACCTACCTACATGTGGTACTTAACTTCCACTCCAAGTAAATTGCTCATGTGTTACCTTTAAAACATTCAAAATTACTCCTGCTTTGTGTTCCTGTTTTTGCTCATGAGGACGTAAATAGAGAATCTTTATCTCACTTGTTGATTGGATTTCACACCCTGGACTAGTGGCTTCATCCGCTTATCCAATTGATAGAAGAGCTGGCAGGGTGGTGCCCAGCCCCAAATTAATACACACAAAATCTCTTCATTATGTTTTCCTCTGATTTATCACTCAAAGCATAATTGTGTAAACAAAAGAGAAAGAGAGATGACCTTCTTTACCAGTTGCGTCCTTCATATGAGAGCCGCTATTGTGAAATCTAGTTGGCTTGTGACTTACTGTATTTTCTCTTTACCATTCGTTGACATTAGCATACATTTCCCAAAATATAGACACTCAGTGTCAAACTTTTAATACCTTTGTTTAATAAAATAAAAGCTCGAGCACATGAGTGATCTTTGATTCCCTCTCCGAAGGGCCTTTCTTTTACTTTTATGTTGAGTCTCCATCTTCTAACTTTATGCACAGTTGAGAGAGCAGTTTTGCCATTCTGATTTTTATGTGCATTTTTCCCAGCAACATCATTAATTGGTTCATGATGTTTTATTGCTTGTTCTCAAATTAATTGTTCTAGTCTTCCTCATGAACTTTGAAGGTGTTCTGGCATTTATGTTTTGCCCCACTCTTAAGGACTAGCGAAATACCACTTTGCCATGCTTTCTCTATACTTGAAACAAACATATATCTTTTTCTTTGCATTGTTATTCATGATCTTTTATTTGAGATACTTCTCATGATGCAAAGTGATTTCTATGCTTTATTATTAAAGTTCTATTTATCATGGTTGTGTTAAAGTTCTATGATCTCAACTTACATATGATTTTACATTTTTATGATCAAGATTGTGTGGTAGCATGTCACCCCAGAAATTATTTTGTTTATCGTTTACCTACTCGAGGACGAGTAGGAACTAATCTTGGGGATGCATGATACGTATCCAACCTATCTATAATTTCTGATGTTCCATGATGATATTATGCCAATTGCTACATGTTTTCTCCCTTCTTTATGTCATTTTTATCGATTTTCCGGACTACCCTATTGATAAGATGTCACAGAGCCAGTTCCCTGTTTCTTCTGTTTTTAGTTTCAGAAAAGTTGTTCTGGAAATATTCTCGGAATTGGAAAATTCGAAGACCGAAAGTTTTAGAATTCCCGAAGGTTCCACGAAATCTCAAAGAGACCCGGAGGGGGGCCTCAGGAGGCCCACACCATAGGGTGGCGCCCCCCCTTGGCCGCGCTGGGGGGTGGTGTGGGGCCCCCAGGGCTCCACCGCCTTTGCCCTTTGAACATCAGAAATTAAGGATACGTTTATGACGTATCTACATCCCCAAGCTTAGTTCCTAATCGTCATCGAGTAGTTAAACAATAAAAACACAATAATTTCGGAGGTGACATGCTACCAACATAAACTTGATCATCAATAATGTAAAAGCATAAGTAAGCTGAGATCATAGAACTTCAACACAAGCATGATAAATACAACTTTAATATAAACAGTAGCAATCACTTTGCATCAGGAGAAGTAACTCAAATAAAAGATCATGATTAACAATGCAAAGAAAGATATACGTTTGTTTCAAGCATAGAGAGAACATGTCAAAGTGATATTTCGCTAGTCCTTAAAAATGGGGCAAAACATAAATGCCAGGACACCTTCAAAGTTCACGAGGAAGACTAGAACAAATAATTAGTGAACAAGCAATAACACATCATGAATCAATTAATAATGTTTCTGGGACAAATGCACATAAAACTCAGAATGACAAAAATGCTGTTTCAACTGTGCATAAAGTTAGAAGATGGAGACTCAACATAAAAGTAAAAGAAAGGCCCTTCGTAGAGGGAAGCAGGGATAAACTCATGTGCTAGAGATTTTATTTTTATTAAACAGAGGTATAAAAAACTTGACACTCCTCCCAACCATCTTTCACAAACCATGGCTAACAAAATCCCCGTGTGCCTGCCAACAATCACATACCGTGGAGGAGTGTCTATATTTTAAGAGAGGTGTATGTTTATGTCAACGAATGGTAAACATAAAATACAGTACGTCACAATCCAACTAGACTTCACAAGAGCGGCTCCCATAGAAGGACACATCTGGGTAGAAGGTCATCAATCCTTCTCTTTTGTTTACACAATTATGCTTTGACTGATAAATCGGGGGGGGGGGATAGTGAAGATAATTTGTTGTTATTAATTTGGGGCTGGGCACCCCGCTGACAGCTCTTCTATCATTGGATAAGCGGATGAAGCCACTAGTCCAGGGTGTGAAAGTCCAATCAACAAGTGAGATAAAGATTCTCTATTTACGCCCTCATGAGCTAAAACAGAAGCACAAAAAAGGAGTAATTTTGAAAGTTTTAAAGGTAACACATGAGCAATTTACTTTGGAGTGGTGCTTAAATACCACATGTAGGTAGGTATGGTGGACACAATGGGAAATTTTGATTTAGGGAGTTGGATGCACGAGTAGAGCTCATACTCAGTACAGGTGGAGGCTAGCAAAAGACTGGGAGCGACAAATCAAGAGAGCATAAGAGCCATAATCATGCATAGCGACATAAACATCATTAATCAAAGCATAAGGGGTACCACACGTTCAAAAACTAAATGATCATGGAGGCTATTCGTGACTGGTTTGTAGTCATAAACATGGTGTGAGCATGCGCCAAGTCAACCAAATAAAACATTCAAAGGAGAACACCAAAAATTTATGCTTCAATATGACAAGAACAACTCATAATTCTTTCAATGCCACATTACACACTCTCACTATTTGAGGCTAATCATGCTACTCAATAACCACAAGGATTTTAAACTAAAATAGCATCTAGCATGATATGAAAAAGTACTAGCCACAGTCTAAACAAGCTTCAACTTGCACCATTAAAAATTCTATCTCAAGCAGCAGTTTCTTTTCCCAAGAAGCACCATACAAATCATCCTTTAACAAAAAATCTCTAAATGTTACAGAAAGCAAACATGAGAGGACTCACATAACACTACTAAAACTAACAGCTCTGAATAAGAGATGCAATGAAAACGAGAGCTAAACAGGACTTTTTGCAGCAGCTAGAAGAAAAACTAAGAATACTAGCATAGCAAGTATTCAAACGAAAAAGCGGAGTGTGCCTATCTCCCAAACAAGCAATGCTAGGATCCAACTATATTATTGCAGCAAGGAAAACGAAAGAAAAACAAACAAACGCTCCCAGTAAACATTATATGATTTGACCGTATAAAAATATAGTTTCACGAGAAGTGACCTGATAGATAGTTGATGAAGAAGGGGATGCCTTGGGAATCCCCAAGCTTAGATGCTTGATTCTTCTAAAAATATGCTTGGATGAACCACGGGGGCATCCCCAAGCTTTGACCTTGCACTCTTCTTGATCACATGTATAACCTCTTCTCTTGGCCCTTGAAAACTTCCTTCACATCACACTCAAACAGTAATTCGCATTAGAGGGTTAGTGCAACAATTAAAAATCCATTGGTTTTGTATGGCACAAGTTCTATTAATACTTTTAAACATTAGTTACAGCCACTGATGTTTCGTGAAGCAAAGAAATCCACTTGACATCACAAAAGAGCAAATGCAAGAAAAATGGCAGAATCTGTCAAAACCAGATCTATCTGTAAAGACGAATTTTTTTGAGGCACTTATGTTGCTCAGATCGATAAACTTAAAGAACAAAAAAGTTTCGGAATTAGCCAAGGAATAAGCGAAAAAAAATCAGATCATTCTGATCTTCCAGGATTTTATACGATTTTTTACGGCGGACAGCAGAAATTTGTTTCCTGCGCAGAAATCTGAAAACCAAGTCCAACTCTCATCAGAAACCTTACTTGGAACTACTAAAACATGAAAATAAAGGTACAAAGGAGTTGCTACAGAAGTATACAACCCCTTGACTCAAATAAAACAAAGAAAAACAAAGCAAAAAATAAAACCATGGGTTATCTCCCAAGAAGTGCTTTTGTTTGCCGCCTTTTAGCTAGGCCCAGAAAAGTGGAATCAAGTGGATGCTCACATAAGAAATATGAATTGAAGAAAAAGAGAGCATTATGAAGAAAATTAAAAAAAATTAACTCTAACCCACTTCCTATGCATAGGATTCTTGTAAAGAAATAAATTAAAGAAGCTCAAACTAGAAAGCATGGGAAATTAGAACAAGAGCAACTTCAAAACTTTCAACAAAAAGAGAGGTGTTTTAGTAACATGAAAATTCCTACAACCATATTTTCCTCTCTCATAATAATTTTTAGTAGCATCATGAACAAACTCAACAACATAATTATGACATAAATCATGTTTGTCATGGTCTAAAAGCACAGAATTCATATGAAGTTCCAAAACAATGGGATCATAATTTAAAATCAGCTCCTCTTTTTTCACACTTTTAGCAATAGCAAAACAAGATAATTGGTAACTCTTACAAGGTATAGGACACATTATAGAAATCGTATTTTTAGTAGCATTATAATTTATAACATCAAGTAACATAGGACCATCATCAAGAGCATTATCATAAGATTTACCCAAGTAGCATGGATTATCATAAATAACAATAGCAATATCATTCTCACAAGTTTCATTCATAGTAGTATCAAGGTTAAAAGTATAGCAAGTATCAATTTCATCAAATAATGTATGAGTTAAAGAGTTACTATCATTGGGAGGCAGACATGGGTAGCTCCATTCTTCCTCCTCTTGATCATCACTCTCCTCCTCTTTTTCATCCAACTAGGTAATATGCCTGTGCGTTGCAACGGGAGTATCAATATTCTTGCAGGTTAGTCCGTCACTACGATGCCATCATCTTGATTGCCTGTAGTTTTAATCTTAATGCAATTGCATACAAAATTTAGTTTGTTGTCTACAAAACTGAGCAAAACTGAATGTAGAAATTGAAGTGTATATAGACTAACCAACACGTAGTCTACAAAATATTTTATGAAGTCGCCATTGCACTCGGTATAGTGCTCCTGAATTTAGTCATGCACGCACAAATCACATTGCCACTCACTTTATTTTCAGCTATCAGTTAATACTTTGGCATGGTTGGTCAAGCCCTTATACAACATGAAAAACTTCGTTGTTGAGCGTGAAGCAGAGTTAAGGAAAAAAAATACATGACCTCAGTAAGGAGAATGAAGAACATAAAGTGTATGTAACCCATATTCCGAGACCAATAAAAAGCAGGTAGAAGCAAACAGAAAACTATTGGCTCTTCAACCCCTATGCCAGACACTCATCCTCTGTGTCACTACCTTGATAGCGGATCCACCTTTCCGTGCACCATACAGGCTTGCCCCTAGTCTCGCCAACAAACATTTTAGCACTCTATGAGACAATACAGGAAGGTTTCAAAACCCCACAGTTTTAATACTTGAAGAAACAATACAACTCACTTTCTAGAAGAAATAGTAGCATATCACTTTCTAGAAAGAAATTTAACAACTAAGAAAATCTCAAGACATCTAAAAAAAAGAAATTATATCAGTGTCTCGCTTTAATACCTCACTAATTCAACTTAAAAAGAATATTCTTTTGTAACTGATCAACATCCAGTGGTTTTAGAAAAGCAACATACATGGCACAATTATTAATTTAAGATGAACTGGAATATCAAAGCAAAAGTAACTCTGAGATCCTGTGGGAGGCCATGTGTGTGAGGGAGGTTCCAGGGGATAGCCACGACGAAGAGGGACCAACTGGTTCAGGACTAAATTTTGATGGAGAACATTATAATATAGGGCCGACTTAATTTAAGTACGGATTGATGCTTTATTCAAGACATTTATTGTATTTGATATGATGCTTTGAAGTGTTTCTGCCAATAATTTGAGAACTGAACTTTGACAAACTAAAAACATAGAACATACCCCGAAAAAAAACCTGAACATATAGTGATACAAAATGGTGGAACACAATAACTATAGATCTGTATTTGAGATAATTATTCAGTTTTTTTTATTGGTTATGATCCAATTTCATGATAAAGCAATACCTTCTAGAGTGATGCGGCCATTTCATCATCTGCCTTTTGGCACCTGCAGGATCCTTTCATAGCTCTCTTCGTCAGGTCCTCCACTACTTTGTGTGCCTCATTGAGTTCATCGTTGACTCCCATTTCTATCTCAATGTCATCCTAGAAAATATATAAATAATCAAGAAGCACACACATGATAGAGCCCTATAATTTTTCCAAGAAGAAGATGGGTTGCATGCACCTCTTCGTGGTGAAATGGCGATCGCATAACTTCGTGGCCAATTGTACAGAGCAAATGTGCAGCAACAGCCGATAGTAAGATTTCTAAAAGAAACTAATACACAAGACTGGGCCTAGAGATATTTGGAACTCTCCTATCAATGAAGCATTAGAAATACGGATTCTACTTCGACATATATTTATTTTTTACCAAGATAGAGTAGCATCTCCTTGCAGTCAAACCAATATTTGCATGATGGATCGCCTCTTTGCATTATTTCGGTTGCTTTATTGGACACAGATCTGTTCAACTTTATAAAACCGAACATGGGAAGCTATTTGTTTCAGAACGTCCTGATCCTGTATTCTTGAAAAAGAAAAAGAACTTCCTGATCCTAAGCAGGGAAAGAATACATAAGATCTCCGATTTTGCATTAAAAGGAGTACTATTCTGCCATACTTTGAATACTGCTTGTCTGTGTTAGCTACAATTACCAGCCTGGTCATTCCATGCAGATATTCATTCTCAAGCACCTGCTTCTTACATTTCACCTGGAATTTACAGAAATTGTATAAATTGTTAAGTACATGTGATTGTCCCTCAAAAAGGTCAACGAAATTGCACCTTCATTTCCAAGCACTGATGGATTTAGTCGCCTAACATCTCCTCTGCCTTCGCACACTCCGCCATTCTGAACAACACATGTTCGGCTCCCATCTTACTGACATGGAACTTAACTCCCGCTGAGAATTCAGGACAGGATAGAACATTTGATGAGATAAATTAGTTCACAAGGAGAGCAGGAATCAATGCGATGTGGAGGCTGCAAATAACCTTGTGCAGATGAAGGAAAAACACACATACTGATGAGGATCGTCTACAGTATACGGCTGGACGGGCACATGCGTGACGACGATTGTGATAGCTCTGCTACTGTAGAGATGGCCGAGAGCCCTTGACAGTGTCGACTGCCCCCGCCCTGGGCACCGTCAGCACCACCAAGAACACCTTCTCCTCCTTCGCCGCATCCTCCATTATTCTCGTGGGTGGCAACCCTGCGCTTGAAGTGCAGCCGTCGCTGCAACAGCTCGAGCTAGGACCTACAACCGCAAGGTACAAACAAAAGAACACTACATGTGGATCCAAAACAGGAGGAGAAGTGGAATGCGGCGACAACTTGGGCGGGAAGAGGCTGGGGCAGGGTTGGGGGAGGAGGCCGATGAAGCGAATGGAGTCTCTCCTCCTCGGCCAGATATAGCACGACGGCGGCGAGAAGTCTCGCCGATTTCGGCCATGGGGACCAAAGGTGTAGGGAGAGACCGAGATAAGAGATGCCATCAGAGAAGAAACGCGTCCTACAATTGAGGCTGATGATTACCGCTGATTGAGCAAGAATTATAACGTGACTTTAATTCCGGTCGTCATGAGGAAAATAACCTTTGAGTTTAATTCCGGTCAACAGTTGATTGCCTACAATTCCGGTTGTCATGAGTGTGTAATTAAATCGTGCGTGTAATTGCCTACAGTTCCATGCTGGTTGAGGAACGAGCCAAAGGACGAAAGTGTTGGTCGACGTCAGGAAATTTTGCTAGACGGTTGAATGAACAAAATTCTTCTTTTAGATAGGAGAGATGACCTACCAGATTCAGCAATTTCTTCTTCCATGGGCTCCTGCAAGGCATTAGTCTCTTCCTTAGGTTGAGAACATTTATTAATATATTCCATTATGTAGTAAGTACAATCCTTGTAATTATCAAAGCAATATTCAAGTATAGCATAAATCTCGTATTTATAAGGTGCATCATAATATTTTCAAGTAAATAGGCAATATTTTCCAAGCAATAAATTCTTCAATTGTTTCAACATCATATAATTCATAATTTCCCTTAACATAAGAAGATATGGTAACATCATCATTATACTCACATTGAAAAGGGAGGTGTTTATACCTCCTACAGCAGCAGGATTTATCAAAGCAATAAGTAACATTATAAGTAGAGCACAAGTTTTTAGCATAGTCATGCCATTTATTAATTTGCTCCCATAAGTGTATCCCTTTTTGTGACAAGTGGTGTTCCTTATAATATTTTTGTTGTTCATCCGTGAACCCAACTTGCCTATAAGATCTAGTTTCAAAGGCATTAAGCATTGCTAGCAAGCATGATAAAGCAAGAATAACAACTAGAATACGAACTAATTTGTTTTGTGTTTTTGATAAAGAGAAGCAAACAAGAAAAAACAAAATAAACTAAGAAAAAAAACAACGTAAAGAGATTGGAAGTGATAGACTCCCCTTGCAGATATTCTCTTCCTCCCCGGCAACGGCACCAGAAAAATAGCTTGATGGTGCAGGTCTTGCACTCGTTGGGAGACCCCAAGAGGAAGGTATGATGAGCACAACAGCAGTTTTCCCTCAGTAAGAAACCAAGGTTTAATCGACCAGAAGGAGGAAGGAGTAAGTTCAGAAGGTTGAAGCAGCTGAGATGGCAGGGCGCACTACCAGTTCAGAAGCAATCTGGAACCTACACAACACAATCAAATCACTTTGCCCCAACGAAGCAGTGAGGTTGTCAAACTCACCGGTTTTGCTGAACACAAAGAGGTTAAATATCTACTGTGGAAAATAGTAGAAAAACAGTATGAAAGCATTATGAGAGCAGTATGAAAGCAGTAGGTGTTTTATCAGTATGAGAAAAAAGGACCGGGGTTCCACAGTTCACTAGTGGTGTCTCTCCAAGAAAGATAAATAACATGTGTGGTGAACGAATTACAGCTGGGCAATTGGCATAAATGAAGGCTGCACCGTAGTGCATATGCAAGACATAAAGATTACTATGTGATTCATGCGGGCATTACAACAAGATACATATACCGTTATCCAACTGCATCTATTACTAAAAATCCACCCTTCGAATATTATCCGAACAAACGTTGGGTATTATGTTGCAAGCAACAGATAATCGCAGTAAGCAAAGTGTGTAATGTAAACAATAACATCATCCTTACACAAAGCATTGTTGTTTTCTCCCTAATGGCAACATCACATCCTCCATCCGTCACGTTTTTGTCACTCGAGCACAGATGTAAAGGAGGCATGAACCCACTATCGAGCATAAATACTCTCGATTTTGGTATAGTTTTGGAAACCATATGTATAAATATCCATTTGGGACTTTCCTCGTCCCACCCTTTCAGTGATGCATTGATCAAATCACTCACGATTTACAATGTATCATCAGTTAAGCATGCAACTTTGTGTGTGTGCAGTAAAGGACATATCAGTAGCTGGTTTCAGCCTATCCACTTTTTTCCCTCGTCCTCTCGAAGATCCTCTCCTCTCCCGTCTGAGAATTGGCCACAAGCTCGCAGATCTGGCCTCTCGTTGTCAGCGGTCTTGTTGGATTGTGCACACATGGTTTAGGGTCTTTCGCCCTCCTACCTTGTATTTTAGGGTGTACTCTATGTTTTGTTTTCTTCTCCACGGATATTAGCGCTATGCCATCACCCCTGTCTAGGTGCCTGGCCGGATCACCACCGAACGGTGACCATGGCCGGGAGAAGCTTCTTCCTGGCGTGCGTTCATGGTGGACGGTGAGGTGGCCGAGCGGATTTGTAGGTGCCTTCTTTAATAAGATCAAACATCCCTTCCTTTTGGGGGTTGTTGGTGCTCTCCGTTGTTCCTAATGTGGTGGTTATGTTGTATTTCTCCCCTTGGCCGTCCGTGGTGGTGAGGGAGTGAAGGAAGATGGAGTTGCTGCTAGGTTCGGGCAGCGATGGCGGGTGTATGCTGTATCGAGGAGAATAATTTTGGCGGCACAAGATTGGGTGCCAAATCGGAAGGTCCATATATGGCTCACAACAGCGCTGGCCCTCAATTCCGGCGTATTTTCTACCTGGAG
Source organism: Alopecurus myosuroides (assembly GCA_028641055.1). Taxonomy (NCBI): domain Eukaryota; kingdom Viridiplantae; phylum Streptophyta; class Magnoliopsida; order Poales; family Poaceae; genus Alopecurus; species Alopecurus myosuroides. Next base: position 15,912,081 of record CM054061.1, on the reverse strand, counting down.
GTGGAGGACCATTGGAGGACCGACGGTGGTGTTTCCATTCTCTCCACTGCCAAGTGGTTCTGTCTCGGCAGTATCGGCGAAGGCCACAATATGATCCTCTCTGCCTAGATGGTGATGGAAGACCAGATTGCTTTTCGAATATTAGATCAGAGGTCCTTCCTAATATTTGGCGGTTTCTTTGTAATTTGTTTATTTCATGGGGGGGTTGTAATCTCTAACATCACCGCAGAATGTTAATGCGGATTTGAGCCCAATTAGTACCGGTTGGACAAACGGTACTAATTAATCGGTACTAAAGCCTGATGACACACAAGTATAGGGGTGTATCGTAGTACTTCCGATAAATAAGAGTTTCGAACCCAACGAGGAGCAGAAGGTGTTGACAAGCAGTTTCGATGAAGGAATAACTGTAAACACTAGAAAATAGATTTGTAGGGGTTTTTGATATTGCAGGTAAATAAAGTACGAGTAAATAAAATGCATTAGTAATAATTGCAGCAAGTGGCCCAATCCTTTCTTCAGCAAAGGACAATCCGGTGAGTTTACTTATGATTAACAAACATTCTCGAGGAAACACGGGAGGTTTCTGTCAAGTGCTTTTGTTCCATGGAGCTGAATGATGTTAGGTGTTTTGACAAGTGTTGTGCGGGTGAACCTATGCTAATGTACCATCCCATCCAAGAATACTACATACTTGTGATTATACCCCTTGCAAGCATCTGCAACTACAAGAAAGTAATAAATAAATAAATCTAACCACAACTTTAAACTTCGGGATTCTACGCTCCCTCGTGCAATGGTTTCCTAACGAGAGTTCAGGTTTCTGTCACTCCGGCAACCCCACAATTAGTAGACAAATACACGATGCATCCCCCTAGGCCCATAAATTGTGAAGTGTCATGTAGTCGACGTTCACATGACACCACTAGGAGAATAACACCACAACTTAAATATCAAACATTAAATATTATTCAACATTACTTCACTACTAACAACTTGACTTCTCTCATATCCTCAAGAACAACACGAACTACTCACAAGACATCATGTGGATCATAATCAGAGGTGATATAATGGATGATAATAATCTGGTCACAAAGTGCAAACACCGATAAATCTCACAAGCATCAACTACTAACAAGTAATCCACACCGGGAGAGAGATCTAATGCAAAACAACGATAGAGGCCCCTAATTGTTACAGCGGGATGACGGTGGATGACGAGGGTAATGGTGGTGGTGGTGATGACGATCTTGATGATGCCCGGAGAGATGACGGTGACGATGGCGGTGATTTCCCCTCTCCGGAGAGGAATTTCCCCGGAAGATTTCTCCCTGCCAGAGAGTTTTTTCTCTCGGGTGTTTTCCGCCCCGCACCGGTGGCGGAATAATTCTTCAAGGATGGAATGAGGCTTAGGGTTCCCTTGGGGCCAGGCACACCAAAGATGACCCCCAGAGGTGGGCCAGGGTGGCCACACCCCTAGGTGGCACGGCCAGGGAGGCGCGCCACCTCAGGATGTAAGTGGCAGCAGCGTCCGCTGGACCCGCATACGCCGTCCGCAAAAAATCGATCAAACGGCATATGCGGACGTCCGCAAAACTTGTGTGGCCTATGTGGCGGAGCCACCAACGCCAGCGGCGCCAACGGCTGCCTGCGAGTTCTCGCCGTCTGCACTACCGTAGCGAGGGCACCAGCCTTTGTTTTCATTCTGCAGCTCCTCACCGATTGACTGTGTGCGCTGCTGCACGTCGGCGAGAATCGTGCAGTGAATGGCGTGACAGAGTAGGCGGGGGCACGAAACGCCCGGCCGGCAGTCCATCATGCGTGTCTCCGTCTGGCCTCCGTGCCATGATTCGGCCGGTCGTCTTTACAGGCGGCGTGCTCCATGGCCGGGCACGTAAGCTCCCGGCGGTCCGGACCGCCCCTACTCCCTGTAAACGCCGCGCGTTGGGGCTAAGATAGATGGAGCGATTAGACGGGGCCGTACGAGGACATGGAGGACATGGAGGCTACACTCTTGTGGCTCCACGACCAGGTCGCGCCGTCACCCGCCTGTCGCCGTCGACTCGTGGCTCGCCGAGGTCGCCGACTTCGGCAGAGTGTTCGTCCGTGCCAACTCAGCCGGCAGCAACATCGCCCACCGCGTCGATGTCCGCGGCTCTGGCAGTCTCATTCTCGGCCAGGTTCGCGTCGCCGTGTGCATGACGCTCTGGCCATATTACGGCGGGGAAGAAAGGAAGACGTCTGAGTCCGAGGCGTTGGCCGTCGCGTCGTCCAAGTTCGACATGGAAAAAGCTTCGACCAGTTGTGGTGTCTCGCGTTGCCGGTGCGGGCGACCAGGAACGCCCGGCTACGAACCCGTTCGGCCCGCATAGCCTCCTGCTCGACGGCGTCCCATCACCTCCGGTGCTCGCCATGAAGGCCAATCAATACAGGGTGCGTGAGAGGGAAATAAAACTCTCCCCCAGTTCTCTCCGGCGGTGGTCGCAAATCAGTACCATGCATGGCTGTTACGGGCCCAGAAGTCCTCATGATCCTTCAGCCCTGTAGTAGTCCTCGTGATCATTCGCCATTGCGGCTTTTGCGGCACCACTTAACCGCAGGGAGCCGCAATACAAAATATGTGGCGGCCACAAAATCTGGGAAACGGGTATGTGGCCGAAGCGGCGCCTGCAAATTGACCAGCGGACGGGCCGTTTACATCCTGAGCGCCACCCCTAGGTGTGGGCCCCTGGTGGCCCCCCTCTGGCTCTCCTTCTAGCTTGGTTCCTCTTTTGAACTTTTAGGAACCCCCGGATGTCCCCTTTCTTCTTGTGATCTTCTGAAATATGGTATCTCGACGGTGCTTTTTCCATCAGATTTCTGGTCCCGGTGTTTATTCTCCAAAAATTATAGAACATGCAAAATAAGATAAAATAACATAAGAGATGTATCATAACATGAAATATATCGATGAATAATAGAAAATTATGATATAAAATAGTGATGTAAAATGGACGTATCAACTCCCCCCAAGCTTAGACCTCGCTTGTCCCCAAGCGAAATTGAATTCAGAAAACATGACCACAGGTTTATGGAGTGAAGAGTCGATAAATAAAATACGGACAAGAAGCATCACATTTATCTATGCATGAATCATTACAGACATCAACTTCCTCTCATATGACTTAACTTGAAACAAGTAAAGGGAGTCACAAACAAGGATGCAAAAGAGAGAATCAAAATTCGTGATGGCAAACTTCGTTCTTGGTTAGAGAACATTTAATGAAATTATACTTATCTTAGGTGAAGTCTCTATAACAATGTTTACATTGTAGAGCTTAACACGTTTAATTATAACAACTCTTTTACCGTGATTCATAGCTTTCAAAATAATATTCATTCAGATAAAAAAGCATGTGCTAAACAAAGAAGGGTAGAAAACATAATTGAATAAATCAACATATAGATGATGTGATCACAACAACTCAAATGCTTTCTGGAGACAGAAGGAAATGGGTTTACTGACTCAACATAAAAGTAAAAGATAGGCCCTTCACAGAGGGAAGCATTGACCACTCATGTTCTAGAGCTTTTATTTTAATAAACAGAGGTATAAAATGCATGACACTCCTCCCATCCATCTTACACAAACCATGGCTAACCGAATCCTCGGGTGCCTGCCAACAATCACAAACCATGGAGGAGTGTCTAAATTTTGAGAGGTGTATATTTATATCAACGAATGGCAAACAGAAAATAAAGTATGTCATAAGCCAACTAGACTCACAAGAGCGGCACCCATACAAGGACGCAACTGGTATAGAAGGTCATCCCTCTTTCTCTTTTGTTTACACAATTATGCTTTGATTGATAAATCAGTGGCAAAAAGAGTGAAGATAATTTGTATTATTATTTTGGGGCTGGGCACCCCGCTACCAGCTCTTTTAGAATTTGGATAAGCGGATGAAGCTACTAGTCCAGGTGTGTGAGTCCAATCAACAAGTGAGATAAAGATTCTCTATTTGCGTCCTCATGAGCTAAAACAGGAACACAAAACAGAAGTAATTTGAAAGTCTTAAAGGTACCAAATGAGCAATTTACTTAGAGTGGCGGTGAAGTACCACATGTAGGAAGGTATGGTGGACACAAATGGCATGGTTTTGGGGTTTTAGGTTTGGATGCATGAGAAGCATTCCCTCTCAGTACAGGGTTTTTGGCTAGCAAGGCTGGGTAGCAAGCATATGATGAAACCAATCATACAATCTTCATTGAAAGCACAAACGATCTTAACTTGTGAATACTAAGTTTATGAGCTAATAGGCAAATTCCTCTTTCTTAAAATAGCAACTCAAATTATTATTTCTGCTGACCCAAGCTAAGTTTTCGAAAACCAACTAGATTAACTTGATGATCTCTAGAATGATACCAAATACTAATAGAAAGCTTGACCATATGACAGAAGTTGAAAACTGAAATAATGTGCATAGAAAGTAAATGATGAAACTTCTCATTAATATTTCAAACCGACAACTCACACCAACGGATACAATGATAACCAACTAGGGAGATACACTTCCATACTGCAAACCATCCTATATGATAACTTCTCTACTCATGATATGACTCTACTGAAAAAGTAAAAAGATGAAAGATAGTGATGTGATACCGCGGCACTCCTCCCAAGCTTGGAACAAGCCGAGGGGATGCTAAAACCAATGACGAATAAATTCTTCGGTGGTGGTGGTTCCTTCTCATCCTCGGTCTTCCAAGGTAAAGGCTCTCCATCCACAAATGACGTCCTGGTCTCCATCATCCTGAAACTAGCAGCAGATCTTATACGTTTAAACATGTTCTCATACTCACACTTCTGGTTCTGCACGTCATAGAGTTGTGCTTGCAGATCATTGGTGGCCTTGGTGAGTGAGAGAATCTCCTCCCAAAGCTTAAAATTCTCCCTCTTGTATTCATCAATTTGTTCTGTCTTTATCATGTAGATGATCTCAACGTCACGCTCCGACATCTTCTTGTACCTGAAAACTTCTTGCTCCAGTTCTTCCATCATAGCTTCCAGACTGCCTTCTCCTCTAGGGCCCCGAACATCTTCAATCTGCACCCTCCCGTCCTTGAATAGCAATTCCTTGGGATGCATCTTCAACTCGTTCAAGTAAGCTTTGATGACGTTCTTAAAGAAACTGTCTTTGGGAGATCCAGAAGAAGCCATTGTTGCTCTAGATCTGAAGATGTAATCTGGCAGAAATAAGTCGAAACAGAAACACGACGAGAAAACGATATACGGACCGTGGGGGGAGGGTCCGGGGGACTATATAGCAAAAAGTTTCATAACGAAAGGAAAGTCCAGGTCGAAAACTAGTCGGAGAGGGGCTCCGGGGCGCCCACACCATGGGCTAGCGTGGCAAGAGGTGGGCCCGCGCAACCCTATGGTGTGGAGCCTCCAGGATCCGTCTCCCTCTCGTTTCCGGCTCATAATTTTTCATATTTTCTAAAATCAGCAAAAATATAAGTTGAAAGATGTTTCGCAAACATTTTCTTACCAAAACTGTTACCTATTCGAAAACTGACTCTGCAGTTTCTGAAATATGCTTCCTAATGAATTCCTCCGGGATCATGGCTCGAATACAATCAACATTTTCATTATAAGGATCTCCAGAAATATAATTCTTGAGTCTTTGGCCATTCACCACTTGTGAGGAGTTGTCTTCAAGGGAAACAATTTTAATTTCCCCTGAACGATATACCTCTTCGATAACAAAAGGTCCTTCCCATATCGAGAGTAATTTTCCTACAAAAAATCTGAGACGAGACCTATACAATAGCACTTTCTCACCAACATGAAATTCTCTTTTAATAATTCTCTTATCATGCCACCTTTTAACTTTCTCTTTAAAGAGCTTAGCATTTTCATATGCTTCACTCCTCCATTCATCTAAAGAACTTAAGTCAAGCAACCTTTTCTCACCGGCAAGTTTAAAATCTCTATTTAGGTCTTTCACTGCCCAATAAGCTTTGTGTTCTAATTCTAGGGGCAAGTGACACGATTTTCCATAAACCATTATATAAGGAGACATGCCCATGGGATTTTTATAAGCAGTTCTATAAGCCCACATAGCATCATTCAATTTCTTAGCCCAATTTTTTCTAGATTTGTTAACAGTCTTTTGCAAGATAGATTTGATCTCTCTATTTGATAATTCTACTTGCCCGCTAGTTTGAGGATGATAGGTTGAGGCAATTCTATGATTAACATCATATTTATCAAGGGTCTTTTTAAAACCACCATGAATAAAATGAGAACCCCCATCAGTCATAAGGTATCTAGGTACACCAAACCTAGGGAAAATGATGTCTTTAAGCATTTTTATTGAGGTTTCACCATCAGAAATTTTAGTAGGTATAGCTTCTACCCATTTAGTAACACAATCAACAGCAACAAGAATATGAGTGTAGCCTTTTGAAGGAGGGAAAGGACCCATAAAGTCAAAACCCCAACAATTAAACGGTTCAATAACAAGAGAATAATTCATAGGAATTTCATTACGTCTAGAAATATTTCCAACCCTTTGACATTGATCACAAGATAAAACAAATTTTCTAGCATCTTTAAAGAGAGTAGGCCAATAAAAACCTGATTCTAGAACTTTATGTGCAGTTCTATATCCAGCGTGATGTCCTCCATAAGCACTACTATGACATTTTCTCAATATCTCTTGTTGTTCATTTTTAGGAACATATCTTCTCATAATACCATCCACACCTTCTTTATATAAGTGTGGATCATCCCAAAAATAATGCCTCAAATCATAGAAGAATTTTCTTCTTTGCTGAGCTGTAAAGGTAGGAGGCAAATACTTCGAAACAATAAAGTTAGCATAATCGGCATACCATGGACTCTCTTGAGAGCTCACTTTTATTGCAGCTAACTGTTCATTAGGAAAACTATCATTAACAGGAATAGGGTCATCAGAGATATTTTCTAATCTAGACAAATTATCAGCAACGGGATTTTCAACACCCTTCATGTCCACAATATGTAAATCAAACTCTTGTAAGAGAAGAACCCATCTAATAAGCCTAGGCTTAGCATCTTTCTTTTCCATAAGGTAGTTAATAGCAGCATGATCAGTATGAATAGTAACTTTAGAATCAACAATATACTTCCTAAATTTATCACAAGCAAAAACCACAACTAGGAACTCTTTCTCAGAGGTAGCATAATTCTTTTGAGCAGCATCAAGAGTTTTACTAGCATAATGAATAACATTTAACTTCTTATCTACCCGCTATCCAAGAACAGCACCTACAACATAATCACTAGCATCACACATAATTTCAAATGGTAAATTCCAATCAGGTGGTTGAACAATAGGGGCAGATATTAAAGCCTTCTTTAAAATTTCAAAAGCTTCTTTACAATCTTCATCAAAAACAAATGGTACTTATTTTTGAAGAAGATTAGTAAGAGGTTTTGATATTTTAGAGAAATCTTTAATAAACCTTCTATAGAAACCAGCATGACCAAGAATACTTCGAATACCTTAAACATCCCTGGAACATGGCATTTTCTCAATAGCTTCAACTTTAGGTCTATCAACTTCAATACCTCTTTCAGATTTTATGTCCAAGAACAATTCCTTCATTAACCATAAAATGGAATTTCTCCCAATTAAGAACAAGATTAGTCTCCTCACATCTCTGCAAAAGTTTATCAAGATTCTGCAAACAATTATCAAAAGAAGTTCCATAGACGGAGAAATCGTCCATGAAGACTTGCACAATTTCTTCAAAAAAACCATGAAAGATAGCAGACATGCATCTTTGAAAGGTAGCATGAGCATGACATAAACCAAAAGGCATACGTCTATAAGCATAGGTTCCAAAAGGACAAGTGAAAGTTTTTTCTCTTGATCAGGCTTTGTAACAACAATTTGAGAGAACCTATAATAACCATCAAGAAAGCAGAAATGAGTTTTCTTACACAACCTTTCTAACATTTGATCAATAAAAGTCAAAGGATAGTGATCTTTCTTAGTAACTTTGTTAACCTTCCTAAAATCAATGCACATCCTATAACCAACCACTAGTCTTTGAGGAATAAGTTCATTATTTTCATTTGGCACAAAAGTCATCCCTCCTTTCTTAGGGACACAATGCACGGGACTAACCCATCTACTATCAGCAATAGGATATATGATACCAGCGTCAAGGAGTTTCAATACCTCATTTCTTACCACATCCTTCATCTTAGGATTTAAGCGGCGTTGATGCTCAACAACTGGCTTTGCATCAGGTTCAATATTAATAGCATGCTGACATATAGCAGGAGAAATCCCCTTCAAATCATCAAGAGTATAACCAATAGCACCTCTATGTTTCTTCAATATTCCCAATAATCTCTCCTCTTCTTCACCAGAAAGTTTAGAACTAATAATAACAGGATATAATTTCTTATCATCAATATGAGCATATTTAAGACTGTCAGACAAAGGCTTTAAATGAAAAACAGGATCCTTCTTGGGTGGCACTGCGGTACCCAAGTCTTCTTGGGCTTTAAATTATGTTTCAGCATTGCTGGCTGATGTAGGAAAATCTCATCAATTTCATTCCTTTCTTCCATAAAGACATCACTTTCGTGGTCTTCCATGTATTGCTGCAAAGGATTATTAGGAGCAAGAGCAATAACAGCCAATTGTTCAACTTTATAATTCTCATTAGGCAATTCAGCTTCATAAGGTGCTTTAGCAAATTTGGAGAAATTAAATTTTTAAGACTCTCCATCAAACTTTGTAAGATTTTTCTCCTTTTAATCAATAACAGCACCACAAGTGTTTAAGAAAGGTCTAGCAAATATAATAGGACAAGTATCACTAGCAGAAGTGCCTAGTACTAGAAAATCAGCAGGATACTTAGTTTTACCACACAAGACCTCCACATCTCTAACAATACCAATTGGACAAATAGTTTCCCGACTAGCAAGTTGAATAATCACATCAATGTCTTCAAGTTCACAAGAACCAATTTCATGCATGATTTATTTATAAAGCTCATAAGGAATAGCACTAGAACTAGCACCAATATCACACAAACCATAATAGCAATGATCACATATCCTAACAGATAGCACAGGAACACTAGGTCTCCTAGATTTACTAGGATGAGAAACAATATTAGAAGCATCTTCACAAAATATAATGTGTCGCTCTATTACATTTTCAGAAACAAGGTCCTTTACTATTGCTACTGTAGGTTCTACAATTATTTGTTCCTCAGGTTCTACAGGTTTCCTTGCACTTTTATTAACCACACTAGCTAACATAGGATGTTATTTTACCTTAGCAGGGAAAGGCATTTTTTTAATATAAGGTTCAGTCATAATAGAATCAATAGTATGAACTTCTATATCTCTAGCAGGAACACAATTAACAGTATATTTATAAGGAGCATGGTACTTGTCCCATTCCTTTTTAGGAATATAAAAATAAGAAGCAAAAGTCTTATATAAGTTTGCAACAACTTGGGAATCAAGACCATAAGCAGTACTAACATTATGAAAATCATCGGATGACATAAATGTTTTAATGCATTCATAATCATAATTTATATCTGACTTTCTACCTTTGTCATTCTCCCATCCTTCAGCGTTTTCTTGAATATGGTCAAGAAGATCCCATTTAGCTTCATATTTCATATGTGTAAATGATCCAGAACAAGAAGCATTCAATAAATCCTTATCATGAAGAGAAAGCCTTGCATAGAAATTATTAATAACAATATTACTAGGGAGCTCATGAACAGGGCATTTGAGCATTAGTAACTTCAATCTTCGCCATGCTTGGGCAATACTCTCTCCGTCATGAGGCCAAAAATTATATATATATATATATAATTCCGCTCTCTACAAATTTCAATGGGAGGATAGAATTTAGAATAAAAGAGAGGCACAATTTCCTCCCATCCAATAGTTTGGCTATTTTTCAGCAGTTTGAAGCATTCAGAGGCTCGTCCTGTCAATGACAAAGAGAATAATTTCCTCTTCACTTGGCTCGTTGTAATACCTGCACATTTGAACAACTCGCATAATTCATGTAAAAAGAGCAAATGATCACAAGGATGGACAGTTCCATCACCTGAATAGGAGTTATCCCTCACATGTTTAACAATCTTTATAGCTATTTTATAAGGATCCAAATCATCAGGCGGTGGGTCACTTACTACCCTAGCATTAGTAGCAGTGCCCACAAATAAGGACTCAAAAGGACACCCAAACATAGTGTAATAAAGCAGTAGACAGTAATAAAAACAACACTTACAGCAGAAGCTTCCTTTATTAATTCCACTTCCCAATAGCGCTTCACTCCTCGTCAACGGCGCCAGAAAATAATCTTGATGACGGGTGTATCGTGGTACTTTCGATAAATAAGAGTGTCGAACCCTACGAGGAGCAGAAGGTCTTGACAAGCAGTTTCGATGAAGGAATAACTGTAAACACTAGAAAATAGATTTGTAGGGGTTTTCGATATTGCAGATAAATAAAGTACGAGTAAAGAAAATGCAGTAGTAATAATTGCAGCAAGTGGCCCAATCCTTTCTTCAGCAAAGGACAAGCCGGTGAGTTTACTTATGATTAACAAACGTTCTTGAGGACACATGGGAGGTTTCTGTCAAGTGCTTTTGTTCCATGCAGCTGAATAATGTTAGGTGTTTTGATAAGTGTTGTGTGGGTGAACCTATGCTAATGTACCGTCCCATCCAAGATTAATACATACTTGTGATTATACCCCTTGCAAGCATCCGCAACTACAAGAAATTAATTAGGAAATAAATCTAACCACAACTTTAAACTCCGGTATTCTACGCTCCCTCGTGTAATGGTTTCCTAATGGCGGTTTAGGTTTCTGTCACTCCGGCAACCCCACAATTAGTAGCCAAATACACGACGCATCCCCCTAGGCTCATAAATGGTGAAGTGTCATATAGTCGACGTTCACATGACACCACTAGGATAATAACACCACAACTTCAATATCAAACATTAAATATTATACAACATTACTTCACTACTAACAACTTGACTTCTCCATATCCTCAAGAACAACACGAACTACTCACAAGACATCATATGGATCATAATTAGAGGTGATATAATGGATGATAACAATCTGGTCATAAAGTGCAAGCACCGATAAATCTCACAAGCATCAACTACTAACAAGTAATCCACACCGGGAGAGATATCTAATGCAAAACAACGATAGAGGCCCCTAATTGTTACAGCGGGATGACGGTGGATGATGAGGGTGATGGCGATGGTGGTGATGACGATGATGATGGCGATCTTGATGATGCCCGGATCGATGACGGTGACGATGGCGGTGATCTCCCCTCTCTGGAGAGGAATTTCCCCGGCAGATTTCTCCCTGCCAGAGAGCTTTTCTCTCTCGGGTGTTTTCTGCCCCGCAGCGGAGGTGGAATAATTCTTTGAGGATGGAATGAGTCTTAGGGTTCCCTCGGGGCCAGGCACGCCAAAGATGACCCCCAGAGGTGGGCCAGGGTGGTCACACCCCTAGGTGGCGCGGCCAGGGGGCGCGCCACCCCTAGGTGTGGGCCCCTGGTGGCCCCCTCTGGCTCTCCTTCTGGCTGGGTTCCTCCTCTGAACTTTTAGGAACCCCCACATGTCCCCTTTCTTTTTCTGGTCTTCTGAAATATGGTATATCGACGGTACTTTCTCCATCAGATTTCTGGTCCCGGTGTTTATTCTCCAAAAATTATAAAACATGCAAAATAAGATAAAATAACATAAGAGATGCATCATAACATGAAATATATCGATGAATAACAGAAAATTATGATATAAAATAGTGATGCAAAATGGACGTATCAAAGCCCACCAGCCTTTAGGACCGGGGCACTCACGGACCGGTATTAAATGGGCGATCACGTGGCCCAGGAGGAAAGCCAGCAGTCCGTGTTCCTTTGGTACCGGTTCCTATTACGAACCGGTACCAAAGGTTTTTTGTTTTTTTTTCTCTATTTTCGATTTTTCCCCAAAGAATTCATTTTATTTCCATTTTATTTATTTCTATTGTTTTACCACTTAAACTCACATTTGTCACCCACCATTCTTAATTTCAATCTAATTTACTCCCTTATGCCAACACTTCCGAGAGAGGTCACCCATCCTCACACTACTCCCGCACTAGCACGCTTAACTTCCTAGTTCCATTCCTATGAGCTACCTACAAAGAAGAGATACTTACCTGACAATAGTATGCTATCAATCCTATTAGCCCATAGACTATGATGTCACACGCATTTATTTTATGAATCAAAACAATTATTAAAAAAAATGAATGATTAATAATATTTTGAATTAAAAAATTCTTAAATGGAAATATTAATTAACTTATTGGTCGTTTTCCATTTAATATTGAATAATTCATATATGCAATTCCGTAAATTTAAATTTCATAAATAATAAGTCTAAATCGATTAGAAAAATGAGAGAACTCCAATATGAGACATCCATAAGCTAACCCTTGTCTGATCTAGTACTATTAAGTTCTAAGTCATGAAACTCCCTAGAGCGAAGTTGATACCGGTGAAGTAGGTCACACCCCGAAGTGTAGTGTCTGTCATGAAACTCCCTAGAGATAAGTTTCTCACTGTGAATCTCTATTGAAATTGGTAGTCGAGGCACTTGTAGTTCAAATTTGTCCCGTTTCCACCTCAATCGGCAGAAACTTGTGATTTTCAAAAGAGCTTGATGGAAATATTTTCATAGAAAACAGCTTGTTTATTTGGTTATATCACATGTCCTAGCATGTTAAAAAAATTAAGCCCCCAAGTTTTGCAACATGTTTGTGGGAGGTCCTTCACAAAAAAAACCATTTCTGACACTCCGAAAATGGAAAATGGATTTATTATTCAGTTAAAAAAATAAATTCTTTCGTCAACATTGTCCGTGCTTCCAAGATGCATGTTTGTGTGCAATATGGGCTCATTATAACACCTGTCATTTGAACCGAAACCCTAAAATGTTAGGAGGACATAGCTCTTTTTTGTGAACACTTTTTCAACAGAACTGTCGTATTCCAAGTTTACTATTTTTGATGGATACTAGTACATATGTAATGACACCAGGCGAAGGTCTCGTGTTATTTAGGGTTTTTTTGAATTTACTGGAATTTTCTCAGGCTGTTTGAACAGAAAGTCAAGAAGGCGGGCATGACCGTTCTTAGCTAGGGGTTGTATATCCAGCAACTCACTTTGGATATCTATTGAAATAGGTAGTTGAGTACCTAAAAATGATTTTTGTCAAAATTTATGAGCAAATTACGAGGCACCTGTAGTTCAAATTTGTCCCGTTTCCAGCTGAATCGGCGGAAACTTGTGATTTTCAAAAGAGCTTGATGGAAATCTTTTCTTAGAAAACAGATAGTTTATTTCGTTATATCACATGTCCTAGCATGCTAAAAAAAATTAAGTCACCAAATTTTGCAACATGTTTGTAGTAGGTCCTTCACAAAAAAACCATTTCTGACACTCCAAAAATGGAAAATGGATTTTTTATTCAGTTAAAAAAATAAACTCCTTCGTCAACATTGTCCGTGCTTCCAAGATGAATGTTTGTGTGCAATATGGGCTCATTATAACCCATATCACACTTGTACACACATGTTATGGCACCTCCTATCTTGTGGTGGGATCCCAACCCCGGAGACCCTCTCCGATGAAACCCTAGCCCCGTTGTAGAAAAAACAGTCTTATACTGATAAACCAGTCCTATGATGTCTTTCTAATGGGGTTGAAAAGAAAGAATACATAGATCACAGAATTAATGACATCCATCATAGAATTTTTAGTATTGTTGAACACAAGATATCTATATATCATAAATCCCAAGTACAATATAGAATTAATGACATCGATATATCATAAATTCCACGTGCTCACATCATACTTAAAGTTAAACATGAACATCAATCCCAAGCACAAGAACATAAATCCCAAGTACTATATATAGAGAGAGATCACAAGATCGACCCCCAAGCACTACACACTAGCAGTAGTCGTCTGAATCATCCTCATCATCATCACCAAGTGCTGGTGCTTGCGGTACGAGGTGATGCTTCCCATGGTTGACCACTCGAATAATGCGGTAGAACTCGTATGCAACGAAAGCATCTATGGAGGCATACTCAATGTTCTTGCGGTGAAGTGGGGTCGTCTCCCACTCATTGTGGTTCTCGATCTTGGTCTTCATATCATCATAGAAGTCTTCGATCAAATCCACTGCATATGAACCATTGAAGTCCTATTATGCCGAGGCCTGAATATGTCTTGGAGATCAATGTGGCAGGCAGCCGGTATCTCAATTTTGAATCTTTTCCTCATGTTCATCTTGTCATTATTGATATCAACGCTAACAAAACTAATGCCGCTACGGCAAAGGAAGTTCATGAGAGCTGGACACTCCTTGTCACTATTGCAAAAAAAATTAGAATGGAACAAATTGTTACTTAAGAATCATAGCAATAACCTACGAATTAAATATATATGCCAATAGGAAAATTAATTCACTACTATATGTCATTTTGCCATCCTATGACGTAAATTAACTATATGTCATTTTGCTATCCAATGAAATTTGCCAATATGCATTTTGCTATATATGTCATTTTGCTATCCTATGGCGTAAATTAACTATATATGTCAATTTGCATTTTTCTATCATGGATTTGGCAATTTGTAACAAGGAAAATTAATTCACTATATTAATTTTCATATCGAATTCAAATGGTTGCTATCCTATGCAATTCAAATGGTTCATATAGATCAAGAGCCCCAATTAAAACGTACCTTGCCCATTGGAAGACCAAAACATTGGTTTTGAAGCATAGTTAGATGACGGCAACTTCCTTACCATCGCACGTGAGCTCAAGATCAAGCCCTATGAACTTATCTTGTTCCTTCGCGCTTTGAACAAATCCTTCGAACATGGCAAGGTAATCCGGCATTTTGGCGCTCTCGTTGGTTTAGTAGACGGTAAGCACGTGCGTGCCAGGTGCGCGAACTCCCACAATGCTTGATTGGTTCCATATGGTGGGATTAGAGGAAGAAGACAAGAGAGAGAGAGAGAGAGGGAGAGAAGAGAGGAGGAGAGGCTACCGTACGAACAGAGAAACAAAGAGAAAAGGGAACTTACAATGCGCAGTTCGCGATTCCACAAGCGCGGGAGGCAAACCGTTCGACCTTTGGTACCGGTTTTTGCCACCAACCGGGACCAAAGGTGCCTAGCTCCAGGCGAAACGTCGCCACAGTGCCCCTGCCAGACACATTTTGTACCGGTTCTAGCCACCAACCGGTACCAAATAGGCCCGCACCAGGCGAACGGTTGCCACACACCGTGGGTCCCGGTTCTAGCCACCAAACGGGACCAAAGGTGAGGTTCAAACCGGTATTAGCCGGTGCCCGGCGTCCTTCCCGTTCGAACCGGTACTAGATCACTGTTAGTACCCGTTCGTGATCAAACTGGTATTAAAGGTAAAATCCTTTGGCTTTTCTTCTACTAGTGTTTGGGCCTCTTCCCGTTAAAAAAAAATTAAGCAAGCAACTGAAAGCATACATGCATCCGGAAATTTTAAGGACAAATTCAGGACAAGTTTTCACTGGCATTCCATCTAATCAGGAAATTGTATAATACACTCACATGCCAACCTGCAATCAACATGCATGCCAAGTTTTCGACGGCTAGCATCCCAATTTTATCCAAGAATTTTCTCTCTGTGTACTATACTGTCTGATATCCAAGAAATAAGTGGAGTAGGATCTTGTGATATCCGAGAAAATCATGCATACGGAATATGTTTTTGGAGAACCATATCGAGTAAGATGAGTAACTATATCACATAATCTAAATATGCCCGAATATTTAGGTTTTGTCTTTTCCCAGGATACCCAACAGGTTGTTTGGTTCTCCTCTTCTAATTCCTCGACAAAACGTTCTTAGTAAGGTTTGACAGTTAGGAATAAGTCCTTAGAAGTTTACAGCATGACACGGCAAAGAGCAAGTAAGATCATCTCTAGCAGAGCCCTAAAAGAGTCGGACCTGAAAAATTCCGGCGCTTTTAGGGGTTGGGTTCAATTTGCACGCCCTAGGAGAAACCAAAAACTTGGGGCGGCCTGAGAACGACTCGGGGGCCTGAAAATCTCCCTCCCCCCAACAGCGGCTATATGAACGGGTTCCCGAGTCGTTCTCAGGTCAATCGCTCCTCGAACCCTAGCCGCCTTCACCGCAATCTCTCACCGCCCTCCTTAGCACCAGCGAGCGATTTAGCCCCCCATTCCCGCCGCCGGATTTCCGCAATGGAGCTGCAAACCTACCTCTTCGCCTCCCCCAACGGCCGAAAGGGCCCACCCCCTCCCCTCCCCACGGAGGTCGTGCCTCGCATCGACGAGCATGGCTTCATCCACGGCCAAGGCGGCAACGACGAGGCCAATCCATCGCGTTGGGCGCGCCTGCAACCAGGCACCACCGGGGTAGTCCCCCCGCTGTCACCTATTACGATGCTGTGGTGTCGAGACATCGTAGTAGAGTTCATAGACTGGGGTGCCACGAGACTACGGGTAGATACGTGGGGGGACGTGGTAGCACGACAACCAGGAACACCAATTTTACCCAGGTTCGGTGCGTTGCAACTAGGCGGCGTTCCTACTCCTGCAATCTCAGTAAATCAGGGCTGAAGCCTGAAGTATACAACGTACAATGTGAGTAGGGTTTCGCTAACTCGGGGAGGATCATCTTCTCGGCGAGTTGGCTTCTAGCAAATTATCAATCTCTTGTATTTCTTCTCTCCCGTCCGACTTTATATAATAGTCGGGTTAGGGCTTACAGAAAGGAAACATAGAAGACTACGGAAAGTATCTTAACTTGGAAAGCAGGAATCCGTATTCTACTCCAAGCCGCACCACTTTGGGCCGTGGTCTGGGTTCTTCTAGAATCCGGCTTCTGCGCGCCAGTTTACTGGGCCGCCTAATGGACTGTGATCCATTACCAATAGGCCACCCTGGTAATCCGGCTCTTAGGACAATGCCGGATATACCCCTATTCAGTATATACCCGACAGTAGCCCCCAAGAAGGCTTGAGACTTGATTCTGCCACCTTTCATCAACTCACATTCTGCTCCGAGAAATGTTGGCTCTTTGTCTTGATTCTTCTTTTTCCCAAAACTTCATAACGCATAACTCGAATTTCATAAAAATCCAGCTTTCTCTTCCACGAACCTTCGTGGAGAAGGAGTTTCTTGACATGTAACTCAAAACTCGGATTTACCAGAATCCGGCTTTTCTTCCACGAGCCTTCGTGGCGAAGGAACCTCGTGACGTCAGCGATAAAAGCGTGCTGACATCACGGGCGTTTGGGTTCAGTCAAATCCTGAAACGTATCTCTGACAGATTCTCGCGGGAAACGAGGAGATAGCACTTATCATTCTGCCTCCTCATTTTCCGGATTTTCTGGCATGACACGCATCGCAGATCTAACCGTCAAAAGAGCCGTTAGCACGTATCGTAATCCTTTTCCGGCTATCAATAGCCACCCTGGGGCACTCTGGTTGCCCTTTCGCTCTCTCTTCCAGTTTCCAAGCCCTCAAGCACCATTGCTCCCGAGCTAAGGACTTACTAGTGCGAGCAGAGCCCGTGTTCGTTCCCCACCATCCCCGGAATTCACCATCGGAGGTTCGGGATCTTCCCTGCGCCATCCTCAAATGGCCACCGGCGACTCACCGCACGCCGCTGAGAAGAACATCGTCGCCCGCAACATCGACGAGATCATCAACGACATAGATCCCCAGCTCGATTCTCCAAGACGCGCCGCCACAAACACGCCGGAGGAACCTGCCGGAGATCTAGCCCACGAGGATTCTCTTCTCGTGGCCGAAAACTTGGCGGCATCGTCTTCCGCCCCGCCTCCGCCCTTCACCGCCAAAACGGCGGAAGAAAAGATTGTCCTCGTCAGCGAGGAGCTTGCTGCCGCTGCTGGAGCTGAGGACGACGGCGAGATGTCCGGGAACTGGAGCCTATGCAACTTGGCTCCTTCCCTCCTTCCGACAATGGAAAAGGAGGGGCTTATTGTGAAGGGGAAATGGCTGCACGAGGAGGACGACTCCGAGCCCTTGCCAAGAGCCGGGGAAAGGGTCCTCCTTTCCTCGCACATCAGTCGAGTTATGGGGTTTCCACCTTCTGCCTTTTTCCTCCAAGTTCTAAACCACCACAACATCCAGCCCCGCAACCTTCCTCCAAATTGCATTCTATATCTAGCCGGGTTCCAGACCCTCTTTGAAGGGTATCTAGGATTAGAGCCTAGGTTAGACTTCTGGCAGTACTGTTTCGGGATTAAGCAAAACCCGTCTGAGGGTGCACTCTCGACTTGCGGGACCATATCCTTCACCCTACATAGATTTAGGGAGGATTGGTTCCCCAAGATCAAAACCTCGGAATCCGTCAAGTTTTGGACGGTTTCCTTCTTCTACCACCAAGACATCACGTTTCCTAGAAAGGAAACGGGGATTCCACCTTTCACCAACTGCGCTGCCACTCCCCAAGACAACTGGGCAGTGGACGCAGTTCAAACCTTGCCGCCGGATCTTCTAAGGATCAAATGGCGCATCGCGAAGCTTGTTTCCACGTCTCCTCCTCTCACCGGCATGGATACAGTCCTATGCTGGTTAGAGAGACGAATTCAGCCTCTGGCCCACCACGGTCCCCGACTCTTGTGCGAATACTCGGGAACCGAAGACACCATGCGAACAACGAACAAGTCTTTGACGGTGAAAGATTTGAGGAAGCGCGTTAACCAGTTGGTCGCAGCACGCGACCAATACGAGGAAAGCCGGCCGATGTACACGGCGAAAAACCCGGCTCCAAAGGTATGTATTTTCATTTTAAGCTTCGGTTTTGTGTTTCTTCTTTCTCGGCTAATTGTTTTAACCCGGACTTTGTCTTTTTTGACAGATTGTCGATCTTCCTGAGGCAGATCTTGCAACCGATGCCGAGTTGGACGCAATGCGTGCCAACTTTGCAGGCGGACGGAAACGCAAGAAGCCTTCCGCTACTCAGGAGGTAATCGGTCTTGACGGAGTTCCCTCGCTACTTCCAGGTAAATCATTAGGGTTACTTTTTTCTCTGCTTTTTGTCGCAGGAATTGTTATTCCTTTCTCGGAATTCCAACATCTCGGATTTTATATTTCTAACCTGGCTCCGACAACATTGAAGCCAAAATGCCGGAAGAAAATCAAGTTTGTGGCTCGGAGAGGACCACAACCTTCTCCTGCTGCTGCTCCAGATACTTCGATCACAGCCGCAGAAGGAAACACTGCTGCCAGGGAAGAAGAAACCCAGCAGACCAGCCAATCCATTGTGTCGTAAACGGACACGAGGGAAAGGGCGGTGCCATAAATGGGTGACCCTTCTCATACAACTGAAGAGGAGCCCATTACGACTTTCGACAAGGAATTCAAGGTAAAAGAACAGCCTTTTGACGAACATGGATTTATAAAACCGTGGGCGACAAAACACTTCGCTCCTGCTCCCTTAATCCGTCCTTGGCCAAAAGGCGGGTTTGTTGCAGGAATAACTTCGTATTTTCACCTTGGCAGGTCATCCAGGGCGGCATCTGCCATGTCGGGATTCTTTTTGCAGAGTATGCAAAAGAATTCAACGAAAACTTGTCGGTGTTGGAAATATGAGCAATTTACCACTTAATTTAATTAATAGAAACAATAGGTAAAGCAAAACTACAATTGCAATAGTCAAACTATTCATTTGAATTTTCAGAGAGTAGACAAAAGGCATGCATAGTTTAATCATCTGAATTTCTAGAGAGTAGGCAAAAGGCATGCATAGTCTAGAATCTAGGGAAAACAAATCTACTCCAAATGCTAGAACTAGAAACTCTAGTAGGATCTGAAACATGAGAATGAACAGAGAAGACATGAGCACATACTAGACAGGAGCTGGTGCAGCAGCGGGGCCATTGTTGACGTTGTCCCCCATATCGTCGAAGAGATCGTCGACTTCCGAGAAGAAGTCGTCGTTCGGGAAGATGTCGTTGTCGTCCGTGATGAAGAAGCCAGTAGTCGCGCAGAGCGCTCCCCAAAAACCATATCGCCCTTCTCCCGTACAGGACTCGAAGTAGCGCAGTTTCGGAGGCCTACTGTCCCGACCGGCAGTGCACGCCGCAGGCCAGGATGGGGAAGACTTGAGCGGTGGCGCAAGGCTCTGGAAACGAGAAGGCAGTGTATCTGTTGTGCGTATCTCTGGAGAGGAGCGACCTCTGGTTTTATAGGCACAAAGCAGGAGCCGAATAGGCCACGCGAGAAGATGAAACGAAGAGTCGGGAAGGCAAACAGGCATCAGCCGAAGCTGAACAGCCTCCGTAATAAAAACCCACTGGGCGAAAACGTTTCAGATTCTTGCGCCTGTTCATAGTTCTAATTCATGCGTGTGGCAAAATAAAGAGAGAGAGGCTCTCGGCTCGAGGCATTCCCGCAACCCGCGGCGCGTCGTGACGAGGCGTGGCGTGGCGAGCGGCGGAGGAGGAGCGCGCGTGTGTCCAGCTCATGTTCCCTCCTATTCTTTTCTCTTTTCAAGGAGTGTGAAAACCTCCCCTTATAAGCTGCTTCAACTCTCCTTCAACTAGCAATGTGGGACTAAAGTTTTGTCCCACCCCTTGCCTTGCATGAATGGGCCAAGTGGGCCTCTAGGATTTATTAGGAATTTTGGAATATTAAATGGGCTGGTCAAATTGGACCAAAATTCCAACAATCCCCCACCAGATCCCAGAGGCACACGAAATTTGCCTTTGGTTCCAAAACATTGTTTTATATACCGATGCTTCAGTGGAGACTGTGAAGTTGAACTTCCACCGAGAACTCTATGCCACACTAGTAAGCAACTTGGACAGTGGACTGCGCCTTGAACTGCAAGTTTTCTGCGAATCTAGTTTCACACAAAGCCTTGACCGATACTAGGCTGCCACAAGACTTCTCCGCGGGTGGAGCTTATGCGTCATACCCCTTGACCTTTCATGAGTTTATTAGAGAGCACCCAACTCTCATGGACTGCGACGTTTGACTGTCAGACTCATATAGGTGTGTTCGTCAAAATATGTTCTGCAGGACAACATCTCTGCTTAAATAAGCCACTTAGAACACATTAAGATAAACATCAACCTGCCTTGCAGAGTAGGAGAGTATTGCATCTTCATGGAGTGGTATAAAAGGTAGGGATACTCTCCTCTCAGTTGATCAACAGTTTGTCTCCCAATATTAATTCACGGGATCTCCGATCACATAGAGTGGGCTGCCACAGTGAACAACTTATATTGTGGGTCTCATACCCATCTCCTTCGATGCATTATCTATCACGTTACGCGATAGACCCTTTGTGAAGGGGTCTGCCAAATTTTTAGATGTATGGATATAATCCAATGCAATAACTCCCGGATTTGAAACAAATCGGCTAAGTTTGCTCACAGCATACGCGATGTCAGGCCTCGTAGCGCTAGTTAAATACATAAGCGAGCCAATAATCTGAGAGTATCTAAGTTGATACTTTGCAATTCTTCTGTTTTTACAAAGTAGCACACTAGGATCATATGGAGTTGGTGAAGGCTTGCAGTCGCTATACCCAAAACGACTCAAGATCTTCTCCACGTAGTGAGATTGAAGCAGTGTTATCCCACCATTGTCATTTCTCAGTAACTTGATGTTAAGGATAACATCAGCCACTCCTAGATCTTTCATCTCAAAACAGTGAGAGATAGGAAAATCTTGACCTCTTCAATCACTTTGAGGTTAGTTCCAAAGATTAGTATGTCATCAACATACAAACAAAGAATGACTCCTTCGCCCCCACCATGGCGATAGTACACGCATTTGTCAGCTTCATTTATAGCAAAACCTGCAGCAGTCAAAGTTCTTTCGAACTTCTCATGCCACTGCTTCGGCGCTTGTTTAAGGCCATATAAATATTTTAGCAATTTGCACACCTTTCCTTCCTGACCATTTACCACAAATCCATCTGGCTGGTCCATGTAAATTTCCTCTTCCAACTCTCCATTTAGGAAAGCGGTCTTAACATCCATTTGATGAACGAGAAGACCATGTGAAGCAGCCAGCAAAAGTAGTACTCGAATGGTGGTAAGGCGTGCTACAGGTGAGTAAGTATCAAAGAAATCTTCACCTTCCTTTTGAGTATAACCCTTGGCCACAAGTTGTGCCTTGTACTTCTCAATAGTACCATCAGGCCTGAGCTTCTTCTTGAACACCCACTTGCATCCTACAGGTTTGCACCCGTAAGGACGATCAGTGATTTCCCAAGTTCCATTAGCCAAAACGGAATCCATTTCACTACGGACGGCTTCCTTCCAGTTGTCAGCATCTGGAGATGCATAGGCCTCTAAAATAGAACTGGGAGTATCATCCACGAGGTACACAATGAAATCATCACCAAAGGACTTTGCAGTCCTCTGTCTCTTGCTTCTTTTAGGAGTTTCACTGTTGTCCTCCATAGAATTTTCACTGTGTTCCATCGAAATGGTAGGTTCAGGAGAAGGGCCTAGTTCTTGACTTGATGAATTAGGCATCTCCTGATGTGATGAGGTAGACATATCCTTCATAGGAAAAATGTCCTCAAAGAAAGTCGCATCATTTGACTCCATAATTGTACCAACACGCATATCAGACACATCAGATTTTATGACCAAGAATCTATAGCCAATGCTATGAAAATCATACCCAGAAAAACACAATCCACGGTGTTTGGTCCAACCTTGCGCTTCTTAGGGAATGGAATATTTACTAACGCCAAACAACCCCAAGGTCGTAGGTAAGAGAGTTTTAATCTTTTCTTCTCCCATTCCTCAAATGGCGTTATCTCTTTGTCTTTTGTAGGAACTCGGTTTAGGACATGACACGCAGTCATAATAGCCTCCCCCCACCATGCCTTGGAAAGGCCCGATGTATCTAACATGGCGTTAACCAAATCCGTTAGAGTACGGTTCTTTCTTTCAGCCACCCCATTTGACTGAGGTGAATAGGGAGGCGTCCTCTCATGAATTATACCATGTTCCGCACAAAACGAATCAAGCTCGTTGGAAAAGTACTCTCCACCCCTATCAGACCTTAGGCTCTTAATCTTTCGATCAAGTTGGTTTTCTGCTTCAGCTTTATAGATCTTGAAGAAACTCAAAGCTTCATCTTTTGATTTCAGAAGATACACATGACAATATCTGGTAGAGTCATCAATTAACGTCATGAAATATTTCTTTCCACCTTTTGTTAACACACCATTCATTTCACAGAGATCAGAATGTATGAGCTCTAGTGGTTCCAGATTTCTCGCCTCTGCAGTTTTATGGGACTTGCGAGGTTGCTTTGCTTGCACACACACTCGGCACTTAGAACCCTTAATAGGTGTGAAGTGGGGAATTAAGCTCAATTTGGATAGTCGTGTCATGCAGCTAAAACTGATGTGACAAAGACGTGAATGCCATAAATTTTGCAAACATGATTTACAACGTTATTACAGACATCAGTCAAAGATAAGCGAAACAAACCACCACATTCATATCCTTTACCAACAAAGGTTCCAAACTTGGACACTACAAATTTATTCGACTCAAAGACAAGCTTGTAGCCATCTCTACACAGAAGAGAACCACTAAAAAGATTCTTATTTATAGAGGGCACATAATTCACGTTCTTCAGTCGTACAGTCTTCCCCGAAGAGAACTTCAGATCGACCGTACCAAGACCGCGAACAGAAGCATGTGAGCCGTTGCCCATCAGCACGGAAGAAGTTCCTACTGCCTAATAAGAAGAGAACATGGAAATATCAGAACATACATGTACATTGGCGCCCGTATCAATCCACCAATCAGGAGAATGACATACTGAAAGAACAGTAGGAAATATACCGTACCCCGCGTCCTTCATCTCAGTATCACCAATGACAACATTGACGGTCTTGCCGCCTTTCCCATGTTGACGCTTGTCAAAGCGATTCGGGCAGTTGGGAGCCTAGTGTTCAGGATCACCGCAAACATGGCAGACTCCTTTCTTCTTCTCATACTTCTTCTCATACTTCTTCTTGAAGTTGGTAGAATGTGATGTCTTGTTCTTCACATCAAACTTTCCTTTACCCTTAAACTTGTTCTTGTTCCTGAACTTGTGGGTTTGGAAGTTTCTCTTCTGTACCAAGTTGGCACTAGAACTTCCATCAGCACCTCGAGCACGTGTGTCCTTTGCTCTTACCTTTTCTTCGACATCAAGAGTCCCAATGAGATTCGACATAGGAAAATCCTGTCTCTTGTGCTTCAGAGACGTAGCAAAGCTCCTCCATGAGGCAGGAAGTTTGGCAATGATACCTCTGGCAATAAACTTGTCCGGTAACACACAAGTGAAGTGCTCAAGTTCTTTGGCGAGTGACTGAATCTCATGAGCTTGTTCAACCACGGAGCGCTCATCAGTCATCCTGTCGTCATAGAATTGCTCCATGACATACAGTTCAGTGCCAGCATCTGAGGTACCGTTTTTTGCCTCAAGTGCATCCCACATATCCTTGCCATTGTCAAATGATGCATAAGAATCAACAATGTTATCTCCAAGAACACTGATCAGAGCAAGCTTAAAGAGGGTATTTATTTTCTCATAGTTTGCCTCCTGTTGAGGGTCGAGATCACCCGTAGGCTTGCCAAGAGTGGCGTCATAGCAGTTCATGGATTGGAACCAGAGAACTGCTCTCACGCGCCATCTCTTATAATTGGCGCCCTCAAACACAGGTGGCCTCATAGACGCAGCAAAGCCAGTTGGGGTAAATTTCCTATAATAAGGTTTTTGGATTGTTGGAAATATGAGCAATTACCACTTAATTTAATTAATAGAAACAATAGGTAAAGCAAAACTACAATTGCAATAGTCAAACTATTCATTTGAATTTTCAGAGAGTAAACAAAAGGCATGCATGGTTTAATCATCTGAATTTCTAGAGAGTAGGCAAAAGGCATGCATAGTCTAGAATCTGGGGAAAAGAAATCTACTCCAAATGCTAGAACTAGAAACTCTAGTAGGATCTGAAACATGAGAATGAACAAAGAAGACATGAGCACATACTGGACAGGAGCTGGTGCAGCAGCGGGGCCATTGTTGACGTTGTCGCCCATATCGTCGAAGAGATCGTCGACTTGTGGGAAGAAGTCGTCGTTCGGGAAGATGTCGTTGTCGTCCGTGATGAAGAAGCCAGTAGTCGCGCAGAGCGCTCCCCAAAAACCTTATCGCCCTTCTCCCATACAGGACTCGAAGTAGCGCAGTTTCGGAGGCCTACTGTCCCGACCGGCGGTGCATGCTGCTGGCCAGGATGGGGAAGACTTGAGCGGTGGCGCAAGGCTCTGGAAACGAGAAGGCAGTGTATCTGTTGTGCGTATCTCTGGAGAGGAGCGACCTCTGGTTTTATAGGCACAGAGCAGGAGCCGAATAGGCCACGCGAGAAGATGAAACGAAGAGTCGGGAAGGCAAACAGGCATCAGCCGAAGCTGAGCAGCCTCCGTAATAAAAACCCACTGGGCAAAACGTTTCAGATTCTTGCGCCTGTTCATAGTTCTAATTCATGCGTGTGGAAAAATAAAGAGAGAGAGGCTCTCGGCTCGAGGCATTCCCGCAACCCGCGGCGCGTCGTGACGAGCGGCGGCGTCGTCGTCGGAGGAGCGCGTGTGTGTCCAGCTCCTATTCCCTCCCATTCTTTTCTCTTTTACAAGGAGTGTGAAAACCTCCCCTTATAAGCTGCTCCAACTCTCCTTCAACTAGCAATGTGGGACTAAAGTTTTGTCCCACCCCTTGCCTTGCATGAATGGGCCAAGTGGGCCTCTAGGATTTATTAGAAATTTTGAAATATGAAATGGGCTGGTCAAATTGGACCAAAATTCCAACAGTCGGGTCTACAACGGATGAGTCAGGTAATATCTCTAGCCCCCAAACAATAATTCAAATGCATAATTTTGGCTTAGTGCTTCTTTCATTGTTATGCTTGTTTTTTACTTAAGCATTTTTTTTCTCTTTTCCGTGTTTCAGCAAACTACTGAAAACATCAACATGGAAGTTTTCAGTAAACTTACCATCAAGAACAAGGAGGTGAAAACCCTTCTTTCTATTCTTGAAGATAAGGAGGCAGAACTGGCATCCATTCAACAACAGCTGAGTGAATCAGCAGGTAAAATATTTCTCTGCTTTCAGTTGTGGGTTCTTCTAAGTAATTTTCCGAGTTTTTTAACTCTTCCATTACTTGCTTTTCAGCTTCTTTGGCGAAAGCCAAACAAATTTCTGAAGATACTGGCAACACCGAGAACCTCCGCTGCGAGTACCTGGATCTTCACAAGCTGACTGTGAAGCTTCAGAAGGAACTGGAGGCCAGCCAACTAGCTGTTGGCATTGCCGAATCTAAGGCCTCCAGCCAGGCCAAAAAAGATAAAGCTACAATCAGGGACCTGGAGAACGCCCTTAACCAGCGCCTGGAAGAAGGCGCCGAGATGTATTAAATTCTCGGTAAGTAACTTGTCTTTTACCGAATTTTCCTTGTTTCCCTTCTCCTGTTTTTTCTAACATTTGTTTGTTGATTGAAACAGAAGGTAGCCCCCAGCTTACCCGGATTTAGAGAATCCGGGCTTTTGGGAAAATCTTCACTGCGCTCAAGGCCGCGGGGATGCTACTTATTAATAAGTACATTCCCGAGAAATCTGGGGAGCTCTCGAAATTCAGCAAACTTCCCGAGTCTATTGTGGAGGTGGTGAACCGCAAGGAGTCGTGGCTCCGCTCCGCGGCTCGTGGTGGGGCACGCATGGCCCTTGGGCTCATGCGTATGCACTACCCCACTGCCAAATCTTGGCGCGTGACGTCCAACATCCCGCAAGGATATACAGATGCTCAGCGTACCAACATTTTTTATGAAATCAAAGGTCACGCCACCAAGATCGCCAATATGGTGAACATCTCCATCTTCTACCCCGAGGAGGAAATCCCGACAACTCCTGAGGAATCCAGCAGCGAAGAAGAAGACTCGGATGCGTGAGGAAGCTGCTTGGTCCTGGGTAGAAGATAGGAAAATAAAAGCATTACTGATCTTACAATGTAATACGTATTTTAATGATATCTATTCTTTTATATAAACAAGTACTCCGCTTTTGCAGTTAAATTATTAAGTCTTTGCAAGTTTTTCGGGTTTTAATTCCTTTATCTTCTAAGTTCCCTGGTTTGTATGTCTTAACTGTCCTTAGTGTCTGAAATGAATCGATAGTAGATAATCTTCATGCCAAGTGACTGGGTATAACCAATCAGTCAAAACTCGGAAACATGGATCATACTAAAGGACTAGTTCCAGTGACCCAACATAAAAACAATGAGATAATACTTAGAGAAAAAGTAAGGAATTGTGGAAAAGTATGAAACTCAGACACGTATGTACAGTCTGGGTTTCCTTAAGCCTCCTTAGGCTGAGTAGCATTCAGTTTTTATAACTCCGAGCACGCAGGCACAATTCGGGTTAACATTGAGCATTTTGAAAGATCATTGGGAAATAGATAAAACAGACTTATGCTTTGTATGAAAACAGATAAAACAGTGATGCATGAATTCCGACAACTTTATTTCATGATCTCAAAGATGTTTACATAGAAATTGAACTAAGTGTAGAAGGGACGTAACTGCTGGATGCTCCAGGGCCTTTTCGTCTCTCCTAGCTCAACATCTATCTTTCTCTTTCTTTTGCGATTCGTACGCTTGGGATCATCTTCCGTGTCTCGAATATCTACAAGATAATAAGATCCATTTTTCATAGCCTTGCTAATGACAAATGGTCCCTCCCAGACTGGGGCTAACTTGTGCTTCCTATCTTGCACCAATCTTAGCACTAGGTCACCTTCTTTGAAAGATCGATGCCTGATTTTTCGACTATGGTAGCGTCTCAATCCTTGCTGATAAATGGCGGATCTTTGAAGCACAAGGTCTCGTTCTTCTTCTAAAACATCGACGACATCCTGTCGAGCACATTCGGCATCCGAGTCATCGTAAGCCTGCGCTCTTGGGCTATCATGGAGTATGTCCGTTGGAAGCATTGCTTCTGCGCCATAAACCAAGAAAAACGAGGTTTGTCTTGTTGATCTATTTGGCGTCGTTCGAATACTCCAAAGCACGGAAGGTAATTCTTCTACCTATGCTCCAGCTGCTCTATGAAGAGGAGATTCGAGTCTTGGGCGTATTCCTTGCAGGATTGAGCTATTCATTCTTTCAACCTGTCCATTGGATTGTGGGTGAGCCACAGATGCAAGATCTAGGCGTATTCCCGTTTGTCGGCAATATTTTGCCAACTCTCCAATAGAGAAATTTGTCCCATTGTCGGTGATTATACTGTGTGGAACGCCATATCTCATGACTACATCAATGATGAAGTTTCTGGCAGTCACACCGTCAAGTTTCTTGATGGGTTTTGCCTCCACCCACTTGGTGTACTTATCCACTGCAATGAGTAGATGTGTAGGTCCGCCTCTTGCAGTTTTGAATGGTCCCATCATATCCAGCCCCCAGACCGCAAACGGCCATGTTATAGGGATAGTTTTAAGTGCTTGAGCTGGCAGATTCGTCTGCTTGGCGTAATACTGGCATCCGGCACATGTGTTTACTATGTTTTCGGCATCTGTCTTGGCTGTGAGCCAGAAAAACCCTGCACGGAATGCTTTTTTGACTATGCTTTTTGATTGAGCATGATGTCCGCAATCTCCTGCATGGATTTCTTGCAAGATTTCTCGTCCTTCTTCTGGCGAAATACATCGCTTAAACATTCCGATAGTGCTGCGCTTATACATGCAACCATTAATTACCGTGTATCCTTTGCATCGACGATGTATCTCTCTTTGCAAGACCTCGTCTGCTCCATCCGGGAACTTCTGATCAACTAAGAAGTTTAAGTATGGAATTTTCCAATTCGTGTTAATGAGCAAAACTTTAATTGACTCGGAAATGAGAGGATAATCAACATCTCCACCTTTGATTGATGGTTCGTGTAAATGTTGGACAAAAACACCAGGTGGTAGGGTTCTCACTCTTTCCGATCCCATGTGGGCTAATGCATCCGCGTTCCAATTTTCTTCCCTTTTGATGTGAAGTACTTCAAATCCAAGGAAGCAAATTGCAAACTCGTCCACCGTTCTCCGATATTCAGCCATGATGGGGCTTTTGGCTTCCCATGTTTGGTTTAGCTGATGTTGTACCAAATCTGAGTCACCAGAGCAGAGTATGTGTTTGACGCCTATTTCTTTTGCAATATGCAAGCCATGAAGCAATGCTTCGTATTATGCCACGTTATTACTGGCGTTGAAGTGTATCTGCAATACATACTCCATAATGTCCCCTTTTGGGGATTTTAGCACTACACCAGCTCCAGCGCCTTCTTTCATCTTGGATCCATCAAAGTGCATGATGCAGTATTCCGACTCCGGCATTGGTGTGTTCTCCATTGCTTCTGTCCAATCAGCGACAAAATCTGCCAACACCTGGGATTTAATTGCTATCCGGGGTTGGTACTTAATGTCGAACGCGGCTAGCTCAATGCCCCATTTGGCTACTCGTCCTGTTGCGTCCGCATTGTTAATGATATCCCCTAGTGGTGCTTTGCTTACCACTGTTATGGAATGTCCTTGGAAATAATGGCGGAGTTTTCTATATGCAAATAACACGTCATATGCCAGCTTTTGATAATGTGGATACCTTTGCTTTGACTCGGAGAAAACTTCACTAACATAGTATACGGGATGTTGATCCGGTATATTTTGTTCTTCTTTTTGTATTTCCACAATTATCACCGCGCTAATAACCCTGTTTGTTGTTGTAAGATGTAGCAACATAGGTTCTTCGTCTTTTGGCGATGCCAAAATCGGTGCTTTCATCAAGGTTTCTTTTAGCTGGGTTAATGCTTTGTCCGCCTCTTCTGTCCACTCAAATTTGTCGGATTTCTTCAACAATTTGTATAATGGCAGAGCTTTGTCTCCTAGCCGGCTTATAAACCTGATGACTGCGGCTGCAGAACCCGTCAATCTTTGTACATCTTTTAAGCATGTAGGCTTTGTGATGTTCAAGATTGTCTTGATATTTTCCGGGTTTAATTCGATAAAACCCAGAAGTTTTCCTGAAGGAACCCCGAATACACACTTTAATGGATTCAACTTCATTTTGTAAGTGCGCAAATTTTTTAAAGTTTCTCGTAGATCTTCAAGGAGTGTATCTTTTCCCTTGAAAATGACGGCAATGTCGTCCACGTAAACGTGAATATTTTTGCCAATCTGACTATGCAAACAACGTTGCATGCAACGCTGGTATGTTGCACCTGCGTTCTTGAGGCCAAAAGTCATGGTTATATAATAGTATGTTCCGTACGGGGTTATGAAGGAAGTTTTAATTTGATCCTCTTCCCTCATACGTATTTGATGGTACCTGGAATAGGCATCCAAAAAGCATAAAAGCTCAGAGCCAGCAGTGGCATCTATTATTTGATCGATTCGCGGTAATGCGAACCTATCTTTTGGACACAGTTTGTTCAGGCCGGTGTAATCTATACACATCCTGAGAACAGTACTATCTTTCTTCGAGATTGATACTGGGTGCGCAGACCAGTCAGTATGTATAACCTCCCGGATAAAATCAGCTGCTAAAAGTCGGATAATTTCCTTGCCTACAGCCTTCCATCTTCTTCCATCAAAACGACGGAGACCTTGTTTGACGGGCTTTGAACCTGGAATTACCTTCAATTGGTGCTCATCAAGTTCCCTGGGTACTCCCGGCATATCCGCAGGACACCAGGCAAAAATATCCCAGTTCTCACGGAGGAACTTGATGAGCGCTTTCCTATTTGTCGGTCATCGCTGTCCCCACTACGACAAAGGGCGTTTCCTTTTTCCAGCTCGTTGGCTAATTTGAAGTTTCCTCATTATGGTGATTACTCCTCCTTTTGGCCCTGGCATCTTCAGCTTGTTATAAATATAACATGATCTTGCCATAAATTTGGCGAAAGCTGGACGTCCGAGTATTGCATGGTATACACTTTCGAATGGCACCACCTCGAATGAGATTTTTTCCTGCCAGAAATGTTCTATTTCTCAAAAGGTTACATCTAGGGAAATTTCTCCTAGGGAATGTGCTTGCCTGCCAGGAACGATGCCGTGGGAACGTATGTTGCTATGTTTGAGCTGGGTCTCGGAGATTCGCAGATGTTTCAGTGTAGCCAAGTACATAATATTGATACTGGATCCTCCATCCATCAGCACTCTTTTTAGCCTAGTGTTTTGAACAATAGGGCTTACAATTAGAGCTTGTGTGTCGGGTTCTGGGATATTTCCAGGATGATCTGACTGATTCCAAGTAATTGGCGTATTAGAATACTTCAAGAATTTGGGCGTTGGTGGGACAACCGCGTTTATTTCTCGAAGTGTTCGCTTTGCCTGTTTTGCTGAAGGAGTTGTCAGGAAAGTTAAATTGCATTCTCAATCGACTCTCGGGAATTTTGGTTCGCCTTTTCGCTGCTGTTCCTGGATTTTTTCATCAGTGTCCGATTCACTGTCTTCTTTTTCAACTTCTGGCTTTTGCTTGGAGAATTTCCTCTTGGAGTTCTTTCCTTTATTCCCGGATCCTGCAGTGCCCTTCATGTGCTTATTGAGGCGACACTGCGCATTTGTATAGGTAGATTTCCCAAATTGCGAATGGTGGACACAGTTTTCTGACTTAATTTTTTCCCGCTCTTCCTTAGAATAGGAGATAGGTTCTGTGCTTCTTCCTTTCCATTTGCCGCCAGTATCCTTTCCAAAGGTTAAATTTACTTCTTTGGGTTTTGTCTGTGCTTCTGGAGTAGTCTTCTTTTCAGAACGAGGCGTCTTTTTGGCCTGAACCAAAGCATCAATATTTCCACCTCTCGCTCTGATGTCATCTTCGGCCGCTGCGTGCTCGTTGGCTGTAGTAAGCATAGATCCAAGATCTTTGTGCTCCTTTGAACCAACCATAAACGGTACGAGGCCGGGTTTTAATCCATTGATGAAAGCATGCATTGCTTGTACACCGCTTACTCCAGAGCAGCTGTGTTTCATTGTTGTCCATCTTGATATAAAGTCGACATACGACTCATCTTCAAATTGGATGCAGCGATTTAGCTTGTTGATGCTCTTAGGGCATTTGTACGTACCCCGGAAGTGCTGAGCGAACACTTTAGCCATATCATCCCAGCTATCCAC
Source organism: Alopecurus myosuroides (assembly GCA_028641055.1). Lineage (NCBI taxonomy): Eukaryota > Viridiplantae > Streptophyta > Magnoliopsida > Poales > Poaceae > Alopecurus > Alopecurus myosuroides. The sequence goes on along the minus strand of CM054061.1, from coordinate 15,879,763 downwards.
TGTTCTTGACGGAAGCCCGTTAATCCAATCTCTGGCTCCATCCATCAACATTAGGGGGAGGAATTTTACTGCTTCCAAGTCTGTTCCCTTGTTGATCTGGACGGCAGTATAGTAATCTGAAAGCCATGTATCCGGGTTTGTACTTCCGGTATAATTTTGGTAAGTTGGACCAACCTTGGCAAAGCCCGAATATAGAGTTGCTTTTCGGATCCTGTCAGTGAAACACTTAGGTCCAAAGTATAGATCATCTCTTTCCGCCTTATCGGCGTGTGCGGAATATCTACCGGCTGAATGGACAGAAGGGGATATGCTCCTTTCTGGACCATTGTTGCGCGAATGCGCTCTTCCGGTATTATCCATGTTTCGTCCGTTATCGTGTCCTTTGGAATGAGGCGGAGTTCTACTCCTTGGCCTTTCCTTTATTCCTAGGAGGAGTACGGGACCTTTCACGTCTATGAGGATTTTCCTGTCTTCCGGCTTTTTCAGCGGGGCGTCTCGGGGGCGGCATCATTTTTCCGTCTTTCCGGTTTTGTTCCTCCCGGTCTTTATGATCGCGGGGTATATTTCCGTCTTTCGGCATATGGGATCCCGTTCAGGACGCTTCATCCCTACTATCCGGGATTTTTTTTTGACCTTTTTAGGGTCTCCCTTTTTGTCCTTAGAATCGCCTGAATCTCCAGGTTCTCCGGGTCCAGGTGCCCCAGCGGCGCAAGTGGCAGTTTTGCATAGGGTCGAGTCGTCATGCAACTTCCCTGATCTTGCCTGACCACGCTGCTGCTCTTCCAGTGCTTTACGCAGGAAAGCATACACTCCTTGCAGCTTTTCTTCTTTGGATTACAGATCGTCATTAAGGATGGCGAACGCGACCTCCGAGTTTTCAGCTGCGGTCTTATAAATGCGTTCGCCCTTAGCGTTTACGCCGTCAACCTGTCGTTGCCAGGAAGGGTTTTGAAACCGTTCCCTTGCTGGCAGTACATCCGGCATTGCGAATCCGTGTAGTCTCGTGGGTTTTATCCCGGACATATTCCGTCTTTCGAATTCTTCAATTTCCTCTTGCTTTGCTTTTACAGTAGCTTGGGCTTTGAGGAGATTTTCTTGCGATCGGAATAGTTTTTTCTGTTGCCGCATAATGGCTTGCCTTCTGGCTTCCAGCACTTCCGGTGGCTCGTATGGTCCGACCGGGGTTTGGATCAGATTGATCTCGTCCTGCTCCGAGAATTCAGGAACAGGGAATTCTTTCTTTTTCTTCTCCACAGGTGTGACCCCGCTTGCTCCTCCGGCTTCCAGGTTTTGGCTAGCATTATCTGCTAACTTTTTCTTCTGGAGTTTGTACTGGAGTTTCTTTGTAGTCTTATTTTTCTTCTTGGAAGTGGGTTGTTTTTTACCAGGTTCGTCCTCTGTCAATTCCTTGACATCGGGGTAAATAGGGCTGGTTTCACCATCCTCTCTTTCCTCATCTGGTGGAGGTGTTTTGGGATCTTCATCGTCTTCGACATCCGAGTTATCAGTCGGTTTTGCCATAAGCACTTCATGGAAGCCCCCTGCATGGATTTAACCTTTCTTTCGAAAGCTTTCATCTTCTGAATCTATGTCTTCATATCCAGGTTCCGACTCCAATCTTGCCTCTATGGCAGCTAGTACGGGGTCGGCTTCCGAGTTCACCGTTTCGTTGGCGGGTGTCGGATCTTCCACTGGTTCTGTGGGATTATTGTTTTCTGCTTCTTCCACGGGATTGCTTACTTCCGTTTTTTCAGCGACCTCGGATTGCACCATGCCAATGAAGTGAGATCTGATTGCAGACATCTCCGAAGAGGCAGCAAATTCAGGGTTTTGGCGATGTGAGAAAAATCCGGTATCATAGTTTTCTTCCACTAGGTATAGGGCGGTGGGATAAATTTACTTCCACCACAGAATCCCATTGCTTCTGCAGTTAATCCGATAAAGATGTTTGCAGATCCAATGGGTAGAACGCAGGCACTTACCAGATGATTCCATGCTGGCATGTACGATCCATTGTCGAGGAAGCGTCAAACGTCGTTGTCGAATTCCAACCTTCCGACAGTTATGGTATTGTCGATTCCGCCGAGTATCCCCGATCGAAACTTAACGCCTGACGTCGTCAGCCCCACGGTGGGCGCCAACTGTCGAGACATCGTGGTAGAGTTCATAGACTGGGGTGCCATGAGACTACGGGTAGAGACGTGGGGGGACGTGGTAGCACGACAACCAGGAACACCAATTTTACCCAGGTTCGGTACCTCGCAACTAGGCGGCGTTCCTACTCCTGCAATCTCACTAAATCAGGGCTGAAGCCTCAAGTATACAACGTACAATGTGAGTAGGGTTTCGCTAACTCGGCGAGGATCAACTTCTTGGTGAGTTGGCTTCTAGCTAATTATCAATCTCTTCTCTTTCTTCTCTCCCGTCCGGCTTTATATAATAGCCGGGTTAGGGCTTACAGAAAGGAAACCTAGAAGACTACGGAAAGTATCTTAACTTGGAAAGCGGGAATCCGTCTTCTACTCCAAGCTGCACCACTTTGGGTCATGGTCCGGGTTCTTCTAGAATCCGGCTTCTGCGCGTCAGTTTACTGGGCCGCCTAATGGACTGTGATCCATTACCAACAGGCCACCCTTGTAATCCGGCTCTTAGGACAATGCCGGATCTACCCCTATTCAGTATATATCCGACATGAGGGCCCTCTGGGAGTACAGCTCCGGCGAGACCTAGGGTGACCTTGTCCAGCTCGGCATACAGAGGAGCCTCCGTCACGAGCGGAGGCAGCCGATTCGGCGTCGCTGTTACCAGCGCCACGTTGACGACTACAACTAGTGACAGCTACAGGGCGGCGTCCATGCGGACGAGGAGACGCAGGAGAAGAAGAGGAGTGGGACGTCATTGCTGCATCCCCGTTTGTGCTCCCTAGTAGGGGTAGGCGTAGATACCTGTGGCCTAGTGACTCATGGGTACATTCGAAATACCGTGTCTTCATGGATCGGCCGAGCGCCAAGGTGTGCTACAAAATATATATGGAGGATTTTCCACGCTTACAGGATATGTTGAGCGATCGAGAGATTTCTTCCGCTCCCTTCACCATGTTTGCCTTGAAAAATAGCGTGCAGTGACCTGAAAAGATGGAAAACGAAGATGCTCCACTGCTGCTCTCCATTGCTTCGGCGCCCAGTTGACGGGCTGTACCGGTTGGAGTTGCACTTTCTTGTTGTTGTTTTTTTGAGAAAAACTTGCACTTTCTTGTGTGTATGTATATACGTAACGGCATCGCTTGGGCCGGTGGGCTGGACGTGCTTCGTCTGCTCCCTGCAAATATCATGGCCTGTCGGCACGATGCAACGCCCGAAATATCACAGGACCGGTCAGCACTGTCACAGGAGAATCGTCTCGAGATTGAGATAGACAGGTGTTGACTAGAGAAACCAGACACGATCTGTCAGCGTCCACTCAAATCCAGCCCAGCACTCGGTCTACTTTCAGACGTTTATGCGCACACGGCCCAACTACAAGTGAGAGCCCATTCCATCCCAAAAGCCCGGACTGAAAGGAAGAGGGATGCTCTCCCTTATAAGCTGGGTGTGGCCTCCTCCCATAGGCGAGATGGGACTAAACTTGAGCAGCTTAACCGGTCAACAGAGGGGTCTCCTAACATCCCATCCCCCTAGGAAGCCCCCTAGGCAGGCATGGCAATGCTGGCTCTGATACCAAATGTCAGCGTCCACTCAAATCCAGCCCAGCACTCGGTCTAATTTCAGACGTTTATGCGCACACGGCCCAACTACAAGTGAGAGCCCATTCCATCCCAAAAGCCCGGACTGAAAGGAGGAGGGATGCTCTCCCTTATAAGCTGGGTGTGGCCTCCTCCCATAGACGAGGTGGGACTAAACTTGAGCAGCTTAACCGGTCAACAGAGGGGTCTCCTAACACGATCGGCAAACTCTGAATTCCTCAATCTTCAAGTGTAGCGCAAAGGATGCAGAGATTCCACAGAAAAAAAAAAAAGAAGGGGGCAACTGGTAGTATGCACTGTATTTTACACCCAGCTGATTTGTACTGTACTTGGCGTCAGTTGGTCGGCGCGATGCGAGAAAGAAGGTGTACGAAAGCAGATGCGATTTCGATCCAGCGGCACCGTCCAACCCACCGTCACCGTGGGGAGCATCGATCGCGCCGCGTGGGATCCCGCGTAGAAGTTTCTCCCTCTCCATGCCATTGCCCATCACCATATTCCCGACGCACCACGTACCAAAACTTAAAAATATCCCCACTCCATGGATCGGATTCCACGCGCCTCTGCACGTGGTGCCCACGACGTGCGCGCCGTGTCCCCCCTCCTCTTTCTCTTCTTATAAACGCGGCGCCATGCTTCACCACGGCTCGATCATCATCCCTGCACCGCACCACAGTTGAACCAGAGAAAAGCAGAGTACTGGGCAAGGAAAGAAAGAAGCTCCGGCCATGGCGAGCCTGATGGACAAGGCCAAGGGGTTCGTGGCGGACAAGATCGCGCACATGGACAAGCCGGAGGCGACGCTCGACAAGGTCTCCTTCAAGGGCATGACCCGCGACTCCATCACCGTGCACAGCCACATCAACGTCACCAACCCCTACTCCCACCGCATCCCCATCTGCGACATCAAGTTCACGCTCAAGTGCGGCGGAAAGTAAGCATCATCAACCCCTTCCTATTCCTCTCTGTGATAATCATCGTCACCACCGTGAATCACATCCATCGCTGCTTAATTCTCGTTTTGCTCAACTCGTTCAGAGAGGTTGCGTCCGGCACGATCCCCGACCCGGGCTGGATCGAGGACAGCGGCGAGGTCACCAAGCTCGAGGTGCCCGCCAAGGTGCCCTACGACTTCCTCATCACGCTCATGAAGGACCTCGGCAGGGACTGGGACATCGACTACGTCCTCGACGTCGGCCTCACAATCGACCTCCCCATCATCGGCAACTTCACCATCCCGCTCTCCGCCTCCGGCGAGTTCAAGCTCCCAACACTCAGCGACTTCTTCGGCGGCAACAAGGAGGCCGCTGAAGCTGCTGCGACCTAGACAAATTGTTGGCTGCCTCGCACCTGCTGGCTGCTCTGCACCATCTTGCTTGCTAGACTTGCCATGTCTTTGCAGCACAACAATCATAATAATGAATGAACAAGTGGATGTGCATGCTTTGAATTTTCCCAAATTGTTGCGTTTTTTTCTTGTTGTTACCGACGACTACAATTTTGGTAGAATCCAATCGCGGGGCAGTCCGGATTCGACAATAAATGTGATGTACTTGAACAAATCCCAAGAATATCTGCAAGTTGCCCCTTTCGTCTACCTACTCTGTCAGTCCACGATAAAGTATATGTTTTCCTTTTCTGGCGGTCAAATTTATTAAACATTGACTAACTTTATCGGGAAAAGTATTATCATTTATGACATCAAATTAGTATCAATAGATTTGTCTTGATATGAAGTTTTAAAATACTCCCTCCGTCCGGGTTTATAGATCCTACGCGTATCCCTAGGTTATTAATTTGACCAACATAATCTAAGTTACAAAACATAAAAATTGTATGATTAGAAAATACAAAATCTATATTTTCTAATGATATATATTTTTGTTACATATGTCTTATTTTAAATTGGCAAATTTGACGACCTAAAACTACGCGCATGACCTATAAACCCGGACGGAGTGAGTATATCATTTTGATGTCATATATATTGCTATAATTAACTATAAATTTGGTTAAAGTTTAAAAAGTTTGACTATGCGTAAAAGTAGACGTACACTTGTTCGTGGACGGAGGGAGTACTATCGATCAAAGATTCGCTATTATTATAGCTAAGCAAAGCAGAGCATCTATAGTTGCGCGGTTGTGAAAGCGTCTTTTCAACTATATATGTTCTCTGCTCTGAATTTTAATAAGGTTGTCGCATCAAGTTTTTATGATGCAAATGAATGAGAAAAGGCAAGCGATAGTAAAACGGAAAGATCATTCTTCAACGGGAGATGATATTGCTGCTAGCGATAAATAGAGGTTGACTTCGTCCTCGAGGCCGGCTTGTCAGCATCAAAAGTTGTCACGCCAGCCTAACTAAGTCAGGCGGCTTCAGGATTGACAAAGCAAACCATGAACAGAGGTGTTCTAGGCTGCTAGATAGGTAGCGAATAAGGCCTATTGGGACTTCCGCGCCCCCATGAAAGACATCTCACACACAGTGCAAATCATGTAATCACACATGGCTTTCAACCGTCACTACAAACTATCAATTCTCACTACATAATCTAATCACACATGGTTCTTAGCCGTCGCTACAACAACCAATTCTCACTAAATAATCGTTTGCGTTCTTTTTATATAAAATGTTTATGGAGTTTGATAATATGGCATATGTTATTTACTTTGAATCTTTTTGTTTACATAGCATCACGGGCGTGTTTGGTTCAAGGAGTGGTAACGCTAACGGTATGGGTACCAGGTCACCCCGGGATTAGTGATGTAACCAAAGTTTTAAATAGCCGGCTATAGCCTTCTGAGAAGCTCGGGGCTACGGCTAGAGTCTTCAGAGGCTGTATGGAGAATAGCCGCTAATAGCCCGGCTGTATTGATATAGCCCGGATATAGCCTCTTAGCCCGGCTATATCCCGTCTAGGGGACCAACAATTTTGGACTAAAATTTGTCACCTCCGTCAATTTCGAAACTCAAATCAATCATTGGTGGTTGTTTAATTGCTGTTGCGAGGTGCGAGTGCGACCCATAGCGATCAGGTTTCAGAATTGCTGAACTGTGTCATGAATAGTTGTTATTTAAACTCTTGATTGTTTGTTCATCATATATGATTATGTTGTTACGTTATGCGTTTGCGAATAATACTACATTAACGATAATATGTTGTCTAAATTTTACTATTTTTTTCAATATTCTAGCAAAACGGCTATGTGGTTATAGCCCGCTATAGCCTTTCATAGATTCTGAAATCGCCGGGGCTATATGCAATAGCCCGCTATTTTAAACTTTGGATGTAACACACATTTTCCTATCCTGTTTGGTTGAAGCTTGTAATGGAATCCAATTACTTTACGGAGAGGAAAACCTAACCTACCACAGATCCGAAGGGATCCGAAGGGAGAGGTAGTGTTCGGCCAGGAAGAGTACAGGACCATCGGTGAAGAATCTGGTGTGGGGATCCGAAGAAAGAGTCCAACCTCCAACTAGGAACTGGATCGCGGCGGCCGCCGGCAGCTCCGCGTGTTGCGCCGCATGTGCTACTTCTTGGCTGCTGCTGCAGGTGACATCGACGGGAAGATGCCCGGTCTGCAGCGCGCCGGCCGGCGCAGGCATTGTAGGGGGATGCGGGATGTGGGGTAGTCGGGGATGGAGGAAAGACGGCTGAATCGCGATCGAGATGTAATCTCTCTCCGTATCGTTATTCGTTTCCGCTGGACCGAGCGTGGTATCGGGGTTAGGCTGCAGCCGGACTTGATTACAGGGAACCTGATTACGTGCAAACTGAAACAAACAGGATTAACGTCATCGGATTACACCGTAATGTGGTACCGGCCCAAAACGCGCGAACCAAACACGTCCCACATGCAGTTTTCAACTAACCATGTGTTTTTAATTATGTAACTTCATCAAATTGGTTATACTCATATTCACACAAAACATTCTGAGCTCCGAATACCCTAATTTTCCATACATAATTACATGGCATGTCACATGTGCAGGATCTTTCACATTAAAATTTGGGTAACTTTTTTGGCTAAAATGAATTGATATTCATTTATTCCACATTGTTCATGTTGATATACATCCATCCATACTCATCGACTTTGACATGATTAATATCAATCCATTTATACTTTGAATTTTACGTAGTCAACTCCGAGATATCGTAGTAGACTTCATCCACCTTGTTAGGGGTTAAAGGTTCACGTGGACCATGTCCTATTCTCTAATGTTTGGTATTTGCATGACAATCCTCTGTGTAAAAAATGTAACCATCTATGTCGTATGCTTTCAATTATGAAATGTTTGCGCCAAACTTGTAGCTTCTTTGCCCAATTAAGATTGCTTTGCAATTCCTTCGTCTCACAATGAACGATTATGCATGGTTTGACTTTTCCAAATAGACGTGTCTTTTGTCTCTCAGCTTCTGTCTAGCTGCACTAAACTTTGTGATCAGGAATTTTAAGAGCGGCGAGGAGGTCTACTTGTCGACATCGAATGAGCATTACTGCAGTAAATTCCATGGCAAACTTCTTTAATTGAAGAATTGGTCCCAAAAATTTGTGCTAGTTGCCTTTTCTGTGTCACATATCGATGGTTCGGTATCACAACTCATATGCAAAGTAGAAGGGAATATATCATAAAAGCATCTTTGAGGTATATGTTATCTAATATTACTGTATCGATGTGACTAAGTTGCATTCAAATAAGAATTCACTTAGTCCTCGGTAAGGCGACATCAACCGATATCAGTTGCAACTCACGGCTAACACGAATCACAAAATAAATTAATGTTCAAGGCCTCGGGCATTTTTCCGATTTGCAACCTCAATTGCAATTACAACAGCTCAGTTGCAACGTGTAGGGTGCATGAATGACGATGTAAATCCGGCGGGTCTGGAGTTGAATGATCTCTAACTTAATTCTCAAACGATTAAGAATTAGCAAAACCTTTTTTTTAGATTGTCACATCAACTTCTGAAGATGCGAATGTGACAACAAGAAGAAAAATGGAATATCAATCGATGTTGATGGATAAATGACTTTCTTGTTGGAGACATTTTTTGACTTCATCATAGAGGTTGGCTCGTCAACTGAAATAAGACAGGCTCCTTCAACATCCATAGAGGCATAGTAGCTAGATAGCGAGGCAGATCGATGGAGGAGGGATCATCTATGTATAAAAATAATCCAGTTCCCTTGCATTTATCTCTGATGCAGTATGAATATTCAGCACACGTGCTGGCAGGGTATAATTGTTTCGCTATTTATTTTCATCCATTCTGCAATATGTTTTCTTCCCTTCCTTTTGTATATCCCTTTTTGGTATTTTTACTTCTCTATATTCTTATTTTTTTTACTACAGAATTTATTTTTTCCAAATTTTTTGTGTTTTGTTTTTTTAATAAGTGAACACTTTTCGTATATATAATATTATAGATTTTGAAACAGATTAACATTTTCTTTTGGCATCATGAAATTTTCTTTTGAAGGCATCACAAATTTTTCTTAAACATTTTTTAGAAGCCCGTGAATCTTTTAAGAAAAATGCTTCACATGAACATTTTTTTGCAGCATATGAACATTTTTCACATGCACAAACATTATTTGGCAATCAATAAATATAATTTAAATATTATTAAATTGGCTTCAATATGAAAAGTATTTTCTATATCTACTACTTATTGTACCGCTTCAAATGCAACCCATGCTGAGATATTCTGGCGGATCTCCCCCTATATAAGCGGCAAAGAGCAGCCCCATGGAACATTAAGGACCACAGACACCACGGCTAGTGACAGGTGGAACTGGCTATATGAAATGGCTAGGATCCCCTATACATTGCTGACGAAGGCATGGATCCTGGACCCTGCGAGTAAGGACACCCCCTCTCAAGCCTTCTGGTCAAGGCCCGACAGGAAGCGCCCTTGGAGTATGTAACATCCACCCTTTTTGTAATAAAGTGTTTGTGTGTTTGTGCTTTTGATCATGTCATGCATGCATTTTAAACCTCTAATGGTACTTAAAACAGGTGCACTAAAATTAAATAACGAGGTTTATTAAAATCACTTAAAAGTGCCACACTAAATTGATGGTTTGAAATGGTACATTTTTGCAAAACAAAAACATGTGGAGTTTGCCCATGTTGCAAGGATCTCAAAAACATTTTTTGCCAAATTTTCCAAATTGTAGAAAAGCCCTCAGATCCTTTTTCGAGCTGCTGTTTTTAAAAAGAGAGCAGGGACCATTTTGCAGTTTCTGGAAATCTCAGGGGGTTTTCATATTTGTGCCTTTGTCTTCTTCCTCATGACAGTAGATGAGCAGATCGAGCACGCTGCCTTCCCCTGCCACCTCCTGCTTCTTGCCGCATGGATAGCTTCCTAGGAGACGTCTGCATCGCTGCTTCCCCTCGCAAACCCTCTCCTCTCATCTCCTCTGTACCGGAAACGAACAGATAACGAACCCAAACCTCGAACCCTAGCTGCCGGTTTCCACCGCTCGCCGCCGGCGAGTAGAGCCGCTCCCGCGGCCTCCGAGCAGCCCACCCTCTCCGCCATCTCGCTGCCGTCCTCCTCGAGTAGAGGCAGTAGCAGGGACGCCCCGTGAGGCCTTCGATTTTGCGCCGGAACCCGTCACGGCTGTCGCCGTCCTCCTCTCGCCGCCGGCGTACGGCGCCGCGCCCAGCCACCCCGACCACCTCATCACCATCACGGTGAGCAGACGCACCCGCCGGTGCCCTCGCCTCACTCCCTCTCCCCCTGTAGCTCCCTGTCGCCGGAGCCGCGGTCCGCCGCCGCCGCGACGAGCTCGCCGGCGAGCTTCCCGGCCACCTCCCGGCGAGCCGCGGCCACCCCTAGGCTCCCAGCGACCTCCTCAACCGTGTGGTGGTATTTGATTTCAAAACGGCGCGCTGAATTCGTCGATTGCAACTCGTTTGTGCCAATTTGGCCCGAGATGATGTCACTGTGACATCATGCTTGTGTCATAAGGCCTTTTTCTGTTTATTTCTGTTAACTGAAATTGAAGCATGACACGTGGACCCCACCTAGGTTTAATTTCAGAAAAAGAATTAAATCTAAAAATGCAATAACTTTTATTTGGTTCATCAGAAAAATGTGTTCAACATACCATTTTGTTCAGAAAAATATAATCTACATGTTTATATCATTTGCACACATTTTTGACAATGTTGATTTTTGAGTATTATTTAAATCATTTAAAATAAAGAAAATAAGTTTTTATTCAAGAAAATTAGAAAATTTCAAGTTATATGTCAAAATGCTTAGAATTTCAAGTGCAACCTAGTTATGGTGTTCTCAACCCTATTTGAGCACTTTAACTTGTCGCACCTCTAGGTTTTGCCCGAATCGGCCTCCGAGGTCCACTTCGGGACTAATTTCACCGAAACTGTTTTCTTAACATATGAACCCTAGCAACCCATGAACCATGTTTAGGGCTTATCTTTAATGCATTAAAATGTTCATGCATACATATTGAGCACTGCATCGATGCCTGTTTTGAGTGTTGTTCTCTTTCTTTCCGGTATTCACTCTTATCGGTAGAACGCGAATCCGGAGTGAAGTTCGACACCCCTGTTGCCGAATACTTGGTCTAAACAACCAAGTCAAGCACTTATTCCTTGAAGCTTTCTCTGGGTTTCTTGAAGCAAGGCAAGCATAACCTCTTATCTGCCCATATATGTTTTCGAAGTGTTTTCCTTCTCGTACGATGCATGCTTTATAAAGTATTTTGAGTCAATAGATAGAGTTATCCTATTTAGTTGCATAAACCAGATATCATGATTCCATGCTCCTAGCCGACATAGGATTTGTTGTGTGTATCGCCAAAGCCTCAAATATGCCATGCTTAGTCATACATGCCTGTTTACCTCTGCTCCATCCGGTTGATGAATCAGAGTTACGAAATGAATCTAGTATGACAGGATGACGTGGTAAGGTTTGAGATGTGTGGTTAATATGATTAAAAGGCTTGGATGAGTTGCCACATGGAATGTGGTGATTTGCCTCGTTCATGCCCCTAGGAGCGAGTTCTCGTCTTTGAAGCCAAGACTGATCGTGCAACCACAAGGGGATTGGATTCCCCTCGGTTTCAACTTGTCTAGTTCGTTCCATGAGTTGCCTAGTTCGGGCGTTCCATTTGGATTTGCTGGGGATATTAAAACGTTTTCAAAACTAGGACGTGGTGGTGTATCGGTGCTCTGCGGGAAGGTAACCGTCGAGCATTGCGCACAACGATAGAGACCCGGCAGGAGATGGCCACTCCCTATTGGCGGTCCATCTCTACTCGGAGCGACTCATGGAATAGGCGAAGCAAGGGAAAGATCGTGGTCAGCCACCCTCTGCCGGCACATCGTCGGAATTGTGCCAATAGCTTGGCATTAAGAGTCGGTTGACGCGTGTGGGTAAAGTTGTGCACCCCTGCAGGGTTTAATCTTTTCGAAAAGCCGTGTCCGCGGTTAAGGACAACTTGGTGACGGATCCTGAGATCATAGATAACTTAAACATGACGTAAAAGATGTTGACAATGGATGTTTAGTTTTAAGAGGTGGTTCCAGTTATCGGTGCTGAAGATGATGCTTCGAAGGTTCTGAAGGCAAAACCCGTGAGTGGGTATTCTTTTAAAAGATTTGTGAAAAACTTCTCTATCTCTCTCTATTCGAAACAAAGTTGGCTTTATGCAAAACAACCTTCATAAACCCTTTTCGAACAAGCAGATATATAATAGGTTAGTTAAGTCTTGTTGAGTACCTCTCGTACTCATGTTTGCTTCGTTTTGGTTCAGGTGGAGTTCCATACCTTCGGTGGTGTTTCAACGTGGACGTCGACGGATAGTTTGGGGTTTCCCAGGTAGCAGCCTGGAATCTATGGGCTGGGACGTCGCCTTATGTTGCGGCCTCTTAGGCCTTTTTGGTTCTTGTTGAATAGCAACATAATTTGCTTTCCGTTGTCTGATGTAATGTTGGGTCGTGTGACCTCTGTTTGTAAGCTACTCTAGTATTACCTGCTTAATAAAGCTTCATGTTTAGAGTACTGCTTTGATCGGTTGTTGGTTTCGAGCTCATTGTTATACAGTTTTGGCTATGCCTGCATAGTTGTCGCAGTCGAGGGGTTGTGGAGCCGATGATCCATGTCCGAGCCCGCCTGTCGATGTGATCGGCCTGGGGCGAGGTAACCCCAGTAACCCTCGATTGTTGTTGCACTTTCCGGACACATAGCAGCTCTGTATAACTTTGGTCCCGTTCCTTCAGTTTCATCCGACTCATGGACACTTGGATATGCATAATTGGTTATGACTAGCTTGAACACAAGGAGTAGTAGACCGGGGATCCGGACTACGTGCCGATGAATCCGGTCTGCCTGCCGTTGTTTGTTGCGGCCGGGGCTGGTAACCCTGAAGCCCTTGTGAGTTCATGGCTAGGAGCACATAACAGTGTGTATATCTCTGGGTCCGGGGTCTGACAAGTCTTGGTATCAGAGCAGGACTGCCTGTAGGAAAACCCTTGCTATTGGTCGATGTTGAGTCTAGAGTTTGTGAAAACTATTTTCGAAATGACAAATGAGTTATGAAAAACCTTCTTAGGATTCTTTTTACTCCTTACCTGGTATCGCTCTAACTCTGAGTCATCGTATCTCATTTGATCTCAAATGTTTTACTTCTCACCTGTTAACTTCAAAGTTAGGAGCAAAATCGTTGGGTGTTTTTCCTAGTACTCCGTGTCAGGTTGCTAATGTTCTCAGAATTTCCAAGTTACCTCCTTTGGTCTAAATCGTTGTTTCCTTTTGACTTCATTTGATCCCTATCAAGTCATGAATCTTTCTATTGCATTCTTTCCATGGGAATGTTTCTCATGGTTCTGTTTCTTTGTACTCAGGATGTCCGGGAGTATTCAAGATTCCGTTGAAAGTGGTCATATCGAGGGAGAGTCTTCATCTTCCTTAATGATGCAAGTTCTTCAGGATATCGAGACTAACCGCCTGAGAGATGAACATCTCCTTGAGCGTGTGGCGCAAAACACTGAACGTCATCATGACGAGTGCGTTACATTTGGGGATTTAGTTCATGCTAAGCTTCCATCTTTCAGCAGTCTCAAGGAACCCATCGATGCTGATGATTGGCTTCGTGCCATCGAGCGCAAATTTAACGCTCTCCATGTTCCAGAAAGTGACCGTGTGAACTTCGCCGCCTATCAGCTAGAGGGTGAAGCTGGTTCATGGTGGGAAGGTTTCTTGGCGTTGCAATCGCCGGGACATAAGGTTACTTGGGAGGAGTTCCGTAAAGAGTTCCGTGTTGCCCATGTTCCTGAGGCAGTTATGGACTCCAAAAGAAAAGAGTTCCTAGATCTGACCCAGGGACAGATGGATGTTGAAACTTACGGGCGTGAATTCACCCGTTTGGCTCGTTATGCACCCCGAGATGTTGCAGATGATGCGGATAAACAAGATTTGTTCCGCAAGGGTCTGGATTCCGGAGTTCGCTATGAGCTATTGTCCTTCAAGTTCTCAACCTTCCAGGACCTTTATAATCATGCTCTTACCTTGGAGCGTGGCAAAAAGGAAATGGAAATTTCTTTGAAGCAGATTTCTGGAGAGTCACGTGCGTCTTCTTCTGGTTCCGAGAAGCGTCGTGTGTTTGTTCCGTACAGTGCTATTCCAGATCCGTCAGTTGTTCAACAAGGTCACCTTGGTGGGCAATCCAGAGTTGTTGGTGGTAAGAAACGGCTGGTGACATGTCATGTATGTGATGAACTTGGCCATTACTCCAACAAATGTCCCCAGAGGACACCTTCTGCACTTCAGGCCGTTCCTACACGTGTGGTTAACCGTGGTCGTTTGAACCATGTTCTGATTGAAGAAGCTCAGAAAGCACCTGATGTCGTGTTGGGAATGCTTCGTGTTAATCTAGCTCCAGCCTCCGTTCTGTTTGATTCCGGAGCGTCACACTCATGTGTATCAAGAGCTTTTGTGGTGTTGCATGACATACCTCTTGTGAGTATGGTTCCTCCGTTGATAATTTCCACCCCAGGGTCCTTCTGCTGGTCTAATCAGTGTTGCCCTGGTGTCCCAATTGAAATCGGAGGTTTGGTGTTTCTCAGTACACTTGTCATCGTGGACTCAAATGACATCAATGTCATACTGGGCATGGACTGGTTGTCAACACATCATGCCATGATTGACTGTGCATCCAAGTCTGTTACCCTGATTCATCCATATGGTCAGACAACTCGGTTGTTGTTTCCTTGTGGGACAGTTCAACCACAGCCACGTCCTCAGCTCAATGCAATCGAAGTTCGACCATCTCTTGAGGTTCATGAGGTACCAGTGGTGTGTAAGTTCCCGGATGTCTTCCCGGAAGAGCTCTCTGGTATGCATCATGATTATTCAGTGGAGTTTGTTGCTGAACTAATTCCTGGAGTGGCTCCTACTTCTGAAAGACCATACCATATGTCTCTAGAAGAGTTGGTTGAGTTGAAGAAGCAAATAGAGGAGTCAGAAGGGAAAGGTTTCCCTCATGCCAACACATCTTCTTGTGGATGTCCTACACTCTTCGTCATGAAGAAGGATACCACAGTTCCCCAGCTGGCCAGTGAATATTGTCCGTTCAATGATGTGGCAATAAAGCACAAGTGTTCTCTTCCTCGGACAAATGTTTCGTTTGACCGTCTGTTTGGTGCCACTGTCTTCTCCAAGATACACTTAAATCTGGGTTATCATCAACTTCAGACCAGGTCCGGGAATGTTTCTAAAGCGTTTGTAAAAACTCGTTATGGTAATTACGAGTACACTGTTATGTTTCCCGAACTCTCCAACGCTCCAACCATGCTGATGGGGCTTATGAAATCCATTTTCATGGAGTATATTGACAAGTTCGTTGTGGTTCACCTCGACGATGTTATAGTCTACTCCAAGTCCGAAGAAGAACATGTTGAACATCTTCGGCTAGCTTTGACAAAGCTTCGTGAGCGTCGTCTCTATGCCAAATTCTCCAGATGTGAGTTCTGGTTGAAAGAGCTCATATTTCTATGCTATGTCCTATCTGCTGAAGGAGTTGCAGTTCTCCCTAACAAAGTTCAAGCCATATTGGACTGGGAGTCACCTAAATCCATCAAAGAGGTTCGAAACTTCCTCGAACTTATCGGTTGTTATCACTACTCTATTGAAGGTTTCTCCAAAGCTGCCAAGCCAATGACTGATCTTCTTAAGAAAGATAAACAGTTTGTATGATCAAGAATGGCAGAAGAGAGTTTCCGGTTGTTGAAAACCAAGCTGGCTAATGCTCCTATGCTTGTCCTTCCGGACATGTGCAAGAACTTTGTCATCTTCTGTGATGCCTCTCGTCAAGGTATCGACTGCGGTCTTTTGCAAGATGGTCGTGTGGTTTCTTATGCTTCTCGACAACTGAAACCACATGAGCTCAAATATCCAACTCATGCTCTTGAGTTAGCAGCTGCTGTGTATGCCTTGAAACAATGGCGTCATTATCTGCTAGGAAATCAATGTGAGTTCTACTTCCACCAGCAGCGCTTCAGATATCTTTTTAACCAACCAGATCTAAGTCTCAGACAAAAGAGATGGTTAGAATTAGTCAAAGAACCCAATGTGGAGGTCAAATGTCAAGTTGATAAATGTAAAGCCGTGGCTGACACGACAGTCCAGAAGTCTTACTGTAACAGCTTGATGATACAGCAAGATCAACCTTCTCTCCACAAAGAGTTCTCCAAGCTTAATCTTGAGGTTGTTCCCTCTGGTTATCTGGTTAATCCAGAAGTGAAACCATCCTTTGAACATCAAATCAAAGATTCCCAAAAGCGGGATCTAAGCATTACCTTGGTCAAGAGAAAGATTTCTCGTGGAATTCCTACATGTTTCTCCGTTAATGAGCAAGGTACCGTTTATTTTGGTGAACGTCTTGTTGTGCCGAAGAAACGGAGTCTGAAACAACTGATCCTTCGTGAAGCTCATGAGTCATTTCTCTCTGCTCATCCTGGTAGCACCAAAATGTACCGTGATCTACGTCAAAGGTTCTGGTGGACCAAGATGAAGCGAGATATCGCTCAATTTGTGGCTGAATGCGACGTTTGTCGTCGTGCTAAAGCTGAACATCAAAGACCAGCTGCTACTCTCTACCCCACACCTATTCCTGTTTGGAAGTGGGATGAAGTTGTTATGACTTTCATTGTTGGTCTTCCAAGAAATGATCAGGGACATACCGCTATCTGGGTAATGATTGATCGTCTGTCAAAGGTTGCTCATTTTGTTCCTATCCATCAGGGCATCAATGCTAAACAACTGGCAGATTTATATGTCTCTCCGATACTACCTCTTCATGGTGTTCCTAAGAAGATCCTTTCTGATTATGGAAATCTGTTTACTTCCAAAGGCTGGGCAAGTTTCAAGCAAGCTATGGGAAGTCGTCTACACCTCACCATCATCTATCAATCATCCCGTAATGATCACCCCGGGAGTCTGAATCAAACGCTTGAAGACATGCTTCGAGCTTGTGTTGTATCCTTCGGTAATGATTGGGAGAAGTGTCTTCCATCTGCCGAGTTCGTTTATAACAACTGCTTCCAAGTTATATTGGCCAAAGCTCCGTTTGAAGTTCTCTACAACCGAAGCTGTTCAATTCCGTTAAATTGGTCAGAAGCCGGTGAAAGACAGTTCTTTGGACCGAAGAATCTGATCAATGAGACTGAAGAAACAGTTCGTATCATCCGTGAACATCTGAAAGCTGCTCAGTCTCGCTAGAAGAGTTGTGGTGACCGTCAACAAGATATTCGTTATGATATCGGCGGACAAGCCTATCTCCGAGTCACACCTTTGAAAGGTGTTCATCGTGATGTCATGAAGGGAAAATTACCGCCTCGCTATGTTGGTCCTTTCCCTGTTCTTGCAAAAAGTGGGAATTTTGCTTATCGTCTCCACCTACCTTCAACGTTCCCACGGGTTCATGCTACATTCCATGTCTCACAACTTCGTCGTTGCTTCAAAGATTCCAACCGTGGTGTTGATCATGAAACCATTGATCTTAAGGATGATCTGACCTACCGAGAATGTCCTGTCCGTATCCTCGAGGCAGCTGAACGAAAGATTCGATGCCGAAGCATCAAGTGCCTCAAAGTTCAGTGGTCTCATCATTCTGAAGCTGAAGCAACCTGGGAACGAGAAGATCGTTTACGATCTGAGTACCCGTCCTTCTTTGCTAAAACTTAGGAATCTCGGGACGAGATTCGTGTAAGGGGGGTAGACTTGTAACATCCACCCTTTTTGTAATAAAGTGTTTGTGTGTTTGTGCTTTTGATCATGTCATGCATGCATTTTAAACCTCTAATGGTACTTAAAACAGGTGCACTAAAATTAAATAACGAGGTTTATTAAAATCACTTAAAAGTGCCACACTAAATTGATGGTTTGAAATGGTACATTTTTGCAAAACAAAAACATGTGGAGTTTGCCCATGTTGCAAGGATCTCAAAAACATTTTTTGCCAAATTTTCCAAATTGCAGAAAATCCCTCAGATCCTTTTTCGAGCTGCTGTTTTTAAAAAGAGAGCAGGGACCATTTTGCAGTTTCTGGAAATCTCAGGGGGTTTTCATATTTGTGCCTTTGTCTTCTTCCTCATGACAGTAGATGAGCAGATCGAGCACGCTGCCTTCCCCTGCCACCTCCTGCTTCTTGCCGCACGGATAGCTTCCTAGGAGACGTCTGCATCGCTGCTTCCCCTCGCAAACCCTCTCCTCTCATCTCCTCTGTACCGGAAACGAACAGATAACGAACCCAAACCTCGAACCCTAGCTGCCGGTTTCCGCCGCTCGCCGCCGGCGAGTAGAGCCGCTCCCGCGGCCTCCGAGCAGCCCACCCTCTCCGCCATCTCGCTGCCGTCCTCCTCGAGTAGAGGCAGTAGCAGGGACGCCCCGTGAGGCCTTCGATTTTGCGCCGGAACCCGTCACGGCCGTCGCCGTCCTCCTCTCGCCGCCGGCGTACGGCGCCGCGCCCAGCCACCCCGACCACCTCATCACCATCACGGTGAGCAGACGCACCCGCCGGTGCCCTCGCCTCACTCCCTCTCCCCCTGTAGCTCCCTGTCGCCGGAGCCGCGGTCCGCCGCCGCCGCGACGAGCTCGCCGGCGAGCTTCCCGGCCACCTCCCGGCGAGCCGCGGCCACCCCTAGGCTCCCAGCGACCTCCTCAACCGTGTGGTGGTATTTGATTTCAAAACGGCGCGCTGAATTCGTCGATTGCAACTCGTTTGTGCCAATTTGGCCTGAGATGATGTCACTGTGACATCATGCTTGTGTCATAAGGCCTTTTTCTGTTTATTTCTGTTAACTGAAATTGAAGCATGACACGTGGACCCCACCTAGGTTTAATTTCAGAAAAAGAATTAAATCTAAAAATGCAATAACTTTTATTTGGTTCATCAGAAAAATGTGTTCAACATACCATTTTGTTCAGAAAAATATAATCTACATGTTTATATCATTTGCACACATTTTTGACAATGTTGATTTTTGAGTATTATTTAAATCATTTAAAATAAAGAAAATAAGTTTTTATTCAAGAAAATTAGAAAATTTCAAGTTATATGTCAAAATGCTTAGAATTTCAAGTGCAACCTAGTTATGGTGTTCTCAACCCTATTTGAGCACTTTAACTTGTCGCACCTCTAGGTTTTGCCCGAATCGGCCTCCGAGGTCCACTTCGGGACTAATTTCACCGAAATTGTTTTCTTAACATATGAACCCTAGCAACCCATGAACCATGTTTAGGGCTTATCTTTAATGCATTAAAATGTTCATGCATACATATTGAGCACTGCATCGATGCCTATTTTGAGTGTTGTTCTCTTTCTTTCCGGTATTCACTCTTATCGGTAGAACGCGAATCCGGAGTGAAGTTCGACACCCCTGTTGCCGAATACTTGGTCTAAACAACCAAGTCAAGCACTTATTCCTTGAAGCTTTCTCTGGGTTTCTTGAAGCAAGGCAAGCATAACCTCTTATCTGCCCATATATGTTTTCGAAGTGTTTTCCTTCTCGTACGATGCATGCTTTATAAAGTATTTTGAGTCAATAGATAGAGTTATCCTATTTAGTTGCATAAACCAGATATCATGATTCCATGCTCCTAGCCGACATAGGATTTGTTGTGTGTATCGCCAAAGCCTCAAATATGCCATGCTTAGTCATACATGCCTGTTTACCTCTGCTCCATCCGGTTGATGAATCAGAGTTACGAAATGAATCTAGTATGACAGGATGACGTGGTAAGGTTTGAGATGTGTGGTTAATATGATTAAAAGGCTTGGATGAGTTGCCACATGGAATGTGGTGATTTGCCTCGTTCATGCCCCTAGGAGCGAGTTCTCGTCTTTGAAGCCAAGACTGATCGTGCAACCACACGGGGATTGGATTCCCCTCGGTTTCAACTTGTCTAGTTTGTTCCATGAGTTGCCTAGTTCGGGCGTTCCATTTGGATTTGCTGGGGATATTAAAACGTTTTCAAAACTAGGACGTGGTGGTGTATCGGCGCTCTGCGGGAAGGTAACCGTCGAGCATTGCGCACAACGATAGAGACCCGGCAGGAGATGGCCACTCCCTATTGGCGGTCCATCTCTACTCGGAGCGACTCATGGAATAGGCGAAGCAAGGGAAAGATCGTGGTCAGCCACCCTCTGCCGGCACATCGTCGGAATTGTGCCAATAGCTTGGCATTAAGAGTCGGTTGACGCGTGTGGGTAAAGTTGTGCACCCCTGCAGGGTTTAATCTTTTCGAAAAGCCGTGTCCGCGGTTAAGGACAACTTGGTGACGGATCCTGAGATCATAGATAACTTAAACATGACGTAAAAGATGTTGACAATGGATGTTTAGTTTTAAGAGGTGGTTCCAGTTATCGGTGCTGAAGATGATGCTTCGAAGGTTCTGAAGGCAAAACCCGTGAGAGGGTATTCTTTTAAAAGATTTGTGAAAAACTTCTCTATCTCTCTCTATTCGAAACAAAGTTGGCTTTATGCAAAACAACCTTCATAAACCCTTTTCGAACAAGCAGATATATAATAGGTTAGTTAAGTCTTGTTGAGTACCTCTCGTACTCATGTTTGCTTCGTTTTGGTTCAGGTGGAGTTCCATACCTTCGGTGGTGTTTCAACGTGGACGTCGACGGATAGTTTGGGGTTTCCCAGGTAGCAGCCTGGAATCTATGGGCTGGGACGTCGCCTTATGTTGCGGCCTCTTAGGCCTTTTTGGTTCTTGTTGAATAGCAACATAATTTTCTTTCCGTTGTCTGATGTAATGTTGGGTCGTGTGACCTCTGTTTGTAAGCTACTCTAGTATTACCTGCTTAATAAAGCTTCATGTTTAGAGTACTGCTTTGATCGGTTGTTGGTTTCGAGCTCATTGTTATACAGTTTTGGCTATGCCTGCATAGTTGTCGCAGTCGAGGGGTTGTGGAGCCGATGATCCATGTCCGAGCCCGCCTGTCGATGTGATCGGCCTGGGGCGAGGTAACCCCAGTAACCCTCGATTGTTGTTGCACTTTCCGGACACATAGCAGCTCTGTATAACTTTGGTCCCGTTCCTTCAGTTTCATCCGACTCGTGGACACTTGGATATGCATAATTGGTTATGACTAGCTTGAACACAAGGAGTAGTAGACCGGGGATCCGGACTACGTGCCGATGAATCCGGTCTGCCTGCCGTTGTTTGTTGCGGCCGGGGCTGGTAACCCTGAAGCCCTTGTGAGTTCATGGCTAGGAGCACATAACAGTGTGTATATCTCTGGGTCCGGGGTCTGACAGAGTACTCTAGAAGGCCCATGAGAAGCCCACCCGCATCAACTTGCGGGTTAAGTTAGGGATTGTAACCGACCCAAGCTAGGGTTTGTATCCTCTCCGGGTTGGACTCGAGACCTGGCTATCTATATAAAGCCAGGAGAGCCCCCAAGGAGAGGGCCAAGTAATACCGCACGACCACAAAAGCCTTGAAACTCGAGATCTCTCTCGATTCGAGCATCCTGTAACCGATCTAATCATCTAATACAGATCGACAGAAGGCAGGAGTAAGGGTTTTACCTCTACGAGGGCCCCAAACCTGGGTAAATCTCGCCCCCCTGTCAAGCCGACGATCTCACCAGCGCCTATGACGTCTCCTAGTCGAAACCCGATAGGGTCACCCGAGGGATTTGTGGAGCCAGAGCTTCGACAATTGGCGCCGACCGTGGGGAGCGCGGGCGCTGGATCACCGGCATCTTCGGCTTCATCGACATCCAACTCGCGTTGGAAACCATCGACTAGGGCTCCGAACAATCCTGTACGGATCGGATCCGTCATAGTCACGCCTCACTCGCCGGAATCACGCCCGGTATTCGAGGATCTGGAGAAGAGCGTCACCCTGACGTTCGGAAGTTTCAACTTCATGGCAAACAGAGACGGAATCCTCCACTTCTCGGATGAATCTGAACCCGAATCTGGAGCCGTCAACTCACGCTTCCCTATGGAGAAAAGCGGCGAGTCCATCCGCTTCAACACGATCGACTACCACGCACTCTCAACAGAGGAACCCTCTCGGGTGCGAAGAGCTTCCCGATCTGCGCCTAGGACACACGGACCACGACTGGCCCAAGTCTGCATGGCAGGGTCGGAACAGCCCTCGGAAACTGAATATAGCGCAACCGAGCGCGATCTAATCGGCGTCTCGCGGGAAGCCTAGAAAAGAGCCAAGGAATCCATGCGAAAGAGTCAGCCACCTGCAGCAGGTGCCACGCAAGAGGATCTAACCGCCTACCACTATCACCTAGTGAGAGCGGCCTCAAACATCAAGGATGCCCGAGCAGATCTAGCCCGTCGCAGGAGAGCGGCGGATGAGTCAAGCCTACGTCGAGCCGAGCTGTCCCTTGCACCTTCGGTCGGTACCCGACCCGGGGGAAAAGGACCCGCAGCGTCGACGAGGGACCACGAATCTATGGCTGGGACCAACAGGTCTACCACGTCTTCTTTCATGAGGGTTGACGACGATGGTAACGTCTACCCGCAAACTCCAGCCGCTGCAATTCTAGCCGCGGCAACCTACATGCAGATGAACCAGCCGACGGACAGCGATCCTCGAGTGGAACAATACAAGCATATCCGCAAGGGTCTAGGGCTGGCAGCCGCGAAACTCGCCTCCCACGATCGCAAGGAACAACTGGAGAAGGCGCGACAGGAGAAGGACAAAGACAAGGATACGCCCCGCAGGCACAGGAGCTCCTCTCCGAGAAAGGATAAATCGCCGCGTCGCGGCCGAGGAAAAGAGGCTCGACGCCGCGGCGATAGTCGAAGCAGCAGCGACGACAGCCCGAGAGACAAAGATTCGCGGCACCACAGCAGCCGCTCGAGAAAACGAAGCAAGGAACCAAGAAAAGATAGCGACCGCGACCGGTCCGGGTACGACGCGCGATCCGATCTCGCCCAGAAGAAGGTGGATAAGGCAAGGGCTTCACGATATCGCGAACGCTCCTCATCCGGGTCTTCGGACGACGAAACCTGCGGAGCACTTTGCTTTGCTCGCAGTATTCGTGAAGCACCTCTACCCAAGAGATTCAAGCTCAGCTCGGAGGTGACAAAATACGATGGCTCACTCGAGCCCTCCCAGTGGTTAAGCGACTACCTCACGGCAGTAAAATGCCAACGTGGTAACAAGAACACGGCCATGCAATACCTCAATTTGCACCTAGCCGGAGCGGCCCGCAGCTGGCTGGAGAGGAGACCACGATCTTGCTACGCATCGTGGGATGACCTGCATCGCGATTTCTGCAAGAACTTCCAGTCGACCTACAAAAGGCCAGCTACAATCGAAGAACTACGAGCTTGCAAACAGAAAAGTGGTGAATCCACACGAGAATACATCCAGCGGTGGAACACGCTCAGGAACACCGCAGGGACAATCTCTGAAGAAGTGGCGATTGAGGCCTTCGCCAAAGGAGCAAGACGAACCGCGTTTCGAGAAGAACTCGGCAGAGCTGCGCCCAAAACCATAGGGGAGCTCATGGTCATAGCCGAAAAATGGGCCAATGGAGAAGACGCAGTACGCAATGAAAGAACATCATCGCCCACGCACGACGAAGACCGTCACGGGCGAAGAAAGAGAAGAAAATATTACGACCACGAGGATAGAGAAGAACTAGTGGCAGCAGAATTCACGCGAAGTCGCGACTCCAGTCGTCGTGGAAGTCGCGAATGGAGACCAAAGGTAGAAGAAAAATCACCCGAGGAAGACCTCGATGCGTACTTCTCGCTACATCTGTTCACAGACAAGCGCACGGGCAAGACTAAGGCAACACACCTTCTCAAGGATTGCCGAAAGTTCATCGAAATCTCGGACGCGCTCGCCAAGAAAAGATTCGCTTCCACCCAAAACTACCCACCACTACCAGGAGGCGGACAACAATTCCAGTTACCACCGCCACCACCTCCACCGGCCAACCCAAACATGGCACTCGCCGCATTGCCAGCACCACAACAACAAAACACGGGAGCAAATACATACCTGACTCCGCACGGACAACTCCTCGGGATGATACAGAAGGTATGCCCCTCTCGCAGAGCTCAAAAAACTAACTCGAGACAAATATGCATGGCAGTGCAGACGCCACCAACGAAGCCCGAGTACCTGAAGATGGCCGAGCAGCCAATCACGTTCTCGAAAGAAGACCACCCGCCACGAGTCTATCGACCAGGACACGCTGCCCTTGTCATTCAAGCTCAAATTGGCAACTATGACCTGGCCCGCGTATTCATGGACGGTGGCAGCGGCATCAACATCATCTACGCGGATACACTCCGTCGAATGAACAAAAACCTGGACGGCCTAACGGAATCAGAAACATCCTTCCACGGGATAGTTCCGGGCAAGGCAATACGTCCACTCGGAACAATCAACCTTGAAGTTGTACTGGGTTCCCCACGCAACTACAGAAGGGAATTCCTGGACTTCGAAGTCGTCGACTGGCCCTCACAGTACCACGCCATTCTTGGTCGAACAGCGTTCGCCAGATTCATGGCCGTACCACATTACGCATACTTGAAGCTCAAGCTACCCGGCGAATACGGTGTGATCACCATTGACGGAGACTTCCAGAAATCGGATAAGTGCGACATAGAATTTAATGAGATCGCGAAATCTTTCGGGATGCAAGAAGAACTACAAGAGCTGGCAAAAACCACGGACCACTCCGTCATGCCCCTCACGAAGAAAAACGCGCCTGAACTGGAATTCAGCGCCAACAGCGACACTCGCAAGCACCAAGTGCACCCGACGGATTCCGCCAAGACCGCGATGGTTTCCACAACCCTCTCGCCAGCATAGGAAAGCGCGCTCGTCAAACTCCTCCGTGAGTACTGGGAGATTTTCGCCTGGCAGCCCTCAGATATGCCAGGTATACCCAGGGAGTTTGCCGAGCACTCACTCGAAGTCTTTCCTAACGCCAAGCCCATCAAACAGACGACTCGACGATTTTCAGAACCCAAGCAAAAGGCGCTGGGAGAAGAAGTAAATAGGCTGCTAGCCGCCAACTTTATTAGAGAGATCAAGATATCCACCTGGTTGGCAAATCCGGTGCTGGTCCCCAAGAAGAACACGGATATCCTTCGGGTGTGCATCGACTACACGTCACTAAACAAACACTGCCCCAAGGACAACTTTCCTCTACCACGAATCGACCAGATCGTGGATTCCACAGCGGGTTGCCAACGTCTCTCCTTCCTGGACGCCTACTCGGGATACAACCAGATCCGAATGAAAAAGGAAGACGAAGAGAAGACGGCATTCATCACACCACACGGTGTATACTGCTACACGACAATGCCCTTCGGGCTGAAGAACGCAGGCGCAACATATCAACGTTGCATGCAGAGATGCCTTGCCAATCTCATTGGCAAGAACGTACAAGTATACGTCGACGACATCGTCATCAAAACTCGAGTAGAGGACACACTCCTCGAAGACATTAAAGAAACATTCGACGCCCTTAATGCATATCGGATCAAGCTCAACCCGACAAAATGCGTTTTCGGCGTCCCCGCAGGAAAACTCCTAGGATACCTGGTATCCGCCAGAGGCATTGAGGCCAATCCGGAAAAAATACAAGCCATCCTCACCATGAAGGAGCCTACCAATCTACGCGGAGTCCAGCAGCTCGCAGGGCGATTGGCCGCCCTAAGCAGGTTCATCGCACGATTAGGAGAGCAGGCGTTACCCTTCTACAAGCTACTGAAGAAGACGGACAAATTCGAGTGGACACCCGAAGCCAAACAAGCATTCGCAGACTTGAAACGGTCGCTGCAAAGCAGGCGCATTCTCGCAACACCACAAGAAAGGGAGCCACTTCTTCTCTATTTAGCCGCCACAAACCAGGTCATCAGCACTGCAATCGTAGTCGAACGACCTGAAGATGGCAAGGCATACGGAGTCCAGCGCCCAATATATTACATCAGCGAAGTGCTCTCGCCATGCAAGCAGCGATATCCTCATTACCAGAAGCTTGCATATGGAGTTGTCCTCACAGCCCGAAAACTCAAACATTACTTCCAGGAACACGCCATTACAGTGGTTAATGATGCGTCACTCGGGACAATCATGAACAACCCTATGGCATCCGGAAGAATAGCGAAGTGGAGCATCGAGTTGGGCGCTTGGGATATCACCTATGCAGGACGCAATGCAGTCAAATCCCAAGTTCTCGTGGAATTCATCAGCGAATGGACAGAGCTACAAACACCCGGGCCACCCGAGTATAGAAGCAATTGGATCATGTACTTTGACGGGTCCAAAAGAAACGAAGGAGCAGGAGCTGGAATCGTTCTTATCTCACCTCGTGGAGACAAACTGCAATACGTCCTGCGACTAGACTTTCCACCAGATGATCCAGCATCGAACAACGACGCAGAATATGAAGCACTGTTGCACGAGATGAAGATGGCGATTGCTTGTGGAGCTACCCGACTGATGATTTATGGCGATTCCAATCTCATAGTGCAACAAACAATGAAAGAATGCGATGCCATTGCTGAAAACATGATCGCGTACCGCGACATGTATAATCTACTCGAAGGAAGCTTCAAAGGATGTGAGTTGAAGCATATTGCAAGATCCAGTAACGAAGAGGCGGATAAACTGGCCAACATGGGTTCCACGAACACACCCATACCGCCAGGGATATATTTCGAGCGGATGATTAAGAGATCAGTCAAAGTAAAGAAAGCCGTAGAGACACCCGCAGCACAAGAAACAGAGGTCAGCCCGCAAATCGCGCTTCTCGAGCTAACTCATAACATATCACGGCAGGTTTTTCTGGTCGAGCCAATCTGGACGCAGAAATATCTCGACTACCTGCTCAACAAACAGCTCCCGGCCGATCCACGTGAGGCTCGACAGCTAATCAGGCGCAGCAAATCCTTTCGGGTGGTTAATGGAGAATTGTACAAACAAAGCATCTCGGGCATACTCCAGCGCTGCATCGCACCCGAAGACGGCAAGGAATTACTCCGGGACATACACCAGGGTGATTGCGGACATCATGCTAGCTGGAAAGCAATACTGGGAAAAGCCTTTCGAGCAGGATTCTACTGGCTAACAGCAGCCAACGATGCAAAAAACATGGTCGATAGGTGCGACGCCTGCCAGCGATTCTCACCAAAGCCGCACGCACCCGCCACAGAGCTGCATATGATACCCATCGCCTGGCCCTTTGCGCAATGGGGGCTAGACATGGTTGGACCACTACGCAAATCCACACCAGGAGGATACACACATTTGCTGGTCGCAGTCGACAAATTTACCAAATGGATCGAAGCTATGCCAGTGACTTCGGCTAGCGCCCAATGCGCCATCAAGTTCCTCGACTCCATAGTATGTAGATTCGGTGTACCACATGACATCATTACAGACAATGGTACAAACTTCACCGCAAAGGAAACACAACAGTTCTGCGAGGAGAAAGGAATCAACTTCAAGTTTGCTTCGGTTGCCCATCCGCAAACAAACGGTCTAGTCGAAAGATCCAACGGCTTAGTTTCGGCTGGCATCAAAAAGAGATTGCTAGATCGTCTACATCCCGCTGCGGGACATTGGGCAGAGGAGTTACCCTCCGTACTTTGGAGCCTCCGCACAACTCCCAATCGATCAACGCAATACACACCATTTTTCATGGTATACGGGGCAGAAGCCGTCCTTCCCGAGGAGGTCCGATTCAGCGCCCCACGAGTTGTAGCCTACAGCGAAGAAACCTCCAACAAAGCACTTGCAGAAGATATGGATGCACTCGACGAAATTCGGGACATTGCACTCGCAAGATCCGCGGTCTATCAACAATCATTACGCAATTACCACAGTCGACGCATACGCCACAGGTCATTCGTGGTAGGCGACTTGGTGTTGCGGCTGAAGCAAAAGGAAGGACACAAGCTCGAACCACCTTGGGAAGGACCCTTCATCGTACACGAAGTGATCCCAGGAGGAGCTTATCGATTGAAGAATCCTGAGACCGGAGGCATCTATTCCAATCCATGGAACATCGCGCAACTGCGCAAATTCTACCCCTAGGTTTACTTGTTTTGCAACAATAAGGCTATGCTAGCCAATCTTGTAGCTCGAACACATGACTTCTCAGTCATCGCAATGAAATACATGATTTCCTCATCATATTTACCCGACAGATTTCCAGTCGATTACATGCTAAAAAGTTACAGGTACACACCCCATTAGATACACGGGGGCTACACCTAAAACTAAGCATCACAAAGAAATATCATCAAAAACAAGGTTACACACCTTACAAACAGTTTTTACAAACTATAAACAGTTTTACAGGATATTCACATCCGATAATCAGTCAAACCGCTGAGCATTCTCAGTCGCTAAGACCCTATCTACCTCTTCAGAGGTCATTTGGATAATCTTCTCGGCTGCAGGGCGTACAGCATCATAGAACGGTGTGATGTCTTCGATTGCATAACCTGGGAGCCGAGCTACGGAGTTCAAATCTATCTCAGGATGCCATATTCGGACAAACGAGAGAGCCACAACCGCGCCGCACATCATTTGTTTGCGTACGCACGTGCGAACCTCTCCTTCTCGTCCAAACAGCCTGAGAAGATAACTCCAGTCTTCGGGACCCCTCTCGAGTGGATAAAAAGCAGCATTCACCGCAACCAGGACTTCGTGGAAAGAACTCACGAGAATTCTCGCCTGGCGGACTCGAAATTTCAAGGTAGCCATCACAAAACCTCGACTGCGATCAGACCAGAAATTACTCGCATGAGGTTTTGTGCTGTTAACTTCTTGATGAATGAGGTTTTCCACCCACTGCTTCTCCTCTCTGTCATCTGGCCTCACAACTAAAGAGCAAGCGCACTTAGTCAGATAAGAAGCAGAGGGGAGGAAAATAGAATGGGGGCTACACTACTTACATAGTAACTCCCTTGCAATCGAAGACAGTTCATCCATCAGAAATTGCTCGCGCTCAGCTGCCAATCTCTGTTTGGATATCGCCACATCAGCTACCCCGCGCAGCGCTTTCAGTCTACGCTCACCCTCCTGAACCTTATCACGAAGGCCAGCGAAAGTGCCCACGGCAGCCACAAGTGGATTTACTGGATTACCACGCCCACCCGATGACTCCGCGGCACACACAGTCGCCTGGAAGAAGTACAAGGAAAGGAGTGAGATGCCCTACTCGAGTTGTTTCTAGTCGAACATTTGACTACACGCTTGGGGGATACTCCCATCGGGAGACAGAGTACAAACAAAAGGATTAAATTCCAAAGGCACAATGCTTCGATTAAGACCAACAAAAGTACGGGAATACATCCCAAGATTCATTACATTCAAGGAAAGAGATAAAAAAGCTACGAGGCTACATTGGTACTCCCACTAGCAGCAGTCGACCCTCCCTTCTTCCGAGCAAAAATCTCAGAAAGCTTCCGAGCAAGAATGGCGGCTTGCTCGCCAAAACGAGAGAGCCGTACCTTTTTGCCCGTGGAAGGATCGACTGGAATGGACGAGTAAGCCTCCTCCAACCCTTCGACTCCATGCGCCAGAGCAAATTGAATCGCAGTCTTCGCGCCAGCCTCCGATTGAGCGACTGCAAAGGCATCCAGAAGCTTTCCTTCTGAGAAGACCTTCAACATATCGTCGAGCGCAGGTGCAGGAGTGGCCTTGGCGAGGAGGCGACCGTACAGTTGCCCCAGCACTTGGGTAGCATCACTGACAATGGAAGAAACTCCATCAGCGTGCCTTTTAAGCTGGGCAAGCGTATCGGTTACCACATCCACCCGCTGGAGTCCAGGGATTTCTAGAGGAACATCCAGAATACCTGCGAAGGGAGAAAATAATACTCAGCAGACTACAGCCAAGTGAAGAATAAGAATCGCGAAATTCCATCAAGCTTACCCGCGAAGCGCTCAGCTAGGGGACGGAGGAACCCGACAAGCTCGCTGTCGGCCTTACTGCCGGTTTTCTCTAACTCCTTCAGGGACTTCCGCGCGTCCGCAAGCTGTCGACTGAAGTCTTCCGACTGCATGCGGGAAGTCTCTAGCTCTTGTCGAATGGCCGTCAAGTCAGCTTCTCGAGCAGTTACCTGCTCAGAAAATTTGACCTTTTCGGATTCCGCGAATTCAAGTCGAGCTGCAAAGAGACGCTTGTCAAAACCTCTAGAATGAATGAAGTGTGGAAGACAGGGGAACGATAGAGCTCACCCTTGAGAAGATCGTTTTCAGTCCGCAGTCGGTTGCGGTCTGCTCGAAGAGACTTGCAATCCGATTCAGCGAGAACGACGCGGCGACCAATCGCCGCAAGAGAATCAACGAGTGACTGCAAAAGCGCGAAGACGGAAGAGTTAAAAAGATCAAATTTGAGCCTGTACCCGATTATTTACAATCGACTACAGCCTCGGGGGCTACTCCCATCGGGAGTACTGCCGTGCACCCGATAAAAATCAAAAGCACGAAGATAGAAGAATTAGAAGGATTACATTGGAGCCTGTACCCGACTATTTACAATCGACTACAGCCTCGGGGGCTACTCCCATCGGGAGCACTGCCGTGCACCCGAGAAAAGCAAAATCATGAAGAAAAGATGAAACAGAACTTTGAGCCTGCAGCCGATCGCACGCGATCGACTACAGCCTCGGGGGCTACTCCCATCGGGAGCACTGCCGTGCACCCGATAAAAAATTCTTGAAGGCCAAGAGATAGAAGTTTACCTGTCCGGTGGCGCGGGAGAGAGGATCCGCAGAACTGTCCGTCGCCTCCTTCGAGACCGAAGTCCTAGCGGCGGAGCTGGGGATTTCTCGCTCCACAGTCGCAGCATCAGGCGCTGCCCTGGGAGAGTTCTGGACGGTGCCTGCAGTGGGGGTTTCACCCGCGTCTTTTGCTTTGTTCCTCTTTTCGAGAGGAACGTTAGCAGCAAACTGACGCGGGCTGATCGCCTGCAGACTGCAGTGAAAGATAGAAAAACATCAATGTCGGAATCTAGAAGTTGATCGACTGGCATTACGAAAGAACAAGGAAGAAAACACTTACTCATCATCTTCATCATCGTCCAGAGCATCCGCATTCCAAGCGGCTGCTATCACTGGAAACGAAGCCGAAGGAGGAAGAGATTGGAGTGGAGTGACATGGATAGGAGCTTGACTAGGCGATGCTTCCAAGGATTTGTCCTTTGAAGTAGCTTCGTCTTCATCTACCCGACGACGTTTCGGGAGGGCGCCATTCGAGTCTTCGACGTCGTCCGAAGAATCGTCCTCCGAGCTCGAGGAAGCATTGGCGACACTAGTGTCAACCGCGCCATCCTGGTGACTAGACACTTGCTCCGAAGCAGCTCCCCCCGTAGCTGGCGGGTAGCAATCCGCCACGGCTAGACTCTACGAAGACAAGAAAACAAAAAAGATCTTATCGACTAAAAATTCAGAAGATGAAGGTAACTCAAAGACAGTAAACTAACCTCAGCTGGAGGAGGATTCGAAGCGGAGAAAGCTGCAACCGAGCAGTCGAGGAATTCTTCCCCTACCTTCAGTCGAGTGATTGCAGCTATCTTCTTCTCGAATTCCACATTCGAAAGTTCTTCGCGGCTCACTCGACTGGGGTCCTCTGAGCCCTGGTACTCCCACATGGGGGAAGGTCTCTGCTGAAGCGGCTGGATCCTGCGCTTCAAGAAGAGGCTCGCCAGATGGAGCCCGTTGAGCACGACTCCCGAAGTTTGGTCTCTAAGAGCGGCTACTCTTGCGAGTAAGGGCGTGACCGTCTGGATTTCCTCGGCTGACATCTTGTGGCTCCAAGACTTGCGCCTCGACAGAACTGCGAATGGGTGAAACTCTACGAGCCCACCCGAGCTATTGTCGACGACGTAGAACCACTTCTTCCGCCAGCCTTGGGCGGAGTCGATGAAGTGCATGTTGAAGTACGCGTTCTCCTGGCGCGCCTGGATCCCGAAACCACCCGTGCGAAGTGGCTCGCCAGGCTCGGACTCCACCCGCGACCTCTCGCGGAAGATCCGGATCTTGAACAGCGCCTTCCAGAGCGCCCAATGCGGGCGAATGCCGAGGTAGCACTCGCAAAGCACGATGAAGCACGAAATGTGCTGCATCGCGTTCGGAGGAAGGTCGTGAAGCTGTATGCCGTAGGCACACAGCAGCCCGATGAAGAAAGGGTGAAGGGGGAAAGAAAGACCTCGAGTCACGTGGTCCACGAAGACCACGCGCTC
Source organism: Alopecurus myosuroides (assembly GCA_028641055.1). Classification (NCBI taxonomy): domain Eukaryota; kingdom Viridiplantae; phylum Streptophyta; class Magnoliopsida; order Poales; family Poaceae; genus Alopecurus; species Alopecurus myosuroides. The sequence goes on along the minus strand of CM054061.1, from coordinate 15,847,272 downwards.
ATTCGACTGAGGGTTGGGTACCTCTTCTCTTTTCCCGAGGCGGACGCGCTTCTCCGCCTCCGCCGGTAGCAATCCCTCCCGCTGCATCTCTTTGATGCTTTTTGCGGTGGTGTTGGGGGAGCGCCAGTCGCCGGCGCGAGGAGCGGGTGGCGCAGAAGGCTCGCCAGACGCCAGAGTACCAGCGCCACGCTTCCTTCCGCCAGCCATTGTTCGCAGCGAGAGCTTGAGCGCGAGGAAGATGAAGATGGGCGCAAGGAAGAAGACGAAGACAGAGAGCGGGGAAAATTTTACTGCGGCGCTAACACCCCTACTTATACACGGGGCAAAGCAATCTCAGCCGTACGATACGCTACGTGGCACCTATCGCGGCTGCCACGCGTGAGGATGAAACGAAGCGGCGGCATGCGCTGTTTCGTGCCATGATCTTAACAGAAGATCGTGCGCATTTACTGCGCGTTTCGCGTAGAAAACGGGAGCGACGTCTCGTTTCCCGGTCAAAAAGCTGACAAGGTGGGCCACCATCTGCTACCACTCCGTCACGTCCCATCGGGAGAAGAGGAGTGCGCCATGACGTCATGACGTTCGTCATTCAAAGTTGAGATCTTTTCGAATGGAAGTTCAAACGCGAAATTATCTTCGTACGAATATCGATTCCTTCGAATGAAACCAACTTTTCCATAAACAGTTCATAAAGCAAGACCTCTTCGAACAGAGAGGAAAATACCCTATACACGAAAAACTCTTTCGTATGGGCACAGCATCCCGAACATGAAAACTCTTTCATACGGGCTTGGTTTTTTCCAACGCGAAATTTCTTTCGTATGGAGCTCAAACGAATCCATCGGGTGGGAAAAGCCTACCTCTCCTACACGTGATAATTCTACATCATAAAAACCTGGATTGTTCAGCCGACTAGGCACATCTGGATGTCGTATTCTTCGAGTACGAAGGTAAGACCCAGAAAGATCTTTCTTTTGGGCCTGGAATCGCACTCGAAAGCTGCGTCCTCCGGTATAATTCCGTGTCAACAACACGAAGAAAAATCCTAGCGGACGCGCCGGGTACCCTCATAGGTTAAGTTCGACTCGATAAGTCCACAACGGCCCCGTCGCAATAATCACCTCATCGGGTTCGAGTCGGAGGTCTCGAATCTGTGTAGGCCAGGACTGTTTTTGCCCTAGTCGCAATTAATTGGCCCTGATCTCTCGGGAGAGCCAAGCTACTGTGCCACATCCTTCTGCAAATAAAAGCCGTAAAACAGGCGCCAGTACTACTCGATACTCGAGTTTTATAACTTACAATACAGGGGACACACCCTTCAAAAATAACAACTGTCAAGCTGAACTTCCGAGAGGAGATTAAAAAAGTTCTGACCGTCTACTCGACTGAAAGAAAATCCCAGTCGAGCACACGCTCGGGGGCTACTGACGAAGGCATGGATCCTGGACCCTGCGAGTAAGGACACCCCCTCTCAAGCCTTCTGGTCAAGGCCCGACAGGAAGCGCCCTTGGAGTACTCTAGAAGGCCCATGAGAAGCCCACCCGCATCAACTTGCGGGTTAAGTTAGGGATTGTAACCGACCCAAGCTAGGGTTTGTATCCTCTCCGGGTTGGACTCGAGACCTGGCTATCTATATAAAGCCAGGAGAGCCCCCAAGGAGAGGGCCAAGTAATACCGCACGACCACAAAAGCCTTGAAACTCGAGATCTCTCTCGATTCGAGCATCCTGTAACCGATCTAATCATCTAATACAGATCGACAGAAGGCAGGAGTAAGGGTTTTACCTCTACGAGGGCCCCGAACCTGGGTAAATCTCGCCCCCCTGTCAAGCCGACGATCTCACCAGCGCCTATGACGTCTCCTAGTCGAAACCCGATAGGGTCACCCGAGGGATTTGTGGAGCCAGAGCTTCGACAATTGCCTTAAAGTGACTCGCAAGTGTTGTCTTGCCCGTTTTGGCACGCGCTGGCTCCACACAATATCCCCCCCTCCCCCCCCACACACACACGGGCCGGCCCAAATAACGCCAAACGAGCCAGTGAACGCTCATGTGCTTTTCCTTTTCTTATGTCGTCTGCATTTTTGCTTGTCCATTTTTTATTATTTTTGGTAATGTTTTCAAACAAAATTAAATTAAAATAAAATGTGAAAAATGTTTAGATTTTGAATTTTTTAAATTAAAAATGGTGAACAATTTTTTTTAATGGTGAAAACAAATTGTGAATGAAATTTTTTGAAAATGGCGAACAATTTTTTTAAAATGAACAATTTGTGAAAAAAAAATCAGATTTCAATATGTTCGGACTTAAAAAAGTAGAGCCAAGAAAAGAAAATTTTAAAAAAATAGAACCAAATTGGGAAAAAATAATACAAAAGAGAAAAAAAAAAGAAAAAACAAACTTCAAGAGATTTGGGTTGGCCCATTGTGTGATTGGTGTGAGTAAGTTTGTACGACACCTTGCTATAAGGAAGATATAGTGCCTGCGGAATCACTGGCTCCTTATATACCTCTACGGGTACATGGTCTGTCTATAAACAAGAAACAAATGACTCGACTCACTATAAGTAAGATTTTTCTCTAGAAAAATCTGTAAGTAAGATTTGGCTTTTGACAACGCCTTATATTAATGGCCACATAGATGCAGATGTAAGGCGTTTAACTCACTAGTTGATTTATCTTTCTCTCGCTACATGGCGATAGCAATTAAAGGAACCAGTTTTGATGTTGCACCTGAAGGAGTGGTCTAAAGGGACATTCATATTTTTATGTTTCTGAACTTCAATTCTTCTTATGTTTTCTTTCCATATAGATAATATAATAAATTCGCCTATGATTTGGCAGCATTTGGTGTGATTCGGCGTGTTTCTCGTAAGGTGTGTCCTGAAATCTTGCCAAGTGATGTACAATGGGGTGATGTCAGTCTTCTTTTAGAGTCATTATGTTGGATTTTGATTAGTTGGAGGAGAGAGAATAATCTCTTAGAACTTAAGAAACGGTTTTGCCAAAATCTCAGTCGACTGAGATTTTCTTAACTCTCAGTCACTTTTGAGAAAGTGCAACTGCAGTTCAAAAGAAGTGCAACGAGTTCAGCTGCACTTTTTTGCTCAGAAAAGTGCAATTGCACTTTTTTTAAAACTATAGTTGCACTTTTCTGAATTGATTGAAACTTAAGAAAAAATCAGGCGACTGAGACATAGGCAGTCCCCTTAAAAAAAGTATATTTTCTACATTTTACCATATGCCTTTCCTTATCAACGCAAATTAATTAATTATAATTAATTGCTAGATATGACAATAATAGACATGCATTCTATGACTTGTATGTATTGCCTTCTACAGACTAAAAGAGGGTGAGGCTTCTCTACCATTATACTTACCATAAGTGTTCTGGTGGCCACCAATATTGCTGAGCCTGTTGATCAATAGAATCGGGTGCTCAGTATCAACAAAAAGCAACTATTAAGGTAGTTGTATGGCCAGTACTTTCATTTGTGATCTCGATGGTCTGGAATGATAGGTCGTTCAATGTGATCTACATATTATCAAAGGTGTTAAGGAACTAAGGAAGGTACCTTCTAGGTTTGTACCGGGCATCTGAGACATGACCGGAGGCGGAGCACGAGGTGAATCGTCGCCTTAGTCTTGATGCCATAGTCCCTCGATGTCCTCGATCATGGCCCTGATGCTCTCGATGGTGTCCAAATCCCGGATAGAAAGGGTACTGGTCTTCCCCGTCAGCCCTTTGATGAAGATTTGCATCATTTTCCTTCTCTTCCGGCTGTGCAGATCGAGGTGAAGAAAAGACTCATCCTCGATGTCGTAGTCGGTCAGAGTGCTCCCGTCGTCCATCTCCTCCTCGCCAAAAGTGAGGCGCTCCTGGTCATGAATCTTCTCCTTGACAACGGTTATGGCCTATGATGGATCGACCTTTACGATGATGGTCTTTACGAAGATCTTCATCTACTTGAATGGAAAGCACTGACCATCAGCAATTGAAGACCAAAGTGGAGCCAATTATCTTCACTGGCCGCACCACAAGTCTAATAAAAATATCGAAAATTTCACCGCGACATCTAGCTACTTAACGCAGAAACGGATCGGCCGGCAAGAAATCACATCTTTTATAACAAGTTTACCAAGGAGTAGCCATCGTATCAGCTACCCCTAAATCAAGCCAACGATGCATGGTAATCAAGCAACCTACCTAGCTGGTAGCATCCATCAACCTATCTAAAGGCTATGTATGTACGTACATTGTAATGATGAGATCATTGACGACTCTAGGAAGAGAGAATGCGATCAAACAGCTCGTGAATCCTAACAAGCTTTAGCTGATTTCATTTCTAAAAATAGACTAGATTTTGTTGGTATCCAGGAGACTAAAAACATGGAATTCCCCCCACATTTCCTAAACTTTATCTCTGGTCATTGGGATTTCTCCTGGATCACTCTTCCTACTAAAGATAATGTTGGGGTATCTTGGTAGGTTTCAGGAAAGATAAGTTTGAGGTTATTAGTCACTCCTGTTTTGAGCACTGTGTCTTAGTTGTTGTTAAAAACATCTTGGATAACTTTACATGGAAGTTTGTTGTTGTGTATGGTACTCCTTACTTTGATTTTAAACTTCAAGTCATTGCTGAATTGCATGATATTATGGACAAGAGTACTCTCCCTACTCTTTTAGGGGGAGACTTTAACCTAGTTAGATATAGCTCTGAAAAAAACAATGGGTTGTTAATGCTAACTGGACCTTCTTGTTCAACGATTGGATCAATAGGTGGGCCTTATCAATTTTAAGTTGGCTAAGAGGAGCTACACCTGGTCCAACAACCAAGATGACCCCATTATGGCCACTTTGGATAGAGTACTGGCTAGTACTGATTGGGAACTTAAGTATCCCCTCACTACTGTTAGAGCGGTTCCCAAACCAGTTAGTGACCATACTCCGCTCCTTATGGATACATGCTCCGATGCTCCTCCCCCTTCTAGGTTGTTCAGGTTTGAGAAGCGGTGGTTGGATTACCCAGACTTTCATACTATGGTACATAGGGTTTGGAACCTCCCCTGCTCCTTGACTTCTCCTATTGATAGGTGGCAATTCAAGTTGCGAAATCTTAGGAGCAATTGTGAAGGCTGGAGCATTAATATTGATTTTGCCAATAAAAAAGAAAAGAATGATCTAATTGCAGATTTTGATATTTCAGACACTTTTTCAGAATCTTGCTTACTCTCTACAGAGGAAGCACATAGGATGTGTCAAATTAGATCTGACCTTGATAGACTCCTTAGGTTGGATGAGACCAAGGCTTGGCAAAGATCTAGGGATAGGTATGTGAAAGAGGGAGATAGAAACACTTCCTATTTTCATGCTATTGCCAATCAAAGGAGGAGAAAAAAAACAGATAGCTATCTTGGATAGCCCTTCTCGTCCAATGGATAAAACCAAAGACGTGCTTAAAGTAGCACTAGATTTTTATTAATCTTTATTTGCTGCTCAACAAAGGATGAATATGTCTCTGGGTGCTGATTTTTGGGACCAATCTGACAAGGTGACTGTTGAGGAGAATGATCTCTTACAGAAACCATTCTCGTGGAAGAGATTAAGGAGGCTATTTTTTGGCTCTTATGCCGGTGGAGCTCCTGGTCTTGATGGCTTCTGTTTCCTTTTTTATCAAAAGTTTTGGGAGCTTATTCACCAGGACTTTATGGCCTTGGTCAGGGACTTTGAACTATGAAATTTAACTGTTGCTAGATTAATTTTTGCTATTACAACTCTTATCCCTAAAGAACATGATGATAGAGATGTGAAGAAATTTAGGCCTATTAGCCTTGGTAATTGCAGTCTGAAAATTATTTCAAAAGCCATTACTAACAGACTTTCCCTTGTGGGTAGTAGGTTGATTTCTAGTAACAAGACTGCTTTTATTAAGGGTAGATTTATTTTAGAAAGTGTTGTGTCAGCTGAGAAACTTATTCATGTCGCCCATTCTAAAGGTGACCCTGCTCTAGTCCTTAAACGAGATTATGAGAAAGCCTATGGTAGGGTTGATTGGAATTTCTTAGATGAGATACTTCTTTCTAGAGGTTTCGGCCTTGTTTTCAGAGTTTGGATAAGGAGCATGTTAGTTGGGGGCTCTCTGTGTCTCAGGGTTAATGATGAAAATAGCTCGTACTTTTAAATAGGGAAAGGCCTCAAGCAAGCAAGGAGAAACCTGCTCCCCTATCCTTTTTAATTTGGTTGGAGATGTGTTTTCTAAAATGCTCTTTAAAGTTGTCAGTGTTGGCTTGATCCACAGCCTCCTTCCACAAGTTGTACCTGGTGGTATTATTAGGCTTCAGTATGCCGATGAAACCATCCTCTTCCTTGAATCCAAACTGGCCTATGCTAGGAACATGAAATGGATTCTATCTTGTTTTGCGAATATGTCTGGAAATGAGGATCAATTATCATAAATCTGACCTGATGAAAATCCATGTGGACCCAAGTCAGGCCAATCTCTTTGCCCAAGTCCTTTGTTGCAAAATTGCAGACTTTCCCTGCAAATATTTTGGTGTCCCTCTTCACTTCTCAAAACTAAAAAAAGAGGACTTGCACCCCATCATTGATAAAACTTTCAAACGTTTTGCTAGTTGGAGAGGGAAATTACTTAATTACCAAAGCAGATTGGTCTTGCTAAAGGCATGCATTGCTGGCATACCTATGTACCTCATGTCTGTTATTAAATTTCCTAAATAGGCAATCAAAGCAATTAACTCTCAAATGGCTCTCTTCCTCTGGAGTGATTCTGAGATTAACAGGAAATACCACCTGGCTAACTGGTACTTAGTTTCCATGAAAAAGGATTTTGGTGGACTTGGTACCCAAAATTTGGGGGAATTCAACCTTTGCTTGTTGGCCTCCTGGGTTAAAAGATACCGTGCCGATTCTGGAAAAATCTGGAAGAAAATTATCAATTTTAAATATGACCCTGACCCAAATATCTTCTATGCTGCTCCCAATAGCAGTTTACCTTTTTGGAAGGGTGTAATGTGGGCTGCTAGAGCTACCAAGTGTGGGTATAGATGGAAAGTTGGTAATGGTAGTAAAGTTAAGTTCTGGAGTGATGTCTGGATTGGTACTTGCAGTCTGGCAGTTTGCTATTGGGATATCTTTGAGATTTCCAATGAGTAAGATATTATTGTGGCTCAAGCTTACCAGGATAATGAGATTAAGCTCACTTTTAGAAGGAATGTTACCCCTAAGGGGTTCTCGAGATGGATGGAATTGTGCCAACTTGTGAGTACTGTTACTCTTACAAATGAGGAGGATGTGCCAACCGGGATGTTCCATTCTTCTGGAACTTACAATGTCAGGTCGTTCTATGATTTTGTAAATAATAGGGGGATTGTTCCTGTGCATACCCTAGCTATCTCGAACCTCAAGGTGAAATCTAGGCTTCCATGTTTTCCTGTGGTTGTTAGCTAATAATAGACTTCTCACCCGGGATAATCTAGCTAAACCTAAACATATCCTTGTTGGTTCATGTCTCTTTTGCTCTGAACCTGAGACTTGTCATCATCTGTTCTTTGGGTGCTTTGTTGCCAAGTTGGTTTGCCCTTTTATTTCTGGAATCTTAAGCATCAATGTGGGCATAGACTTTGAGTTTGTTATCAGGTGGTGGATAAGTGAAACAAAGAATTCCCATGTTAACTCTCTCTGCGTTGCAGTTCTTTGATCAATTTGGAAATTGAGAAATGATATGTGCTTTCAGGGTTTAGCTTGGCCAGGTGTTCGGGATATCTGGAGGAGGACTGCGCTCGAGCTGTTGCAATGGAAGATTTTGGCGCCTCCCGAGGCCTCCCCTCTCCTCGTTGCGAACATTCTGAAGCTGGACAAGCTGCGAGGAGATCTTTTGCAGATCGCTTGGCGGTGATGGCGCGTTCGGGGGGGGGGGGGGAGGAGGAGGGTTCCTGATCCTGAAGCTGCTCAGGAGGCAACCTGTCAGCGCCTCCTCATGAAGCTCCTTTCCAAGTCTATGTAACTGCCTTGTCGGGGTGCGTTTTGGGTGCTGTATCTAAGAAATTTACTTGCCCCGCTTGCTCTTTTGGCTTGTTCGTTATCTCGCCACTCTGGCGTTTTGCCCGTGTGCTGTAAAAACTTTGTATAACCTTGGCCGTTTTGGTTTCAATGAAAACGGGGGGTCACCCCTTTAGTCTAAAAAAATGTAAAACTATATATTTTAACTTCTTTGTAGGCTGATTTCTTTAATACGTGTACATTTTCTTGGTATGTATTGTCATTATTTTGAAGAAGATTAATATTTTTATTTTACACCATGAAAATTTTATTTTGATTGCATACACATTTCCTTTTGACATAATGAATTTTTTTGAAACATTTGAACAATATATGGACAATTTTCTGCTTTTAGAAATGCTTCATATGTCCCACAAAAGGGAAAATATTTCTTTACATGAAACATTTGTTTGCGGCATATGCAAAAATTTCACATGCATGCACCTTTTTTTGGCAACACACAAATATTCTTTTATTCTTAAACCGACTTTAACATGAATATTTTTTTCTATTCTCTCATTCCCAAATTAGTTGTCATAGATTTGTCAAAATATAGATGTATCTAGACATATATATACATACATATCTTGACAAATCCACTACACTTAATTTGAGACGAATGGAGTAGAATTTACTAAAACAAACCGGTTTATTGGGCCATAGCAAATGCGGCCCATGATGAACCATGTAGACGAGAACTTCCATTATTGCCCCTCTAGGATGCAAATAAGAGCCACCATGGAATAGTGAAGCCCAGCGCGCGATGGCATTGCTGGTTGAACTGGCTATATGGAACGGAACGGCCTGGCTCGTCCTGAATGTACTCCATGGCCCGTTTATAAAGAAGACGAAAACACACAAAAAAAACGACCTTTCCTTCACAAAAAAAAGGACATCACCCGTTTGAGAACCGCTTAATTAGGTCTGTTTATAGGGGACAGTTCTGCATGATACATGTGTTTTAACCTGATGAATTGCTGCATCTTTGTCAAAAAGAAGAAACTTTCGGCTAAGTCGTTCAGAGTGATCACTTGTTATCAGACGCACATTCAGTACTAATAGTAAATTAAGGAAGGCAACTTCTTAAGAATAAGAAATCGCAAAAATATATACCATAACATGTTCCATTCATGCCAACGATTATGATTGTCATGTTTATCAAGGTAGACAACAAATCTTCAACATCATGTTTAATTAATTACTCCCTCTGTTTGATAATATAAGAGGTTTTAGGTGTTTCACATATTGTCTAGATTCGGACTGAAATGAGTGAATATACTCCCTCCGTTCCAAATTAATTGTCCAACTTTGTGACAATTAATTTGGGACGGAGGAAGTATATACTAAAACATGACTAGATAAATGTTTGTATATGTGAATGCGGAAAATGTCTAAAACATCTTATATTGTGGAAGGAATGGAGTATATGATAGAAAATTGATAAACTAGACAAATGGCGTAAATAAAACATGTCGATCTCAAGCACATCGGGAATAAAACCAAGTTAGCACTTTTCGTCTTCTAGGTATGCACCGGGCATTTGATGCATGAGCGGAGGCGGAGCATGAGGTGGAGCGTGGACAGAGCCGTGATGCCGTAGTCTTTCAGGGTGCGACCATCCTGCAGTTGCCCCCCTCCAAAAATAAGCCGCTGCTCGCTGGCTGGGGCGCCCTCGATGTTCTCGATCATGGCCTTCACGCTCTCGACGGAGTCCAGCTCCTCAACGCGAAGGGTGCTGGTCTTCCCCGTCAGCCCTTTGACGAAGATCTGCATCGTCCTCCTCCTCTTCCGGCGGCGTAGATCGAGGTGAATGACGGACTCATCCTCGATATCGTAGTCGGCCAGAGTGCGTCCGTCGTCCAGCTCCTCCTCGCCAAAGCTGAGGCGCTCCTGGTCGTGGATCTTCTCCTTGACGACGTTGATGGTGTCCGACGGATCGACCTTGACGGCGATCGCCTTGCCGGCAACGGTCTTGACGAAGATCTTCATCTATTGAATGAAAGCACTGACCGTCAGCACTCAGCAGTTAATAAAAGATTAAAAGGCAATCAAGTAACCTAGCTAGGCTATATACGTACGTGCATTGTAGAGATGGGATGAACGATGACACTAGCTAGGAATTGAAGAGAGAATGAGATGTAAGTAACAGCTCGCGTATCGTACCTTGAACTCGATCGATGACGGCGAAGCAGAGGTAAACCAATGGTTTTGCTCGCTCGAGATCGATCCAGACGTGATGACTGGGGATCCATGTGTTTATATGGCAATCGCCAGAACCCCCATGTAGGGTAGGGCGTAAGGTAATCTGGTTCCTTCCGAGGGACGGCGCATGATGGCGCCAAGCCGTTTCGCGTCGGGAAATCGGCGCAGAGTTGCCCGGACTCTGCTTTCTCTTTTTGCAGACTCTGAACTCCTGATTTTTTTAGGTCACTTAACTCCTGATGGATCAGGCCAGGGGTGAACGAACAATGCGTAGCCCGGCACACCAAAACAAGAAAGACCCATGCGTGTTATCTGATGGGTCAGGCCGTGCGTGCGCTCAGTAAAAGATTCAGGCCGTGCAGTGGATTAATATTACTCGTTGCATCCCTAAATAAAAAGCAAAAGAAAAATCGTTGCACTTTCAGAAAAAAAAATTATATACGATACTCTAGTTGTTGCAATGGATTAATAGTAGAATCTTATCGTTGCGTTATTAATTTATGCATATGGAAATTTAAATTGAAGTCCCGAATTCTAATTGTGCATATCGTGGTATTTGGCTACAAACTCTCTTTTTTAATACAGCTTTGTTACAAAATCTATCTTTGGCAACAATGGTGAGAACAAAATGTGGTCGCAATTGTACATGTAGCGAAATAGAAGTAGGGCATGTTTGGTTGCTAACATGATTTTTGTGCCATTTGCATCCGTGGCCCTAGAAAAACGAGACCTGAGCCGGTATTTAAAAAGAAAAGTGATTGCCATTCTTGGTGAAATTTTCAAACATGCATAAAAATTGATAGACAGTTCGGGACAAACAATCAATATAAATGGCAGATGTCAATGGTTACTATCGTCTCAACCTAACTTGCAGCGTACTCCCTCCGTTCCATATTAGATGACTCTCAACTAGATGTATCTAGTACTAAAATATGTCTAGATACATCTATACGAGAGTCATCTATTATGGAACGGAGGGAGTACTATTTTAGGTCAATCATTTTTTTTCTGCATTCTAAAAAATGAGAACTACGGGGAATAATTATGTGACCATATATTATGACAAAATGTGGAAAATCTGAACGACAAAATTTATTCAAATTAATATTTGAACTCGGGTGGGCGGGGAGAAGCAACCACACTCTCTCTACTACCAGGTCAGAAACTAGTCTGAATGAGTCAAATCAAATTCATGTCCTACACGTCACTACAATGAAACTGCCAATAGCCGGCATGTAATCACCGGCGAGTCACGCCATACGCACACCGGTGATGCTAAACCTGATACGAAGAATAATCACCGACGTTCATAAATTTTCCATGCCAGTGATTAGTATGTAATGCCGCACCGTCACTATTTCAATACGCCGGTGATAAGATAGCCCGGGAAGGCTATCCATGCACGCAGTACTATCAGCGAGACAAGTCTAGGTCACGCCAATGAATACAAACATGATATCGGTGTGGATGATGTACACACCGGTGATTATCTGAAAAAAGAATTAAAATTACTTGCCGCGCCGCTCACTCTCTTCACTCTCTCTGTTGAATCCGCTGTTCGCCAAATCCCTCAGGTGACCCTATCAGGTTTCGAGTAGGAGAACTCATGAGCGCTGGTGGCGATCTTCGGATAAACAGGGGGCAAGATTTACCCAGGTTCGGGGCCCTCGTAGAGGTAAAACCCTTACTCCTGCCTCTGTCGATCTGTATTAATCGAGTAGATTGGTTACAATGGTGGTGGCTCGAGTTGAGAGTATGATCTCAAGCTCAAGGCTCTGGTGTTGTGGTGTTGCTTGGTCCTCTACCGGTGGCTCTCCTGGCCTTATATAGGTGGCCAGGTCTCAAACCCTACCCGGAGAGGACTCGAACTCTAACCTTAGGTCGGTTACAGGTTTCCTAACCTATCCCGCAAGACAGTGCGGGTGGGCTTCGCGTGGGCCTTCTGGAATACTTCAAGGGCTCCTCTTCTTGGGCCTTGACCATGGGCCTGAGACGGGGTGTCCTTACCCGCAGGGTCTAGGATCTATGTCTTCGTCAGTAGCCCCCGAGCGTTTGCTCGAGTGAGATTTTTTCAGTCGAGTAGATGGTCAAACCTTTTTTTGATCTTTCTTTCCTTTAGATAACCGGTAAGGTTGTTTTCCTGTTTAGAGGGCGTGTACCCTGTGTAATGAGCTTTTATACCCGAGTATCGAGTAATACAAGTGCCTGTCGTTATGGATTTTTATCGCAGAAGGATATGGCACATCAGCTTGGATCTCCCTAAAGATCAGGGCCAATTAATTGCGACTAGGGCCATATCCTCCACAGATTCGAGACCTCCGACTCGAACCCGATAAGGTGATTGTTGCGACTGGGCCGTTGTGGACTTATCGAGTCGAACTTAACCTATGGGGGCACCCGGCGCGTCCGCTAGGATTTTTCTTCGCGTTGTTGACACGGAATCGTACCGGAGGACGCAACTTGAGTGCGACTCCGGGCCCTCAAGAAATATCTCTCGGGTCTTACCTTCATATTCGAAGAATATGGCATCCGGATGTGCCTAGTCAGCTGAACAATCCAGGTTCTTTATGATGTATAAATATCATGTGAATGAAAAAAGGCAGGTTCTGCCTACTCGAGTAATTTTTTCGAATTTGTAGTTCTTTTATCCATACGAAAGAGTTTTCGTGTTAGGAGTTTTATGCCCATATGAAAGAGTTTTCATGTTTGGGAGATCGTGCCCATAGAAAGAGTTTTCGTGTGCAGGGTATTTTTCTCTGTTTTAAAGGAGTCTTGCTTCATGATTTGTTCATGAAAAAGTTGCTTCTATTTGAAGGAGTTTGTTCATACGAAGTTATTTTCGCGTTTGAACTTTCCATTCGAAGCTTTCTTCAATTTGATGATGCACGCTAGGACGTCATGGCGCACTTTCCTCCTCCCGATGGGACGTGACGGAGTGAGAGCAGAAGGACTGGCCCACATAGTCAGCTTTTTGACCGAGAAACGATCGACGTCGTTCCCGGTTTTTACGCAAATCGTGCAGTAAATGTGCACAATCTTCTGTTAAGATCGTGGCAGGAAACAGCGCTCACCGCCTCCTCGTTTCGTCTTCACACGTGGTGGCCGCGATGGGCGCCACGTGGTGCATCGAGTGGCCAGTATCGATTTGTTCCGTGTATAAGTACGGGTCTTTGCGATGCGGTAAGATTTTCCCAGCCTTCGTCTTCCAGTCCATCTTCTTCCTCGCGCTCATCTTCTTTCTTCCTCCAAGCTCGTGCTTAGCAGCGATGGCGGGAGGCAAGAGACGTGGTGCTGCCATTTCCGCATCCGGGGAAGCTTCGGCGCAACCTGCACCGCGTTCGGCCGACTGGCGTTCGCCCAATACCACGGCGAAAAGCGTCAAGGAGATGCATCGGGAGGGGCTGCTGCCGGCGGAGTCCGAGAAGCGGGTGCGCCTCGGCAAGAAGGAGGAGGTACCCAACCCGCACGCGAACGAACGCGTGGTCTTCGCGGACCACGTGTCGCGCGGTCTTTCTCTTCCTCTCCATCCATTCCTCGTGGCATTGCTGTATGTTTACGGCATACAGCTCCACGATCTTCCCCCGAATGCAGTGCAGCACATATCGTGCTTCATTGTATTTTGCGAATGCTTTTTTGGCATTCGCCCACACTGGGTCCTCTGGAAGGCCCTCTTCAAAGTCCGGATCTTCCGCGAGAAATCGCGGGTGGAATCCGAGCTTGGCGAGCCGCTTCGCACGGGTGGCTTCGGGATTCAAGCAAAATCGGAGAATAGCTACTTCAGCATGTACTTCATCGACTCCGCCCAGGGCTGGAGGAAAAAGTGGTTTTACGTCATCAACAACAGCTCGGGTGGGATCGAGGAATTCCACCCGTTCGCTGTCTTGAAGAGGCGGAAATCCTGGGCGCACAAGTTGTCGGCTGAGGAAACCCAAGTCGTCACGCCACTACTCGCAAGAGTGGCTGCTCTCCGTGATCAAGCTGCTGGAGTCGTACTCAACGGGCTGCACCTGGCGGGTATCTTTCTCAAGCGCAGGATCCAACCTCTGCAGCACAGGCCCTCCACGATGTGGGAATACCAAGGCTCTGAGGATCCCAGTCGTGTGAGCCATGAAGAGCTCTCGAACGTCGAGTTCGAGAAAAAGATTGCGGCCATCACCAGCTTGAAGGTGGGAGAAAAATATCTCGACTGCACGGTCGTAGCCTTTGATGCATCAAGGCCTCCACCATCCGAAGTAAGTTTGCCTTTCTTTTCTCATGACTTTTTCTTGGTCTGGATTTCGGTCGACTGAACTTCTTCTGTCTTCTCCCATAGAGTTTATCCATGGCCACCTGCTACCCTCCTGTATCTGGGGCGGAGGCCTCAGAGTTATTAGCGAGTAACCTGGATGGCCCAGCCGACACCAGTGTTGCCGACGCTTCTTCGAGCTCCGACTAAGACTCTTCGGATGACGCAGGGGACTCGGGTGGCGGTCATCATAAACGCCGTCGAGTTGAAGGTAACGAGGCCACCTCTAAGGAAATCTTCTTGGAAGAATCGCCGGGGAAGGAGCCCATCAATGCTACCCCTCTCCATATGCGCGCCCCTTCCTCCTTATTCCTAGTTATCCAGACCGCCTGGAATGCGGATATGCTGGATGAGGAGGATGACGAAGATGAGTAAGTTTCTTTCCCTGTTCTTTTAGTCGAACGTTTTCCTTTGGCATCTTATTGACATTTTGCCTTTGTCGCAGCCTGCAAGCTATCAGCCCTCGCAGGTACGCCTCTTCCCTTCCTCCCAAGAAGAGGAATAAAACGGGAGCTGTAGGCGAAACTCCTACCGCCGGCACGGTCCAAAATTCTCCGAATGTCGCTCCTGATGCGACGACTCCAAAGGCTCCAAAAGAGGTGTCGAGCAGCTCGGCGAATCCCCTCTCGCTCGCCCAAGGCCAGATAAACTTCACATCTTGATTTTTTTAATGTTCTGCTGTCTTTGTTATCGGGTGCACGTTAGTGCTCCCGATGGGAGTAGCCCTCGAGGCTGTAGTCGATCGCATGCGATCGGCTACAGGCTCAGAGACAAACATTTTCTTCTTCTTCTTTTTATCGGGTGCACGACAGTGCTCCCGATGGGAGTAGCCCCCGAGGCTATACTCGAATGTTTACAATCGAGTATAGGCTCAAATTTTACTCTTCTGACTTCTATTTTCATGTTACTTGCAGTCGCTTATTGACTCCCTTGCGGCGATTGGCCGTCGTGTTGTTCTTGCTGAGTCCGACTGCGGGTTCCTTCGAGCGGACCGCAGTCGACTCACCACTGAGAACGAGCTTCTTCGAGGTGAGTTTTCCATCCTTTTTTGCGTTCGTTTTCCACCAATTCTTCGACTCTGATAATTATTGTTGTGTGTAGCTCAACTTGAATTTTTGAGGACCGATAAGGAGAATGCCTCCGCTCAGGCAGCAGCTCTAGAGGCAGAACTGGCGACTGCCCGGCAAGAGCTCGAGTCTTCCCGCATGTTAACTGCCGATTACGAAGGGAAACTTGCGGCTGCCCAGGATGCCTTGAAGAGCTTGGAGGATGCTGGCGCCAAGGCGGATGCCAATCTCGTCAATTTTCTTCGTCCCCTTGCTGAGCGCTTTGCGGGTAAGTTGTACTTTTCTACAATCTGCTTTTTGTCTTGGTAGATCTTTTGGACTAACACCCTTTTTGTTCTTAGGTCTCCTGGGTGTCCCCCTAGAGCTTGCTGGGGTTCCTCGAGTGGACGCATTGACAGATTCTTGCGCCCAGCTTAGGAGGCATGCTGCAGGGGTTTGCGCCTTGATTGGTGATGTTGTTCGGGTGCTGACGCAACTGCACGGCCGCCTTCTCGTCAACGCCGCGTCTCCATCCGCGTTGGGCGATCTGCTGAAGGTTTTCTCGGAGGGCAATCTCCTTGAAGCTTACGCGGTTGCCCAGTCAGAATCTGGGGCGAAGACCGCCATCCAATTCACGTTGGCGCATGGAGTCACTGGCTTGGAGGAGGCCTACTCGGAGCTTCCCGTTGATCCAGTTTCGGGAAAAAAGGTAGGGCTTCGTCGCTTTGGCGATGCCGCCGGAGTCCTTGCTCGGAAGTTATCCGAGTTATTTGCCCGTGCTAAGGGAGGGACCGCTGCCGCGAGTGGTAGCACCACTGTAGCTTCTTAGATTATTTCTGTTTTACTTCGCAGCTTCAATTGTAATGAACACTGGGATGTGCTCCCGTATTTTCAATAGTTGAATCGAGATGTTTTGCTGAAAAAGCTTCCTATGATTGAATGTGTGTGCTCCCGATGGGAGTAGCCCCCGAGCACCTGTCGAATAGGTGGTTTAATATATCTCGAGTGGGGCATCTTACTCCTTAATCTTCCCTGTGTTTTTCAGGTGACCGAGGTAGCTGCCGAGCCTTCGGGTGGTTCTGCTATTCTAGCCGATCCTCTTGTTGCCGCTGTTGGGACCTTGGCGGGTCTCCGTGATCGTGTGGCTGATGGTGAACGCAGGTTAAAGGCATTGCGTGGGGTAGCCGATGTGGCTAAATCCAAACAGAAGCTGGCGACTGAGCGTGAACAATTTGTGATGGATGAATTGGCGTCTGTTGCCAATGATTTGCTCTGTAAGTAGTTCAGCCCCTAGTCTTTCTTATCTCGTGCTCTCTTTTGATCATGTATCCTTTCTTTCCAGTTGTTCGACCTGATGATAGGAATGAGAAACAATGGGTGGAGAACCATATCTTTCAAGAAGCTGGCAGCTCAAGGCCTCATGCAAATAACTTTTGGTCTGATCGTAGTCGAGGTTTTGTGCTTGCCACCTTGAAGTTCCGAATCAACCAGGTGAAAATACTCGTGAGTTCCTTTCACGAGGTTTTGATTGCAATGAACGCGGCTTTTTATCCATTGCAACGGGGTCCGGAGGATTGGAGCCATCTTCTCAGGGTGTTTGGTCGGGAAGGAGAGATTCGCGAGTGTGTTTGCAATCACATGACTTGCGGCTCGGTGGTGGCTCTCTCTTTCGTCCGGTTGTGGCATCCTGAGGTGAAGTTCAACTCCATAGCTAGACTTCCTGATGGTCCAATCGACGATATGTCTCCTCATTATAGGGCTGTTCGACCTGCGGCAGAGGAGATTATTTGATTGACCTCAGATGAGGTAGATCATGTTTTGGCGGCTGAGAATACGCATCGCCGTGTATAAGTGTAGGATGTATATATCATGTTTTGTTGTGTGGTTTGTAAAAAATGTTGTAAGGTGTGTAACCTTGTATATATAAGGTGTCCTGTGATGCTTAATTTAGGCGTAGCCCCCGTGTGTTTCAGGGATGTATACCTGTAACTTTTAGCATGCAAGGATGAATAATCTTCGGGTATCTATGGTTGAGAAACCATGTTTTTTTATTGCAATGACTGAGAAGTCATGTATTCGAGCTACAGAAGTGGCTAATATAGCCTTATTGCTGCGAGAGAAATAGGTCTAGGGATAAAATTTGCGAAGGTGTGAGATATTCCAAGGATTGGAATAGATGCCTCCAGGCGCCGGGTTCTTCAGTCTATAAGCTCCACCTGGGATAACTTCGTGTATTATGAAGGGTCCTTCCCATGGTGGCTCGAGCTTGTGTCCTTCCTTCTGCTTGAGCCGTAATACCACATCTCCGACCGCAAAAGCTCTATGGCATATGCGGTGACTGTGATAGTTTCGCAGCGATTGTTGATATACTGCGGATCTTGCGAGTGCAATATCGCGTATTTCATCTAGTGCGTCCATATCTTCCGCGAGTGCCCTGTTGGAGGTTTCTTCACTGTAAGCGACAACTCGTGGGGCGCTGAACCTGACATCCTCGGGAAGGACTGCTTCTGCCCCGTATACCATGAAAAATGGCGTGTAGTTTGTAGATCGATTTGGAGTTGTGCGGAGGCTCCATAGAACGGAGGATAGCTCTTCGGCCCAATGTCCCGCTGCTGGGTGTAGACGATCGAGTAGACGCTTCTTGATGCTAGCTGAAACTAAGCCGTTGGATCTTTCGACTTGTCCGTTCGTTTGCGGATGGGCAACGGAGGCAAATTTGACATTGATGCCCTTTTCTTCGCAGAACTGCTGTGTTTCCTTGGCCGTGAAATTAGAACCATTGTCTGTAATGATGTCGTGTGGCACTCCAAATCTGCATACAATGGAGTCGAGGAATCTGACGGCGCATTGAGCACTAGCCGAGGTTACTGGCATGGCTTCAATCCATTTGGTAAATTTGTCGACTGCGACCAGCAAGTGTGTGTATCCACCTGGTGTGGACTTGCGCAGCGGTCCTATCATGTCTAGCCCCCATTGTGCAAAGGGCCAGGCGATGGGTATCATATGCAGTTCCGTAGCGGGTGCGTGTGGTTTTGGTGCGAATCGCTGGCAAGCGTTGCACCGGTCGACTAGCTCCTTTGCGTCTCTGGCTGCTGTAAGCCAGTAAAATCCTGCCCGAAAAGCTTTTCCCATGATTGTTTTCCAGCTCGCGTGATGTCCACAGTCTCTTTTGTGGATGTCTTGGAGTAGTTCCTTGCCGTCTTCGGGTGCTATACATCGCTGGAGTATACCCGAGATGCTTTGCTTATATAATTCTCCGTTGATCACCCGAAAAGATTTACTGCGCCTGATTATCTGTCGAGCCTCGCGAAGATCTGCTGGGAGCTGTTTGGCGGACAAGTAGTCGAGGTACTTCTGTGTCCAAACTGGCTCGACCAGAAATACTTGTCGCGAAATATTATGAATAAGCTCGATAATGGCTACTTGCGGGCTGACCTCTGTTTCCGGTGCTGCAGGTGCCCCGGCAGCTTTCTTGACTTTGACTGATCGCTTAGTTATTCGCTCGAAATATATTCCTGGCGGTATGGGTGTATTTGTGGAACCCATGTTGGCCAGCCTGTCTGCTTCTTCATTACTAGATCTCGCAATGTGCTTTAACTCGCATCCTTTGAAACTGCCCTCGAGTAGGTTGTACATGTCACAGTAGGCAACCATGTTTTCGGCGATAGCGTCGCACTCTTTCATTGTCTGTTGCACGATGAGGTTGGAATCGCCGTAGATCATCAATCGGGTGGCTCTGCACGCGACTGCCATCTTCATCCCATGCAACAAGGCCTCATATTCTGCGTCGTTGTTCGATGCCGGATCATCGGGTGGGAAATCCAATCGTAGGACGTATTGCGGCTTGTCTCCTCTAGGTGATATTAGAACGATTCCGGCTCCTGCTCCCTCGTTTCTTTTGGACCCGTCGAAGTACATTATCCAGTTGCTCGTGTACTCAGGCGGTCCTGGTGTTTGTAGATCTGTCCACTCGCTTAAGAATTCCACGAGTACCTGGGATTTTACTGCATTGCGTCCTGCATAAGTGATGTCCCAAGAGCCCAACTCAATGCTCCATTTTGCTATTCTTCCGGATGCCATAGGGTTGTTCATGATTGTACCGAGTGAGGCATCATTAACCACTATGATGGCGTGTTCCTGAAAGTAGTGCTTGAGTTTTCGGGCCGAAAGAACAACTCCATATGGGAGCTTCTGGTAGTGAGGATATCGTTGCTTGCATGGTGAGAGCACTTCACTGATGTAATAAATCGGTCGTTGTACTCCATATGCCTTGCCCTCCTCAGGTCGTTCGACTATGATTGCAGTGCTGATGACCTGGTTTGTTGCGGCTAGGTATAGGTAAAGTGGCTCCCTCTCTTGTGGTGTTGCGAGGACGCGTCTGCTTTGCAACGATCATTTCAAGTCTGCTAACGCTTGTTTAGCTTCTGGGGTCCACTCGAATTTATCCGTCTTTTTCAACAGCTTGTAGAAAGGCAATGCTTGCTCTCCTAATCGCGCGATAAACCTGCTCAAGGCAGCTAGTCGCCCTGCAAGCTGCTGGACTCCGCGTAGATTGGTTGGCTCCTTCATAGTCAAGATTGCTTGTATTTTCTCTGGGTTGGCTTCGATGCCTCTGGCGGATACCAGGTACCCGAGAAGTTTTCCTGCTGGAACACCGAAGACGCATGTTTTTGGATTGAGCTTGATCCTGTATGCGTTGAGGGTGTCGAACGTTTCTCTAATGTCCTCGAGGAGTTTCCTCTACCCGAGTCTTGATGACGATGTCGTCAACGTACACTTGTACGTTCTTGCCAATGAGCTTGGCGAGGCATTTTTGCATGCAACGCTGATATGTTGCGCCTGCGTTCTTGAGCCCAAAGGGCATTGTCGTGTAGCAGTATACGCCGTGTGGAGTGATGAATGCTGTTTTCTCTTCGTCCTCCTGTTTCATCCGGATTTGATTATATCCCGAATAGGCGTCTAGGAAGGAGAGGCGTTGACAACCTGCCGTAGAGTCTACGATCTGGTCGATTCGTGGCAGGGAAAATTGACCTTGGGGCAGTGCTTATTTAACTACGTGTAGTCGATGCACCCCCGAAGGATGTCGGTGTTCTTTTTGGGGACCAGCACTGGGTTTGCTAACCAAGTGGATATCTTGATCTCCCTGATGAATTTTGTGGCTAGCAATCTGTTTACTTCTTCTCCAAGCGCCTTCTGCTTGGGTTCTGAGAACCTTCTAGTGGTCTGCTTGATGGGTTTAGCATCCTTGAAGACTTCGAGTGAGTGCTCGGCGAACTCCCTGGGTATTCCTGGCATATCTGAGGGCTGCCAGGCAAAAATTTCCCAGTTTTCACGGAGGAGTTCGACGAGCGCGCTTTCCTATGCTTGCGAGAGGGTGGTTGAGACCATCGCAGTCTTCGCAGAGTCTGTCGGGTGCACCTGATGTTTTCGGGTGTCGCTGTTGGCGCTGAACTCCAATTCGGGCGCGTTTTTCTTTGTGAGGGGCATCACGGAGTGATCCGTGGTTTTTGCCAGCTCTTGCAATTCTTCTTACATCCCGAAAGACTTTGCGATCTCATTGAACTCGATGCCACACTTGTTGGACTTCTGAAAATCTCCGTCGATGGTGATAACACCGTATTCTCCGGGTAACTTGAGCTTCAGGTACGCATAATGTGGTACTTCCATGAATCTGGCGAACGCCGTTCGACCAAGAATGGCGTGGTACTGTGAGGGCCAGTCGACGACTTCGAAGTCAAGAAATTCTCTTCTGTAGTTGCTTTTATTGCCTAGCACAACTTCAAGATTAATTGTTCCGAGCGGACGGATTGGCTTTCCTGGAACTATCCCGTGGAAAGATGTTTCTGATTCCGCAAGGCCATCCAGGTTCTTGTTCATCCGACGGAGTGTGTCCGCGTAGATAATGTTGATGCCGCTGCCTCCGTCCATAAATACGCGGGCCAGATCGTAGTTGCCAATTTCTGCTTGTATTACGAGGGCGGCGTGTCCTGGTCGATAGACTCGTGGCGGGTGGTCTTGCATTGAGAATGTGATCGGTTGATCCGCCATCTTCAAGTATTCGGGCTTTGTTGGCAGAGTCTGCACAGCCATGCACAACTGTGTTGTGTTAGTCTTTTGAGCTCTGCGGGATGGACATACCTTCTGGATCATTGCGAGTTGCCCTGCCGGATTCGGGTATGCATTGGCCCCGGAGTTTTGTGCAGGTGGTGCTGGCAGTGCAGCCAATGCCATGTTTGGATTTGCTGGTGGAGGTAGGGGTTGTGGCGGCTGGAATCCTTGGTGGCCTCCTCCTGGAAGTGGCGGGTAATTTGGAGCAGCTGCTGACCTATATTTCTTCGAGAAAGCATCGTGGATGGCATGGAACTTGCGACAATCCTTGAGGAGGTGCGTCGCCTTGGTTTTGCCCGTACGCTTATCTGTAAACAGATGTAGCGAGCAGTAAGCATCAAGGTCTTCCTCGGGACTTTTTTCTTCAACTTTTGGTTTCCATTCGCGATTTCCGCGTCGTCCAGTATCGCGACTTCGCGTGAATTCCGCTGCTACCATTTCCTCTCGATCCTCGTGATCGTAGTATTTCCTTCTCTTTCTTCGGCCATGGCGATCTTCCTCGGGTGCGGGTGATGATGCTCTCTCATTGCGTACCGCGTCTTCTCCGTTAGCCCATTTGTCGGCTATGTTCATCAGCTCCCCAATAGTTTTGGGTGCGGCTCTGCCTAGCTCCTCTCTGAAAGCAGTTCTTCGGGCGCCTTTTGCGAATGCTTCAATCGCTACTTCTTCCGAGATGGTTCCCGCGGTGTTCCTGAGCGTGGTCCATCGCTGGATGTACTCGCGGGTGGATTCGCCGCTTTTCTGCTTGCAGGCTCGCAATTCTTCGATGGTGGCCTGTTAGACTCACATATTGTATAACCCTGTATGTAACTCTGTTCTGTATATAAATATAGCCAACGCTGACCCTAAGGGGTATCGAGCGTAACCCCCCAAACCCTTGTTTTACATGGTATCAGAGCCTGTGTCTCCGTTCCTCGCGGCTCTCCTCGCGGGTCAGCCCCTGCCGCCGCTTGTGCCGCCGCCGATCAGCACCCGCAGCGCGGGCTCACTGCTCTCTGCCGCCGGTTCGGCCTCCACCAGCGCCTCTGCGCTCTCGCTGATGGTGCCCGGCCGTCTTCCTCTCGGGGCCCCGTCCGTGTCTACGGGCGCTCCGTACGTGCCGCTGTCCGCTCCGTACGCGTCGCCATCTGCTCTGGCGCACTACAACGCCCCCGCGGCTGGCGCGTGGCCCTTCCACGGTGCCTATTCGCCTCCGTCGCCCGTGGCTACTGCCCCGCCTGCGCCGTCCCCTGCTGCCCCGGCCTCGGTTGCCTTCGACACCGGCTCCGTCCGTGATCTGCCACCAGTTCACCTCGGCCATCTCCTCACCGTCAAACTCCACCCCGACAATTACTTACTCTGGCGTGCGCAGCTACTGCCGCTTCTCCGGAGTTATTACCTTGACGGCTATGTTGATGGCACGATTCCGTGTCCGCCGCAGGTGATACAGGTGTCTACGGCTGATGGCGCCCCTATCTTCATCAACAATCCTGCATGCCGTCAATGGATAGCTCAGGACCAGGCGATCCTAGTGGCAATTCAGTCCTCGCTAACACCTGCTGTGGCGGGTATGGTTGTTTTTGCCACCACGTCTCGTGACGCGTGGGGAGCCCTAGACTCCAGCTTCTCCTCGCAGTCCCTTGCTCGCTCCATGGCTGTCCGCTCCAAGCTTGGGGAGATTCAGAAGCTGGACAAGTCCATCACCGTGTTCTACAACCAGATTAAAAAGCTCGCTGATATTCTTGCTTCTGTGGGACAGCCTCTCCGCGACGAGGAGTTCACCGGGTTCATCCTTGAAGGCCTCGGCGAGGAGTACGACTCTCTAGTGGAGAACATCAACGGGAGGGACACTCCGATCCCTCCCCACGAGCTCTATGCGCGGTTGCTCAACACGGAGCAGTGCCTTGGTTCCCGTCGGCCCGATGCTCTCTCCCATGAGGCATCGGCCAATGCCGCCCACCGTGCGGGAGGAGGTGGTCGCCCGCCAGCTGCGCCACGTCCGCCAGGAGGGCCGACTGGTTCGCAGCCCAAACAGCCCGCATCGCCGCGCCCTAGTGCTGCTACAGGAGGGCGTCGTGCTTGGCAGTGCCCCTCGTGTGGTGCCAAGTGCCCATGTCAGCTTTGCGGTATTGATGGGCATCTTGCTTCCCGCTGTCACCGCCGTTTCAAGCAAGAATTCCTTGGCCTTGGCAATGATGGTCGCGGCAACGAGAAGCAAGCCGCCCTTGCCACTCCAGGGTCTACCTCGTCCTACCCTGTGGATCCGACGTGGTACATGGACACTGGAGCCACTGATCATCTCACGCACGAGCTCTCCAAGCTGAACCCGCGAGACTCCTACACCGGCCACGACCAGGTTCGCACCGCTGATGGGTCAGGTATGCATATCTCTCACGTTGGCCAGGCGTCCTTACGTTCACACACCTCTACACCCATCCATCTTAATAATGTCCTTTGTGTTCCATCCGTTACTCGCAATTTACTATCTGTTAAGAAACTTACTCTTGACAATGATGTGTTTGTTGAGTTTCACCCGTTTCATTTCTTTGTTAAGGATCGAACCACACGGGACGTTCTTCTTAGAGGTCGCAGTCGCCATGGTCTTTACTCTCTTGATGTGCCAGCTGCTCCACAAGTTTTTAGCGGTGTTCGCGTCTCCCCGTCCCAGTGGCATTCTCGTTTGGGTCATCCAGCACTTCCAGTTGTTCGTCATGTTATTCGTCGTCATGATCTTCCTTTTGCGTCTAGTCCTAATAAGCTCTCTGTCTGTGATGCTTGTCAACAAGGCAAGAGCCATCAGTTACCGTTTACTGTGTCAAATCATGTAGTCAATAATCCTCTTGAACTCATATATTCAGATGTGTGGGGCCATGCCCAAACTTCAGTCAGTGGTCATAATTATTATGTCAGTTTCATTGATGCTTATAGTCGTTTCACTTGGCTTTATCTCCTTAAACGAAAATCTGATGTCTTTGATGTTTTTCTTCAGTTTCAAGCACACGTTGAGCGCCTCCTCAAAACCAAGATTGTTCATGTTCAGTCTGACTGGGGAGGTGAATATCGCAATCTTAGTGCTTTCTTTCAGAAACATGGGATTGCACATCGTGTTGCCTGTCCTCATACCCATCAGCAGAACGGTGCTGCTGAACGCAAGCACCGTCACATAGTTGAAACTGGCCTAACACTATTAGCACATTCTTCTGTTCCTTTTCGCTTTTGGAGTGATGCTTTTACCACTGCATGTTTTCTTATCAATAGACTCCCCACACGTCTACTTCACATGAAAACTCCGGTTGAACTCTTATTTCATGAGCCACCTGACTATTCCTTTCTTAAAGTGTTTGGATGCGCGTGCTGGCCCCATCTCCGCCCATATAACAGTCGGAAACTTGAGTTTCGTTCCAAAAAATGTGTCTTTTTAGGCTTCAGTTCATTGCACAAAGGATACAAATGTCTACATGTCCCATCTAATCGTGTTTACATTTCACGGGATGTTGTGTTTGATGAAAACTCGTTTCCATTTGCCTCCTTGCCTACACCACTCAAAGATCCACCTTCTGTCAGTTCATCCTCTCCTTTGCCTGGCCAATTTGAAGATGTTGCGTATTCTCCTGTTTTGCTGCCTAATCATGGTGCAGGTGTTGGTCGCGGAGCTCGCTTGGAGCTGCTAGATGCCCCGGCAGATTCGGCTCGGGGGGCTGCTTCAGCGGACAGCGACGTCGACTACGTCGATCGTGATCGCTGCATGGGACATGCAGCGTCCCCTCCGCCCATGCAGCTAGCGCCCACGCGCGCAGAGCCGGCCGGCCCACGTCTCCATCGCCCGGCTGGGCCGCTGCCTTCTGCGACCGCTGCTGGGCCGCTGCTTCCTGCGCCCATAGCTGGGCCGCTGCTTCTGTCGCCTGCGCGCCCGGCTGGCTCTGCGTCGCCCGCGCGCCCAGCTCCGTCGCCATCGTCACCAGCCAGCCCAGCTGGGCCGCCGTCACCTGGGCCGCCGTCACCAGGTCCCTCTAGCTGCGCGTCGCCTGCGCGCGATGCTGCCACGCCTTCGCCCTCGGCAGCTGGGTCACCCGCATCGACGACTGACGAGGATACTTCATCTCCATCACCGGATTCTGCTTCATCTGCATCGCCTATTGCTCCTGTGCGTGTTCCCGTGGTTCATCGACCCCACACACGCAGCAAGAGTGGTGTCTTCAAGCCCCTTGATCGCAAGGATGGTACTGTTGCTTGGCTAGCAGCGTGTGCTGCTCATGCTTCTGCTGATCCCACTGCCGAGCCTCGGCACTATACTGCAGCTCTGCATATTCCTCACTGGCATCATGCGATGGAACAAGAATACCAGGCTCTTATGAAGAACAACACGTCGACACTGGTTTCTCCTAAGCCCGGGGTAAATGTTATTGATTGCAAATGGGTGTTCAAGGTTAAAAAGCATGCAGATGGTTCTATTGAACGATACAAGGCCCGCCTGGTTGCCAAAGGGTTTAAGCAAAGGTATGGACTTGACTATGAGGATACGTTCAGCCCTGTTGTCAAGCCCACTACTATTCGTCTTCTGCTATCTTTGGCTGTTACTTCTGGTTGGTCCCTTCGTCAGTTAGATGTGCAGAATGCCTTTCTCCATGGAGTTCTTGAGGAGGAAGTGTATATGCGCCAGCCCCCTGGCTTTGTGGACTCGGATCGTCCTGCTCACCTCTGTCGGCTCATCAAGGCGTTATATGGACTTAAACAGGCCCCTCGTGCCTGGCATGCACGCCTTGGTTCTGCTCTTCGAGCTCATGGGTTTTCTCCCTCTACAGCAGATACATCTCTTTTTCTGCTTCAGCGTCCAGAAGTTACTATGTATCTTCTGGTTTATGTGGACGACATCATCCTTGTCAGCTCTTCGGTCACTGCTGCAGATCGTCTTGTGTCCTCTCTCAGTTCTGAATTTGCTGTCAAGGATTTGGGTAAGCTGCATTACTTTCTTGGCATTGAGGTGACTCATGATGATACTGGTCTCTCTCTTACTCAGAAGAAGTACTCTCAGGATTTATTACGACGGGCTGGTATGCTTCAGTGCAAACCCACCACCACTCCTATGTCTGCTACGGAGCAGCTCACGGCTACTGGTGGTTCACCCACTACAAGAAATATGCTGATACACGACGCTCTATTTTCGTCACTAAATCGTCACTATAGTTCGTTCATGACGATCTAATGACGAAAAACAAATCGTTGAAAACCGAGCGTCAGAAATGAACCACAACGACGATTTCTAAAAAATCGTCGTGAATGTCTACGACGATTTTGGACCGTCATAATATTATGACGATTCAAAATCGTCACGCGTAGTTCAGCCAGGCCACATCAGCTCCGACGTGGCCAGTCCTACGTGGCAAAATCGTGACGAAATGAAATCGTCGTGGATCAAAATCAGCCCGGTCCATTTCAGTGATCTTCATGGGCCTAGCCCAACAAATCTAGACTTTGCTGGTCCATTTTCTATTTAGGCCTTGCCTTCTTACGGTCCATTTCATTTTGGGGTCATGGCCCTTCTATGATTCATTTATTTTAGTATTTTATTTGCATTTTTAGGGAGGTTTCTAATTATACTATTTGGGCCATGGCCTTTCAAAGCCCACGTAATTTTTGGTCCAGTCCAGTAATCGAGAGACAAATCATAGCCTTTTTCTCCAGTCCAGTAATCGAGAGACAAAACATATTCAATCCAGTACGAGTGGGCCAAGGCCACTTTAAATACACAATACAACCCATATTAATTTCTGCATATTTTTTCTCGAGCTATTCACTTCAAGAAAATATACAGGAAATTGAATAGCAAACAAATTAGAAAGGAACTCGAATTTCAGAGCTTACATTACATCATTTTAATAATAGAAAACTTTGACAGTTCACCAGGAACATTGCATTAAATATTACATAAAACAGTCAACAAGTTCACTCCCAGCAAGTTCACACAAATGGAATGGTTCACCAAGACAGTTTGAGCTGCATCTTCTTCTGGCCGTCGAGAAGATATTTCAGTGTTGTGTTACCAAAGTAAGGTCCAATATCTTGCATATAACTTCATTTTTGGGGGACAATTGCTGCATTTTTATATTTCAAAGATTAGATTCAGTGAAATATATGCAATGTGAACGTTGGAACAGTAATATGAACACAGAAGTCTGCAACATCACTATGTATATTTGGAAGAGTAATATAAACATTCGGTCCCTAGTGAGAGCACAAATAAAAGAATATGTAGAAATAAGAGCATGTCAGTGTAAAGAAACTCCCTCCATCCATCTATATACTCTCTCCGTTTCAAAATAAGTGTCATAGAAATGGTTTAAAACAGATGTATCTAGTACTAAAACACATCTAGGTACATCCATTCATATGACAGTTGTTTTGAGACGGAGGGAGTACTAAAATGACAATAGTTCAGCGACTTGCGGAGATTGTTTGCAAAGCTTAGGAGGGTGGGAGAACATAGATGGGAGGACGCACCGTTGGAGCAAAAGGAGGCGGCCAGGACAGAGTTTGTGTCAATGCTGCGGGTGCGATTCAGTCGCCTTCGACATCTCATCTCCACTAAGTCGATGCAGTTCATCGTCTGGAAGGAAGATGCAAATATGAACGGTTAAAAGAGAAAACAAATAAAAAATGACCAAAGTAAATGATTTATTCTGCAAGTTCTAGTTACTAATGTATTCTGCCACTTTGCTCCATGAAGCTACAGGTAGAAACATCTACTCTAGCATATGATTTCAACAGCTGGCAGGAATAATTCGATTCCATGCGACAAAAAATTAGGCAAGTATAATGTGACTACATACTTATATTAACACACATGCAAAGCAGTTTAATAGCTATGTGTAAATGATGCTAGATGTGTAAATGATACTATGTGTAAATCTGATAGAAAAAATAGATGTCATTTAATTCATGAGGACAAAAGTACGTAGTATCCTCAACCTAATAAAACATCTAATGCAAGCAGCCAACCACTAAAAATATTATTAGTACACACTAATCCCGATTTGAATAAGTCAGATCAGCAAGTGCCCATTACAGAAGATTGTGTTAAGGATTCAGACATATATACATAATTAGAGTACTTAGCACCATTTGGTCCAAATGAATTACCAGCTAGAGAAATAAACTGAACTGTAGAAATAATAGTTGAAAGACAGTACCAACAGTGGATATGTTGCTGTCTACTGAAACCACATCAAAATTACTAACAAGACATAATATTTGAACAAATCATCGCCTTAAAGGGGAAACTGACAATTGCTTCGTACTAGATACAGGTGCAAACACCAGGATAAACAGTGCCACACTAAACAAGAACATAAAGTTTTGCATAACCTGTGGTTGATAATAATTCTATAGCAGCAATAAAATTCTCACAGAACGGTGATGTCTTCCTCGGTGCTGTGGTTTTGGTTAGAACATACAACAGAAGATGTGCACCTGGAGGAACCAACCAACCATACAAAATAAAAGCAGCAGGGCTCGAGAGAGTTTATACCTCGACGCTGTAGACAATGCTCTGTGGTGTCCTGGCTGATGGCCTTCCACCTCTTGGTGCATCCAGCTGCGGACAGATTGGAGCTTTGGAGGAGATCCCCCATATCCAGTTCCAGCCTCAGCCTCGGCTGCGCCCTTGCCGGTGACATGAGCGGCGAGGGTGCCCTACTCCCTGGTGAAAGGTGTGACACCAATTAAATTCAATCAGTACATAGCGAGATGGATACAATAAGGAGCAGGGTGTGATATTTAAAATCAATTTTAATAGAATGATCTATGTATTGATCCAGCGACATAAAGATTTATAGCTGCACTCTGAAATTTGTTTACAACCCTGCAGGCAGACTAGTACACACTTGAGGGTCCAAAAGAGGGTCCAAAACAATTTTGTAATGTGTAGTATGTAATAATCTGGATGGTTAGTGAGCATTAGCTGCACCTAGAATCACAGGACTAGGTAAATAATATATGCAGACTATAATATATGAACAATGAGTGAAAAGAATAAAGCAAACTGCATACATACATACTAGTAGCATTGCGTTTTACGAGTGGATCCGAGTTTTCACGGGTACAC
Source organism: Alopecurus myosuroides (assembly GCA_028641055.1). NCBI lineage: Eukaryota > Viridiplantae > Streptophyta > Magnoliopsida > Poales > Poaceae > Alopecurus > Alopecurus myosuroides. Next base: position 15,817,494 of record CM054061.1, on the reverse strand, counting down.
TAAACCCAAAGACTAGTATTCTACCATAGATAATTAGCGGTCAGTTAGTGAAATCCAGTTTGCTAGTTAGATGATTAACCACAGCTAGGAGTGAGTCATAACCGTTCAACTAGATGGCAATAAATAATTATCAGTTAAACCACTGAACATGACCTAGTAGTTGGACAATCATATGACAACTCATATCAGAGGAGAGGAATATGAACGGGGGTACCTTCATGTGGTGTTTCGGAGCAGAACAAGAAGGAGCTGGCCAGCCGTAGTGCTCCCAGGATATTCAACACTCTCCTCCGATGGCTGCTCAAGACACAAAAGAAATAATGGAATTTTCAGAGGGAAGAAGCAGTGGAGGATTGAGATTGAGTGGTGGGGAGATACCTCAGTATTGAATCTGAGCAGAAGGTCCCAATCCTCTGGGCACGGCGGTGAAAAGCGTCGCCATTCATCCATGTAGCAGGTAGGTCAGGGCTGTAGCGGCCACTCGACGGTTGAGTACACGTCCTGTACTCCTGGTGGCCCGACAGGAGGAGCATAGTCACGGCGAAGTAGAGCACCTGAGCCCTACATCCATCCATGCAAGAACGAATCATTCAGTCAATCTATATTGCTGCTCCAGTGGAATTTCTCAGATGTGGTGCCAAACAACACTAGGAAATCCACGTCTCAGGTCGCCAGCGAATTGGAAACCATGGGTAGATCGGAGCATAGAAGGGAAAGAAAAAAGGGAGAAAAGGGGAGAACCTTTCATCGTGGTGGAAGTCTCCTTCCTGGGCGGCCACCGGGGGTGGCGAGCCAGGTCCTCCCCCTGTCGCAGGGTGTCGTCATCGACGATGACCACGAGGAACTCTGCTCCCCAGCCTGCGGCGCGAGTAGAGGAGCAGCAGCGACCTCCCTGCGCGCTACTGGTTGCTACTGGCGGACAGAGGCGCGAGGGCTTCGCGGCGTCGTCGAGGTCCAGCAGATGGCGGTGCGTCTTCCTTGACGCCGGTGCAGCAGGTGGAAGGCGGGGATCTCGCCCTTAGTAGGTGCATCGATCCCGGACAGCGGGAGTGGAACGAAGATTGAATAGAGCGGGGACGAGGAGGTGGTGTCGGATCTGCGGTTGGTGGCGCGAAGAGCCACCGGAGCCAGCCGGGATCTGCCGGCGATGGTGTGGAGCAAAGGTGGGGCGGCGGGTTTGGGCGAGTTAGGGTTTGGCGGCGGGGCAGAGAGAGAAAGGAGGGGGTGAATTGATGCTAGGGTTTGGGCGGGTTTGGGCGCGGGGCAGTGACTTAAACCGAAATTTCCGTGTCTCCTGGAGGGAAAGTGGGAGCCAAAAAATTTGGTAATAATAAAAGTAACTATAAAAATAGTGAATAAGTAGGAAAATAAAATATCACATGACATATTTAAATTTCAATTAAAATTAGCACAAAAATATAAGAAATTTGCACACAACCTCGGAGTAATATAAGAAACTTTTATTTTGTATTGAATAAAAACATCATTTTCTATTTTCGGAGTGTCAAAAAGGGTTTTTTTGTGAAGCACCTACCAAAATTATGTTACAAAATTTTACAAAGTAAAATTCTAAATATATTATGTCATATTTTATCTACAAATAACAAATTTACTACCACTCAATAGCTTTTCATACACCTCTTTTGAAAAAGACAAATTTCTGCCGATTCCGCTGAAACCGAGCAAAATTTGAACTATAGGTGCCTCGTAGTTTGCTCATGATTTTTTGCAAAAATTATTTTTAGGTAGACAAGTACCTATTCCAACATAGATACACCAAGAGTTCATCAAGATTCAACCTCTAGGTACTAACGGTCATGTCCCCCGTTTTGACCGTTTTCCGAAACCGGCTTTAAAAATTCCAGAAAATTCAAAAAAAATCGAAACGATGCAAGATCTTCGCGTGGTGTTGTTATATATGTCCTAGTATCCACCAAAAATAATAAACTTTGAATACGACAATTTGGTGGAAAATGTGTTCACAGAAATGAGCTATCGCGTACGAAGATTCATGGCTTTCGGGCGAAATGACGGATGTTTTGGCCACATCCGTGGCATAGTTTGTTTAAATGTGACCATATTCCACACAAAGATTCATATTGGTACAACTAACAATGTTCACGAAGAAACTTTTATTTTTCGTTGAGTAAAAATACCATTTTCCATCTCCGGAGTGTCAAAACTGGGTTTTTTTGTGAAGCACATACACAAAATATGTTGAAAAAATGTACAAAGTAAAATTCTAAATATATTATGTCATATTTTATCTACAAATAACAAACTTACTACCTCACAATATCTCAAAATGCACCTCTTTCGAAAAAGACAAATTTCTGCCGATTCCGCTGAAACCGGGCCAAATTTGAACTATAGGTGCCTCGTCGTTTTCTCTTTATTTTTTGAAAAAATCATTTTTAGGTACCCAAGTACCTATTTCAATAGAGATGTACCAATAGTTCATCAAGATTCAACCTCTAGGTACTAACGGTCATGTCCCCCGTTTTGACCGTTTTCCGAAACCGGCTTTAAAAATTCCAGAAAATTCAAAAAAAATCGAAACGATGCAAGATCTTCGCGTGGTGTTGTTATATATGTCCTAGTATCCACCAAAAATAATAAACTTGGAATACGGAAGTTTGGTGGAAAATGTGTTCACAGAAATGAGCTATCGCGTACGAAGATTCATGGCTTTCGGGCGAAATGACGGATGTTTTGGCCACATCCGTGGCATAGTTTGTTTAAATGTGACCATATTCCACACAAAGATTCATATTGGTACAACTAACAATGTTCACGAAGAAACTTTTATTTTTCGTTGAGTAAAAATACCATTTTCCATCTCCGGAGTGTCAAAACTGGGTTTTTTTGTGAAGCACATACACAAAATATGTTGAAACAATGTACAAAGTAAAATTCTAAATATATTATGTCATATTTTATCTACAAATAACAAACTTACTACCTCACAATATCTCAAAATACACCTCTTTCGAAAAAGACAAATTTCTGTCGATTCCGCTGAAACCGGGCCAAAATTGAACTACGGGTGCCTCATATGTTGCTCATGATTTTTTGTAAAAATCATTTTTAGATACACAACTACCTATTTCAATAGAGATGTACCAAGAGTTCATCAATATTCAACACCTAGGTACGAACGGTCATGTCCCCCGTTCTGACCGTTTTCCGAAACAGGCTTTGAAAATTCCAGAAAATTCAAAAAAACTCGAAACGACGCAAGATCTTCGCGTGGTGTTGTTATATATGTCCTAGTATCCACCAAAAATAATAAACTTAGAATACGATAATTTGGTGGAAAATGTGTTCACAGAAATGAGCTATCTCGTACGAAGATTCATGGCTTTCGGGAGAAATGACGGATGTTTTGGCCACATCCATGGCATAGTTTGTTTAAATGTCACCATATTCCACACAAAGATGCATATTGGTACAACTAACAATGTTCGCGAAGAAAGTTTTATTTTTCGTTGAATAAAAATACCATTTTCCATCTCCGGAGTGTCAAAACTGGGTTTTTTTGTGAAGCACCTACCAAAAATATGTTGCAAAAATGTACAAAGTAAAATTCTAAATATATTATGTCATATTTTATCTGCAAATAACAAACTTCCTACCTCTGAATAGCTCAAAATACAACTCTTTCGAAAAAGACAAATTTCTGCCGATTTCGCTGAAACCGGGCCAAATTTGAACTACGGGTGCCTCATATGTTGCTCATGATTTTTTGTAAAAATCATTTTTAGATACACAACTACCTATTTCAATAGAGATGTACCAAGAGTTCATCAATATTCAACACCTAGGTACGAACGGTCATGTCCCCCGTTCTGACCGTTTTCCGAAACAGGCTTTGAAAATTCCAGAAAATTCAAAAACACTCGAAACGACGCAAGATCTTCGCGTGGTGTTGTTATATATGTCCTAGTATCCACCAAAAATAATAAACTTAGAATACGATAATTTGGTGCAAAATGTGTTCACAGAAATGAGCTATCTCGTACGAAGATTCATGGCTTTCGGGCGAAATGACGGATGTTTTGGCCACATCCATGGCATAGTTTGTTGAAATGTGACCATATTCCACACAAATATGCATATTGGTGCAACTAACAATGTTCACGAAGAAAGTTTTATTTTTCGTTTAATAAAAATACCATTTTCTATCTCCGGAGTGTCAAAACTAGGGTTTTTTGTGAAGCACATACACAAAATATGTTGCATAATTGTACAAAGTAAAATTCTAAATATATTATGTCATATTTTATCTACAAATAACAAACTTACTACCTCTCAATAGCTCAAAATACACCTCTTTCGAAAAAGACAAATTTCTGCCGATTCCGCTGAAACCGAGCCAAATTTGAACTACAGGTGCCTCGCAGTTTTCTCTTTATTTTTTGCAAAAATCATTTTTAGGTACCCAAGTACCTATTTCAATAGAGATACACCAAGAGTTTATCAATATTCAACACCTAGGTACGAACGGTCATGTCCCCCGTTTTGACCGTTTTCCGAAACCGGCTTTGAAAATTCCAGAAAATTCAAAAAAACTCGAAACGATGCAAGATCTTCGCGTGGTGTTGTTATATATGTCCTAGTATCCACCAAAAATAATAAACTTGGAATACGACAGTTTGGTTAAAAATGTGTTCACAAAAATGAGCTATCTCGTACGAAGATTCATGGCTTTCGGGCGAAATGACGGATGTTTTGGCCACACTCATGGCATAGTTTGTTTAAATGTCACCATATTCCACACAAACATGCATCTTGGAAGCACGAACAATGTTCACGAAGAAATTTTGATTTTTCTCTTAATAAAAATACCATTTTTTCATTTTCGGAGTGTCAAAAAAGGTTTTTTTTTGTGAAGCAACTACCAAAAATATGTTAGAGAGATGCACCAAATAAAATTATGAAGTTATTATACCACATTTCATGTTCAGAGATACACCAAGATATTATTGTAAATAATTTTACAAATTTTACAAAATTGGTTTCGGTCAATTTGAAGGTGAAATTCAAATTATATAAATGTAAACAGGAATAAAAAAAGTTAATATCTAGCCCAACCCAACTAGCTGTGAGAACCTGCTCCAGCACTAGCTACACAGGCCAAATTTCGGCCCATGCGAAGTGGGAATCATTCCCCCCAACCGCCCCGAGAAAAAAAAAATCGGCCCATGCGAAGAGGGAAGCAGCCCAACTAGTTTCGGTTTTTCCTTAAGTAGGCCAAAGGGTGTAAACGGACAAAAAACGTTAGTTGGCCTAGTGGTTGTGGTGCTTGTATGTGTGCTCGAGGTGCAGGGTTCGAGTCCCTCTACCCACAACATTTTTGGGCGAATATTCATAGGTGAGCTTGAGGCCACGTAGCTTCGATTTTTCCTTAAGTAGGCCGAATGGTGTAAATGGACAGCAACCGTGAGTTGGCCTAGTGGTTGTGGTGCTTGTATGTGTGCTCGAGGTGCAGGTTCGAGTCCCTCTACCCGCAACCTTTTTTGGCGAATATTCGTAGGTGGCCACGTAGCTTCGATAAGTTCGCCGAATGGTGTGAATGGACAGCAACCGTGAGTTGGCCTAGTGGTTGTCTTGCTCGTATGTGTGCTCGAGGTGCAGGGTTCGAGTCCCTCTACCCGCACAACATTATTTTGGCGCAAAAAAAAAAAACTAACTTCAGGCCACGTCAGGTGCAAACGTAGGTGTAGTTTGTGGGGCTGGCCCCACATGTCATTGGTAGGCAAGTGAAGCTATGGATTGACACATAAGCAAGTAAATGACAACTGAACATTACACGTTGGCAAAAATTGATGAGGTGGTCATCCAGATCAAATAAATGTGTATACGTTGCAGCGTCATGACGATTTATATTCGTCGTAATCTGTTAAAAAATAAAGCTTCGGATCACACGCACCGTTTATGACGATCTCATCTTATATGGGTACGACGTTTTTAACTCAAATCGTCGTTATTTTACAGGGTTTTTATCCCCTCAAACAACTTACGACGATCTTGTTTGAAATCGTCACAACTCTATGACGATTTCGTTCACCGTCGTTACGAGAACGTCATGTATCAACACATTTCTTGTAGTGACCTCTCTCTCCTAAGGATGCTACGGAGTATCGCAGTATTGTTGGCGGTCTGCAATACTTGACACTTACCAGACCGGACATATCCTATGCGGTAAACCGTGTCTGTCAGTACCTACACTCTCCTACAGATTCTCACTGGTCCGCTGTGAAACGCATCTTGCGTTATGTTCGCCATACTGGCTCTTATGGTATTCGGCTATGCTCTTCTTCTTCTGGATTGTTATCTGCTTTCTCTGACGCTGATTGGGCTGGTAATCCTGATGATCGGCGATCCACGGGGGGATATGCCGTGTTCTTTGGTCCCAATTTGATCGTCTGGAGTGCTCGCAAGCAAGCCACAGTGTCTCGAAGCAGTACTGAAGCTGAATACAAAGCTGTTGCTAATGCTACAGCTGAACTCATCTGGGTACAGTCACTACTACGAGAGTTACGTGTCACACAAACTCAACCTCCTGTTCTTTGGTGTGATAATATTGGTGCGACATACTTGTCCTCCAATCCAGTGTTCCATGCTAGGACGAAACACATCGAGGTTGACTATCACTTTGTGAGAGAACGTGTTGCACAGAAACTTCTCCACATCAAGTTTATATCTTCTAAAGATCAACTGGCGGACATCTTCACCAAGCCTTTATCCCTGCCGTTGTTTCAAGGCTGTAGACGCAATCTTAACCTGTTGGATGTTCGATGACGTGGTTAAGATTGAGGGAGGGTGTTAGACTCACGTATTGTATAACCCTGTATGTAACTCTGTTCTGTATATAAATATAGCCAACGCTGACCCTAAGGGGTATCCAGCGTAACCCCCCAAACCCTTGTTTTACATGGCCGGCCTCTTGTAAGTCGACTGGAAGTTTTTGCAGAAGTCACGGTGCAGGTCGTCCCACGATGCGTAACAAGATCTTGGCCTCCTTTCCAGCCAGCTGCGGGCTGCGCCTGTGAGATGTAGATTGGGATATTGCAAAGCCGTGTTCTTGTTCCCACGCTGGAACTTTACTACCGTGAGGTAATCGTTCAGCCACTGAGAAGGCTCGAGTGAGCCGTCGTACTTTATCACTTCTGTGCTGAGCTTAAATCTTTTGGGTAGGGGTGCTTCGCGGATGCTGCGGGCAAAACAGAGCGCTCCGCAAGTTTCGTCATCCGAAGAGCCGGACGAAGAGCGTTCGCGATATCGCGATGCCCTTGCCTTGTCCACCTTATTTTGTGCGATGTCCGATCGCGCGTCGTATCCTGGTTGGTCGCGGTCGGTGTCCTTCCTCGGTTCCTTGCTTCGTTTTCGCAAGCGGCTGCTGTTGCGTCTCGAGCTTTTGTCCCTCGAGCTGCCATCGCTGCTGCTTCGACTATCGTCGCGACGTCGAGCTTCTTTTCCCCGACCACGATGTGGCGATTTTTCCCTTCTTGGCGAAGAGCTCCTACGCCCGCGGGACTTCTCTCTTTCTTTCTCCTATTTTTCCTTCTCCAGCTGCTCTGCAGCTTTCTTGCGGTCGTAGGAGGCGAGTCTTGCGGCTGCCAGTCCTAGCCCTTTGCGTACTTGTTTGTACTGCTCTGCCCGAGGGTCGCTTTCTGTCGGCTGGTTCATTTGCATGTAAGTTGTCGCGGCCAGGGCCGCGGCGGCAGGGGTTTGCGGGTAGACGTTCCCGTCATCATCGACTCGCATGAGGGAGGGCGTGATCGACCTGCTGGTCCCGCCCAAGGACTCAATATCCCTGGATGTTGATGCATATCCCTTCCTCGCGGGTCGGGTACCGACCGAGGGTGCCAGGGACTGCTCAGCTCGTCGTTGACTCCATTCATCCGCCGCTCTTCTTCGACGGGCGAGATCTATCCGCGCATCCTTGATGGTCGCGGCTGCTCTTACGAGATGATAATGGTAGGCAACCATATCCTCGTGTGGCGAGTCTGCTGCGGGTGGCTTGCTCGTCCGCATAGCCTCCTTGGCGCGATCCCAAGCTTCTCGCGAGACGCCGATTATGGCGCGTTCTGCTGCACTATGTTCTGTTTCCGGGGGTTGCTCCGATCCTGCCTTGCAGACTTGAGCCATTCGTGGCCCGTGCGTCCTAGGCGTAGATCGGAAGGTTCTTTGGAGTCGAGAGGGTTCATCTGTTGAGAGGGTATGGTAGTCGTTTGTATTGAAGCGGACGGACTTGCCGCTTTTCTCCAGATGAAGGCGCGAGTCGACGGCTCCTGATTCAGATCCTAATTCTTCCGGGAAGTGGAGGATTCCATCCCTATCGGTCACGAACTTCAGGCTCCCGAACGTCAGAGTGACGCTCCTCTCCAGATCGTCGAATACCGGGCGCGATTCCGGCGAATGAGGGGTGACCACGACAGATCCGATCCGTATAGGATTGTTCGGAGCCGTAGTCGAGGGTTTCCAGCGAGAGTTGGTTGTCGATAAAGCCGAAGATGCCGGTGATCCAGCGCCCGCCGTTCCCACAGACGGCGCCAATTGTCGAATCCGCTGTTCGGCAAATCCCTCAGGTGACCCTATCGGGTTTTGAGTAGGAGAACCCATGAGCGCTGGTGGCGATCATCGGCTAAACAGGGGGCAAGATTTACCCAGGTTCGGGCCCTCGTAGAGGTAAAACCCTTACTCCTGACACTGTCGATCTGTATTAATCGAGTAGATTGGTTATAATGGTGGTGGCTCGATTTGAGAGTATGATCTCAAGCTCAAGGCTCTGGTGTTGCGGTGTTGCTTGGTCCTCTACCGGTGGCTCTCCTGGCCTTATATAGGTGGCCAGGTCTCAAACCCTACCCGGAGAGGACTCGAACTCTAACCTTAGGTCGGTTACAGGTTTCCTAACCTATCCCGCAAGACAGTGCGGGTGGGCTTCGTGTGGGCCTTCTGGAATACTTCAAGGGCTCCTCTTCTTGGGCCTTGACCATGGGCCTGAGACGGGGTGTCCTTACCCGCAGGGTCTAGGATCTATGTCTTCGTCACTCTCTCCCACGCTCCGCGTGGTTTCCAAAAACAACTGAATCGTGCGCGCGCACCTGTCCGCTGCACTTTCTCCGCCTCGATGCCGCATCTAGACGCCGCTGCCGCTCCCCTCCTCTCCTTCGCTGACGCCGCCCCGTCCCCACGACCCCATCAATCTCACACCATCCGCGACACCGATGCCGCCGTCCTCGACATCAATGCTGCTTTGCCCCTTCCCCGACGCCGTGAGTGTCACATTTTCTGTATTTGTTAGATTTAGTGTTATATTTAGATGTTAATTAGATTATTAGATTTACATGTTAATGCATGAACATTTTTATATATTGAAATCAATTGACATTTTTATTCTGGAACAATGAAAGTTTCGTTTGGACGACACAATAATTTCCTTTTCATAGCATGAGCAATTTTTTTAAATATTTTAACAAAATAGGATCATTTTACGGAGGTGTGTGAAAATTATTTTTTTAAACACTTCAGATGAACATTTTTTAGAAATGTCTGCACTTTTCTCACATGCATATTTGTAGCATAAATAAGTTATATATTAAAATGACTTTAACATGAACAATATTTTCTGGAAGCTTGTTCCGTTGAGCCCTCCAAAACGCCGGGCACCCTGTCAGATAGCTGGCGCGAGAACGTGCGCCAGAGACCATGGGGAGGGCATATCTAAAGGCGAGGCGGAGGGGCTGCTGCATCAAGGAGGCCGTGTCCATCTCCGGGGCCGACCACAATCTGCCCAAGGAAGTCCTCGAGGCTTCTCTCACCTCCGGCGAATCTGAATGTCGTCGTCGCCGCCGCAAAAACCAAGACGCATTGGAGATCAGCATTGCAGTCTGCGCACAGGAGCCAGCGAAGAAGAAGGCCTAGGAGGACAAAGCTCGCCACCACCATGAGGACCAGGCCAGGCTACTTGCCGGGAAGCCGCTGGTCGGCATCGATGAAAGCTCGGACGAGGACGAGTAAGCCGTATTCTCCAAACACTTCAAGGGGGAAGCCAATTCCGGCGGCGGCAGTGGAGATTTCAAGGGAAAGGGCAAAGGTCTGAAGTGGCCCTAACTAGTTTAATTTTATTTTTATTAGAAGTATATGTCAATATGATGAACTAGTATGAACTATTAGTGTGTCTGGACGTTGTCTATGTCTAATGATCGTTGTTGCATGAATTGTATGGTTTTGGGGCTAGCTATTTGGGTTGAATGGCCGTTTTTTCGTTCTGCCCGATCAGTGTCCGCAGACACGCCTGGCACTTTGGGGTCCGTTTTTAGGTTCAGTGGCTAGAGATGCTCTTAGTTTTGTTTATATGACTCAAAAAAATTATTTTCTGTTTATAACCGAAAGTTCTTGATATTCTTGAGAAGAGGGAATGGTGGAATGCATATTGCGTATAGGGGACAAAGTATGAGCAAACATGATTTATGTTGATGAATTGTTGCATCTTTGTCTCTCAATTTTTGGCTAAGTCATTCGGAGTGATCTGGTACGGTTATTTTTTTTTTCGAGGGTATGCAATTGCATACCTGATTTTTATAGAAGGAAAGAGGTAATGATACAAGTATTAACGACAGCAACGGTTACAGGCAACCTAGCTGTCGAACAAACTCCACCCAACACCTAAGGGACTACTCGCTAAGTAAAACTCCGACTCCCGCTCCAGCCTGGTCCCATCTCTTCAACTCCTCAAGAATTCTCCCTACCAGGGCTTCCTCATCGCAAAACTGCCGGTCATTGTGAAACACCCTTGCATTACGTTGTTTCCAAATCGACCAGGTAATAAGGGTTATCAAGGTGTCCACCTGTTTTCTCTGTTTGCCTCTAAATCTTTCCCTGACTGTCAACCACCAGTTCTCAAGCGTATCTGTCACAGTCGGGATAGCGATCTGGACACGCAAACGGGAAACACATCTCCACCAAACCTGCCTCGTGAACACACACTGCACCAGGATATGATCCGTTGTCTCACTTTCCTGCAGGAACAATGTGCAGACTCCCGGATGGTCCTGCAACCCATGCCTAGCTCTCCTGTCAGAAGTCCAAATTCTGTACTGGAGGGCAAGCCACAAGAAAATCTTGCACTTGGCAGGCGCCCAACACTTCCAGACTCCATCGGCAAGGGGGAAAGGAATTTGCCCTTGCAGAAGCGCTTTGTATGTGGATCTCGCAGTGTAAATCCCAGCAGCCGCAGCAGGCCACTCAAACTCATCCTCCCCCGTGCTCTCTCGTGGGACCTCTCGGATTGCCAGCCAAAGCCTGACACACTGAGCAAACATGTTATCCGACCAGGCTCCTCTAATGTCCAAGATCCAATGATTCTCCCTCAGACTCTCTTCCACCGTCCTTCTGTTTGCCGTCCTAGTGTTGACGGCTGCCCGGAGGATAGGGGCTAATTCCTGAACTGTCCGCCCTCCAATCCACCTGTCCTTCCAGAAGAAGGTCCTCCTCCCATCCCCAATCCTAATGCGAACAAGACTGTTGAACACATCAGCTGCCAACGTGTCCTTCATCATTGGCAATCCAGACCATGGTCTGGTAGCATCCGTCCTCCTGAGCCACTCCCATCTAACACGAAGGGCCAAACCCTGCATCTCAAGGTTCTTAATGCCAAGGCCCCCAAGGCGGTAAGGTTTGCAAACATTCTCCCAGGCCACCAGACACTGCCCCCCATTTGCATGTTCTGACCCGGCCCACAGAAGCCCTCTCATCCACTTATTAATCTCCTCAAGGAGCCAACTAGGAGCCTCTGCAACAAGCAGCTGGTGCACCGGCCTCGCTGCTACTACTGCCTTGACGAGCGTCAGTCTCCCTGCCCTAGCAATCATACCACTCTGCCAAGCCGGAACACACCGAAGAACCTGATCCAACAGGGGCTGCCACTCACTCTTGGTCAAAGGCCTCAGAGCTAGTTGAAGGCCAAGGTATTTTATTGGGAAACTAGTAATACTGCAGCCCAGGGCCTGTGCAACCAGGCGCTCATCGCCATCCTCACCCCGGATGATGGTTGCCGAAGTCTTAGCATAATTGACCTTCAGGCCTGAGGCTTCTCCAAACAACTGTAGAATACTTCGGGCGACTGCCAAATCCATAGAAGTAGGTTTAGCAAAGATCACCACATCATCTGCGTAGATCGACACTCTCTGCATCGCCGAACAACCAACCAATGGGGAAAACAGTCCTGCCTCAACTGCTTTAGCAACTGTGAGCGAGAGAACCTCCATGGCAAGCACAAAAAGCATAGGGGAAATGGGGTCCCCTTGCCTCAAACCTCGAACGTGGGAGATCCTCTTGCCACAAACCCCATTGACTACCACCTTTGTACTTGCAGAACGAAGCAGGATAGACAGAGCTCCACACCACCAGTCACTAAAGCCTTTCTGTCGAAGCACCTCCAGCAAGAAAGGCCAAGAGAGAGAATCAAAAGCCTTTGAGATATCCAGTTTCAACAGAACTCCCTTCTCCCTCCGTGTGTTTATTTTCCTGGCTAGCTGACGAACCAAGATGAAATTGTCGTGGAGGCTCCTGCCCTTGATAAAGGCAGACTGATTTGCACTCACTAAATCTCCAAGCCTGGCTCTTAAACGATTGGCCAGAAGTTTTGAGAACAGTTTGGAGAAACTATGCACAAGGCTGATGGGTCTGAAACGGTTATCAAACGCACATTCAGTAGCAATTTAAGGAAGGCGGATTCTAGAGAAGAAGGAATCTGCAATCTCCGTCCACTTTTATAAAGCATTTCTAGTATGTTTGTGGTCAAAAATGAAATGGCAATGTAGTGTGACTTATAAAATTGGAAAGAGGGAGTAACATGTTACATTCATGCCCCACATGGATGATTACCATCAGAAATATATATATTGGCGTTCATATTTGCCAAGGTATGCAAAAATATCTTCAACGACACATTGATTACATGGCAGAATATCGATATAACTAGATAAATGACATGTAGTATATAAAACATGTCGATCTCAAGCACAGAAACCGGGAAGAAAAGCATGCTAGCATTTTTGGGCCAGGTATGCCCCGGGCATATTTGACGCACTACCGGAGGCGGAGCATGAGGTGAATCGTCGCCTCAGCCGGGACGCCCTGGTCCTTTAGGGTACGATCATCCCGCAGCGAACCCGCCCTGCCGAAAATGAGCATTTGCTCGCTGACGGGGGCGCCCATGATATCCTCCAGCTGGGCCTTGACGCTCTCGACGGTGTCAGACTCCTCGACACAGAGGGTCCTGGTCTTCGCGGTGGGCCCTTTAACGAAGATATGCATCGTCTTCCTCCTCTTGCGGCGCCGCAGATCGAGGTGAAGAACGGATTCGTCCTTGATGTCGTAGTCGGCCAGAGTGCGTGTGTCGTCGAGCTCCTCCTCGCCAAAGACGAGGCGCTCCTGATCATGAATCTTCGCCTTGACGACGTTGATGGTGTCCGATGGATCCACCTTGACGGCCATCATCTCGCCGGCCACGGTCTTGACAAAGATCTTCATCTGTTGAATGAAAGCACTGATTGTGAGCAATTAGAAGACTAAAAATATCGAAATTTTCACCGCGTCTTCTACTACTTAACGCCCGCAATTGCACAAAGACTAAACATGGGTGGGTGGATACAAAACAAACCTTTTCCAAGAAATCTCGCCTTTCATAAGACGTTAACCAAGAAGCACTGGTCTTATCAGCTACCCCAAATTAACCGATCTACGTATGATCCATGGATGGTAATCAAGTAACCTACCATGCATGGGGATGAAACAGCTCGCGTGTCTTACCTTGAACTCGATCGATCACGGAGAAGCAGTGGTAAACCAATGGTTTTGTTCGCTCGAGATCGATCCACACGTGATAGCTGGGGATCGATGTGCTTATATATATCGCCATGTAGGGTAGGGTATATGCAGTGGTAATCTGGTTCCTTCCAAGGCACGGCGCATGATGGGTTTTTTTTTTCTTTTTGAGAAATGCGCATGATGGTTTATGCTGGACGGAACCTGGATGGCCATGCAAATGCAAGGCATCCTGCCGTAGAGTAATGGGTCGCCCGCACGGCCCATTAAAATAAGAAAGACATGCATTATGTAATGGATCCGGCCGTGCCTGCGCCCAGTGAAAGGTTCAGGCCATGCAGAGGATTTGATTTGTTTCGTTGCACTTCCAGCGAAAAAATATGTTTTTTTTTTCTTTATCGTTGCAATGATAATTTATTCTACGGAAGTTTTAATTTAAGTCCTGATTTCAAATTGTTCAAGTGATGACATTTTGTTACAAACTCCTTTTTTTCTGACATCTTGGTTACAAACTCTATCTATTGCCACGAAAGGTCACAACAAAATGTGGTCATCGCTGCACATGTAGCGAATTACTCCATCTGTATCAAAATTTAAGATGTTTTGCCGTTTTCTAGACAAAACGTATCTAGACATGGTTTAGTGTGTACATTCATATGTATCTTACACTAAAACATGTCTAGATACGTATTGTCTAGAAAACGCTAAAATATCTTACATTTCGATATAGAGGGAGTAGTAGTGAACCGAGTAAGTTCAGTAGAGGTAATATATCTACGGTCCGAAACTTATATATGAAGTATGTCCAGTTTTTTGAAACAACACAACAACATATCATCATGTTGTTAAAGGAAAATCACGTAACCCTATCGAGGTCTACACATCATCAAGGGAGTATGTTGCTTTAACCAGATGGTGCGGAAGGCAAGTCTCTCTCCGTTATTAAGTCTTCCGCACCCTAACCTACCCTATGGGACAGCTGTCCTCTGCTCTCCACGACAACATCTATCGTATGGGTGTCTCTCTGTTCCGTTCATCCTCCAGCTCTCCCTCCACCAACTACTGACTTATTGCTCTCCGTTCATTGAGGAATAAACCCCAACTCACTACCTTGACTGCCCTGCGGGGCAGAGCTAATAATTATAAACCTTCGATCGGGCCCACGTAGGGTTTGCTTTCCGACAACACTGAATCGATCGCCAAGTGCAACCTACTTCGGGTAGGCAGCACTTGTCTCCCTCTGCTTTATGAACTAGTTTTTAAGCCGGAAGCAGCTGCTATTTTGTGCAGCTGCTTCCCCGGACGAATGGTTTCGGCCGAACACTGTAGTATTTTATAAACCTGCGGCCGGGCCCTCGTAGGGTTTCCTTTCAGCCGGCCCCATCACCTGTTTTATTACACAATCGGTTGGGCTCAGAACTTGTTTATTTTCTACATGAGATTATGCTCTGCTGCTTTCCGGGTGCCTCTAACTTCAGTACATCCTTCCCGGGGTTATTCTAACTCATACTTTAGCTCATCCAGTCCCTTCCTCCGGGCACAGTCTGCACTTACCGAACACTATTGTTGCTATTGGGCAACACTTCCAGTCAAGGAACCTCTCGAGAAAGACAAGGAGGTCATGAAGGAGCTAGAGGGGAAACGTGTGGAGGTAGAAAAAAAATATTGTATTCAATGTGATAAACCAGGGTGTCCATTTTTTTAAAAAAAATCTAGGGTCTTTTTCAAAAGGGAGGATCGAGCAAATATTTTGGCCCACTCTATATTAATATATAAAACTACATGGCCAAACGATACAATCTATTAGAGAAGCCTTCAAGAGCTAAAAGATACAATCTGATACTGGCAAAGCGTGTTGAGAACCCCAAGAGGATGGTGTGATGAGCACAGCGGTAGGAATTTCCCCTAAGTTAAGAACCAAGGTTATCAATCCAGCAGGAGAAAGAGGATCTTCGGAAGGTTGATGCCACAAACGATGGTGATGGCGCCTCACCGGTGTCAGCAACTACGCAGAACCTGCACACAACACAACAAAAATACTTTGTCCCAACGGTACATTGAGTTTGTCAATCTCACCGGTCTTGCCGAAAATAAAGATTAAACGTATAGTGTGAAAAATGGTGTATGCTTGCAGTAAGTAAAGAAAAGCAGGAAATTGTAGAGGTTTGTTTAACAGTGTAGGAAAGTGGACCGGGGTTCATAGATTAACTAGTGGTATCTCCCCATAAAAGATAGCATGCTGGGTGAACAAATTAGAGCTAGGAAATTGACAAATAGAGGTTGCACCGTAGTGCACATTCATGACATGGTGACTACTATTATATTTAGTGCGGGCATTACAACAATATACATAGACCGTAATCGAACTGCATCTATGACTAATAATCCAACCTCAGGTTATCATCCGAACCCCCTTAGGTATTAAGTTGCAAGCAAGAGATAATCACATTAAGCAATGTGTGTAATGTAAGCAATGATTGTACACGCGGGCACTCACACCGATGTTTTCTCCCTAGTGGCAACAACACATCCTCCTCCGTCACGTTTCTGTCACTCGAGCACAAGCGAAAAGGAGGCATGAACCCACTATCGAGAATAAATACTCTCTCTTGGAGTCACTAGCAACTACTTGGCCAGAGCATCCACTAGCAATGGAAAGCATGCAAGATCACAAATAACATATGCAATAAAGACTATAATAAACTTGGCATAAGTTCAATATTCATCGGATCCCAGCAAAACACAACACATAGAGTTACATAAGAACGACCTCGATCATGTTAGGCAGCTCACGAGATCTAAACATGGAGGCATAGGAGGAGAAGACAACCATCTAGCTACTGTTATGGACCCGTAGTCCAAGTATGAACTACTCACGCATCACTTCGGAGGCAGGCATGGTGATGAAGAGGCCTCCGGTGATGATCTCCTCTCCGGCAGGGTGCCGGGAGATAGCTCCAGAACCCCCTGATCTAGGGTTGATGACGACGGCGGCTGCAGAACTTTTCGGGGATATTTAATCACGTGTTTAGGGTTTTCCATGGCAGGGGCCCCCTGTGGCCCCTCTCCGGGTCTCTTCGGGACTCCGTGGAACCTTCGGGGATTCTAAGACTTCCGGGCTTCGAATTTTCCAGTTCTAAGAATATTTCCAGAACAACTTTTCTGAAACTAAAAACAGCAGAAAACATGGAACTGGCTCTGTGGCATCTTGTCAATAGGTTAGTGATGCATGTAAAATGCATACATGAACTTTGCATGTTATTACTTGTTTTTTTCTACATATTAGAAACTTATATTCATGTTTTATAATGATTTGGGGGATTTTCTAAACAATCCCCCTTCTTTTTGTTCTAACCACGTTTTTCCAGAAAACGTACTTTTTAGTGTTTCAGACTTTCCGGGAGCTTCGGGACTCCAAAAAGGGCAAGGCCAAAGAGCACGGTTCAGAATTTTCGAGACGAAGATCATGGGCCAAAGTAGAGGGCCAAAAGGCCAACCAGGTGGAAAAGAGGACCCTCCACGCGGCCAGATTCCTTGGCCGCGTGTGGGGCCCCCTTTTTGCCCCTGTGGCTCCGATGCCGTCGATCTTTCTTCTCCCGAGTGTGTCGTGACCTAAAAACGACTATATAAAGGGTCCCCTGGCCTTTTCAAGAAGGAGGCGTTGCCGAGAGACAAAACCACGAAACAGAGAGACAGAAGGCTGCCACCGGAGAAGATCGGAGGGGGGAAACGCCGCCGAGATCACCCCCGGAGGGCTCCACCCCCCTCCGGCGTGTTCATCATCAACATCTACAGCAAGATCAGCTCCATCTATCCACTGTAATCTCTTGGCAAACACGATGTATGATCCAATACTATATTCCCTTGATGTATTGTGTCTCCCCGTCTATGTTTGAGTAGTGAATTGTTCTTGGCAATGGTGAAATAGTTTTTTGATTGGTTGCATACAAGTTTGTTATCTTCTATGATTGTCTTTATGTACAATATATGAGTGCACGCATATGTTGGGGAATGCATGTAAGGTGATCACCGGTAGCATAATGGAGCGGTGGTGACTTGGGAGTGACAGTAACCTGAGACCGAGCCACAAAGTTAAGTTATTGGGGGATATATATAGGGGACCTTAGAACGTAAGGCTATGGTGGGACTTTATGTGTTAATCAATCTTGTGCAGTCATTTACTTGGCCACATGATCCATCATAAGGGGTTGTAGATCATTTACTTGACTATACCTATTCATGGCTCCTTCCTAGAAGAAACAACTAAGACTAAAACATGTGCTTCACTAATTGTGACAACCACACGAACGAAACACCTATTGCTAGAACACTTGCTCCCTTGAGATACTTGAGATATTTGCTGCTTGCTACTTGTGAAAATTGCATAGAAACTTGCTTTAGAAACTTGCTCTAAGATTACTTGCATTTTAAACTTGCTTCACTAGTTACTAGACAAACCACACTCCACGTCACTTGCTTTTAATTACTTAGTTCCTTTTAGTCAAACTTATTGCTTTGCATAAACAGCCATATAAGAGGGTTATAGGGCTTTAGAGAATAGATAGGTTACCTTCAGCTCCTCGTGGGTTCGACACTCAAATACTTATCGAAAGGTACTACAATTGATCTCCTGCACTTGGGAGTCATCAAGCACTTTTCTGGTGCCGTTGCCGGGGAGGGTTGTGCTAAGCTTTTATTCCTGTTTGCATTGCATACTAACATATAAACCTAAAACACAAAAAAAATTATAAAATGGAAAACAACCAAACAATGTTAGAACTGTATAATATCTACCTTGAATTAGGACATGAAGTGTTTGAGGAGAAATTGAAAAATTATTTGCACAACAATCATATTTGTGGTAGTACTAATTCTTTGAACACCTTTGTTGCTAAGGAAAACCTTGAGCTTGGGGAAGTTTGTCTTGATGAATATGATATTTTTAGCCCCCCTACTATTGAGGATAAAAATGATATACTTGCTGATTCTATGGAAAGTTTTAAGCTTGGGGAAGTTGGTTTTGATGAGCATGATATTTCTATTTCCCCAAGCTTGGAGGAGAAAATTCACTTTGATGATACTATGCCTCCTATATATGATGATTGCAATGAAAATTATGAATGTTTAACTCCCACTATCACTAATGAGGATTTTACTTATGTGGAGAGTAGTGATTCTTTTATGCATGTGGCTCATGATAAGAATGTTTTATGTGATATTCATATTGTGGAATCTATTCATGATGCTACTGAAAATTATTATGAGAGAGGGAAACATGGTTACACATATTTCAACAATATTAAGTTTCCCCTCTTTATGCTGAAAGTATTGAAGTTGCACTTGATCTACGTTTCTATGCTTGCTATTATGTGCTTCTTTTATTTGTTTCATTACAAAATGCCAATGCATAGGAAATGGGTTAGACTTAAAAATAAATTGTTTAATATTTTTTGGTGTGTTCCTTATGCTTTAATTTTCTATTCGGTTTGAGCACACATTTATGTCTTTACAACATGTAAAATGCCTTTATCTACTGTTATGTATCATTTAGTTTAATATTTTCATTTTTTTTTAAATTTGGGAAAGTAAACGCGAAGGATGAGTAATGGAGAAGTTGGGGTCGACCTTGAACATGTGTTGTTCATGCCAATGAAACCATTGCAAATTCTCTATCATTAAAACTTTTTCCAAAGCTAAAAACAATAAAAATATTAGTTCACTACTGTAACATCACATTTCTGTCTTATTTCTCATCTTAAATGTCAAGAATAATCTTATATAAGAGATAGGATTAAACAATAGTAATTAGCTGTCAAGAAAACAGATTACTGAACTTCACTGCGAAAAATGTTTAAAATCACAGAAATGGAATTTTGACCTGGTAATTTACGAAAGCAATATTTAGTTATCACTACTTATTTCATTAGTTTTAAGTTTTCTGATTTGAGCAACTTAAGTGCCTCTAAAAATTCACTCTTTACGGGGTGTTCAGTTTTTGGCAGATTATGTCTTTATTTTGCATTGCTCTCATTACTTGTGTTTTGTGTGGTTCTTTTGATCAAAGAGCAATGCACAACTGTAGTAAAAGTAGTTAATATTTAGAATAAACTCATGATGTGTCTTTTTTGTACCTATGTGGATTTTATTTATGGAGGCACTAACCCCTCTAATCAAGTTTTATGTTGAGATTTGTGTAAGAAGAATTTTTCAGGAGAAAGAGT
The DNA here is from genome assembly GCA_028641055.1 of Alopecurus myosuroides. Taxonomy (NCBI): domain Eukaryota; kingdom Viridiplantae; phylum Streptophyta; class Magnoliopsida; order Poales; family Poaceae; genus Alopecurus; species Alopecurus myosuroides. The sequence goes on along the minus strand of CM054061.1, from coordinate 15,797,437 downwards.
TGAGTGAGATGAACAAAGATCAAGAGGGACAACCAATCAAGCTTGGGGATGTACCCCTGGGCTCAACCTACATGTATCAAATAAGTACAAGAATCCAAGCTTGGGGATGCCGAGCCACCTCACTCCAACCATCATGATGTTAAGTAAGTAAAGCCTAGCTATATGGCTATAAAGAAAGCGCTTTACGGGAGGCAACCCGGTTGTTTTTGTTTGGATTTTCCTAGTGTCCTATTTCTGTCTCAAGAGATTAGTTTTTTTTGTTTTAATTCTGGAGTTTTCAATAAAGAGTCAAGTCAAACCCATTTGGACTTGTAAGTTGCTATCCTAGTGCATGAAATTTCTGTTTCAGCACGAGTCTGCTTACCGTATGATTTTACGTTTTTTATTGGTATGTCGGATTGAGCTAAATTTCTTTGTATGTTCTTCAAATTGTCGTCCTCTGTAAGCACAAAAATTGGCTTAATGTTTTGACGAGTCTAGCTTAGGGAAAAACGTTCGTTTTGCTGCTGTTGCTTTTCTGGACAGATTCTGCCTTGTTTTGTTTTATGCACTCTTTGGGCTTGGGAATCGAATTTCCATGATTCTTTCAAGCAAGAGAGTGAACATACAACATAATTAACCTTATTGTCTATCTATTGGATCATTTTATTTGTAATGTTGCACAGCAAGCATGTGATTTGTTTGTCCTTGCTAATCTCACCCCATAGAAAAAGAATGGGAGAAACATGTTTTGTGAAGTTTTTTTTCCACAGGGAATAGAGGAGCTGCGCCTCAAGACATCCAAGAATTGTGAAAGCCATAAGCTTGGGGATGTGATGAACACCCCACTGGAGCTACACTCTTTTGGTTAGCACACGTCTAGTTTCTGTTTTTCTAAGCAACGCATTTATCGTAGAGACTTGAAGCGTCTAGTTTTTGTTTTTATTTTTGTTTTGATAAGACCACACCCATCATTTTATATGAGATTGAGCTACTGGAGTTTGGGGTTGGAATGTATTGGATGCTAGTATTATGACTTGGAATAGGGATGACATGGTTGATTTGAAGAGCTACATATGTTTGCATGATTTATAGGCTTTTTATGTGTAGAAATTTGCAATAATGTTGTCTTGAGCTATCTCTTATTCATGTCCTTGATGTTAATTGCTGGTTTATTTAGTTTTTCATGAAATTAGTAGTTCTATGGACATATGCATGCATAGTAGCTGGTCAACTATCTCCCTCTTGCTAGCCAAAAATTTAAAAATTCCAACAAGTAAAAACTTGTTTCCAACACTCCTTAGCCAAGTATTTCCAGTGAGTCCACCATATCTTCCCATTAGCTTCATTGCTATTCCAAGTATGTTCACCATGTTATTGTGTTATTTATGTTCTCAATTAAGATATTCACTTTATTAATTTTCATGGGTTGAACTTGGGATAGGACTCTCACAAACTTTTGAAGGCACACTTTACTTTTTATGCATCTAATAAACATGACCCAATAATGGGAGCCACAAGTTTTGCGTTTGACAAGTGTGTGGTTGGGAGCTAGCTATAAACGTGTATCACCGGAAAGCTTTCAACATTGCACAAAAATTTACATTTGTTTGATATCATGTACTTTTGTTTTTGGACTCCTGCCATGCCAAAATGAAATAGAGGAATAGTAAGTTTTGATGAGTAAGTATCTATATGACTAGAGAAACGCATTGGGCCGCTAACCCAAGCCATGCTTTATCGTGATGGAAATTTACTTACAGCTTGAGTGACTCTACAACACATCCTACAATAAAATAAGAAGCTATGCATAATAGTGAATGCAAATAAAAAGGATGATGAGTCTACTCCGTTTGTTTGTCTTGTCATTGTGACATGGGCTTGTTTCCATGTCATGGGGCAAGAGGTACCTCTTTGCGGTTCTCTATGATGTCATTAATACTTATTATGACTGTACAAAGCTTATTAGGAATCTTAAGTTGAGTAATCATGGAATAGGTTTTCACACTCACGGGGCATGAGGCTTTCAACCACCTTGTCATTCACATTACTTCAACATTCACCATTTAAGATGCTAGTGATAAAGGGGCAATGAGAGTCCTAGATCAATGGATACCACATTTCAATTAGTAATTTTAGTTGAATAATTTAGAGGCTAAATAAGACTTGATCATGTTTTACCTCTACTCAATTTTCTTCAAAGTGTCCACCATATTTTCTATTTTCCATTATGTTATTCTTTGACCAATATAGGATTTTATTTTTCATTTTGTGTATGCATTTGGTCCATAGTGCTTTTATTTCATTATACACTTTGTGAACTTTCATGAAGCATCTTTGCTTGCATATTTGATATTTCTTACAACATGAACTGTATATTGCTACTCATTTCTAGTATTAATCATTTGATTAAATGTAGCATGAATAATCCTCCTTGATATCCCATGATTGTTTCAATATGCAAAGTCCATGTTAGTTTTATCACCTTCATACTCGAGGACGAGCATGGGTTAAGCTTGGGGATGTTGATGCATGTAAAATGCATACATGAACTTTGCATGTTATTACTTGTTTTTCCTACATATTAGCAACTTATATTCATGTTTTACAATGATTTGGGGGATTTTCTAAACAATCCCCCTTCTTTTGGTTCTAACCCTGTTTTTCCAGAAAACGTACTTTTTAGTGTTTCAGAATTTTCGGGAGCTTCGGGACTCCAAAAAGGGCAAGGCCAAAGAGAACGATTCACAATTTTTGAGACGAAGACCATGGGCCAAAGTAGAGGGCCAAAAGGCCAACCAGGTGGAAAAGAGGACCCTCCACGCGGTCAGATTCCTTGGCCGCGTGTGGGGCCCCCTTTTTGCCCCCGTGGCTCCGATGCCGTCGATCTTTCTTCTCCCGAGTGTCTCGTGACCTAAAAACGACTATATAAAGGGTCCCCTGGCCTTTTCGAGAAGTAGGCGGCGCCGAGAGACGAAACCACAAAACAGAGAGACAGAAGGCTGCCGCCGGAGAAGATCGGAGGGGGGAAACGCCGCCAGGATCACCCCCGGAGGGCTCCACCCCCTCCGGCGTGTTCATCATCAACATCTACAGCAAGATCAGCTCCATCTCTCCACTGTAATCTCTTGGCAAACACGATGTATGATCCAATACTATATTCCCTTGATGTATTGTGTCTCCCCGTCTATGTTTGAGTAGTGAATTATTCTTGGCAATGGTGAAATAGTTCGTTGATTGGTTGCATACAAGTTTGTTATCTTCTATGATTGTCTTTATGTACAATATATGAGTGCACGCATATGTTGGGCAATGCATGTAAGCTGATCACCGGTAGCCTAATGGAGTGGTGGTGACTTGGGAGTGACATTAACCTGAGACCGAGCCACAAAGTTAAGTTATTGGGGGATATATATAGGGGACCTTAGAACGTAAGGCTATGGTGGTACTTTATGTTTTAATCAATCTTGTGCAGTCATTTACTTGGCCACATGATCCATCATAAGGGGTTGTAGATCATTTACTTGACTATACCTATTCATGGCTCCTTCATAGAAGAAACAACTAAGACTAAAACATGTGCTTCACTAATTGTGACAACCACACGAACGAAACACCTATTGCTAGAACACTTGCTCCCTTGAGATACTTGAGATATTTGCTGCTTGCTACTTGTGAAACTTGCATAGAAACTTGCTTTAGAAACTTTCTCTAGGATTACTTGCATTTTAAACTTGCTTCACTAGTTACTAGACAAACCACACTCCACGTCGCTTGCTTTTAATTAGTTAGTTCCCTTTAGTCAAACTTATTGCTTTGCATAAACAGCCATATAAGAGGGTTATAGGGCTTTAGAGAATAGATAGGTTACCTCCAGCTCCTCGTGGATTCGACACTCAAATACTTATCGAAAGGTACTACAATTGATCTCCTGCACTTGGGAGTCATCAGTTAGTCCGGAAAATCGATAAAAATGACATAAAGAAGGGAGAAAACATGTAGCAATTGACATAATATCATCATGGAGCATCAGAAATTATAGATACGTTGGAGACGTATCAAGCATCCCCAAGCTTAGTTCCTACTCGTCCTCGAGTAGTAAACGATAGAACAAAATAATTTCTGAGGTGACATGCTACTAACATAAACTTTATCATAAAAATGTAAAAGCGTATGCAAACTGAGATCATAGAACTTTAAACACAAACATGATACTAGAACTTTAATAATAAAGCACATCAATCACTTTGCATCATGAGAAGTATCTCAAATAAAATATCCTGAATAACAATGCAAAGAAAGATATATGTTTGTTTCAAGTATAGAGAAAGCATGGCAAAGTGGTATTTCACTAGTACTTAAGAGTAGGGCAAAACATAAATGCCAGGACACCTTCAAAGTTCATGAGGAAGATTAGAGCAAATTATTTGAGTACAAGCAATAACACATCATGAATCAATTAATAATGTTTCTGGAACAAGTGCACATAAACTCAGAATGATAAAAATGCTCTCTCAATTGTGCATAAAGTTAGAAGATGGAGACTCAACATAAAAGTAAAAGAAAGGCCCTTCACAGAGGGAAGCAGGGATCACTCATGTGCTAGAGCTTTTTATTTTATTAAACAGAGGTATTAAAAGTTTGACACTCCTCCCATCCATCTTTCACAAACCATGGCTAACCGAATCCTCGGGTGCCTGCCAACAATCACATACCATGGAGGAGTGTATATATTTTGGGAGATGTATGCTAATATCAACGAATGGTAAACAGAAAATACAGTACGTCACAAGCCAACTAGATCCCACTAGAGAGGCTCCCATATGAAGGATGCAACTGGTATCGAAGGTCATCCCTCTTTCTCTTTTGTTTACACAATTATGCTTTGACTGATAAATCAGAGGAAAAAAAAGTGAAGAGATTTTGTGTATATTAATTTGGGGCTGGGCACCCCGCTGCCAGCTCTTCTATCATTTGGATAAGCGGGTGAAGCCACTAGTCCAGGATGTGAAATCCAATCAACAAGTGAGATCAATATGTTATATTTACGTCCTCATGAGCAAAAACATGAACACAAAGCATGAGTAAGTTTTGAAGGTTTTAAAGGTAACACATGAGAAATTTACTTGGAGTGGCAGTTAAATACCACATGTAGGTAGGTATGGTGGACACAATGGGAAAATTTTGGTTTTAGGGAGTTGGATGCACGAGTAGAATTCCATACTCAGTACAGGTGGAGGCTAGCAAAAGACTGGGAGCGACAAATCAAGAGAGCATAAGAGCCATAATCATGCATAGCGACATAAACATCATTAATCAAAGCATAAGCGCTATCACAAGTTTAAAAACTAAATGATCATAGAGGCTATTATTGACTAGTTCATAGTCATAAACATGGTGTGAGCATGCACCAAGTCAACCAAATAAAACATTCGAAAGAGAATACCATAAATTTATGCTTCAATAAGACAAGAACAACCCATGAATCTTTCAATGGAACATTAAAAACTCTCAGCTATTTGAGGCTAATTATGCTACTCAATAACCACAAGGCTTTAAAACTAAAATAACATCTAGCATGATACGAAAAAGTTCTAGCCACAGTCTATACAAGCTTCTACTTGCACCAATAAAAAATCTACTTAAAACAACAGTTTCTTCTCCCAACAAGCACCATACAAGATATGTTTTAACAAAAAATACTCTTCATGATACAGCAAGAAAAAATGAGGGTACTCACATAAGACTACTAAAACTAACAGCTCTTAGAAGAGATGCATGCAAAACAAGAGCTAAATAAATGCATCAGCCAGACAAAGATTAAGAATACAAAGTATTCCCATGAAAAAGCGGAGCGTGTCACTCTCCAATAAAAGAATGCTGGGGTCCAACCAAGCTTATTGCAAAAATAAAAATAAACTGAAAGCAAAAAATAAAAGACGCTCCAAGTAAAGGACATAAGATGTGACCGGATAAAAATATAGTTTAACTAGAAGTGACCTGATAATTTGTTGATGAAGAAGGGGATGCCTTGGGCATCCCCAAGCTTAGACACTTGAGTCTTTTTCGAATTTCCTGGGATGTACCACCGGGGCATCCCCAAGCTTAGGCTTTTCACTCTTCTTGATCATGTCATATCATCCTCTTCTCTTTACCCTTGAAAACTTCCTTCACACCAAAATTCTCACAATCTTCATTAGCAACGTTAGTGCAATCGAAATAATAAATTCACATGGTTCAGTTTCAACACAAGCCTAACACTCATAAACACATTAGATACTGTCACAACTTCTATTAAAACTCTTTTTCTCAAAAGAATACCAAAAGAAAGCGATTAAGATGCAAATGCAATTATTGGCAGAAATCTGTCAAAACAGGAAAGCATGTAAAGATGATTTTTTTCGAAAATCTTCTGTTGCTCAAATCAAAAAGTAGTCAACTAAGAAATGTTGAGTATATAACCCAGGATTACGCACAAAAAAACTCAGGTCATTTTGAATTTTCTGTGACTTTATACGAATTAAACAGTGGACAACAGAAATCTGTTTCCCGCGCAGAAATCCGAAATATAGTCTTAACTTTCCACTAGAGGCTTTACTTGGCTCAATAAAGACACAAAATAAAAGATACATCGGGGTTGCTAAGGAAACAAAAACACCAAGGTGTAAAGAGAACAAAAGAACACGACGGAAAACGGGTTGAAACGGAGAAATAAAACGGGTTGTCTCCCGGTAGCGCTTTTCTTTAACGCCTTTCAGCTAGGCATAGAAAGCAACTCAAGTATTTTCAAGTGAGGAAGCATCATCTGTAACTTTCTCTAAATTATTATTTGCAGCAATAGGCACTCTAGGTGTTTCTGAAGATTCAATATGAAGGTCACTCTTAGTTTCATTAATCGTTTTAGCAATTTTCAGCACATATTGAGATTTGGGTTTAGTTATCTTGGGAAGATATATGAATCTTTGCTCTTTTCCCACAAAGGCTTTGTCCTTTTTGAATTTAAGAGATGAAAAAGTTGAGATTAAAGTTCCCATAGCCTCATCTAGTTTACCAATCCTAGAATTTTGATCATTAAGAGTGTTGCCAGCTTCTAGAGCAGTGATTCTTTTATCAATAGTTATTATTGATTCATTAACTTTGCTAGCATTATCAAGAAAAATTGGTACGTTCATTTCCAAAGAGTTTAGGTTATTAATAACACCCTCCAATGTGGTCTCATTTTTAACAGTTATAGTGGGGGGCACTCCTACCAAACTTTCAATCAAATTGCAGGCTTCCAAGGCAGGAGTTCCTAGAAAATTTCCACCCGTAAGAGTATCTAACACATACCTATACCAGCTAGTAGTACCAACATAAAAATTCCTCAGGAGTATCAAGGTAGAATATATTTTTGTACACCTATTATGAGCATTGTTTATTCTATACCAAGCATCTTTTAAACTCTCTGCCCCTGTTGCCTAAAAGAACGAACCTCAATTTCAGGAATACTCATTCTAGCAAAATAAAAGCAAGCAAATAAATAACAACTATGAAGTAATTTTTTTTGTGTGTTTTTGATATAAAGAAGCAAAACAAGACAAAAAAAAATAAAAACAAGACAATAAACAAAATAAAGAGGTTGAAAGTGAGAGACTCCCCTTGACAGAAGACTTTTTTTCTCCCCGGAAACGGCGCCAGAAAATGTCCTTGATGCTGGCAAAGCGTGTTGGGAACCCCAAGAGGAGGGTGTGATGAGCACAGCGGTAGGAATTTCCCCTCAGTTAAGAACCAAGGTTATCAATCCAGTAGGAGAAAGAGGATCTTCGGAAGGTTGATGCCACTTACGGTGAGGATGGCGCCTCACCACGCGGAACCTGCACACAACACAACCAAAATACTTTGTCCCAACGGTACAGTGAGTTTGTCAATCTCACCGGTCTTGCTGAAAACATAGATTAGACGTATAGTATGGAAAATGGTGTATGCTTGCAGTAAGTAAAGAAAAGCAGGAAATTGTAGAGGTTTGTTTAACATTGTAGGAAAATGGACCGACGTTCATAGGTTCACTAGTGGTGTCTCCCCTTGACAGAAGACTTTTTTTCTCCCCGGAAACGGCGCCAGAAAATGTCCTTGATGCTGGCAAAGCGTGTTGGGAACCCCAAGAGGAGGGTGTGATGAGCACAGCGGTAGGAATTTCCCCTCAGTTAAGAACCAAGGTTATCAATCCAGTAGGAGAAAGAGGATCTTCGGAAGGTTGATGCCACTTACGGTGAGGATGGCGCCTCACCACGCGGAACCTGCACACAACACAACCAAAATACTTTGTCCCAACGGTACAGTGAGTTTGTCAATCTCACCGGTCTTGCTGAAAACATAGATTAGACGTATAGTATGGAAAATGGTGTATGCTTGCAGTAAGTAAAGAAAAGCAGGAAATTGTAGAGGTTTGTTTAACATTGTAGGAAAATGGACCGATGTAGGAAAATGCTGGGTGAACAAATTACAGCTAGGCAATTGACAAATAGAGGTTGCACCGTAGTGCACATTCATGACATGATGACTATTACGATATTTAGTGCGGGCATTACAACAATATACATAGACCATAATCCAACTGCATCTATGACTAATAATCCACCCTCAGTTTATCATCTGAACCCCCTTAGGTATTAAGTTGCAAGCAACAGATAATCGCATTAAGCAATGTGTGTAATGTAAGCAATGATTGTAAACGCGGGCACTCACACCGCTGTTTTCTCCCTAGTGGCAACAACACATCCCCCCCTTCATGTTTCTGTCACTCGAGCACAGGCGAAAAGTAGGCATGAACCCACTATCGAGCATTAATACTCTCTCTTGGAGTCACTAGCAACTACTTGGCCAGAGCAACCACTAGCAACGGAAAGCATGCAAGATCATAAATAACATATGCAATAAAGACTATAATCAACTTGGCATAAGTTCAATATTCATCGCATCCCAGCAAACACAACAGATAGAGTTACATAAGAACGATCTAGATAATGTTAGGCAGCTCACGAGATCTAAACATTGAGGCATAGGAGGAGAAGACAACCATCTAGATACTGCTATGGACCCGTAGTTCAAGGATGAACTACTCATGCATCACTCCGGAAGCAAGCATGGTGATGAAGAGGCCTCCGGTGATGATCTCCTCTCCGGCAGGGTGCCGAGAGACAGCTTCAGAACCCCCCTCCCCGATCTAGGGTTGACGACGACGGCGGCTGCGGAACTTTTCGGGGATATTTTATCAGGTGTTTAGGGTTTTCCATCGGAGGGGATTATATAGGCGAAAGAGAAAATGCGGTGGAGCCCTGGGGGGCCCACAACACCCCCCGGCGTGGCCAACAGGGGGGGCGCCACCCCATGGTGTGGGCCCCCTGTGACCCCTCTCCGGGTCTCTTCGGGACTCCGTGAAACCTTCGGGAATTCTAAGACTTCCGGCTTTGAATTTTCCAATTCCAAGAATATTTCCAGAACAACTTTTCTAAAACTAAAAACAGCAGAAAACAGGGAACTGGCTCTGTGGCATCTTGTCAATAGGTTAGTCCGGAAAATCGATAAAAATGACATAAAGAAGGGAGAAAACATGTAGCAATTGACATAATATCATCATGGAGCATCAGAAATTATAGATACGTTGGAGACGTTTCACAATCTTGAAGACTTCTTCACTCACGGGCATGTCCCTGTGGTGATTATGGCACTTGGACCTATGCATCTTCAGCGTCAACGAGCAATTCAGCGGCTTCATCTCTTCGCTGGCGGACCCGTGGATGGCACCAAGGCTATTGAAGGTGAGTTTAGTGCAGCAAGAGTCCACGCTATGTCTTTTTCCCGATTGGCAGCTTGGTTCCTGGTTTGTTCTCTGCTCAGAGTGAGCTTCTCCAATACCGGCGGATCGTCAGCAGGGGTCCCTCTCTAGTCATGGAAGAGAACTGTAATTCGATGGCCGGTGGCTGGTCTCTCCTGTTGTAGACGATTTCGTTCTTCTTCGCTGACTATGCTCCTTCCGTGAAGATCTCCCTTTGTTACCTCCGGGTGCTTCGTTCGTGTTTGAGGGCACCATCGACTCCTGCTGGTGTTCTTCATGTTTTAGTTCTTTTGTTTGCTATCATCAATGTTTTTATAAGCTCTTCATTAACATCCGTGTAACAAAGTCAGCTGGTGGGGGCTTTATTAATCTAAAACTAGGCGTTTTAACGTATTTTATCTAAAATATAGCACCGGAGTAGGTGATACTGATCTTGTTCTCGCGTGAGTTGGCTCTAGAATGGTCATGGTTGTTTTAGTGCTTTTATCATCCGACTGCATGTTGCAAAACCTCTAATATCCTATGATGTGCCTTTTCGGCTAGTCGTAGTGGGTACTAACTAAGAGTATTAACATCATGATGTTATTAATCCATGTTACTACCTATATAGTGGGGAGTAACATCTACCGTATGTGGTGTCATGCAAATATTCATTTATTAGGTTATAGACTTATAATGTATTGGAACATGTGATGTTACGGTAACTAGCTATGTTACCACTACCATCTTTCTCCACATTAATTAAATGTCACATTAAATTTTTTGCCTACGTGACGTTGATGTTACTACCAATGTTACTCCTACTATGACTAGCCTTATAAAAGTACGGTACGAGATTATTCCTCTCCTTCCACGAAATTGATACAACTGCCAGGGTTGTATAGGAAAAATATGTTATACATAATGAAAATATATCATGAGAAAGATATTTGAAATGTGCATCCAATAGCACATTTTTTTTGGCAAATTACTCACTTCATTAGTAAAATAATTGGTCCCTACATTCAAAGATGAAGGGAATAACTCAAGTTCGGTTGCTGGGTGAAAAGTCAAAACCGCAAAAATAGTGACGCGTATGAGGCTGGTCACAATGGGCAGTAACTAAGCAGTAACATCAACGACACGTTGGCAAAAAAAATCTGACGTGACAAGTATTTAATGAGGAGAGTGGAGGTTGGGGGTAAAATAGCTAGTTACCGTAGCATCACATTTTCTAAGATAATATGAGTCTACAATCTCATAAATACAACTTTGCATGACACCACATTTTTGTCACTGCCCACTGTGAAGGTAGTAACATAGTATAGTAAAATGTGTACGTTACTAGTGCTCGTTATTCCCCATTATGACTAGCGCGCGTCAGTGATCGATCAATACAGTGTGCCCGTATCGACTCGATGTGTAATGAAGCAAGATCGCGATATTTTCTTCGAGAACATGCAAAGGGCTTGCATGTCATGGCACGAAGAGAGCAAGATCGCGTCATGATTTTACATGTAACCCATTGGCCAAGCTGATTTGCGTATCCCGTCTTCACATGCAGCGCGCGTCCAGAGGCTACCTATAGGCGTACTAGCCAGCTGTGTGAGGTGTCACTTGGCCAGCGTATATATTGTTTTGCTTTGATTTTGACTTTACGCCAAATGTCAACCCGGGTGATTCAACTGGCCGCTGGTGCCATGGAAGGGCAGCGAATTGTTAACCTGGGTTTACTTTATGATCATTATTAAACCTGGGTTTACTTTATGATCCGAGTTGTTTAATTAATTAACCGCAGATACCATCGGCCATCTTCGAGAGACGATAATTGACGGTTTGCGCTCCGCGACGTGTCGAGCCGCCAAGTAGAACAGAGAACCACTACCACAGCAGCATCATTCCACTCTCCCGGCCACCATCCCTTTTCCTGCTCCCGCATAAAATATTTCCAGCTAGGAAATCTGACGACTGGGTCCCACCGCACGAATTTCCCTACGGCTGGATTTGCCCATTACATGACAAAAAAAAAGTGGTGTTTTTTTGCTTCCGGTGCATATGCACCCTTTATTACAAATACTCCCTCCGTAACAAAATATAAGATGTTTTTCTAGTTTAATTAGTACATCCTAAACATATTTTCAAATGTCAAAACATTACAAAACAAAATTGCGAATAGATCTCAATATCTATGTGTTTATAAAGTCGTTTCACGAAATTCTGATATCTTTTGCGACTTGTGCAAAAAGGCAAAATTTAGTGTAAAATAAGTGAATTGGAGGCCACCGTGCATATAATGTTTTTGAGTACGGGGTGCATATGCACCTTGGAGGCCGAAGTGAATTGCACACCGCCACTACTAAAGTCCAGCTTCATAAATGTCCAACCTACTAATTAGTGTATATAAAACAAATTCTAAACCCTAATCCTTTCAATCCCACTCATCGGAATTTAACTAACTGAGACTCTTTGATCATCACATATATGTATGCAGTCCTTGTGAATGGTCATATTGCATTCTCAAAAAAGAAAAATATTTGAAAGTTAAAGGTACCTCTCAAAATAAACATTTTTTATGTGCATAGGTTGATGTAGAGGACAGAGCTATTCCATTTTCGAGAGAAACCTCATGATCCGTTGTCTTCCTTCTTGGATACATGCTTCCTCGATCTTCTCTACGTCCAGCGCTCCTTTTCATCCATCTCTTCGCTCGATCTCCTCCACACTATTTCTCCTTCACCCACCTCTTCTCTTCCTGCTACATCACCTAAATATGTGATCAGGCGGAGCTTCGGCGGGTGAGTGAGAATAATTCAATGTAAATTTTACATCATGATGCTAGCTTGCATCTATTGATCAAGTGTTGTGCGTCACAATGGAGGTCGTGGTGATATCAGCAGTGGTTACCGTTGCCATGACCTAACTCGTGGCATCATATTCTAGGCAAATAAATTCTATTCCTCAATTCTGAAAAATTGAGAACGGCGGGGTAGGAATCCCACTACTCCATATTAAGACCCATTGTGTGAGACAGAGAGATCCAAACAGAAAAATTGTTTCATCTTCTCATTGAGGGTTATGCTGTTGCTGGAGTTCATGATGACATCATCTCTAATCTGTCAGTGTTTACTATCGGCGTGTCCTAACTTTGGGATCCATTTTTAGGAGAAAAATAAATTGTACCCTAGATTTTAAAAGAAACAATATACATGAAGGTATCACGCAGCTAATATTAAGATAGAATGTGTGAGATCAAGAAATCTGAATGGAAAAATTGATTTAGACAACGGGTTTCGAACTTGGATCGACAAGGAGAAGCCACCACACTCCCACCACCGGGCCTACAACCCTTACACATTTACATTAGATATGAAAAGTATCTAATCTATTTATCTTAACTCTACCATGAATTATTTTCTTGGTTTCTTGGATAGCAATATCTGGGTCTAACTACAAGACCACATTCTTTTACCATAGTATAAGGGTCTATTGCACACACATTGCATATTTATGTATTTGTGGAATCAAGTATATCAAAGAAGATTCTACTCCAGAATCACCAAATGAGATATATAACTGATATTACACTTATACATACCATGATATTATTTTATAATCCTTATTTTCCTCGTGATACAAGATATTGTATTAATTATTCGACTAGAAATAATATAAGAATAGACACCCGAGATGATTGAAGACACTCATCCCACTTTGTACAAAAGTTGTGTAAAGTGTACAAAAATATCCCATAGAGGACAAAATAATACCCTCTCTAATCCATATTAATTGTCCCTGAATCTGATAGATTAGATATAGGACCAGAGGGATTATCATAGTTGTACAACAAACTACCACTCATACATGAATAGACATCAAGCTCATCGCATGCCATTCAGTTTTGATAATTATGAAAAACATAGATGCACAAACCATATATTGTCACATATTATATATAAAGTATGTATTTGAAGCTATGAATTTAAATCTATATTTCATTTTTTTCAACTTATGAAAAATATTTCTAAAGACAAACATTTACTATGCCATATTCAAAATTAAGATCAAGACTAACATTTTTGTATGCTAATCAAACAAGCCCTTCCTAAACTACCCTCACAAACTAGAGCGAAACCGACCGCCCGAAAATGTCATCATCACCCTCACGAAACAAATTGTCGAAATCGTCGTCGAAGGCGCCAAAGAAATCATCCATCCCCATATCCATCGCCCAGAGGTCAGACTCGGCATCCGCGGCAGTGTCTGCCGCCACAGAGGACGAGAATTCGGCGCTGTCATCCTCGCGCTTCGCCGTAGAATCGGATAAGGGCGACTGGGGCGGGTCGCGAGATGTGCCAGCGAGCGCGCTGATGTTGGTGGGCACGGCGTGGCAGTGGTCGGCGATGTAGGTGATGACGAGCACGCCGGGCTTGGCCGGGCTGCGCTCCACCAGCTTCCTCGCCGTGCACGCTTTCAAGCTGCTGCACTTGTAGTACCCTCTGCGCGCAAACCGATCATTTCAGTGTCAGTACATGTCACTTGCCGTGTAGTTAGTGTGGTGTAGGAGCTAATGGTTACCGTGGGTAGGGGGAGCCCTTGATCGGTTTCTGGCCGTACTTGCGCCACGCCCACTGGTCGTCGGGGCCGGCCGAGACGACGCCGTCAGCCACCGGTATCTCGCGCACCACCTTTTTCACTTGGCTCTTCTTGCTTTTGCTGCATCAAACACGCAGTGTCAACATAGTTTGATCGTGCAAACAAATCACTGCAACCTTAACTGAACCAGCATGGTTTGTACCTTTTTTTAGGCCTGTGAGCGCGTCCGGCCGGTTTCCGCCCGGCCTGCTTCCTCGCCGGCAACGTCTGCCCGGACGTCGCAGCCGGGAAGGAGATGAGCACCTCGCGCTCCCGCTCACGGCCGAAGGACGGTGTGATAGAGAATGGTGCCCGAGGCAGTTGCTGGTGCTCCAAATCCAGGTACTCTAGCACGTCGTACAACGGCGACGAGGAGGAGGCCCTCGCCGTTTCCCCGACGAACTCCATGTAGGGAGCTACGCGGCCGACGACAACTTCCGGGCGAGAGTGGATCAGCGGGGGCTCTGGCTGTGGTGCTTCGGAGCTTGGGACCTCGTCGATGGCAACGGCCGTTCCGCCGAGGCAGCTCCTGACGACCGCCTCGAGACCCCAATCGCTCGCGGATCCGTCCATCTGGAGACTGGAAGGCGGAGACAAATTCTGGCCGGTGTGCGTGTGTATGACGACGATGGATCATGTACGCCGTGGTGGTTGACTTTGGCATGAGATTACGGCTCAAGATTATATAGCTGCGCAAGCTCGCTCGCTCGGTAGAAAGTCAAGCACCGGATTGGCGCTAGTGCCCGGCACGAAGAGCGTCAGCTATTGATCGATCCGCCGCGGCAAGAGGGATCGCGTCAGGATTTGATCTTACACGTAACCGATCCGCCTTCACGTGCCGCGTCCAGATGCTGAAGATGCTGCTATAGCTGTCATGTCAGGAGCCACAGCGGGTGTTCTTTTTGCTTGATTTTGACTATGTGCCAAATGTCAACCGAGATATTGGGATTTGGGAATAAACCCTGGGATCTTGCCCTCGACGTGGATGTTGTTTGTAACTCGCAGATGATATATACTCCATCGTCGTCGATCGTCTCATCATGGACAGTTTCGGCTTCGCGACGAGTTAATAATTTATGAACTACCCCGGCCGTCTTCACGTACTTGAGAAACCATGAGCAACCACCTTGTTTTCGTTTGATGTTTGACTTTGATCCAAATGTCAACCAGGAAATTCTCTCCTGTCCTGCCGCTGGCGCATGCTGTCGATGGGCAGTGTGGAATATACCCTAGGATCATGCCTTGGACGTCGCTGTTGTTTAAAGCGCTGATGCCAACGTAGATCGTCATTGACAGTTAACTAATCACGCCTCTCCTCCGCGTCGTTGGGAGCATTATTTGCTAGCATTTCACTTTCGGTAATGTCAAACGATAGAGGGAGAGACATGGCCAGGTCAGAACCGTACACTTACAACCGTACGTACGCGCTTGATGTCAGTAGTATCTTGGACAGGGCCCTTGTTTCTGTTGAGTGGAAGCAAAATTCCATCTTTCGACTCTCATAATTGGTTCTGATTACACCACTCCATCTTGATACTAGCTAGCGAAGCTTTAGTTCATTCTGATACGCCAGTAATTAACAATAAGCACATGTGGAAAATGAAGGTGCCATTGAAAATCAAAATATTCATGTCGTACCTTCGTAGAGGGGTTATTATAACCAAAGACAACCTCATAAAGCTAACTATTAAGGAAGTACAAAGTGTTGCTACTGTCCTCAAGACGAGAATATAAAACACCAGTTCTTCCTATACAAGTTTGCACATTCTATATGGCCAGTCATCCATTTGGCTTCGAACTTGTGTCCGCCTCGTAGTGTTGCAAACGTTTTTGGCGACTGGTTGCGAGGAATAGAACGCAAGAACAGAATCCCCATTCGGGTTGGAGTGGTTGCCTTATTATGGTTACTTTGGCTATATAGAAATTATATGGTTTTAAATGCTAACCATTCTTCTCCTTTGCAGGTTATTTTCCAATGTGCACACTGGCTCCGGGAGTGGTCTATTCTTCAGAAACCGGAACGCCGCGACCTATTTGTTTCCTGCAATGGGTGGCGGCATAGTCTATGGATTGGCCCTCCATCTTCATAGGCATCTACATTAATTAGCATGACGATGACGGATGTTTCCACCACATGCGGATGACGGCATAGTCTATGGATCAACCTTCCTCTTTTCTAGACATCTTGGTATCCACGTGTTTCTTTTGGTGTAGTTTGCCTCTCGCTTCTATATATCTATTTCTTTGCATCTATTTTGCTTTGCGGCTGTGTGCATCATGTTGTGTAGAGGTCGGGTGTGAGCTTTCTAATTGTATCGCCTTGATGCGGATTTTGAGTTTAATAAAGCGCTCTTTATCGGCAAAAAAAACTAACGAAGTATCTCCTTGTGAATCAAACCGCGTCTTGTTTGAGGTGGCTCTTCGTTCAGGATTCATTCTGGGTTTCCTTTACATGGTTACCTCGGTTTGGATTTCCCTTTTATCCCGGCATGGCTTTTCATCCTGCACTGATTGATATGTAGCATCTCTAATATGTTGGGATGGTCGGCACCTCAAGGGCTAGGGTGCCAGCTTGGAAAAGGAAACCAGATTAAAATGAATCTATTTTCCTCAAAATCTAAGAGTTGGGTCGGGATTCTGATTATGCTCATCTTCGTGATGAGGAATGTGTTTTCTGTTATCATCTTGAAGACCAGCTCCTCCAAAGCTACTGCATGGAGGAAGAATATGGGTGTTAGCGTGGCCATATGAATTGGATACTTAAAGGTGATGCAACTACTGCATACTCCATGCTATTGCAAACGGTAGAAGATGAAAGATGCACGTGTGATTGAAGAGAAAAAGGGATTCAAGATCATATCAACAATTTATTCATGGCCATTTGTCGCACATATTATTCAATCACTGCATAATTCGATTACGAGATACCATAGGTGGATGTAAAAAATAGATAGGTGTGTGTTAGAAATGTGCTCTTACGAGGAAGCTAAAGGTATGCAAACGTACGTATTCGTTTTATGGACCGAATCAAGCATCATGGAATTGGCATATACGCTTTCATGAAGTGGTCAAAGTGTTCGCCTTTATTATGAACAGAGAAAAGACTTATGTATACAATAAGGCAAGTGGGAGAGCTACAACATTTCAATAATATATGTGGATGAAATATTGGTGATTGTCAATGATGAACCTTTCTTAATTATACACAATTAAGGATTCATTGATCAGAGTTTTTCAATGAAAGACTTAGGTGAGACAACATATATATTGGGCATTAAGATTTCTATAAATAGATCAAAGTACCTAATAGGCCTAAGCCAGAGTACATTGATACGTCTCGAACGTATCTATAATTTCTGATGTTCCTGTTGTTTTTATGCCAATTCCTACATATTTTCTATACGCTTTATAGCATTTTTTATGGATTTTCTGGGACTAACCTATTAAGAAGATGCCACAGCGCTAGTTCCTGTTTTCTGCTGTTTTTTGTTTCGGAAAAATTGTTCTAGAAATATTCTTGGAATTGGACGAGACGAAAAGCCAGGGTCCTATTTTTCTGTCACGTACACGGAGGAGACCCGGAGGGGGGCCACAGGGTGGCCACACCATAGGGCAGCGCAGCCCCCTTGGTCGCACCACCAGGTGTTTTGGACCCCCTGGCGACCCACCAATATCGCCCTTTCGCCTATTTTTACTCCTTCTCGGGAAAACCCTAACCATCCGAGCCTCCATTCACCAAAAGTTCTGTAGCCTCCGTCATCGTCAATCCTAGTTTGGGAGGGTTCTAAAGCTCTCCCCGGCACCCTACCGGGAGGGGAAATCATCACCGGAGGGCTCTACATCACCATTCCTGCCTCAATAGTGATGTGTGAGTAGTTTAACCTTGGACTACGGGTTCATAGCAGTAGCTAGATGGTTGTCTTCTCCGCTTTATGCCACCATGTTGAGATCTTGTGAGCTTCCTAACATGATCAAGATCATCTATCTGTAATGCTACATGTTGTGTTTGCTGGGATCCGATGAATATTGAATGCTATGTCAAGTTGATTATCAATTTATCATTTTTATGTTATTTATGATCTTGCATGCTCTCCGTTACTAGTAGATGCTCTAGCCAAGTTGATGCTTGTAACTCCAAGAGGGAGTATTTATGCTCGATAGTGGGTTCATGCCTACCTTTCATCTATGCTCGAGTGACAGAAACGTGACGGATGAGGGATGTGTTGTTGCCACTAGGGAGAAAACAACAATGCTTTGTCTAAGTATATATTCTATTATTTACATTACACACTTTACCTAAAGCAAGAACAAAAGAGACAATAAAGGTGGAGAGAGAGTTGCTAAGACGTTAGTGTCAATAAGCATAAATGGGGTTTCGCTCTCAACTCTCATCTCACTTTTGGTGGCAATCAAGGCTATGCCTCTTAGAACACTCATGCTTTTTCCACTCATTGTAGGCTTGTGGCTCTCACTCACGGGATTGTGGACCTCTCTCTCACCACTCATCTCACTAGAAACTTGAGAGGAAACAATAGGAGGCTCCAAATTCTTGGCACTTTATGTTGGGTTGCTTGGAGGTGGCGGTGGTGCCATTGATTGTGTCGAAGAAGGCTCGGTCATCTCCGTGATGTGGTAGTGTAAGACATGCCTTGTAGCATCCTCAAGTGGTTGATGATGGTGAAGTTGATACTCTTGGTGAGAATGGTGATAAGGACGTGGCCTTGGCGAGGTTGGAAAGAAATGGGCATCTTCCACAAGGTCACATGAATCAAATTCTTCATCATAGATTGGTGGAGTTGTTTACTCATGCTCTCGTGGTTCTTCATCCAAGATGGGAGGTGAAATATTATGTGGATCATCTTTCTTTGCTTGTTGTTTATGGGGTCGCTCATGTGGGTCCCATCAAATATAGTGAGTGGAAGGCCATGTGGAGCATCCTCACTCACTTGTTGTTGATGGGGTCGCTCATGTGGGTCGTCATCAAAGATAGGGAGTGAAAGGCCATGTGGAGCATCCTCACTCGCTTGTTGTTGATGAGGTCGCTCATGTGGGTGTTCATCAATTATAGGGAGTGAAAGTCCATGCGGAGCATCCTCACTTGCTTGTTGTTGATGGAATCGCTCATTTGGGTCTTTATCAAAGAGAGGGAGTGAAAGATCATGTCGATGTCGAGGTATTCATGCGGACTTGCGACCGAGGGTTGATGATGTCGTGTTGATCCGTTGATGTAGGTGCGTAAATGATGTTGGGGGCTTCGCATGGAAATTTGAATCACTCAAATCGGACCAACAACGACAAAGAAAAACACGTTCGAAAATCTGTCCAGGAACTGAAGAGCAGGATTTTTCTGGGATTTTTGCCCAATTTCGAAATTCCTTGAAATCCAGGAAAGTTTTTGGACAAATTAGAGAAAAGTGGCTGAATAGAAAAGTGGGGAATGGTCTTAGGTAACAAATCAACGAAAAATTCAACAAATCAACAAATCGGTCAAAATCCCTTTTGAGGCTATTTTGGTGAAATATTCGAATTTAGGGTTTAGGGAAGAATTTTTTTGGTGGAAAGGGGGATTGTGGGCATCGAATTCGTGTCAATCTAGCTTCTGATACCAGATGATGGAGGGGTTAGCCTCTTGGGTGGCCCGATCTTCATGATTCGACCAAGAACACGAAGAACGAATGAAGAACGCGAAGAACACGAAGGGGGAAACGAGGGAAATCGTGGGGTAAACAAGGGGGGGATAACTAGCAAGAACCGAAGAACCCAAATCTCCCGTCAACTAAGCCGCAACAGCCGCCTACGGAACAAACTTGTAGTGTCGGATGATTAAAGGTTTAGCGACATGTAGGAACAAAACTATGAAATGAAGAATGAGATATAGTGGTTCCTATAGTGTTTTCAATGATCTTGTGAGTGCTTCAGGAGGTCCCAAATGGTCCTCGTGATGTCCAAAACTGTTACGAAATTTATAGGAAGTTTCTGGAGTTCACGGAAGGTCCAAAAGGTTCTAGAAAATGACGTGAGCTTTCAGAATTTGTATTGAAAACGAAAAATGTTCACACAAAATAGGTCATTTCGTGAATCTTTTTTATAAAATATGCCAAAATCTCGGTTTATCAGTTTTCCCACCAAATAGTTCATATAAAAGGACTTCATGCCAAACAATTGCATTTTTTAAACTTTATTTATTTGCTTTGATTTTTAATGTGTTAAACATTATGGGCACATCTATTAGAAGCAAGGTCCTAAATATTTCAACACGAACTTGTGGCTATTGCATAGAATCTTGGCCACAAATTATTTTTGCTATTTTAGGACCAAACTATAGTTCCAATTTGAATCACTTTCGACAAAAATGGACAGACCGGTGCACGCTTCTCCCTCTTGTGCACGGATCGGGGAAGGGTCCGACCACTTTGTGTTTGTAGTATGCAGCCTTTTCCTGCATTTCTGCAAGAGGCTGTTTTTAGCACTTGAACGTGTGAACTCATGATCATAAGGAAGCGGCTTTACTGCTACGCCAAGACTCACCTTCAATTAATTTCGAGAAATCGATCAAAATTCATTTAAATGTGTGGAATCTGGAAAGAAATAAATTTCTTATAATTAGGAATTGGTCATCTAATATGGTTTAGTTTGTGTAAACATTGTGGAGTTGCCTTTTTTACCATATTATTTTCACTTAGCAAAAAATCCTCATTGTTAGCACATGGAAAAGGGAAAAAAATGTAACTAAAAGTTGAAAATTGCTTTTGACACTATTTGTTTGGCATGCCAACATGTACCTATGTGAAAATATGGTCGCATTATTATGAACTTTACATTGACATCATGACAATGATCTTGGTTATTTTCCTTGAAATGCATGAATGCTCATACACGATAGACCATTTCGTCAAGTTTTTTACAAAAGTTGCAAAAAATCAATGTTTACATTTTCTTAGAAAGTAGTACACTTCAAAGTACTTCATGCCAAAGGATAATTACAATTTTAAAAAAAATAGGTTTTTTGAATGGTGTCCAAATTCTAGGCATAAGTATTCATAGAAAGGGCCAGGATCATTCTATTGATCGTGTAGATTGGCAGGGGACGAGATACCTCAAGGGTCCTCGTGTACGTGTATATAAAGACGGGAAAAGCCCCACGTCGTGGCTTACAAGCAGACCCCAATCCTAGTCGTATGTGGAGTCCCAATCCTAGTCGGTAGCTATACCGTACTAGGTAAGGATTACATCTAACACCCCCCCTTAATCTGAACCTACGGAGAGGTTTAGATTACGCTTAAATTCAGCTAAACCTGTTACAGATAGTGATTTGGTGAACCCATCAGCGATTTATCGTTTGTGGAGATGAACCGGATGTCAAGTTGTTTGTTTGCAACTCGTTCACGAACAAAATGATAATCAATCTCAATGTGTTTTGTCGGGGCATGAAAAACTGGATTTGCTGATAGATATGTAGCTCCGAGATTATCACACCATAAACATGGTCTTTCTTGAAGTGGAACACCAAGCTCACGAAGCAAAGCTTCAACCCAAATCAGTTCAGTAGTGGCATTGGCTAGTGCTTTATATTCTGCTTCCGTACTAGAACGTGACACAGTTGCTTGTTTGCGAGCACTCCATGAAACCAGGTTGGGACCAAAAAACACGGCAAATCCTCCCGTGGACCGTCGATCATCAAGACAACCGGCCCAATCAGCATCTGAGAAAGCACTGAGCAGAGTGGATGAAGATGGTGAAAATGTGAGACCAACCTGAAGAGTACCTTGAACATATCGAAGAATTCGTTTGGCAGCAGTCCAATGAACAGTAGTCGGAGCATGAAGAAATTGACAAACTTTGTTGACTGAGAAGGCTAGATCTGGACGATTTAATGTGAGATACTGAAGTGCACCAACAATACTGCGATAATTTGTGACATCCTCAGGGCTAAGAGGGGACCCGTCATGTAATGATAGTTTTTCTGAAGTAGACAATGGTGTAGGACACGGTTTGCAGTTCGTTAGTCCGACCTTGGCAAGTAAGTCGGTAGCATATTTCTGCTGCGTGAGAACAAGACCAGAGGAACATCTTTTAACTTCCATGCCCAAGAAAAAATGGAGATCTCCCAAATCCTTGAGTGCAAAATGTGTACTCAAATCACGTAGTAAAACCGAGATAGCTTCATCAGAGGAACTTGTTACTATGATGTCATCAACATATATCAAAATCAAGATGATGATACCTGACTTGTTGTAGAGAAACAAGGAAGTGTCGGCCGTAGAGGGAACAAAACCAAGCTCATGTAGTTTTGAACTCAATCGAGCATACCATGCACGAGGAGCCTGTTTCAATCCATAAAGCGCCTTATCAAGTTTGCAAAGGTAGTGGGGAGCACGAGGATTTTCAAAACCAGGTGGTTGTTTCATATATACTTCCTCTTCCAGAACACCATGTAAGAACGCGTTCTTGATGTCTAGCTGGCGAAGGCTCCAACCCCTCGAAACTGACAGGGCTAAAACAATCCGGATAGTTGCTATTTTCACCACTGGACTAAAAGTATCTTCATAGTCAATACCATAGCGTTGTTTGAACCCTTTTGCAACAAGTCTAGCTTTATACCGATCAATAGAACCATCTGCACGCCGCTTGATACGATAGATCCATTTGCAATCAATAACGTTTTTGTCAGAACTGTGAGGAACTAGGTGCCAAGTCTGATTTTGCATAAGAGCATCATACTCCTCGGTCATTGCCAATTTCCAATTTGGATCTCCAAGAGCTTCTTTGATATTGAGAGGTTCTCCGGTGGACATAAGCATACTATACCGTATTTTCCTGTCTTTGGAACCATAGCGTACGGTGCCATCCGTGAATTTTTTAGGGTGGCGAATACCCTTTTGTAACCTTGTACGAAACTCAGGTGCAGGAGGGGGCATAGGAGCATCCGAAACAGAGGATCCCATAGGTATAGCTGTGTCAGCCGACACATGCATGTCGGGATGCATAGCAGATCCCGTGTGTGTTCCTGTGTGTGCATCAGCAGTAGAAGAATCCACAGAGGATCCCGAGGGGCTAGAGGAGGCTGACTCAGAGGACGACGCGGCACTGCGGGATTGGTTCGCACCAGGAGATCCTTCGGTCGATGCGGGAGACGCGCCCGCATGTGCCTGGGAGGCAGCACGGGAGGGCGTGGTTGGCTGCTGCGCCTGGACATGATCCGAGGCGGATCCGTGCGACATATCCGAGGTGGATTGCATCAGAGGATCATCGCCGGGATCCGTGCCATCCACAAAATTTTCAGTTTCTTCTGAATTTCCACTGGTTGCACTGTTTGGAGCGCCGCTTTCGCTGTCGACTTCAGAATTTCCATCAGTTTCAAGTTTTGTAACCTGCACAGGATCGGTAATAGGTACAACATGCATATGATCATTAGAGTGCATACCCTCATTAGGAGATTCTATGGGGGACAAGTTGTGAGGAAGAAGGAGA
Source organism: Alopecurus myosuroides (assembly GCA_028641055.1). Taxonomy (NCBI): domain Eukaryota; kingdom Viridiplantae; phylum Streptophyta; class Magnoliopsida; order Poales; family Poaceae; genus Alopecurus; species Alopecurus myosuroides. The sequence continues at coordinate 15,773,562 of CM054061.1, read as the reverse complement.
ATTTCTTCACGAAGACGAGAGCCGGCATTAGGATGTAATCTAGCGAAGGGAAAAACTCCTTCGTCAAAAACCACATCACGAGAGATATAGACACGGCCCGTAGACACATCAAGACATTTTACTCCTTTGTGACGGGAACTATAGCCAAGAAAAACACACTGCTTGGACCGAAAAGCAAGTTTTTGTTTGTTGTACGGACGAAGATTGGGCCAACAAGCACATCCAAAAACGCGAAGAGAGTCATAGTTGGGCTTGATTTCAAGAAGCTTTTCAGTGGGTGTCATGAAATTGAGAACTTTGGAAGGAAGTAAATTAATAAGAAACGTAGCGGTGAGAAAGGCTTCATCCCAAAATTTGAGAGGCATGGATGCATTGGCAAGCAAAGAAAGACCAACTTCGACAATATGACGATGTTTACGTTCAGCTGAGCCATTTTGTTGATGCGCATGTGGACAAGAGACGTGATGTGTGATGCCAATTTTCTGAAAGAAAGAATTGAGTTTTTCATATTCACCGCCCCAATCAGTTTGCATAGTGATGATTTTTCGACCAAATTTTCGTTCAACAAGTTGCTGGAAATTAAGAAAGACTTGGTATACTTCAGAACGATTCTTAAGCAAGTAGATCCAAGTAAATTTGCTATAATCATCAATAAAGGTTACATAATATTGGTTTTTTCCAACAGAGGCGGGAGCGGGTCCCCAAACATCAGAAAAAATTTGTTCTAATGGAACACGAGATACACTCGTGGAAATAGGATAGGGCAACTGATGACTTTTAGCTTGTTGACAAGGATCACATATATAAGGAGTTATTTCTGGAGAATACAAAAGTTTATTTTTCCTAAGTACTTGTTGAACGATAAAAGAAGACGGATGTCCTAGACGACAATGCCATGTAGAAGAGGTGGGTTTGATGGTGATGAAGGCTTGCTTGGGAGACCCCGTGGAGGTAGGAACAAGAGGATAAAGACCGCCATGACACGGACCTCTAAATATGATTTCCTTCGTTGCTTGATCCTTAATCAAAAAGAAAAACGGGTGAAACTCAATGAAGGCATTGTTATCAAGGGCAATTTTATGTGCGGATAGAAGGTTTTTAGAGGCACTAGGAACATGCAATATGTTGTGGAGATAAAGAGATCTATGAGGGGTATGCAAAACTGAATGACCAACATGCGTGATTGTCATACCTTTTCCACTGGCGTTATGAACTTGATCATGTCCGTTGTAGGTGTTCCTAGTGTGAAGTTTATTCAGCTCCCTGTGATATGGTCCGTTGCACCAGTGTCAACGTACCAATTGGTGTCGATACAATATGCACCCTTGTCGTCATGGTGCGAGTCATCATCATCACCACGATCAGCATATCTCCACCAGCATTCACTAGCAGGATGACCATATTTTTTACAGATTTGACACGTGATGTCCTGAAACAGTGAAGATGCACGTCCTCGGCCACGTCCTCCACCGCGACCACCCCTGTTGGGTGCACGCCCACGACCAAAGTTCTGCTGCTGTCGACCATAGTTGTTGTAGTGCTGCTGTTGTTGACCATAGTCCTGTCCTCGGCCATCCTGGCGGCCATAATCGTGCCCATAGTTGTTGTAGTTCTGTTGTTGTCGTCCGTAGTCCTGTCCTCGGCCATCATAACGGCCATAGTCATGCCCGTGGTACGGCCGATCTTGCTGTCTTCCTTGACCACCACCGCGGTAGGAATTTCCTCCTCGAGCTGCAGCATTGGCTGAAGAGGTAAAGTTACTCGATCCTTGAGCTGTTTCTTGTAGCATCTGTTGTCGAAGATCGAAAGCAGTTAACTGGGAGCACATATCATTGAGGGTGGTACTTGGCACGACATTAATAGAGGCGACAAGGGGATTGTACTCTCCATCTAGACCATTGAGAATATATGATTTCATGTCATCATCATCAACTTTCTTCCCTGCGGCTGCTAATTCAGAAGCGAATCCCTTCATTTTTGAGATGAATTTTGTTGCAGACAACTCGTTTTTCTTTGTGTTGGTAAGAGCACCTCGGAGCATGTTGATTCGGGCCCGAGACTGAGATGAGTATAACTCGGTAAGGGCAGTCCAAACTTCAGAAGTATGCTCGAGATCGAAAACTTGAGCAAGGACATCAGGGGAGATTGATTTGACAAGGAAACTCAACACCTGCTGGTCACGTGCAAGCCAAGCTGAATAGGCTGGATTTGGAGTGATGATTATCTTCTTCTCTTTATCTTCAACCTCTTGTGTTTTTGCTGGTGGTGCGTCGGAGCCGTCCAGCAGCCCCATGACTTCTGCGCCACGCAGGGAAGGCAAGATTTGTGCCTTCCAGAACATGAAATTGTCACGAGTCAATTTTTCTGTAGGCGGAGCTCCGAGAGCGGACGACACGGATGCCGCCATCGAAGAAGAGGACGCCATCAGGAGGTTCTGTTTCTGGTGCTACGATCCAGAGATCGGCTGATGTTTTTGTGATGCTTCGATCTGGGCGATCGGCGGGTTTCTGGATGCTTACGATCGAATCGGGAGCGATCGGCTGATTTCCTGGTGCTGCGATCGAAGGAGATCGGCGACTGGTTTTCGGTTTGGTGGCTAGACGTCGACGGAAGAGCCAGGCTCTGATACCATATTGATCGTGTAGATTGGCAGGGGACGAGATACCTCAAGGGTCCTCGTGTACGTGTATATAAAGACGGGAAAAGCCCCACGTCGTGGCTTACAAGCAGACCCCAATCCTAGTCGTATGTGGAGTCCCAATCCTAGTCGGTAGCTATACCGTACTAGGTAAGGATTACATCTAACACATTCCACACCATTTGTGGATAATGCACAGAATCCTAATTGGGTAAACTGAAATAAATTTTGGCAATATTCTGGAATAAAATAGACAAACATATTGTTCAAATTTAAATTATATTTGAGAATCCAATCAAAATTCATTTAAATAGAAGAAACTGGCTAGAAAGCGAGTAAATTTTAAATACTTGAAGATTGGACATCCAACATAGTCTAGTTTGAGGCGGAAAATATAGAGCTGCCATTTTACACCATATTCTTTGTACTTTCTTTAAAATATATTTTTTTCACTTAGAAAATGGTAAAGAGAAATTGATACTAAAAGTTGTAAACTATTTTGGCACTATTGTTTAGCATGCTAACATGCACCTATGTGCCGAATATGGTTGCATTATCATGACTACTGAAACACAATGGTTGTCACTAATATATTTCACCCACGCATAGACACATAGAACTATTTATGTTGACAATAACCAAGAATTATGACTAAATTTTGAAAAATCTTCACAAGAATAAGTATTGAAAATAAAAAAATCCAATTAAGAATTTTTATGCTCACTTATGTTGTATGATAGTTTGACTCATTGTGCCTTTCTCCCCTCTCTTTTGATCCACCACCACCTCACCTCTACATCTAAAGCCCCGCCTGCTGGTGCTTGTTTCATGAGAGCTCCCACTTTTCTACGCAAAGTACAGATTAACACATTCGAATTTCTTAGTGCTTTTCTTTTCAACCATCACGAGCATAATAGCATTTTCCCACCAATATTGTGTATGACCTCAAATTGGATAACCGGCCGTGCGAAAAATAAGCCGACAACTGTCATTCCTTTATGCTAATTATAAAAGTGGACGGAGCAAGTAGTAATTTTGCCACCAATATTGTATACGACCTCAAATTGGATAATCGGCCGTACGAAAAATAAGCCGACAACTGTCAGTATGCTAATTAAATACGCCTCACTAACTAGCCACGAGAACTAGAGCGAAACCGATTGTCCAAAGATGTCGTCGTCATCGCCGAAAAAATGGTCCAAATCGTCGTCGAAGGGCCCGAACATATCGTCCATCTCCACCGGCGGCCAGAGCTCTGACTCGTCGTCCGCGCCATTGTCCGCAGCCACGGACGACGAGATGTCGGCGCTGTACTCGTCACGCTTCGTAGTATCGTCGGACAGTGGCGACTGCGGCGGGTTGCGCGCGGTTCCGGCGAGGGCGTTGATGTGGGTGGGCACGGCGTGGCAGTGGTCGGCGATGTAGGTGACGACGAGCATGCCGGGGTTGGCGGGGCTGCGCTCCACCAGCTTCCGCGCCGTGCACGCCTTCAGGCTGCTGCACTTGTAGTAACCTCTGCGTTCACAGGCAACTCAGTTTCACAATACATGTCACTCGTGCTTGTGGTCGTGTTTTGGGCGCCCAACATGGTCTGAGAAATAAACTGAAGAATACCGTGGGTACGGGGAGCCCTTGATCGGTTTCTGGCCGTACTTGCGCCACGCCCACTGGTCGTCGGGGCCGGAGACGCCGCCGTCGGCCACCGGCACCTCCCGCACGACCTTCTTCACCTGGCTCTTCTTGCTGCATCAAACACGGAATATCAACACGGCTTGTCCCTGCAAGTTGCAATTGCAATCACATCACTGCAAACATAACTGAACCCCGGTTGTGTAATGTGTACCTTCTCTTAGGCCTGTGAGTCCGGCCACCTGGTTTCCGGCCGGCCTGCTTTCTGGCCGGCAGTGGCTGCCCGGACGTCGAGGCAACCGGGAAGGAGATGAGCACGTCGCGCTCAAGAGCAGACGACGGTGTGATGGAAAATGGCGCCCGAGCGAGCTGCTGGTGCTCCAAGTCGAGGTACTCCAGCACGTCGTACAACGGCGATGAGGCCGCCGCCCTCACCGGTGCCACACGGCCAATGACGGCTTCCTGGCGACTCGCTATAGGAGGCGGCGGCTGTGCCGCTTCGGTGCTCGGGTCGACATCTCCGGCATCGGCCGTGCCGCCGAGGCAGCTCCTCACCACCGCCTCGAGACCCCAATCGCTGGCGGAGCCGTCCATCTTGCCGGCAGAGGCAAACTCAGGTGGGTGGGTGTCTCTATGACGATCGATTGATCATGTACGGTGGGGGGTTGACTTTGGCTTGGGATCATTGCGGCTGCAGTTTAAATAGCTCGGCGAACTCGCTGGCTCGGTAGAAAGTCAAACGCCCGCGAGCTGGTGCCCCGCACGAAGAGCATCAGCGATTGATCGATCGGCTAATCACCGCCACGTCAGGAAGATCGCATCGGGATTTGATCTTACACGTAACAGATCGGCCTAGTTGATCCCGCCCGCCTTCACGTGCTGTAGCGCCTAGGTGGGCGCAGCTGTCAGCTATGACGCGCATTGTTTTAGTTTGATTTTGACTTTGCGCCCAAATGTCAACCGAGAAACTGAGGTCGAGATGCAGGTGGCATGGTTTATTAGGGAATAAACCTGGGATTATGCCCTCGAAGTCGGAGTTTTTTAGATGCCATCAGCGATCATTGACAGTGTGTGCTTCGTAATGAGATGATTAACTAACTAATCATGCTTCCTTCATGGTTTGACCTTTAGTAATGTCAACCAGGTGATAAACGTAGGCTACCTAGCCACTGTGCGCGCAACACGCGTAGATTGCTTCGTATCTGCCCACTATCGTGGCCTCGTGCAGGAAAGTGGCTATCGGCCGGCCAGTCTCCTATAGCTATGTGGTGGCCTCATTGGAATTTCGGGCCAAACTCAATCTCCACAGCGGAATGGACGGGCGTTTGGCCACTGATCAGATCCTGCCGTGGGGGGGTCACCGCCGCACCGGAGGGGGAACCGAGAGCATCTCCACTTGCCCATTGCCGTCCAGATCGGCAACGAAATGGGCGATTTGGGGAGGATTTTTTTTAATATGTGTAATTGATAGTGAACAATACTAGTGCATCTTGCAAGAGGAAAGATATATTGCTTGACAAACAACGTAGAATTCTTTTGCCCAAGTTGGAGAGTGGAGATATTCTCTCGGGCAGAGGAAAAAATCAAGAAACATCATTGGCTAGACCAGATGATACAAGATGGGGCTCTCATTACACAGCTTTAGTTCGTATTGACTCAATGTGGGAGGCAGTCATATTTCTCCTTGGTATTGTGCACAAAGATGAGCGTAATCCGTCAAGGGCAGGAGGTTTGGTGCATATAATGGAGTCTTTTAGTTCTCTGTTCATCATGAAGTTGATGTTGCTGATCCTTCGCATAACAAATGAGTTGTCATTTTTGTTGCAAAAGAAGGATCAGAATATTGTTCAAGCCATGTCGTTGCTCACCGATGTGAGAGCACGCTTGATGAATTTGAGGAACCATGGTTGGGAACCACTGTTTGAAGAAGTTAAAACCTTTTGCAATGAAAATGATATTCCAGTGCCAAATATGGATGAAGCTGTACCAAGTTGGGGCCGATCAAGAAAAGGAGGGAGAAATAACATCACTACAGACCATTTTTTTTCCTGTCGTTCTCTTCTATGCAGCTATAGATACTATCATTACAGAGTTGGATCATCGATTTAATGACACAACTTCAGAATTGTTGTGTGGATTTGCTTGTTTTGGCCCAAGAGACTCATTTTCTAAGTTTAATGTGGACAAAATTGCTAAGCTTACGGAAATATATGATTCTGATTTCTCCTCCGATGATCGTAAGATTATAACCGTTGAGCTCCAATTATTGATTATCCATCTGAGAAGACATGATTTTAGAGTTTGTTATGACCTTGCAAGCCTAGCAAAAAAGATGTTCGAACTTGAAAGGCATATTATGTTCCCTTTGGTTTATCGCCTTATTGAGTTGGCACTGCTACTATCGGTAGCGATGGCATCTGTTGAAAGGGCATTCTCAGCCATGAAAATAATCAAGACCGAGCTGTGCAACAAGATGTCTGATGGTTGGCTTAATGACTTAATGGTGTGCTACATTGACAGGCGCATCTTCAAATGACTTGATCTTGCAGAAATTAATAAAGCCTTTCAATCTAAAGGTAGAAGAATGCCATTGCCACCGCACAAGCAAAATCTCACTACATGTATGTACTTTATCTTCACTGTATAGCATTGCCTATGTCCTAATAGGCCACTACTAGTTACTGATTCATGCATTATCTATTGTTTCTCTATTTTGTAGATTAATTCTCTTTTGAACTATTTAAATTTGTTGATCAGATTTTTCATGTACTTTCGATTTAGTGAAGTATTTCCAGTACAATGCTTATTTTAAAATTATGAAAATAGATTGTACCTATTGAACACAAAGTGATATTTATTTAATTGAGTGTTCCATTTTATCCATTAGTGGCTCCGCCACGCCTCAATTTCAAGTCTGCCTCGGCCACTTGGGTCTTGCAAAACAGTTGATACCACAATTCCATATGCATATGTAAATTCCATCGCATAAAATCTTAAGGATTTCAAATATCATAGCAAAATAGAAGGATTGCTAGCATAATATATGGAAGTATATAGAGACTAATTATTAGGTGGCTGGTGGACATGTCGGGCATATGGGCACTCAATCAGAACAACCAGGTCCCCCATAGAAGAATCGTCCATGGTCAATTTTAGAAATAGTGTAACAGTCTTCACGGCCAAAGGAGTATGGCAGATCTCCCTCGACGGGATGGTAAAATCCATCTGCGTCGATAAGATTGAGACTACTGATGGATGCTGCAGTGCCGCTAGATGGAACATAGCCATTTCCCATCGGAGGACTATGTGCTGGTTTCTTGTGATATACACAACCACCAAATCTAAGCTCCACTGGTTTATCTATCATTCCTGGTAGTAAGGACTTCAGGAAGTATCCCACTTTTTTAGGGGAACTATTCAATCCATAATATACATGCCAATCACCAGAATTTTTTTCCTGCAAGCATGGACAACACATATATATCTATTGTCATAAGAATATCATTTACTCATAAATCTTATTTGAAATACTAATTAAGTATAATTGATTTCTCAATGCAATATATGAGAAGTGGGAATGCATAATCCAGAAGTATAGAAAACGGGGCCCCTTCCTTGGTGCCCGAGCAATTACTTACATTGCATTTGCAATTAAATTTAATAGTATTTTTAGTTAAATTATTTCCGTTGTATATATACACACATGGTCAAATCTCTATATGTAGCGCGAATAAATTTGAGTATATTGGGAAATTTGGAATAATTAGTGGCACGTGGTAAAACAAGAATGTATGAACATAAGAAAATGAGATATAATATAGAAAGGTCAATAAAATGTTGCGCCGAAGAAAAAATCAATTAGGGAATTTAAAACTTGGTGAGAGGCTCGGACTCCAAACATACTAGGAATTTGATCAGATGCAAAAGATACAAATATGAGGTCATTCTTTTCAGCAAGTACGATGTTCAAATGATTTTGTGCAACCAAAAACTACTGTGAATCTAATAAGACAGGTCAACGTGAGATTGATGGCCGACCTGATCTTGCGACACCTCACAATCAATTTTAAGTTTTTTTAGACCAATGAATTAAAACTCTATAATCCTGGCCTAACACCTTAACAAATCAACGTGCACCAAGGAAACAATTATTGAAAATTATGGCATATGTACACACACACGCACGCGCGTACGCGCACACACATATATAGGGTCGCGCTATTTGACACCCAGGGTGCAAAATAGTTATTCTACACCCATCCTGTATCTTTCGAACCGTACATGATTTTTACGTCACGTAAATTTTGTCGTATTTCTTATATCGAGTAGAATGTAAGAAAATATATACATGGCATAAGCCTTTTATTTACGTGACACTACCATAAAAATGAAAAATTACACATTTTTACGTTGTTTTTATGACCTTTATGTTGTTATGACTCATATTTTTTCATTTTTATGCCGAGTAGTGCCCGGGCACAGGTATGGAATACCGTACGATTTAGGGTATGTAAACACCGCGGATACCTTAAGTATGTATACGTCGGGTATGTAGGAGGTATATATAACCTGAGGTATTTTCCATAGCTATCCAATGGTATATATTCCAGCTATTCTGCAACCCTCGTGAACTTCCCTTTACGAAAAGTGTGAACTTCTCGGTAAGTTTATCGGAATGACGCATGCGATATACCATTGGATAGGTATGGAAAATGCGTAACTTTTTCACCTTTATAGGTATTCCAAATTAGACTCATACCGTAGCCAATCGCATGCATGGATGGCCAATTTCCGCTAACCGAAGCTCGTATGAAGGATTATGTGCGTAAAATTTCTGTCCCAAAAACAGAGTATAGTGAAATTCCTATATATATGGTTGTGAACTTTCTATATATATGCTGGTGGACTTCTATTTTTGTGTGCAAGTGAACTTCCGATAGTGATTTTTTTGTGCAAGTGAACTTATAAAATGAACCTCGTCGCCTGAACTTTTGTTTTAACAGAAACTGAACCTTTGCGGTATGAACATCCGTTTAATACGAAATGAACTTCCCTGTGTGAACTTAGGTTTTGAAAATAAAGTGAAACTTCACAGGTTTGAACTTCCAATTTAATGCGACGTGAACTTCGCTTTATGAACTTCCGTTTTAACTCAAAGCGAACTTCTCGGGTTAAAATTTCATGTGGTGAACTTCGGTTTTAATATGAAGTGAACTTCTAGTGTTTGACCTTTTGTTTAATATGCAATAAACTTCACGATGTGAACTTCTGTTTTAATACATAGTGAACTACTGTTGGTTTGAATTTTGCGGGGCGAACTCCCGTCTAATATGAGGTGAACTTTGCGGCTTCACGGGTTTGAACTTCTGTTCAATAAATAGCGGACTTTCTTAATAATTTGCAGAATTGGACTTTTTTGGCTTCCCATCTTTTGGTTGCAAACTTTCTAACATTATTCTTACGAACTTCTTAATTTACGTGTTTCTCTATTTTTCTGATTTCGTAAGAAACAATATTATTTTTAAAATAACATTTTTCCTTTTCGAATTTTGAGAATCTGAGAAAACTTCAATGGATAAACCCACAAAATTATATATATTATATATATATATATATTAAACATTACATTTCGGCACTGATGCAAAAGTTATGGCTGTTTTAATATTTTATACTTTTTCTGCAAACAAAGCCAAAATTCATGTTTTTTATTTTTCTTAACAACTAGACCCCATACTCTAGCTAAATGTCAAAGGATTTTGTTTTTCGAAGTTTTTACCATTTTCTTTCATTTTTTACAAAACTGAAAAGGCGATACTAGGAGGGTGCGTGGAATGAAAACTCCCGGTGAACTTCCCTTTACAATTTTTTTTGTTGAAATTCTTGGAAGAGCAGTGGATTCTAGAAGGAGAGACCAGTTGCTTTCGAGATCGAGCGCGATGGACTACTTGGGCTTCGATTTGTGGACTCCCGTGGGCGCGAATCGAAAGAACAAAGTGCAGAACTCACGGTTGCAGTGAAGGTCATGACGGACGAACGCGCGTTCCCGGTGGAGGCCGGAAGTGACGGTGGCGTGCTCGCGGTGGAGGCCAAGTGGATCTCAAAGAAATCATATATAGTGGATCTCAAAGAAGTCATATATATTGATAAATTCTAATGTGGAAGTGGATCTTAGAGAAATCATGTATATATATTGGAATAAGTGCCAACAGAACTAATGGACATAGATTCCTAAAATCAATAGCATGGGATATGTCCCATCTCTAATTAACGAATATTGTATAAGCAGTATAACAAACAGACTAATACATTTCATAACCAATATTGTACCTTCAATATTTTTATTGTGATGTTAGGATTTTCTCCATGAATGACATCGCCTGGGGTAGTATTTGATGATGTCTTTTGAAATCCAGGGCAATTGAGATTATAGCAGCCCTTTTCAAGACCAATCTGCAGTTGCAACGATAAAAATCCCATGAACTTGTTGAAGAATTATTCTTTCCTTCTATGTGATGCCAAAAATAATAGTACCTATAATATCAAATACGATGAATACTTTTCTATGGTATATAATGATGCTAATTAACATGCAAATTATTCTAAATTATATAAAATGTAATAAGTACATATTTTCCAGCTGGGTAGATACACTATAACATATTTGTACGACTAAAGTTTGTGAGTAATCCATCGCTAGAACTATCTATATGAATACAAATACTTGAATGTTGGAGAGTTTTGAATTTCGGAAAACAAAACCTACACCCCATCCAACGTAGAAATGAGTAAGAGAATCCTTGTACAAGCTTGGATTAACCTGTAGAATATTTTAAAATGTGTTAATATTGACGAGATAATTCATAAATTAATACTGAATTCTATCTTGACGGGGAAAATAATTTCTTCTAAAATAAACATTTGTTTTTGTAAACATCATTTGATATCGACATACTTATATCGAGAAACATTTGTGTGACAAAATATTTTTAAATGGAAAGAAATTGGGTATAGAATGCCCTAAATAGCACATATGTACAATAAGTATTCTCCAGAAAATATGGGAACCAGATATAAAAACAAGAATACTCAAATAGTGCATTATCGTGCCCAATTAAATCACCGGAGACATACTAAGGAGGCAGGTGTACGCAAAATTACTAACCATAAATTTCTCATAATTTTTAAACTAAATTTTCATATCTACAATTAACTTACATGCCATCCAAGTTCAATTCCATTGGCTGAAGATGGTTCTCCATCTCCTCTGGTGATAACCCAAACACCACCTTCACTTATTTGTCCGGGTTGTAAACTCAACCTATGGACATCTAGTGTAGCCTCTACGCCATAATAGCTTATATCACTTCTAGGAAGCCACACATGATTGGCCGACTGTCCAAATAAAAATAGCAGCAAAAGTGTAAGCAAATTCCCACCGGATGTGAATGCTAAATTATATCTAGTAAAGAAAATTAGGTACATAAGATACGTAATACTAACATAAAGATATGTAGACTTGTTTCCTATTGCAAGACCCAAAGTTCGCTGGAGAAATTCGGTGTGAATTTCATAGGGCGCGTTCTCTAGATAACCCAGAGAAGAAAAACATCCTCTCGAGATTGCGTTGATGAATAGCACAACAAACAAAAACCACTGCTGGATAATTTTTTCCATTGATACAGGAAGAGGGGACTAATGGTAAGTGTTGTGTTCTGGACTGAGGTATATATTTATAGTTTGACGAAACTTCGAGAATATTGAGAAATAGAGAATTATTGGTTGCAAGCATTTATAACCTAATTGTATAAAAATAAGTTGTCCCAATTAATTACAGATACATATATCAATATATATTGAGATTAAGAAACAAATCAATGAGTGAATCGAAAACTTTATCACATCCTTGGACTACAAAATATAGTTTCCGAATAAGAAAGATGCCATTTAGGATAGCCATAAATGTGGAGCATTGATAGTTTGATTGTATGCAAATAATATAGATATCAACACATTTATTTTGGAAAATAAAGATCTTCAAAATAATATGTTCTACAAAAAACTTAGGATTGGGAAACTAATAATGAGGGCATTTAAAACTTGATAACATATTTGGACTACAAATAAATTAATAATAAAGTTTGTGAAGAAGAATCCTGGCATTTAAGATACTATTTAGTATGGAGATTTAAATATTTGATCCTACGAAAATAATATGAATATGAACACAATTATTACAATAAAAAGATCTTCAACCTATTTGTGCTACCAAAAATTAATTTCAATATATGTGTTACGTTTAATCCCTTATAGAATTTTCGCAACTTGAGTTACTATAACTCTATATACTAAAAATGTGTGGATTTCGTTTTTCTCCTTTTTTTGCCGTCGGATGTGGTGTTGATGGTTTTAGTGGTAAAATTGATCCTACAGCCCGGGGATGGCAAATATTACCCGACATGATGATAATCCACAAGGGTAGGGGATCTATCATAGCCTTTTCGATAAGCAAGAGTGTCAAACCGAACGAGGAGCTGAAGGTATTGATTACTTGTTTTGAGCAAAGTTTCACTTTATACACTAGAGAACAAATGTTTAGGAATTTTTGTAATAGTAAATATGAAGGGGTTGTTGCATAGAAAACAAAAAACTTCCTACGCGAGAGACACCCGAAAGGACAAAATCTAATCTAGGAGACGAAGTGCAACAGGCAACGAGAGGGTTAAGGAGAACACATACCCTCGAAGACTCAAAGTGTACGAGATCAAAGCTCGTTGTTGGCGTAGTCGTACTCACACCGACCCCGATAGCGAGAAGATGGGCACCGTAATCTGGCAGTGCCTCCTTGATCGGTCACACGTACGGTTGATGACGACCTCCGTTCCCTCGATCCAGCTGGGCGCGGAAGTAGAGGCTCCCTCGGAAAACTAGACCACGCCTATGGGGGCGTCCTTCCCCACTCGTCGACCCCAAGCACTCTCCTCCCGATATTATTTTTTCCAAATTTCCTACCAACTAAATGTAAATAACACAAACCACGAAATAAACTATAAGTCTTCACACGTAAATTTAAATTTTAGGTCACAATTTAAATGTCTAGGCCATTACTAATTAAACGAAGCCGCACGGCGGCACGGAAGATAAAACATTAGCTGTCGACGGTGTTGGAGCGCAGGAAGCCGACGAGGGGGTGGATCCGAGGAAGTCGCCACCCTGGGTGTCGCATGGTGTGTCGTTGCCGCCGTCACGGGTGATGGCGCTCGTCACTTGTGCCCACGCCGGTATCGCCCATGTACTGATGACGGTGTCAGCCCTTGTGCCGCCGTATGAGGCGAGTATGCCGTGGCATTAGGCACCGGTGCGCCGTGGCTAGTGGATCACATGAAGGCGAGTATGTCGTGGCTAGTGTGAGGCGTGTATGCCGTGGCATTAGGCATAGATGTTTGAACGCAGGCGATCACACACCACCCCTCGTTAGTGGATCAAGGTTTGACTTGTCGGTGGTGAGGATTACGAAGTCCTCCGCCTCTTCTTCACAAAGAATGTGGATTCCTCGATTTTAATCTTCTATTTGGTCTTGTCAACCAACTAGTGGTAAACGGGGCTTTTGCTCACTCGCGAGCACCCCTTTCGCCACGGCTCGGCCACCACCCGGTGTAAAACGCTGCAGAGGTGGAGCCAGGGCGAGCAGCGCGTGGTTGGGGGGAGGGTCATTTGCCCCGGTTGGAGTCACAAACCGGGGCTAAAGGGCCTCAACGAGCTTGGCGCGTGCAGGCGCGTCGTGGGGGGCGGGGGGTCTTTTGCCCCGGTTGGTGGCTCCAACCGGGGCAAATGAGCCCCACCTAGATGAAAAGTTGTTTCTTTATTTCTATATATCCGTTTAGTTAATAATTTCAATTTCAATAAAAGAAACTAACCAAATAGATGGAAAATGAAAATTAATAGAATTCTTTTTTTCTTCAAATCCAAATTTTTTCTCTTTTTTTATAAACACTACATACCAGCATTCTTCACTTCTCATACCACTCAGTTTTTGGTGTGGTGTGCTCACTTTTTTTCCCACATATGCATAAGAGGTGTTCGATGAAATGCCCGAGAGCATAATGCCATCTGAGCTCGCAGAAAACAAACATGTAATATTGCTAGACTATTGTGTAATAATGTATTAAACCTGCATGGTTCATGTATTTGGATTAGTCCACCTCTGTTTTCCACATGTTTGGTATCAACATCACTGTCGGGCGTGTGAACTGGAGGATTTGTAGATAAATAGAACAAAACAAACGATGTCGCCATCATACAGCCCGACCGTGGCTCATGAGTGCATATATGCATATCAAAAGCACGGTCGGAAGTATGATGGCGAATTTGGATGATTTGTAGTCGGTGGATGAACTGAATGATGTATGAAGGGACTCCGAGAGGTGGGCTATATATATGGTCCTCTGCCTCACAAAGTGTTGTGCTAGGGTTTCGATCCAACGGTTAAGAAGCGCTCGAAAGAAACACCCCTGATCCAACGGCTAACAAACGCTCGAAACAAACACACCGTACCCCTCATCCAACGGCTAACAACCGCTTGAAACAAACACACCGTACCCCTGATCGAACGGCTGACAAGAGCTCGAAAGAAACACACCCATGATCCAACGACTCACAAGCGCTTGAAAGAAGCACACGATCCGTGATTCTTTGTGATTGGACCCAACGAAACCGTAACCCTTTAGTCCCGGTTGGTAAAACGGGCCGAGACTAAAGGGATTTTGTTTCTTCTCACTATATATATGTATGCATGAAATCCCACCATTGTCATAAACACATATAAACTCACCACTCTCCCATGGCTTCTACCGTACCCACTCTAACCTTCCTGCAGTCGGAGGCACTTTCCGCCTCGAACTACCCCTGCCCGCCCGGCTACAGCGTCCCCGCCAGCTGGATGCTAAGCACCAGAGGAGTGCCGGTCCCTCCTGTTCCTCAAGGTGTGGCGCGTCGGACGGCCATCACGAACCACTACTACCACGAGCTCACGCCGGAGCAGCGGAGGAATCCCAGTTGGAATCCCGACTACCGCCCTACTTGGGACGCCTTCTTCATTAATCGGCGTGAGAGTGCGCTCGCCAGGTACGAGGAGAACGGCCCGCCTCCTTCAAACTTCAACGAGACTGTTCGTCAGCTGTGGTGGGGCGGCGGACGGACTCTTCAGAGCGTCATTAACTACATCAGGGCCGGCGATAACCCCCGCATGCGCTACCCTCACGCCCAGTCCTGGGGTCGTGATCCTCCGAGGGGGTCCAGAGCACCGTCCGACGATAGTGACGGCGACGGCGGCGACTACGACGACTACAAATCGGAGTAGTATAGGCCTAGGCAGAGTATGACTAGTAGATCAGATTCACTCTTGCCATTATGTTTTGCCATGTTTATCTAGATCTATGCTCTCCGTTTAGGTTTGGATCCACTCTTGCCATTATGTACTGTGCCTTGTTTATCTATTGAAATGTACCCCCAACCTAATATGAGTCGTTGGATGAGGGGTGTGTTTCTTTCTGGCGTCTGAATCCCACCAATCAGGAAGAATCACACGGAAAACAGAAAACAGACGCGCTAGCGCGCCGCAGTTTCCCGGACAAATTCTTTAATTAAAAATAGAAAAAAGACGAACACTACTCCTCGTCGTCGTCGGGGAACTCGTCGGTGACCTCCTCCTGGTCGTCGTCGTCGGCGAACTCGTCGGTGACCTCCTCGTCGTCGTCGGAGGTGCATGATAATATGTCCGAGATAGACCCCCACCTCGGATCGTCGGAGGCCCAGACTTCGCAGGCGTGGTCGGCCCGGTGGAGCTATCGCAGCGCCTTCGTCCTTGCCTCCCGAGCGGCATCTAACGCGAGGTGGCATTCGAGGCGCCGCTCCGCCCGCTCAGCCACGCGGGTCCGCCAGAGCTCCTCGTCGGCACTCTCCTCCCCCGGATTAGTCCGGTTATACTCACGGACCAGGCGGTCATCCCTGGCGTCGACTAGGCCCTAAAACGCGTTGGGCCTGAGGTGGCGGTGGTCAGCGGCAGTGACGATCTGCGGTCGGCGCCCTGGCCTCCGCTTCCCAGAGGGTGTGGCAGTCGTTGAAGTTCATCAGCGACCGCGGGCGGTTGAGGCGCCAGGCCGTCGCGTCCCAGGCGCGGGCGGCCTCTGCCGCCGTCGCAAAGGAGCCGAGGGGGATGCGGTCGTCCCCGCAGTAGATATGCGCGGTGAACATCTTATTCTGCCGTGCTCGGACACCGCGGAAGCCGGTGGTGTTGTTCCTCCTCGGAGGCATGGTGGCGGCGCGACGGTGCGTGGAGAGGAGTTCGCGCGTGGAGAGGAGAAGACGCTCGAGGCGCGGTAGTTTATACCGCGCGCTCGTGGCCACGTGGCACAACTCCCGCGCCACGCGTCCACGCGGCAGGACTCCCGCGCCACGCGGCACAACTCCCGCGCCTCACTTTTCATAATTATTTTTTAAAACAGAAAATGTATTTAGAATGTTTACGCAATTTTAAACACTTTTCATATTGAAAGTTTCTTCAAATTTGAAACCATTCATAAACTAGCTAGGGTTTTTTTAATGTTTGAAAATTCAAAAATTGATACTAGTTTAAATAGTTAGAATAGTTATTTTTTAAAACAGAAAATGTATTTGAAATCTTTGTTCAATTTTAAATGCATTTCATATTGAAAGTTTCTCCTAATTCGAAATCATTTCAAATGTATTTGAAAAAACATTTTGAAAATGTATTTAAACGGGACAGGGGGAAAAATGGCGGCACGAAGTCAAAAAAACGAAATTTTGGGTTTTTTTTGCACCGGTTCGTATTACCAACCGGGGCAAAAAGGGGGAGGTGGGCGGGCAAGAGTTTCCTATGATGAATTGGGATGCCAAGATATTTATATGGAAAATTTCCTACCTCACAACCGAAAATGTGACAGTAGTCATCTTGTGCATCCATAGCCTTCCCGAAGCAATAAATCTCACTTTTATGAAAATTAATCATAAGACCCCGAAAGTTGTTGAATCATTACAAGAATGAGTTTCATATTCAAGGCCTTTTGCAAGTCATACTCTAGAAAAAGAATCGTATCATCAGCGTATTGAAGAATCGATACCTCTCCTTCGACAAGGTGTGGTATTAGCCCTCCCACTTGACCATCCTCCTTAGCATGATCAATAAGGATAGCCAACATGTCTACCACAAGGTTAAAAAGTATGGGGCAGCAGTTCTCCCTGTTTTAAACCTTTTAAAGTTTGAAAATAATGACCGATGTCTTCATTTACTTTAATACCAACACTACCGCCCTAAAAAAACACGCTATTCATTCGCACCAAATTGGACAAAATCCTTTCATCCTTAGCAGTTGTTGAATAAAAGACCAATTTACTTTGTCATAAGCCTTCTCAAAATCAATTTTAAATAAAACTATGTCCATCCACATCCTTTATAATTCATCAAACGTTTCGTGAAGACCCCTTGCAAGATATTTCTACTGGGTAGAAACGCTGATTGGGTTGGTCGAATTACCCGACTCGTAATAGAGGTCAGCCGATTAGTTCCTATTTTATTAAAAACTTTAACCTGACAATACACTAGTAGAAAATGCCTCATTGATATCGGTTCTAGAGGGCCTTTGGTACCAGTTAGACAAACGGTACCAATTAATCGGCACTAAAGGTCCCCCACCTTTGGTACCTTTTCCTTACGAACCGGTATTAAAAGGGCCTCCACGTGAACCCAGAGAAGCTCACTGGGCCGGATACGTTTGGTACCGGTTCGTAACACAAACCAGTACTAAAGGTTAGCCTTTTTATTTTTTTTTATTTTTTCACAAAAAAAATCATTTTTTTTCATTTCTATTATTTAACCACTTAAACACACATTTAACACTAAGCATTCTTAATTGCAATCTAAATTACTCGCTACTTCTAACATTTCCCCACATGTCACCCATCCTCAGACTACTCCAGTACTAGCACGCTTAACTTCTTAGTTTCACCCATCCTCAGAATACTCCGGTACTAGCACGCTTAACTTCTTAGTTTCTTCCCTATGAGGGACCTACAAACAAGAGATACTTACGTGACAATAGTGTCCTATCAATCCTATTAACCCATGGACTATGATGCCAAACACATTTATTTTATGAATGGAAATAATTATTTAAATCAAAACAAATGAATCATTAATAATATTTTGAATTGAACTATTTTTATGCAAATAATAACTAACTTATTTCCCTTTTCCATCAAATATTGAATAATTCATATATGCAAATCCGTAAATTGAAATTTGACAAATAATATGTCTAAATAGATTAGCAAAATGAGACAAATCCAAATATGACATTGATACGTCCATTTTGCATCACTATTTTATATCATTATTTTTCGGTATTTCATCGATATATTTCATGTTATGATACATTAATTATGTTATTTCATTTTATTTTGCATGTTTAATAATTATGGGAGAATAAACACCAGGACCAGAAATCCAATGGAAAATAGCACCGTCGAGATACCCTATTTTAGAAGATCAGAAGAAGAAGGGGGGTATATGAGAAGTCTTAGAAGTACCGAGGAGGAAGCCATCCAGAAGGGCAGCCAGAGGGGGGCCACCAGGGGCCCACACCACCAGGTGGCACGCCCCCTTTGGCGTACTTAAACCCTAGGGAACCCTAAGCCCTAATACATCATCGAGGAAATATTCCTCCGCCACCTCGGGGGCAGAAAACAACACAGAGAGAAAATCTCTCCGGCAGGGAGAAATCTGCCGGTGAAATTCCTCCCCGAAGAGGGGAAATCGTCGTCATCGTCACCGGCATCACTCTGGGCTTCATCAAGATCATCATCATCATCCTCATCACCAGTACCATCACCGTCACCGTCCACCTTCATCCTGATGTAACAGTTAAGGATATATATCGGTGTTTGCACTTTATGACTAAATTGTTATTTAACATTATATCACCTCTGATTATAATACATATGATGTGTCATGAGTAGTCCGTTTAGTTCTTGAGGACATGGGAGAAGTCATGATGTTAGTATATCTTGAAGTAATATCGATATGGTTTGATATTTAAATTGTGGTGTTATTCTTCTAGTGGTGTCATGTGAACGTCGGCTACATGATACTTCACCTTTATGGGCCTAGGAGGATCATTGTGTATTTTGCTACTAATTGAGGGGTTGCCAGAGTGACAAAAACCTAAACCCTCGATAGAAACCCGATGCACGAGGGAGCATAGGATCTCGGTGTTTAAGGATGTGGTTAGATTTATCTTAATTACTTCTTGTAGTTGTGGATGTTTGTAGGGGGTTTAATCATAAGTATGTATTAGTCCTAGTTGGGCGGTGCATTAGCATAAGTTCACCCATACAACACCTATCAAAACAATAAATATTAATCAACTATATGAAGCGAAAACACTTGACGAGATTCCCATGTGTCCTCGAGAATGTTTAGTCACCCTAAGTAAAACAGCCGGCTTGTCCTTTGCTCTCAAAAGGACTGGTCACTCGCTACAATTATTATTACTGTTATTTATTTACTCGCACTTTATTTATCTGCTATATCCAAAACAAACAAAAACATGTTTCCTAGTGTTTAAAGTGAATTCTCTATCCGACCTATTGGTCAACACCTTCTGCTCCTCGTTGTCTTCGACACTATTATTTATCGAAAGTACTGCGATACACCCCCTATACTTGTGGGTCATCAAGACTATTTTTGGCGCAGTTGCCAGGGAGTGAAGCGCTATTGGGAATTGGTAAGAGAAACTTTTACTGTGAGTGTTGTTTTTTTCTGTTTGGTGCTTTATTTACTATCGATAGTCCATATGGTTCTTTGTTTACGGACACTACTATTACTGCTAGGTAGATGACCCGTTATCTGCTGAATTATATCCTTATAAAATACCTATGAAAATTGTTTGACGTGTTATGGATAACTGCTATTACGTAGATGGAACTGTCCATCCCGGTGATCATTTGCTCTTTTTATATGAATTATGCGAGTTATTCAGGTGTGCATGTATTACTATGGATCAAGTTAAAAGGAAATTATTCTCGTTGTCGCTTCAAGGAAAAACTGATGAATGGTTTAAATTGCTGAAGAATGGTCCATTTATTGGATGGGAGAAAATTGTACCTCGCTTTTATACTAAATTCTATCCTCCCAGTGAGATTCATAAAGACCGGAATCAAATATATAATTTCTGGACTCATGTTGGAGAGAGTATTGCCCAAGCTTGGGGGAGAATTAAGTTATTAATGCTTAAATGTCCCGTTCACGAGCTCCCGAGTAATATTGTTATGAATAATTTTTATACCCAAGGATGGGAGAATGACACAGGTAGAAAGTCAGGTATAAATTACGATTATGAATGCGTTAAAACTTTTATGGGAACTGATGATTTCTATAATGTTAGTGCTGTTTGTTGTCTTGATTCTCATTTTTTTGCAAATTGTCTTAAAGTCTTTGTTTCCTATATTAATATTCCTTAAAAAGAATATCACAAATATCATGCACCTTATAAAGATACTATTAATTGTGTTCCTGCTAGAAATATAGAAGTGCATGTTGTTAATCCTATTGTGCCTGAACCTTATATTGAGAAAATGTCTTTCCCTCCTAAAGTAAAGGAACATTCTATGGTAGCTAGTATGGTTAACAATAGTATAAAGAAACCTAAACCTGATGAACAAATAACTATAGAACCTACACTAGCTATGGTTAAAGATCTTGCTCTAAAAATGTAGAAGATGGACACATTGTCTTCTATGAGGATGATTCTAATATTGTTTCCCATCCTCATAGACCTAAGAAAACTAGTGTTCCTGTGCTTTTTTTTAAGATTGGTGATCATTTCTATTATGGTTTATGTGATATTGGTGCAAGTTCTAGTACTATTCCTTATGAGCTTTATAAAGAAATCATGCATGGAATTGTTTCTTGTGAACTTGAAGATATATTGATGTTGTTATTTAACTTTCTAATAGAGAAATTGTCTTTCCAATTGATATTGTTAGGGATGTGGAAGTTTTATGTTGTAAAATTAAATATCATACTGATTTTGTAGTATTGGGTAAAGCTGCTAGTAAGACTTTTACTGTTATTTTTGGTAGACCTTTCTTGAACACTTGTGGTGCTGTTATAGATTGTAGGACGGTGAAAATTTTGACTAAATTTGATGGAAAAACTTATGAGTTTAATTCTCTAAATTTGCTAGAGCTCCTTATGAAGCTGAATTGCCTGATGAAAACTTTAAAGTTGAACAACTTGCTTCTATTGCTCTT
Source organism: Alopecurus myosuroides (assembly GCA_028641055.1). Taxonomy (NCBI): domain Eukaryota; kingdom Viridiplantae; phylum Streptophyta; class Magnoliopsida; order Poales; family Poaceae; genus Alopecurus; species Alopecurus myosuroides. Next base: position 15,751,970 of record CM054061.1, on the reverse strand, counting down.
GATCCTAACAATGCTTTGCAGCAATTCATTGAGGACCATGAAAGTGAGGTCTTTATGGAAGAAATAAATGAAATTGACGATATTCTTCTTCGTCAACCAGTGATATTGAAACATAATTTACCTATGAAGGATTTGGATACCACGTTACCACTCAAAGAGGATCTTTTTTTATTTAAAACCTTTGCCTGATGATCTTAAATATGATTATATTGATGAGAAGAAAATATATCTTGTTTTTATTAGTTCTAAACTTTCAGGTGAATAAGAGGAAAGATTATTGGAAATATTGAAGAAACACCGTGAAGCTATTGGATATACTCTTGATGGTTTGAAAGTGATTTCCCCTACTATATGTCAGCATGCTATCAATATTGAACCTGATGCAAAGCCAGCTGTTAAGCATCAACCCCGTTTAATTCCTAAGATGAAGGATGTGGGAAGAAATTAGATATTAAAACTCCTTGATGCTTGTATTATTTATCCTATTGCTCATAGTGGATGGGTAGTTTTCAATAAAATGTTCACTGGATTCAAAATGACATTCACATGTTTTTTGCAGCTTTAAAAAAAGTTCACCCCTTTAAATATTCACTTGGGTTTTCATAGGTTCAAACAAATGTTCACGGGTTTTAAGAAAATATATATTCATGCATTATCCAAATATGAGAAATATTGAAAATGAAAAGGTAAAATGTTCATATGTTTACAAAAATTTGTTTAGAATTCCAAAAAATGTTCACAAGTTCCTAAAAGAGTGTTAAAGAAGGTTTCTAAAAATGTCTACATATTTATAAAATGTTTATGGGTATGAAAAACATGGATTTCAAAGATATCCACGGGTTTCCAAAAATGTTCACGGGATTCCAAAAAATTGTTCACTTAGTCTTAAAAAATATTCACGTATTAAAAAAAATTGCAGGTTCGAATAAATATTCACATGTTCGAGAAAATTGCTCACGGGTTCCAAATAAAATTTCAAGAGTTGAAATGTATAACCACCAAAAAAGTAAAATTAAAATAGAAAAGAAGAGATAAAAACTGTAACAGAAAAAACGAAAAGGAAAAGAAAAAAAAAGGTTCACGAGCCGCGGACCGTCACAGGCCGCACGTGGGCGCATGCTACTACTCGTGTGAAAATCTCGTTGACATAGGCAACTAAAAATGAAAAACTCGTGTGAAGGGAGAAATAATGGCTGCATATAAAAAAAAAACACCTCTGCTTCGGGCTTCGCGGCAATCTTCTGCCACGGACTGCATGCATGTTGCACGCTTGCTACCTCGAATTCTTCGAAAAGGGCTGGGTACAACAAACAATATGCAACTGCACGAATGAATGGGTGGCCATACAGATACGAATTTTAAGGGTTTATTTCTCATTGTGGTTTCAGGATTGATTCGACTGCTACTCATTTTCACGGCGCCTGAGAAGCACTGAGACCACATTGCAGCAAGCACAATCTATTTTTATCTGCCAAGCGCGCTGCTGCAACTAGATAAGCTCGTTCAATTGGAAAGGGGTTATTTTGGCACCCGCCATAATAACACTTCAATTGTGGATAACATGGTTGTTTTCTTTCAAATTTCATGATTTATTATTTGAGTTAGATAAAACCACCCTGAATTTCCGTATAGTTCTCTTGTGCCTAGATAGCCCTCATTGCTCGAAAACTGGATCGTGCAGGAAAAAAAGAGCCTTGGCGCCCGACGACTTGGACGGCATCGAACCAAACTAAGCAAATGATCCTTGTTGGAACTGCAATTGGGAACACAATTACAGCATCGCTCGATGCATAATAAAGAGATGATTCGCTCGAAATATATGATAAACTAATAATGCGTTATAATCAACATAATTGCTTATGCTTTTTATTGGATGATGAAAGAAAATCTTTGTGTCAATTCCAACAGCTGAATTGCAATGGACTCTCGCACACTTGTATTGCATCATGACAGTTACATTTATAGATACAGAGAGGAGAAGGACGCAGGATAGGATCTACAGACTAAGTCAGCTAAACGGTACAGTAATTACATGCAGAACGTTACCGTTCAACACCAACTACATCCACGGTACTGGCCACTCTGTTGTTGCCCGTGGTGTGTTCACGACCACATACATGGTTGTGTTTGGGGGGCATTTGGATTTTCTTCTCACAGGTTCTGAACTTCCTATGCCACAATCCTGTGGTGCCGGTGATGCCAAAGACCGGTGAGTCTCTCATGTTGAAGACCCCATCTATTGGACCAGCGGTAAGCCCGACTATTAGCTGATAAAGAGCAGCAATTACAAGTCCAACATCGCAATATCAGTTCCCTCCAACATCCAAATGTATTTTTCTTCCCATAAATATATTCTCTACAAGTATTATCATGGTGGCTAAACTCTGATAGCTATGCGCCTTCCTTAATCTTGGATGAGTACGCTAAATTGCCATTGTTCTATGATTTATAGACTGACTAGGTCATGTTTTCTCCACCCATATGTTTAACCTTTGCCCCATGTTGATATGCATGACCAACTAACACTTTATATATTCATTCAGTTGCTATGCATGCAAACAAAACAGAGCACCATCTCAAAATAAAAATAAAAATTATAGGGAAAGCATGTTGTTTGCATGAAATTTGCAATGCATGAGAGTCCCGCCTTCAGGATACTTTTTGCATATATTCATATGTATCACATGGTGAACTTCATAGTAGATACATAACTATATAGATGACATTGTCCTAGTGAATTTTTAGGTGCATTCTACATTTTCCACTACTCCTAAGAGTGTAATGCTAAACAAGATCAAGCTTGGATTAAATGGATATTCGTGTGGGTTCTTTCCTTTACGTGAAGGTAAAAATTGGTTTCCATGGGACAGTAGCTAGATAGGTACTTGCTTGCCAGCCTGAAATTGTGGGTTGGTTAATAAGTAGGGGCGTAAAGTTTTGACGAACATATAAAAGCATCTCCAGCCTCGCACCCAATACAACATCACATAAAAGCGTCTTACGAGTGCTATTGTGGACAACAACGCATGTTGTCCCGTACGCGTGGCGCCTCTTCCATGTGGCTCCCCTAATACGACCTTACCAATATATATTTATTTCACCAACTTCAGATATTTGGAAAATATAAATCAAACCATTATTTAGTTCCATATTTTTCCACAAATAAATATTCTAAAAATTGAGACCTACCGGGCAATCGGCTGAACACCTTGCTTGCAGACTGGGCATGTGACGTTGCGAGCTCTACACTCGGGTAGTCTAAGAGCGTCGGTGCGGCTTCGGTGAGATGCTGGGGAGCGGCGGCCAAATGTTGGCGAGAGTGAGTGGGAGGGGAGAAAAGGGGAGGAGAGAAATGGTTTCAACTATCTATGATAGCACTGGCCCGCCTATCAGTATCCGATCTGGCGGTGAACAGGTCTGCTTGTTTGGCACTACCAAACGGCTATGTCTGGGACGAGGCTGTGGTGATAGCGCCGAGTGAAATATTGGGCCGCGCCGGACGAAAGCGCGCTATTGAGGGCTCAGTTTTTCATCCTGCGTGCCCAATAGACCTATTGGGAAGGCTATAGGGGAAGACACTTTAAGACCTACTTAATTAGGGTTTACGACCATTCCCGTAGTTGTATATATGAAATTGATGTACTACATAACTCAATCAAATGTTCGAGCTGATGGATAGGGCTAGGTTATATATTTTGACACTCCCCTTAAGTCTAGATTGTGGACGTGTAGAAATGTCGTAGACGTGGGTCAGTGAAAGGCCCCAGCTATTTTATGATAAGTAATGTGTTTGCTAGGTCTCGAACTTGAGACTTATTGGCTCTGATTCAATGTTCAGCTTCATGCACTAGATAATACAATCAAAAGTCAAAACTGGTGGAAATGGTTAGGCAACACACATATACACATCAACACCCCCTCTCGGCAGGCTAAAACATGCATAGAAATATCTGAGGTGTAGTTCTAGAGGTATATACATGTACACACAGAGAGCAACAACAATATTTGGATAACTTGTGAAATTCGGGGCTCCAATTTGAGATGTCATGGCTCTGATATCATGGAAAGTTTTCTACACTAGCCAACACAAACAAAAGTTCGAGCCGATGAAAAAATGCTAGGCAATTCACCTATAAACTTCAAAATTTTATGTAGTATGCTAGGCTTATATTGTGTTTCTTATTGCGTAGTTTTAATACTCTACCCACAAGCGCACTAGCAGCCATGGCATCCTCTTTAAGAAGTGAGGGACCCTATGCCTCAAATCGCATGTGAACGAACTCATGGATAAGCGCTCTAGCCAACCGAACACCACTCGGGTCTCACTTGATACTACATTATACTAGCCCCGTCTCATATTAGTCGTCGCTAAAATAGATGTATGTAGTACTAAAATATGTCTAGATATATATGTTTTAGCGATAATTAATAGTATACCCTCTCCATCTCCCAAATATATGGCTTATAAACTTAGTTAAAAGTCAAAATTTTAAGTTTGATTGAGTAGATATATAAAAATGTGAAGATCAATAATACCAAATGAATGTCAATATATAGATCCCTCATAAGATATGTTTTAATAATCTAGTTATTTTAATATTATATTTTTTTGATATTTTCATCAATATATTTCGTCAAACTTCGAAAGCGTTAACTTGACTTTTAGACTAAGTTTATACGCCACCTAGTTGGTGGCGGAGGGGGTATGATTTTATACGTGCGTTAGTTTTAGGTATTATCGCAAACGCGCAAAGTACATCTATGAAGGTTTACCATTGCTTTTATCATAGCGCCATTTTACAAACTAGCATGGTGGCCCCCTGGAAATGATAGGGCATATTTAAAAATAATAAAATGGTTGAGAAAATATATTTTTGATTCATGGATATTCATATTATAATAGAATATATATGTTTCTATAACCTAAATAAAATATCAAATGTGAATAAAAACATTCTTAATCAGCTTTAGTTGGTTCTTATGCATTTTATAAACATAATGTTACTTACCATATTCGTCTTTTGTACAATATACTAATATTCCAATTGTACAATGTACATGTTTTTTAAACGTACTAGGCTAGGTAGTACGTACATCGAACTAATGCTCCAATTATAACTTATCCAATAGTTACCAAGTGATTTTAAATTACATGAGGTTCACATTCAGTCTATCAGTTGAATTGTTGCATTGGTAATTTGACATTGGACATATAGTTGATAAATCATAAACGTACAACATGTGTCCGTAATATTTAGGATTCCCCACTCCTATGGCTAGACGTTGTTTAGATGATCTTCTCAATTCGACAACAAAATCAACTATCTTAATGAAGTTAGATAGAAATTAATTTATCTTCTAACATGCAGGCTAACTAAACAGTAAGCCTTTCCACTCTAATTTGTGAACCTTATGCAAGAATAACTAATGTGCCTACTATGTGACCATATGAACGACATATACAATCACACGTTTGGTGATTTTTTTTAATGGTGTTTGTAAATGTTTTATTTTTCTTACTTGAGTGTGGGACTTTAAAACCATTTATATAGGAAAAAAAACACGTGAATGTTCGGCCGTTTCAATATATATTGGTTCCTTGTTTCATCTCAGTTCTGACCTTTACGATCTACTGCATGGAGCTGATGGTTCTTAAGATTCATCTTTTCATAATTTTGATACTTTCAACCTGCAAATGCCCCAGTCGGTTTGTCGCGTCTTCGAGGCCGCCACCCGCTCCGTCCTCGGTAACGGGGCTTCGACCCTATTCTGGACCGATAGGTGGCTTCCTGGCGGCCGCCTTAAAGACCTCATCCCGAACCTATTTGCGGCGGTGCCGGCTAGGGCGAAGCGGGCTCGCCTAGTTCGGGACGGGATTGCGGGCGCTTGGCTGGAGGACCTAGGTCCCAACCTACCTGCCCGAGCAATCCAGGAGTTGCTTCGAGCTGCTGATTTGTTTTCCGGAGTGACCCTCTCGCCGGAACAGCAGGACTCTTTCTTGTGGTTGTGGGACTCCAGCGGCTCTTACTCCTCCCGCTCATGCTACAGGACGCTCTGTCTGGGGCTGGAGGACATGGCAGGGGCTCATCACATCTGGAGGTCGAGGGCACCGACCAAATGTCGTTTCTTCCTATGGTTGGCAGCAAAGGGACGTTGTTGGACGGCCGACAGACTTGAGCGCCGCAACCTCCCCAGGCCTGCTGCCTGCCCTTTCTGCGATCAGCACGATGAGACGATCGATCACCTGTTGGTGGGATGTGTGTTCGCACGCACCGCCTGGGCGATCTTCCTACGCCGGTGGGGTGCTATGGGGTGGATGCCGACAAACGAACCATCCTTTGTGGCTTGGATCACCTCGCACAGGGCTCAGGCGGCCGAGGAGAGAGACCTCTGGACCGCGGTGGCGCTTGTCTCCTGGACACTCTGGACCCATCGCAACGACATTGTTTTCCGTGGAGCCTCCCCCTCGTCATCCCAACTGGTTGACAAGGTGACTAGCGAGGCAATCTGCTGGTGTAGGGCCGGTCTCTTTAGGGGTAGACTAGCTCAAGTAGAAAGGTGGACATGCCGCGAGTAATCCCGTCTGTGCCAGCTCGCGTTGTAATTTGCAGCCTTCTGGCTTCCCCTTCTATGAAACCTGATATGCCTTTCCAAGGCATATCCTTGAAAATAATTTTGATACTTTTATTTCTGCGGTTCGCCTACCTCGCAACGGTTTCAGTCCGGTACGGTTTCCGTGAGAGGGCTAGCAGTCACTAAAGCCATAATCTCAGTACAAACAGTAAACCATCATTTCGCTAGTTGGGAGCCTCGATTCTGACCTCTGCCACTGAAATGTCAATAAAGCAATGAAACGAAGTCGTGAGATCGAGGCAAGCTTCAGCCAAAATTATAATAAAGAAAAGTGAATATGTGGTACTGTCTACCCTATATTGCTCAGTTTTCATATTTTACTGATCTAACTTCTCTCTTTACTGAAAGCCAACGGGAGCATCATGAAACTACTAACTGGGCACCACGAGAAATGGGACCTCGTGTCATTATAACCTCTAGTTTGTAGACTCATGATCACTCGGATAAGCTAAAGCATGACACACTTGCCAAATGATCGACCTGACGACCAATGAGATGATAGAAATGCCAACTAAAAGCACCGGCTCATTATAGAGCTGTAGAATTTCTGCACGTAGCATTTCTTATTTATCACATTAATTTACATGAGAAAGCTAGCAATATAACTGAAAAATAATTTTAGTAGAGATAGTGAACATGTTAATGACTTGAGCTCTGTCACTGACACGCTTGCTGCAACATACATAATTCACTTGCCCCTTTCACAAGGACTTGATGCAGTACCGAAGTATTGAGATCAGGGCATGAATCTGTTCCCGAAATCTGATCAGAACCCAAACCAGCGCTAACACTGATCTAAAACCGGAAAAAATAATATTGCTACTGATATCATGTCGTAGTGGAAGAAAAATTACCTGACCGATCATGTTCTACTCTGTTTTCTTCACTTATCAGCAATGAGAATGCCAGAGGCTATGTCTAGTCGATCTATCTGTGGAAGAAGCCGAGCATCACACAGACACACCAAAGATCAAGATTTGGTATAGTATCATAAGCGACATTTGGCACCGATCGATGCAGACGAACGGTTGAACAAAGGAGACTGGAAGTGCAAAATGATTCAGAATAATTGCAGGCCTGTCCTATGAAACAAATAAAATTGCTCTCTCTAATTCCATCCATGGAGTACACAACATCACATAGGTAAGCAAACACCAAGGATCAACTATATCAATATAAAAGGCAAAGCTTTTGCCTTGTTTCAAAAAAAAAACCAAGGATCAAGATCTAGTGACAACATTTGGCATACAGCAATTCAGAGGAACGATTGAACACGGTGGAGACTGACAGGGCAGGAAAGCGACTCGGTTTTCAGCTTTCCATTAACAAGAATTCAAGACCAAACACATACAGGCAGGCGTAGTCTTGCAGCCCAACAATACATACCCGAGACAAAGCAGATCTAACAATTAACTCACGGGAAGTACAGGAAAGGGGATGCAGCAAAGAGAAGCCTGAATCCAACAGAAGTTCTGCAATAGTATCAGTCAAATTTGAAAAGAAAATCAAGTTCGACTTCAGATATGAGTTGCACTGCAGATAGACGTTCACGGTGGTACAATGGCAAATGTAGTAACAGACACCTGTATGTAACGACCATGCATAAACATATGTCCAAGAAGACCGAATGGTGCTCCAGTTGTCTCGTTACCGAGCAAAGACATCTCTGTATGTAATCATCGTTTTTTAATCAATTCAGATAAAATTTACTCAACGAGGAGATAGTGTGCAATGGTAACAGACACCTCTGAAGTTTCACAACTCAAGAAATTACAAATGGATACAGAAATTTAGTGCAGGCCATTCAGAATTTTACGCCATGCCATCCACCAAACTAGCAATTGTGGACGCTCTCCGTCAAAACATCCAATCTAGGAAATGTTAAACCATCCGAACATATATACGGAGGTCCTTTTTCATATCAAGATATATAGCAGTTCATCTTTTAACATCTGAACAGACAGACAGACAGAGAACTCAGCCTAAACTACAGGACACCGGAAAAACAAACCTAACTAAGAGGAAGTGAACTTGGTGACGGCCTTGGTGCCCTCGGAGACGGCGTGCTTGGCGAGCTCCCCCGGGAGGACGAGGCGCACGGAGGTCTGGATCTCCCGGGAGGTGATGGTGGGCTTCTTGTTGTAGCGCGCGAGCTTGGCGGACTCGCCGGCGAGCTTCTCGAAGATGTCGTTGATGAAGGAGTTCATGATGGACATGGCCTTGGAGGAGATGCCGACGTCCGGGTGCACCTGCTTGAGCACCTTGAAGATGTAGATCTTGTACGTCTCGACGCTCTTCTTGGCCTTCTTCTTGCCCTTCTTCCCCTCGCCGGCCTCCTTGGGCACCCGCTTCTCCGCCTTGGGCTTCTTCGCTGCCGGGGCCTTCTCCGCTGCGGGCTCCTTGGCCGCCACCGGCTTCTTCTCGGCCTTGGGCGCCATGGATGGTCCTTGCGAGCGGTTCTGCTGGGCGCTGGGCGGGAATAGGTAGGGTGGGGAATCTGGGGATTGGATTGCGGTGAGGAATTGGAAGGGGGCGGGGGTTGAGTTTATAGCGGTGAAGGGGTAGTCGATGATTGGTGGAGCGATGCCTGCACCGGATCGCGGACATGGACGGATACGATTCTTTAGCGTGGTTTCGGCTGGACGCTCGGGATGTGCTTCCGCGCGGATTGCTCTGCTTCCAAAAGCCCAAAAGTTGATATCAAAAAAAAGAAAAAAAAACCCAAAAGTTGTGTGCGCCAACGGTGTCGGGAAAGGAGCATGAGAAAACAAAATTCCGTGCACGGCAACTAGCTGCAAATTTCTTGCATGCTGTGATGCGGTTCAGTTTTACCCTAATGTTCTCTCCATGTAATTCTTGTGCCACCTGGACAAAGGTTACCGATTCACTTCAGCGTTACGCTAATGTTCTACTTCATGTAATTCTTGTAACAGCATTAAGCTAATGTAAAGCTGTGATGGGGTAGTATAGTAGTAGTTGATTGTTGCTTTGGGAGGAAATTGCACGGACCAGCAACTCTTGGGGCAATTGTTGCGCAAACCAGTGACTCAAGTTTATTTTTGATGATGGTATCAAGCTGTCTAACAACACACCTTCGTATGACTGCACCATGGAGACGTGGCATTGCCCCAGATCTGCCATATTCTAGCTGTAAAAATGATCCGGAAAGGAAGAAAAATGTGCATAATGATTCTAGTACATATGGTTTGCTTGTGTAGCAAAACTGGAGAATTATAAGGGCATCTCCAGTCGCTCCCCCAGAGCCCCCGGCAGCCATTTTAGCGCCGGAAGCGGCGAATAACGCCGTTTTCGCACCAGTCGGTCCCCCCCCCCCCCCAGAATCCCAAATAGCGTCGAAATGGCGCTAATTCGCGCCGCGGCACCCAGGCGAAACCCAGCCCGCTGGGTTCAGCTTGGGGTGGCGAAACTGCGGTGCAGCCCGCGCGGACCAGCTCTGTCAGTGACGCGTCGAAAAAACGCGGGAACAGAAACCCCCGTGATCATCTTCTCGGCTCCCGCGTCGGTCAAAGGCTGTCGGCGTTTATGGCGTGGCGGCCGCTGGCCGCCCAGTGCATGCCCGTTCAAAGGCTGCCGGAGTAATAGCGTGGAGGGCGGCAGCGAGGGGAGCGTGGCGGATGGGCGGCTCCTCGTCGTCGGCCACCTCGAGCTCCTCCGGCGCCCACTCTCTCTCTCACCCCTCCCATCTTAAACTCCGGCGCCCCTATCCCCAGGCGCAGCGGCGGCGCCCTGCGTATCGGCGAGCCGCGCCAGCGGAAGGACGCCGACTACGAGCGCGTCGTCCGCCCGAAGACGGAGGCGGACGAGGACAAGGAGTGGCCGGATTTGAAGGCCGCCGAGGAGTTGTCGCGCAACACGCTCCAGCCCGTCGCCGACGACGTCGCTGAGGACTAGAGGCTGCGCGACAGCACCGCAGAGGAGCTGGAGCTCCAACGCCGCCTCCTCGCCGAGGCCGAGTAGCGCAAGCGCAACGCGAGCAGGAGGCTGCCGCCAATGCGGCCCGCCGCCGCATTCCTCTCCCGCCGCAGACGAGGGAGGTCCCCTACGTCGTGCTCGACCCCGACTCCGACGAAGAAGCCGAGCTGCAGCGAGGCCTTGCGGTGAGCAGGTGGGGCGACTCCGGCGCGGGACCGAGCTACACGCGCTGCGGCGATCCCAGCCAAGGAACGAGCAGGCGTGACGGCGACGGTCCGAACGACGACGACGACGACGACGGCGACAACGTCGACTATAGCCAAGCGATCGCGGCGAGCCTAGGGCTGAAGTAGAGTAGTTTTTAGTTTAAATTTACTGTTTTAAGTTTAAATTTGCGTCGAACTGTATGAAATTTGCGTCGAATCAATAAAGTGCGTCGAATTTCATTTCTCGAGTTATTTTGGGCTGATTGTTGGGCTCGTGGGCGACTGGGAAATTAATCCAAGTATATAAATCATGAACATGACGTAAACATACTGATATTTAACCATGTTCCTACAGACTAGATTTATAGTAGATAAATCTATGCAAACTACTAGTGTTGCACACATGAAAATAATAAGGACAGGGATAAACGTGCTATACCCTGCAGTTGGCCAATTGGCCGTAGCCGTAGCAGAGGCGGCCTCGGCGGCGGCAGCAGCACGTTCAGCTTCGGTGGCCATGTTGCCGACGAGGGCGACGCGGTAGTAGACAAAGTAGATGTACTGTTGACGACGAGGGCGACGTGGTAGTAGACGAAGTAGATGTACAGCAGCAGCGAGCGGTCGCTTAGGAGACGCTCCCAAAAAACCTAATCGCCCCTCTCCCGTACAGGATCTGGAGAGGCGGGGTTTCGGAGGCCTGCTCTCCCGTCGGCCGTGTACGCAGTAGACGGAATGGGATCACCGGCGGCGGCAACAGGAGGTGGAACGACAGTGGGAGCAAAGAGGGGCGTGTGTGAGTTGTGTGTACTGTGTCCGCCTGAGCCTCCAATTTATAGGCACGGCCGAGGAGGAGAACGGTCAATTTAATTGGCGTTTACTACAGCCGTTACCACGTGATAAAGGGGGCGTTTTACTGCGCGCAGTTATCACACGCGATCAATACGGCTGTTACCAATATAAATGTGACGCAATTAGACAACAATAATTATGACGTCTCATATTATTGCCGTGTCTGTTGACTCCCCGTTTCCGACTGCCAAAATAAAGGCATCGGCTCGGCTCATTCCCGCAACCCGCGGCGCGTCGTGACGTGTCGTGACGAGGCGAGGCGAGGCGTGGCTAGGCGGGCGGCGGAGGAGGAGGAGCGCACGTGTGGAACATCTCCACTACTCCTCTCTCTTCATACCAACTCACACTAGTGGGAGAGAGCTCACCTTATAAACTGGTGCAAAACTCTCCCAACTAGCAATATGGGACTAAACTCCCACCATTTGCTATGGCAGCATGGGCCTTACGGATTAAATGGAAATTGCCTAATGGGCCTGCAAGCCCATCCGAATTTCAGCAATCCCCCACCTGATTCCGAAGACCCATGGTGTTGTCCTCTGTTCTATTCACTGTTTTTATATACCGGCATTTTCAGTGGAGACCCGTTAATGTTGAACATCCACCTAGAACAAATAGCTACACTACATCACAACTGAACAATGGACTATGCCTTGAATTGTCAGTTTGGCGTAAAATAGTTTCACTAAATGTCTTGCCAGTACTAGGCTGCCGAAGGCTGACCCCTCAGGTGGAGCATATTAGTCATACTCCTGGCCTATTCATGAACTTATTAGAGATCACCCAATCTCATAGACTGTGACCAGCAGTCAGGATCATATAGGTGTGTTCCTCCAAAGATCGCTCTCTAGGATAGCATCTTGTTTATACAAGCCTTGGAACACATTAAGACAAAAGTCAACCTGCCATACAGTTTTTTAGAGTACTGCATCTCCAGTGGAGTGGGTTAGTAAAAATTACTCTCCTCAGTTAACCACTAGCTTGTTTTCCCAGGTCCCACTTCACGGGATCTCCGATCACATAGGTTGGGTTACTGCCATGGAAACTCATGTGGGTCTCATACCCATCTCCCTCGATGCACTTTCTATCACAACACGTGATAGCCCTTTAGTAAAGGGATCTGTCAGATTCTTAGCCGGCTGGATATAATCCAACGCTATCACTCCGGAGTTTCTCAAATGTCTTACAGTTTTTAATCTCATTTTTATGTGCTTTGTGGACTGTGCATTGTCCTTTGAACTCTTCATCTTGACAATTACTGTTTGATTGTCACAATTCATAAGGATAGACGGTACTAGCTTTTTAACCACAGGCAAGTCCATCAAAAGATCTCGAAGCCATCATGCTTCGACACTAGACGTGTCTAATGCTGTTAATTCTGCTTCCATTGTCGATCTCGTTAAGATCGTTTGCTTGCAAAACTTTCAGGAAACAGCACCACCTCCAAGGGTAAACACATACCCCGTTGTGGCTTTCATCTCATCAGCATCAGAGATCCAATTCGCATCACAATACCCTTCAAGTACCGAAGGATATCCACTGTAGTGAAGTCCATGGTTCACGGTACCTTTCAGATAGTGCATAATTCTTTCTACAACATTCCAATGCACATCACCCGGATTGGAAACAAACCGGCTTAGTTTGCACACAACAAACATGATGTCAGGCCTCGTAGCGCTCGCTAGATACATGAGTGAACCAATTACTTGAGAGTACCTCAGCTGATCCTTAATTGTGCCTTCGAACTTTCGAATCCGCACACTAGGATCATATGGTGTTGGAGAAATTTTGCAGTCCGAATATCCAAAACGACTCAAAACCTTCTCAACATAATGGGATTGCAGAAGTGTAATCCCACCCCTCATTGTCTCTCAATAGCTTGATATTCAAAATAACATCAGCCACACCAAGATCTTTCATCTCAAAGTTCTGGGATAGAAACGACTTAACCTCATTGATTACTTTGAGGTTGGTCCCAAATATTAGTATGTCATCAACATACAAACACAATATAACTCCTTCGCCCCCACAATGGCGATAGTATACACATTTATCAGCTTCATTAACAACAAAGCCAACAGATGTTAAAGTTGTATTGAACTTCTCATGCCATTGCTTAGGTGCTTGTTTCAGCCCATATAAAGATTTCAGTAACTTACACACCTTTCCTTCTTGACCATCTAATACAAAGCCATCTGGCTGTTGCATATAGATTTTCTCGTCTAACTCTCCATTTAGGAAAGCCGTCTTAACATCCATCTGATGGACGAGAAGACCATGCGAGGCCGCCAACGAGAGTAATACTCGAATGGTGGTCAGTCTGGCCACGGGTGAATAAGTATCAAAGAAATCTTCATCTTCTTTCTGGGATTAACCCTTGGCCACAAGTCTAGCCTTGTACTTTTCAATCGTACCATCAGGCCTAAGCTTCTTTTTGAACACCCACTTACATCCTAATGGTTTACAGTCATAAGGACGTTCAGTGATCTCCCACGTTCCATTAGCCATGATGGAATCCATCTCGCTACGGACCGCTTCTCTCCAGTAGTCAGCATCTAGAGATGCATAAGCTTCTGAAATAGAAGTGGGAGTATCATCCACAAGGTACACAAGGAAATCATCACCAAAGGACTTTGCAGTCCTCTGTCTCTTGCCCCTACCAAGGGTTTCCTCGTCATCCTTCTCAGGATTCTCATCATGTGTTTGTTCATAATATTCCATAGGAATGGCAGGTTCAGGAGTCTCCTCTGATTCCTGTCTAGAAGTGCTTTGCATATCTCTCATAGGAAAAATATCCTCAAAGAATGTAGCATCTTTAGACTCCAAAATCGTACCGACCTTCACGTCAGGTACCTCAGATTTCACTACTAGAAATCTATAGCCAACACTATTCTTAGCGTATCCCAAATTAACGCAATCCACGGTCTTTGGTCCAAGTTTACGCTTTTTGGGGATCGACACATTGACTTTCGCCAAACAGCCCCAAGTACGTAAGTACGAGAGTGTTGTTTTTCTCTTCTCCCATTTCTCATAGGGAGTGACCTCATTGTCTTTCGTTGGAACTTTATTCAGGACATGACATGATGTCAATATAGCCTCCCCCCACCATGCCTTGGATAAACCCGATGTATCTAACATGTCGTTAACCAAATCTTTTAGAGTACGGTTTTTCCGTTCGGCAACCCCATTTGACTGAGGTGAATAGGGAGGCGTCCTCTCGTGAATAATGCCATGTTCTGCACAGAAAGAGTCAAACTCATTAGAGAAATAATCTCCACCACGATCTGACTGGATTCGTTTAATTTTCTTTTAAGTTGATTCTCAACTTCTGCCTTATAGATTTTAAAGTAGTGTAGAGCCTCATCTTTAGTGTTTAACAGATATACATAGCAAAACCTAGTGGAATCATCTATTAACGTCATGAAGTATCTCTTTCCACCTTTAGTCAACACACCATTCATCTCACAGAGATCAGAATGTATGAGTTCTAACGGTGCCAAGTGTCTCTCCTCCGCAGCCTTGTGGGGCTTGCGAGGTTGCTTTGCTTGTACACACGAATGGCACTTAGAACCTTTGGCTAAAGTGAAACTTGGAATTAAATTTAGTTTTGCTAACCGCGTCATGCAACTGAAACCAACATGACAAAGACGTGAATGCCAAACTTCTGTTTCATTAACACTCGGATGAATATTGTTCACGACTTTATTACAGAAATCAGCGAGGGAAAACCGGAATAGACCTCCGCACTCATACCCTTTTCCAACAAACAGTCCATATTTCGTTACAACTACTTTATTGGACTCGAAAACGAACTTAAATCCTTCTCTACATAGAAGGGAGCCACTAACGAGATTCTTCTTGATGGCGGGGACATGCTGCACGTTCTTGAGCTGCACGATCCTTCCCAAAGTAAACTTCATATCGACCGTGCCAACACCAAGTACAGAAGCACTTGCGCCGTTCCCCATCAATACGGACCCGTTCCTTGTGACCTGATAAGAAGAAAACAATGAGATGTCAGCACACACATGAATATTTGCACCAGTGTCAATCCACCAATAAGTAGACTGACAAACTGAAAATACAGTAAACAAATTACCATACCCAGATGCCCCATTCTCATTGTTGCTCACGATCATGTTGACAGACTTGGAATCCTGTCCTGACTTCACATACTTCTTTGGGCACTTCACAGCCCAGTGAACCACAAGTGAAGCAGCCATCTTTCTTCTTATCCTTCTTGAAGGTCTTCTTAGCCTTCTTCTTGAAGTCGGTATTCTGCTGGACACCAGTCCTCGCCTTGTTCTTGTGGGAGTTGTAGTTCTTCTGTACCATATTGGCCGCAGAAGTCACTTCGTTCCCTTTTCCATGCGAGTCCTTTGCCCTCGAATTCTGCTCAACACTCAGATGGCCGATGACATCCTCTACTGAGAATTCACGCCTCTGATGTTTCAGAGTAGTGGCAAAGTTCCTCTAGGAATTAGGCAGCTTGGCGATTATGCATCTCGTGACATACTTGCCCGGTAGCACGCACTTGAGAGTTTTAAGCTCCTAAGCGATGCACTGTATCTCATGAGTCTGCTCCAATACAGAACGGTTTTCGACTATTCTGTAGTCATGGAACTGCTCTATATTGTACATCTCGATGCCAGCATCGGTTGCGCCGAATTTGGATTCGAGCGCCTCCCACAAGTCCTTGGCAACCCGCACATGTAAATATGCGTCAACAAACTTATCTCCGATCACGCTTAGAACGCATCCAACAAAGACGACGGTGGCATCCCTAAACGCTTTCTCCTGTTCAGGAGTAATCGTTCCCGTGGGAGTGACACCGGCGACCCAGAACACGTTCATAGCCGTGAGCCATAAGATTGTTTTGGTCTACCAACGCTTAAAGTACATCCCCGTAAACGGGTCCGATTTCAGTGCAGTAGCAAAACCATGAATCGAAAATTGCCTACACATATTAGATTTTTGGATTGTTAAGAATTTAGGCAATTTACAGATTAAATTAATCCAAATATTGATGTAGCCTACCCAACTCCACCGAGTGCACCGATGACAAGATCACGCGCAAAGGCCATCAAAGATAAGGTGAACTCGCTCCTCTCATCCCATGCTTTCGGTCATGTGGAGAATGGTGCGCTACCTCATGGCGCAACACTGTGTGTGCTCAGGTTCAAGTCCACCAAGGGTGCCCAAGAAGACGCGGAAGGCGAACGAGCAAGACCAGCACAAGGAGACGAAGCCGGAAAGCTCCAGGCAGCGGAACCTCCGGTGGTCCCACCGGAGCCTCCGCTCCCCGCTCACCACCGGAACCTCCGGTGTGGCCTCCGCCCAAAAGCCCTTCGGGTGGAAAGTGGCGGAGCTACCACCGGAGCCTCCACCGGAGCCGCCACCGGAACCCGGGCGGAACCTCCGGTAATCCCACCGGAGCCTCCGCTCCACGACTCGCCTCCGGTGTTTCCTGCGCGCGGAACCCCGTCGGGTGGGTGACCACGGAGCCGCCACCGGACCCCACCGGAGCCTCCGCTCCATCCACCGGAACCTCCGGTGGAAACCACCGGAGCCTCCGCTGCTGTGCGGACTGCGTGACACTTGCGGGCCTTGGGCCTTGTTCCTTATCCTCCCACCTACCCCCTTTGGCACTAGACTATATATAGTCACCCCCATTCTCAGATCTAGGGTTAGAGTTGAATTTAGAACATTTGGAGCTCAGCTCTCTTGTATCCCTCTTTGAGGAACCATCCCTCCGACATCGTCGAGGATTGTATCAAGGCACATCCAAATACTTGATCTCTCCCTTTGGGTTTCTATCAAGTACTTGACCAATCTTCCTCTCGATTATCTTGAGGTTCTATTGGCGTAGTGGACCGGCTACGGGTGTAAAGCGGTTTCAATCAAGGTGAGCTCAGTTGAATCGATCGTTCCGTAGGCGGCCCTCGGGGTTAGTTGACGGAAGATTTGGGGTTCTTCGGTTCTTACTAGTTATCCGTGTGTTTGTTTGCGTTGCCCTCGTTTTCCCCCTCGTTTCCCCCTCGTGTGTTCATCGAGTTCTTCGTGTTCTTCGTGTTCCCCGTCGATTCGTGAAGATCGGGCCAATCTAGGAGTAACCCTCCGCATCATCTGGTATCCAGAGCTAGATTGACACGAATCCGACACCCATACCCCTCCCCATCCACCAATTTTTCTTTTTCCACCAAGAATTTCGAAAATCCTCAAAAATAGCCAAAAGGGAATTTGACCGATCTGTTGACTCGTTGCGTTTTTCGTGGTTTTTCTTCAGAGATTAGTTGCCAAACACCTTTCCACATCTTTCCATTCAGCCAATTTTTCCAATTTCGCCCAAAATTTTTCTTGATTTTGTGGGAATTTCGAATTTGAGCCAAAAACTCAGAAAATTTCAGCTCTTCGATTCTCCGGCAGATTTTGGAACTTGTTTTTCTTTGTCGTTTGTGATCCAAATTGAGTGCAACGAGTTGCTACGCGACGCCCACAACATCACCTACGCTTCCACATCATCGGATCGCCACGACATCGACTTCCCCACGGCCGCAAGTCCGTGATCATCAAAATAAGAGAGGTATAACTTGCTTCCGCTTGCACCACCCCATCCCATTGTGTTACTTACCTATCGGACTAGTTCTTTTTACACCGCTTGGCATCGCATTTGTGGCATCGAGAGTGCGAAGTTAGTGCTTGTGAGAGATTAGCTACCGAGTAGGCATTGGCACTTTGGAATCCATCAAAAAGAGAAAATCAAAAAAAAAAAAAGAGAAAAAGAGAAAATAGAAAAAGAAGCAAAAGGATCGGTGCCAATTGCTTTCCATTGTAGGAACGTGTAGCATTGCGTCGCAAAAGAGAAAGAGTGACCGATTGCCACGGTGCGAATCTTGTTGCCTTTTCAACTTTGCGGTTTGAGCTAGCGTCCTCCTTGTGTTAGTGTGGCATTGAGCATTAGTCTACGTTAGGGCCATTTCGTTCTTCGCTCGTCCATTGGTCGCACTAACCCCATTTTTCCCTTGCGTGTGTGTGTTCCACCATATTTCCATCCTATAGGTTTGGTTTTTGTGCTAACTTTTTTTTCTTTGAATTTTCTCCACGATTGACAACAAACTTTTCTTCGGTTTTGGTCGATTTTTCCTCGCCACTTTCCTAACCTATTTGCCTTCCATATAAAGTGTGTGTGTTGCCGTTTGCGGTTTCTTTCGATCTTTTGGATTCGCTCTTGACATACCGCCCTACACCTAGGCTCGTCCACTAGCCTCAATACGACCAAGAAAGGTAACGTTGGGTAAGTGAGGCGTCCATTTCTTCAATATCACCCTTGTGTGTGTTTTTGAGATGGCTAGGGAAGGAGTATTCACAAGTCCGAGCTCGGAAGACGAAGGCAACCCATTCTACAACGACAATGATTACGCCAACTTCGTCACCCACAATGACCACTTTCAACTCCGCGAACTCGTCAAGGACGGGTTGCAACGCTATGAGCGTCGACTCCAAGAGCAAGAGGCTCGAATGAATGATCAAATGACGCGCATCAACATCAACTTGGCTAATCTTGCCAATCGCCGTCATTCATCATCGTCCTCAAGGTCTCGCCGCTCAAGCCACCGCAATCAAGATCCTCACCAACCTCGTCGCCATGATCGCCATGATCGCCACAACGTGGAGGAGGGTGGACAACCTCAACAAGCACCACCACCTCCTCCACAACATCAACAACCTCCGCGACGCAATCGGTATGAGGATAGCTCGCCATCACCACCACCTCGACATCGCCAAGGCCGTGGTGACCCTCTTCAACAACCGCAACGCCCGGACCTTCGACAACACCATCATCCTCCACCTCCACAAGGCCACGCTCAAGACTTTGGCCACAACGATTTCGTGGAAGATGCTCGTCAACATCGAAGGCCACCAAGGCGCCATGCGCGTCCCAACAACAATGACCGCCAAGAACATGATCATCCTCAACAACCTCTCCAAGAACAAGAACGTCCTCAACAACATCACAATGGCCATGATGATAGTGAACGCCGTGAAGCTAGGCTCCGTCACCACCAACCACCACCACCTAATGACCACCGGCGTCATCCTCCCCATCATGATCGCCACCGCCAAGACAATGAGGATGACCCCTATGATGATTCACCTCCCATGTATGATGAAGACCCCCATGAGCGCCAACATGCGCGCCTCCATCGTCCGCAAGAGGACAACAACATGAGTGCTCTTCGTTTCAATGTCCCCAAGTTCAATGGTGAGAATGATCCCGAAGACTATCTTGCTTGGGCTCTCAAGGTTGACAAGATCTTCGGCATTCACAACTTCACCGACAAGAAAATGGTTGCTCTAGCATCTTTGGAATTCGAAGGCTATGCACTCTTATGGTGGGATCGTCTACAAGCCGAACGAGTCCGCAATCGCGTTGCTCCTATTGCCACTTGGAATGAGATGAAGCAATTCATGCATGCTCGATTCGTTCCTCCTCACTACAAGCGTGACCTCTTCAAGAAGCTTCAAGAACTTCGTCAAGGTGTGAAGTCCGTTGATGAGTACTACA
Source organism: Alopecurus myosuroides (assembly GCA_028641055.1). Classification (NCBI taxonomy): domain Eukaryota; kingdom Viridiplantae; phylum Streptophyta; class Magnoliopsida; order Poales; family Poaceae; genus Alopecurus; species Alopecurus myosuroides. Next base: position 15,731,786 of record CM054061.1, on the reverse strand, counting down.
AGGAAATGGAGACATCTTTGATCCGCGCTCATGTGATAGAATCTCAAGAGCAAACAATGGCCCGCTTCCTCAATGGCCTCAACTATCCTATAAGGAAGATCGTCGAGTATCAACCGTATGACAACATTGTGGCCCTTGTCCACCAAGATCTTAAGGCGGAACGTCAAATTGCGGAAGATCTCAAATATAGCAAGCAAAAGGCTTTCTTCAACTCAAGACCATCATCCTCTACTCCAATGACACAAGCTCCTCCTCCAACTACCACCAAGAGCAACCCGCGAGCCTCTAGTGCTCCCAACAAGTCTTCCCAACAATTCAAGAAGCAAGCTACTCCAACCTCATCCTCAAGTGCTCCTCAAGTCAAGTCAAGCACTATTACTTGCTTCAAGTGTGGTGGTAGTGGACACAAGTCCTTTGAATGCTCCAACAAGATGATCATGATTGTCAACCAAGATGGTGAACGTGACTCTATGAGCGAAGGCGAATACTATGCCTTGCATCAAGTTGCTCTCAACCCTTTGGACGTCTCCAACGATGATGAAGAAAGTGTGTATTGCGATGAGGACAAGAACCCATCCCTAGTGGTCACAAGAGTCCTCACTTCTTCTCCTCAAGATGAGCAAGATCAACGGTGCAATCTCTTTCAAACAAGAGCCGGTATTGATGGCAAGTCAATCAAGGTCATCATCGACGGTGGAAGTTGTCACAACTTAGCTAGCAAAGAACTTTGCGACAAGCTCAAATTGCCTTACAAGCAACACCCTCACCCATACCATGTCCAATGGCTTAGTGACTCCGGCACCTTCAAGATTCAACACATGGTTTCCGTGACTTTCAAGATTGGTCCTTATGAAGACACGGTAGATTGTGACGTTGTTCCTATGACGGTGTGTCATCTTCTTCTTGGCCGACCGTGGCAATACGACAAGAGTGCTATCCATGATGGGCGTACCAATCACTATAGCTTCAAGTGGAACAACAAGACATTCGTTCTTCGTCCCATGTCTCCTAGCCAAGTGATCGCCGACAACGCCAAGACTCTTGCACGTCGACAAGAAGAGCTCAAATCTCGTGAGATGAGTGGTGAGAGAGTGATCCACCAAAAAGCGAGTGCGAGCCACAAGCCAAATATGAGTGGAAAAATTACGAGTGATGCCAAAGGCTTTGCCTTACTTGCCACCAAAAGAGAGATGCGAGCGTTAAGAGAGAACCCAACCATACTTCACTTTGTCCTATTGTGCAAAGGGGAAGCGCTTGAAACTAACGACATGACAAATCTACCTCCCTCCTGGTTGCCTTTGTTGCAGGAATTTGAAGACGTCTTTCCCGATGAGCTCCCTCCGGGCCTTCCTCCCCTTCGAGGAATCGAGCACCGTATTGACCTCATTCCGGGCGCGCCCCTTCCAAACCGCGCTCCTTACCGCACCAATCCCGAGGAGACTAAGGAGATTGAGCGCCAAATCCAAGAGCTACTCGAAAAAGGTTTTATCCGCGAATCCCTTAGTCCTTGTGCCGTGCCGGTTATCCTTGTTCCAAAGCAAGATTCTACTTCCCGCATGTGTATGGATTGTCGCCCTATCAATGCTATCACCGTTAGATATCGACATCCTATTCCTAGGCTCGATGACATGCTTGATGAATTGAGTGGTGCTACTATCTTTTCAAAAATTGATCTTAAAAGTGGTTACCATCAAATTCGTATGAGTATAGGTGATGAATGGAAAACGGCTTTCAAAACAAAACTTGGTTTGTATGAATGGCTTGTTATGCCCTTTGGTCTTTCGAATGCCCCATCTACCTTCATGCGTCTCATGAATGAAGTTCTACGTCCTTTCATTGGCAAATTTGTTGTGGTTTACTTCGACGATATTCTCATTTATAGCAAATCTTTGGACGATCACCTTGATCATGTTTCGCAAGTATTGTTGGCTCTTCGCAATGCAAAACTTTTCGCCAATCTTTCCAAATGCAATTTTTGCACCAACAAGCTTGTTTTCTTGGGTTTTGTGATTTCGTCCAATGGTATTGAAGTAGATCACAAGAAGATTGAGGCAATTAGGAATTGGCCCAACCCTACTTCCGTGGGTGAGATAAGGCGCTTTCATGGCCTTGCCGGTTTCTATCGCCGCTTTGTCAAAGATTTTTCAACTATTGCTGGCCCTTTGAATGAACTTACCAAAAAGAATGTACCTTTTGTTTGGGGCAATGCGCAACAAAAAGCTTTCGATACACTTAAGAAATGCCTAACCGAAGCTCCTTTGCTTGTCTTACCGGATTTCGAGAAAACTTTTGAGATTGAATGTGATGCTAGTGGTATAGGAATTGGTGGCGTTCTCATGCAAAACGGACGCCCCGTTGCTTACCATAGTGAAAAACTTGATGGTGCTAAACTCAATTACCCCATCTATGATAAGGAACTCTTTGCTTTGGTTAGAGTGCTAGAAGTTTGGCAACACTACCTTTGGCCAAAAGAATTTGTCATTCATTCCGATCACGAATCATTGAAATACTTGAAAAGCCAAACCAATTTGAACAAAAGGCATGCTAAGTGGGTTGAATTCATTGAATCTTTTCCTTATGTCATTAAGTACAAGAAAGGTAAAGAGAATGTGGTAGCCGATGCCTTGTCTCGGAAAGAATGCCTTCTTACACGTCTTGACATCAATGTGATTGGTTTGGATGAAATCAAAGACTTATATGCTTCCGATGCTTTCTTTGGTCCTATATTTGAGAAGTGCTTGCCTAACCGAGGTTTCGATGATTTCTATCTTCACAAAGGTTTCTTGTTTAAGGCTAACAAATTGTGTATCCCCGAGTCCTCTCTTCGCTTGTTGTTATTGAAGGAATCACATGAAGGAGGCCTCATGGGACACTTTGGACGCGACAAGACCTATGCAATGCTCTCCACCAACTACTATTGGCCCAAGATGAAGCACCACGTTGAGAGACACGTCAAGAGATGTTCCACATGCCTCCGAGCTAAGTCCACTTCCAACCCTCATGGTCTTTACATGCCATTACCTATCCCACATGCACCTTGGAGTGATATTAGCATGGACTTTGTGTTAGGCCTTCCACGAACTAAAACCAACATGGATTCAATCTTTGTAGTTGTGGATCGTTTCTCTAAGATGGCACATTTCATTCCTTGTAACCGAACCGACGATGCTTCACATGTTGCTACTTTGTTTTTCAGGGAAATTGTGCGTCTACATGGTGTACCTACTTCAATTGTCTCGGACCGCGACGTCAAGTTCACCTCCTACTTTTGGAAGACATTGATGGCCAAGCTCGGCGTCAAGCTACTATTCTCCACCGCCTATCACCCACAAACGGATGGACAAACCGAGGTCGTCAACCGCACACTCTCTTCACTACTTCGCGCATTGATCAAACCCAACTTGAAGAATTGGGAGGAATGCATCCCACACGCCGAGTTCGCCTACAACCGTGCTCTCCATCAAGTTACCAAGAAGAGTCCCTTCGAGATAGTCTACGGCTTCAACCCCAACACCGCCCTCGACATACTCCCTTTGCCTCTACGCGAGCGAGCAAACATGGACATCGACAAGCGCACCGACTACATCAAGAAGCTCCACGACTCCACAAGGGCTACACTTGAGAAGCATTCCGAGCACCGAGCCTCTATCATGAACAAGAACAAGAAACCCATGGTGTTCCAAGAAGGTGACCTCGTGTGGCTACACTTGCGCAAGGACCGGTTCCCCGAAGAGCGCAACTCCAAGCTCAAGCCAAGAGGTGACGGTCCCTTCAAGGTCATCAAGCGCATCAACAACAACGCCTACAAGCTCGACTTACCGCAATCCAAGTACCTCGTCCACAACTCCTTCAATGTCAAGGACCTCTCTCCCTTCCATGGATACCCAAGCGATGAAGACGACGCCGAGTCGAGGTCGACTCTTTTTCAAGGGGGGGGGAGATGATGTAGCCCACCCAACTCCACCGAGTGCACCGATGACAAGATCACGCGCAAAGGCCATCAAAGATAAGGTGAACTCGCTCCTCTCATCCCATGCTTTCGGTCATGTGGAGAATGGTGCGCTACCTCATGGCGCAACACTGTGTGTGCTCAGGTTCAAGTCCACCAAGGGTGCCCAAGAAGACGCGGAAGGCGAACGAGCAAGACCAGCACAAGGAGACGAAGCCGGAAAGCTCCAGGCAGCGGAACCTCCGGTGGTCCCACCGGAGCCTCCGCTCCCCGCTCACCACCGGAACCTCCGGTGTGGCCTCCGCCCAAAAGCCCTTCGGGTGGAAAGTGGCGGAGCTACCACCGGAGCCTCCACCGGAGCCGCCACCGGAACCCGGGCGGAACCTCCGGTAATCCCACCGGAGCCTCCGCTCCACGACTCGCCTCCGGTGTTTCCTGCGCGCGGAACCCCGTCGGGTGGGTGACCACGGAGCCGCCACCGGACCCCACCGGAGCCTCCGCTCCATCCACCGGAACCTCCGGTGGAAACCACCGGAGCCTCCGCTGCTGTGCGGACTGCGTGACACTTGCGGGCCTTGGGCCTTGTTCCTTATCCTCCCACCTACCCCCTTTGGCACTAGACTATATATAGTCACCCCCATTCTCAGATCTAGGGTTAGAGTTGAATTTAGAACATTTGGAGCTCAGCTCTCTTGTATCCCTCTTTGAGGAACCATCCCTCCAACATCGTCGAGGATTGTATCAAGGCACATCCAAATACTTGATCTCTCCCTTTGGGTTTCTATCAAGTACTTGACCAATCTTCCTCTCGATTATCTTGAGGTTCTATTGGCGTAGTGGACCGGCTACGGGTGTAAAGCGGTTTCAATCAAGGTGAGCTCAGTTGAATCGATCGTTCCGTAGGCGGCCCTCGGGGTTAGTTGACGGAAGATTTGGGGTTCTTCGGTTCTTACTAGTTATCCGTGTGTTTGTTTGCGTTGCCCTCGTTTTCCCCCTCGTTTCCCCCTCGTGTGTTCATCGAGTTCTTCGTGTTCTTCGTGTTCCCCGTCGATTCGTGAAGATCGGGCCAATCTAGGAGTAACCCTCCGCATCAAATATAAATCATGAACATGACGTAAACATACTAATATTTAACCATGTTCCTGCATACTAGATTTATATTAGATAAATCTACGCAAACTACTAGTGTTGCACACATGGAAATAATAAGCACAGGGATAAACGTGATATACCCTGCAGTTGGCCAATTGGCAGTAGCCGTAGCAGAGGCGGCAGCCGCGGCGGCGGCCGCAGCAACAGAGGCGGCCTCGGTGGCAGCAGTGGCGGCCTCGGCGGCAGCAGCAGCGCGTTCAGCTTCGGTGGCCATGTTGACGACGAGGGCGACGCGGTAGTAGACGAAGTAGACGTACTGTTGACAACGAGGGCGACGCAGTAGTAGACGAAGTAGATGTACAGCAGCAGCGAGCGGTCGCGTAGGAGACGCTCCCCAAAAACCTAATCGCCCCTCTCCCGTACAGGATCTGGAGAGGCGGGGTTTCGGAGGCCTGCTCTCCCGTCGGCCGTATACGCGGTAGACGGGATGGGATCACCGGCGGCAGTAACAGGAGGTGGAACGACAGTGGGCGCAAAGAGGCGGCGTGTGTGAGTTGTGTGTACTGTGTCCGCCTGAGCCTCCAATTTATAGGCACGGCCGAGGAGGAGAACGGTCAATTTAATTGGCGTTTACTACAGCCGTTACCACGTGATAAAGGCGGCGTTTTACTGATATTTGTCGTGTCTGTTGACTCCCCGTTTCCGACTGCCAAAATAAAGGCATCGGCTCGGATCATTCCCGCAACCCGCGTCTTGACGTGACGAGACGAGGCGAGCGGCGGAGGAGCGCGCGTGTGGAACACCTCCACTACTCCTCTCTCTTCATACCAACTCACACTAGTGGGGAGAGAGCTCACCTTATAAACTGGTGCAAAACTCTCCCAACTAGCAATATGGGACTAAACTCCCACCATTTGCTATGGCAGCATGGGCCTTACGGATTAAATGGAAATTGCCTAATAGGCCTGCAAGCTCATCCGAATTTCAGCACAAGGTATGACACACTTGCTGCAACATACATAATTCGCTTGCCGTTTTCAGAGGGACTTATGTCATACCGTATCTTCAAGATCATGGCATGAACTGTTCCTGAAACATGATCAGAACAAAGTGCTCCAAAACCAGCGCTAACACTAACCTCATAAAACCCAAAACAAATATTGCTAAGAGCATCCACAGCGCTTAGACGCTAAGAGCATGACCAACGCGGGGGCGCTTAAAATCCGTACGACCGCGTCAGTTACTGCATGCAGCTAGCGCCCACCGTCTGGGAGTCGTAATTCGCCTTCAATACTCAAGCGCCGGACTCCTAATTAGTCGCCGATGCTAACAAATCGATCAGGAACCTGGATGTAACCGGAAAAATGGCTGGGAATTAGATCCTAGCGCCCACTAATTAGCGCCCCATTGTGGACGCTCTAAATGGGACGCTTATTTCGTCAGTTACTTGAAGTAACAAGCGTCGGCAGCTTGGAGGCTCTATTTTGTACTGTTTCAGCAAGCGGCAGGCTCTTATGTTTGCGTCTGACGCTTATTTATCACCGGGATCTGGCCAAAACGGCCGGGTTTAATCCCTAGCGCCTATGTATAAGCGCCCCACTATCACTAGTGCAAACAGGGTCTTTTGTCCCGGGTCGTAAGGGCCAGTTGTCCCGGTTGTGCAACCGGGATGGGCTAGCCGGGACAAATGGCCCTCCCCCATTGGTCCCGGTTGTGCCAGGAACAGGGATGGTAAGGATGGCCCACGTGGCGAACCTGGGCCAGGGAGTTCGTCCCGGTTCGTTTTAGGAACCGGGATGGATAACTTGTTTACAAAAAAAAATATTCCGCCCACTTTTTCCTGCCACAGCAGGTTTTTTTTTCGTTTCGTTTTTTTTTTGGCTCCTGTCTCGCAATCCCCAACCGACCTCCCCTTCCCCAACCGCGTCCAGGCCCACGTCTTTAATTAAGCCCACTGGCCATATTTTTGGTCAAAAGGGCCCACTGGCCCGCGTCTTTTATTATATTCGGTCAACGGTTCGCAGGGGTCGAAAGGGGCCACTGGCCAGCGGCCTAGTGGCTGGCTCGCCCGGTCCCTTAAATTAAGACCACAGGGACGGTCAAAGGGCTCACTGCCGCCTCGTCTTCCCTCCCCCTCCACTTCCCCACGCGCGCGTGCCCAGCTGCAACCGCCGCCCACGCCTCGTCTTCCCGCCCCCCGCATTCATGGCCGCCTGCAACCGCCGCCACGTTCCGGCCGCCGGTTGGCATGCCAGCCTCTCCCGGGTCCTTTATAAAGGGCCCCCGCCGCCCGTACAACCCATCCACCCCGGCCGCGCCCCAGCCAAAGCAACCCTAGCCACCACGTCCCGCTGGTTCTCGAGCGGCAAGCGCCCCCGGAACGACCACGAGGCCGGGTCCTCGAGCGGCGCGCGCTCCGGCGTTCTGCCGCCGCCGGCGGAGGACTTCGGCTTCGGCCCGGGAGGCATCCGTATCGGCGGGCAGCCGCGCGTCCCCGCTCCGCCTCCGGCGTCACGCGCGCCGCCCCGCGGCGCGCCCAAGGGCAAGCGCTTCCGTCGGTACGTCCGGAAGGAGGAGGCCGAGTGGCACTGGGAACGCTGCACGCCGGTGTTCTGGCCGGACGTCCACCTTCCAGACGGCTGGCACCTGAACCCGCAACGCATTCCCGTGCCGCCGGCCCCGTCCAGCAGAGAGGCCCTGGGCGAGGAGATCGACCGCCGGCGCCGTCTCCTGCCGGCCCACCTCCTCAGGGACCGCGCGTACGCGCGGAGATCCCCCTACTGGGCCACATGGCTCCAGCAGGAGCACGAGCAGCGCCGCCGCTCCTACATCCCCACAGCCGAGTAGGTGAGCACCGAAGACTACCCCGCGCCACCGCCGGGGAGGGAGCCGGAGCTTTGGCTCCTGGTGGACGACGCCGACGCCCACGTCGACGAGGAAGACGACCAGGAGCTCCGGGACAACATGGAGGAGGCCTTAGAGGCCTCCCGCCGCTCCCTCGTCGAGGACAAGGTCAAGCGGTGGGAGGCGGTCCTGGCCGCCGCTGCCGCAGACGCCAACGCCATGCCGCCCCCGCGCCCTTCGGCGCCTGCCCCTTGGTGGCAGGTAATGAACGCCGAGCTGGAGGCGTCCGAGGACCAGCCGCCGCCGCAGCCACTGCCCCCCGGCCTGGAGTACGGGATGACCTGGGCCTGGACCGGCGGCGTATGGTCGCCGGAGGAGGAGCTGCCCCCGCCACTGCCGTCGCCGCAGGAGGTGCTGCCCCCACCACCGCCGTACGCGCCCCCGATGCCTCCGCAGCCCCCGGCGGGCCCGCCCCAGCCGCCTGCCCACCTGTGGCAGCCACCCCCCTACCAGTGCATCTCCTCCGACGAGGAGGAGTAGATCGGCGCCGGTGCGCCCCCCCCCTAGGCTAAGCTACCCACCCCCCAAGAAACGGCCGGCCGCCTGTGGCCGCGCCGCCCCCCTATGTAAGCACGGCCCCCGGGCCTTTTTAATATATATTTGTGTCGACAAAAAACGCGTCCCTAGTCCAACCCCGCCGGCGGAACCAGCGCCGGCGGGATCTTCCTACTCGTTCCCGCCGCCGGCAGGGCTTCGCCAAGCCATGTCCGTTGTCCTGGGTGGTCGCTCGGCCTGGAGAGAGGGCCGAGATATTTATACAACCGGGCCTCTAGTCCCGGCCCGTGCCACCAACCGGGACTAGAGCCCCTTTGGTCCCGGTTGGTACCACGGGCCGGGACCAAAAACATATTTCGAATTTTGGGGGTGGCACCCTGCGCGCCCAAAAGTTTTTAGCGCCAAAATTTGAAAAATTTTAAGTTTGCACATTAACAACTTCTATATACTTTCGAATTTGACAAAAATTTCAACATGAAAAATACTAGAATTTGCATAACTAATTTAAATCCATTTTTCGTTTAACTAAATAATTTTTATAACTATTGAAACTATTAATTATTTTACCATTTGTATATAATTTGAATATAAAAATGTTACAATTTTTGTTTTCTCTCGTGATCTTCCGAGTTAGTCCAGAGCATACAAGGCATCCCGGGCCCTTTTAGGTACTTTATGGTCCTAATTGACGCATCTACTAGATGGAGTCATGTATGCCTATTATCTACAAGGAACCATGCTTTTGCAAAGCTGGTTGCCGAGATAATAAAACTAAGGGAAAATTTTCTGGATAGCGGGATCAAATCCATAAGGATGGATAATGCTGGAGAATTCACCTCCAAAGCTTTTGATGACTATTATCTAGCCCTAGGCATAAAAGTGGAACATTCGATTCTTCAGGTCCACACTCAAAATGACCTTGCCGAGTCATTAATCAAAAGGATTAAATGGATTCCTAGGCCATTTTTACAGAACTGCATCCCCTATCGATGTGAAGCAGTCAGTCAAAACTGTTTTCGGCTGTTTATGGTGGTTAACTCCAATGAATAACAATAGAGGCCTGCCATAATCACTTGTTCTATACCGTGTGTCAACACATACTACATCTCCAAAGTAGTTATAATCCTGCAATATCTGTCAGGATGGTATCCGTACTATCACTTCGAAGTGTTCCTGCAATATCTGCCTACAGTTATCTCATACTCGGATATGGGTCATAGTTGTCAGCTTTTTACCGGTCAATACAAAATATTGATCAAACAGAACTATATGATCATGTATTCCACGCTTATTATTACACATCACCAACAGACAGAGGAGAGAGAAACAGAAAAGTGGGAGGGTGTGCCGCTGGTTGGAATAATAATAAAGTCAGGCTGGTCATAGTTGTCAAGCACTCAATGCTTGCCAGCTTTTGACCGATCAATACAAATTATTGGTCAAACTTGCACCTACTCCATTCATAATCACAGAATATGTATAAATATCATTTTGGCTAACAAAATCTCGTTCATACTGCGTTATAAGAACTATGATCATGTATTCCACGTTTATTATTACACATCACCAACAACATCCCTATCTAGTCTTCTGAATTTTCTTCGTGTCCCTTGCTTATGATTGCTTAGGCCGTAACCATGGAGCATCTTCATTATTTAACGGGATGGTGGGGTCAGCTTTCACTGTGAAGGGTGGAATTTCAACAAACTTATTATAATCTTCTGACATGTCTGCCGTGTCCTCGATTCCCACGATGTTTCTTTTCCCTGAGAGAACTATGTGACGCTTCGGCTCATCGTATGATGAATTTGTTTCCTTATTTTTTCTTTTCTTCGGTCTGGAAGACATGTCCTTCACATAGAAGACCTGAGCCACATCATTGGCTAGGACGAATGGTTCGTCATTGTAACCAATATTGTTGAGATCCACTGTTGTCATTCCATAAAGCGGGTCTACCTTTACCCCTTCTCCATTCAGGTTGACCCATTTGCACTTGAACAAAGGGACCTTAAAAGAAGGTCCATAGTCAAGTTCCCATATCTCCTCTATGTAACCATAGTATGTGTCATTTTTTCCATTCTCGTTTGTTCTATCAAAGCGGACACCACTGTTTTGGTTGGTGCTCTTCTTATCTTGGGAGCTCGTGTAAAATGTATTCCTATTTATCTCGTACCCTTGAAAACTCCCAATAGTCGAAGATGGTGACCCTGCCAACATGTATAGCTGATCTTCAACAGTGGTGTCATTTATAAGACGTGTTTGCAACCAACTTCTGAAAGTCTCCATGTGTTCGCGTTTAATCCATGAGTCATCCTTCCCCGGGTTTGCAGACCGTACAATATTCTTGTGTTCCTCGAGATACGTAGCCATGAATATAGAATTTTGTAGAACTGTGTAGTGTGCTTTGGTCAAAGAATGCCCGTCCCTAGGTATCATTGTTTTCTTTCCCAGCGTTCCTTTTCCCCTCAGTCTCCCCTCATGCCGCGATTCAGGAACACCAATTGTCTTAAGGTCAGGAATAAAGTCAACACAGAACCCAATGACCTCCTCTGTTCCATAGCCCTTCGAGATGCTTCCTTCTGGCCTAGCACGGTTATGAACATATTTCTTCAAGACTCCCATGAACCTCTCAAAGGGGAACATATTGTGTAGAAATACCGGACCAAGAATATGAATCTCTTCACATAGGTGAACCAGGAGATGAGTCATAATGTTGAAGAAGGATGGTGGGAACACCAACTCAAAACTAACAAGACACTGGACCACATCCCTCTGTAATCTTGTCAGACTTTCTGGATCGATTACCTTCTGAGATATTGCGTTCATGAATGCACATAGCTTCACAATGGGTACTCGAACATTTTCCGGTAGAAGCCCCCTCAATGCAATCGGAAGCAACTGCGTCATAATCACGTGGCAGTCATGAGACTTCAGGTTTTGGAATTTTTTCTCTACCATGTTTATTATCCCCTTTATATTCGACGAGAAGCCAGACGGAACCTTGATACTGTAAAGGACTTCAAAGAATATTTCCTTCTCTGCTTTAGTAAGAGCGTAGCTGCTTAAGTAATGGCGCCTATCTGTGTGCTTGTTGCTTGGGTCTTTCATACGTTGCTGGTCCTCCCGTGCTTCTGGCGTATCTTTGGACTTCCCATACACGCCCAGGAAGCATATCAGATTGACACAAAGATTCTTTGTCACGTGCATCACGTCGATCGAATACCGGACCTCTAAAACTTTCCAATAGGGTAGCTCCCAAAATATAGATTTCTTCTTCCACATGGGTGCGCGCTTATCAGGGCCGTACGGAACTGGTTGGCTGCCAGCAGCCTTACCAAAGATTACTTCTAGGTCCTTGACCATATCGAATATATCATTACCACTACGCAGCTCATGCTTCTTTCGGTTATCTGCCTCACCTCTGAAATGCTTCCCTCCTTTCTTTCTTACGGGATGCTTGATCGGAAGAAATCTACGATGCCCCAGGTATACAACCTTTTTACATTTATCCAAAAAAACACTGTCAGTATTATCTAAACAGTGTGTGCATGCATTGTATCCCTTGTTTGTATGTCCGGAAATGTTACTAAGAGCAGGCCAATCATTGATGGTTACGAAAAGCAACGCCCGTAGGTCAAATGGCTTTTGTTCGTTCTCATCCCACACACGTACACCTGGTTTGCCCCACAATTGTAAGAGTTCTTCCACTAATGGCCTTAGATACACATCAATGTCGTTGCCAGGCTGCCTCGGGCCTTGGATGAGAACTGGCATCATAATGAACTTGCGCTTCATGCACAACCAAGGAGGAAGGTTGTACATACATAGAGTTACAGGCCAAGTGCTATGACTGGAGCTCTGCTCCCCAAAAGGATTAAAGCCATCTGTACTTAGACCAAACCATAAGTTTCTCGCCTCTCCTGCAAAGTCTGGGAAGTCTCTCTCGATCTTTCTCCACTGCGATCCATCGGCGGGGTGCCTTAACTTTCCGTCTTTCTTACGGTCTTCTTTGTGCCATCGCAACAACCTAGCATGCTCTTTGTTTCTAAACAGACGTTTCAGCCGTGGTATTATAGGAGCATACCACATCACCTTAGCAGGAACCCTCTTACGGGGGGGGCTCGCCGTCAACATCACCAGGATCATCTGCTCTGATCTTATACCGCAGTGCAGTGCATATCGGACATTCATCCAAATTCTTGTACTTCTCACCGTGGAAGAGGATGCAGTCATTAATGCATGCATGTATCTTATGCACATCTAATCCTAGAGGACAGAGAGCTTTCTTTGCTTCGTACGTACTCTCAGGCAATTCGTTATCCTTTGGAAGTTTTGGCTTCATTAGTTGAAGTAAACTCTCAAATGCCTTGTCAGTCACACCGTTCTGTGCCTTCCATTTCAGCAACTCCAGTGTGGTACCGAGCTTTGTGCTACCATCTTCGCAATTTGGGTACAACAATTTTTTGTGATCCTGTAACATGTTGTCCGGCTTCAACCTCTCCAATTTGTTTTCACAGTCTTCCCTTGCATCAGCAATAACTCGGCCAAGATCATCATCGGGCTCTTCTGATGCCTGTTCTTGATCACCTCCTTCTTCTCCATTCTCTTCCATTGCAGTATCGTCGTATTCAGGGAACAAAGGATCTTCTTCTTCTTCTTCATCGTCTTCCATCACAACCCCTCTTTCTCCATGATTCGTCCAGCAATTATAGCTGGGCATGAAACCTCTCCGAAGTAGATGGCCGTGAATGATTCTTTCGGAAGAGTGCTCTCTGACGTTCCGACAATCAACACATGGGCAACACATGAAGCCATTATCTTTGTTTGCCTGAGCTACAGCAAGAAATGCATTCAGGCCTGCCATATACTCGGAAGTGCGTTGGTCACCATACATTCATCGCTGCCGTGCATCCAGCTGCATTGTATATAATTAAGTTTATCAAAATACATTACAATAACATATTAATACGACAAATACTACTTTTTTATGTATCAGTTACAGATGAAAAAGATAAGTTTGTTAACCTCGGTCGAAGATACCATTTTCAGTGAGCTTATGTGCGGCTCGGGAATTTCGTCGAACACCTCGTGTGCATAGTAAAATAAAACACACTAACACCACACTCTCTCACACCTCCAAGCAAAAAAAAAGATGGAAGGGGGGAGGGGCTGGGGCAGTATATATAGGGGAAGGGGGCATTGGTCCCGGTTCGTGGACTGAACCGGGACAAATGTTCATGCGCGTGCCACGTGGCATGTGGCTAGGAATTGGTCCCGGTCCGTGGCACGAGCCTGGACCGATATGTCCCCCACGAACCGGGACCAATGCCCCCAGGCGATTCCTGTTGCCCCGGGCGCACGAACCGGGACCAAAGCATGACATTTGTCCCGGATTCGGTTGCAACCGGGACAGCTGCCCCCTGGCCCCCTGGACGAGAGGGGTTGTTTCCACTAGTGTATGGGTGCTCTAATAAGATCAAGAAAATAATAGCTGGCCGACCATCTTCTTCTCTGTTTTTTCTTCGGTTAACATAATGAAACTACTGAAGGGGGATTGGGGGGATTTTGAAGCTATGCAGTTTTGAACAGGGGAAGACCCAGTATGCACTGATGATACTACTTTGTGCTGGATAGCATTCATGCATAATACTAATACGAGCCATGAGATCAATTCTGTAGCTTTTCTTTACCCATGTATGAGTATTTTACTGACCGGCAACTCTGCATGATGCACAGTTTATTCAGCCTGCATTGAAGTTTTTATTAGCATGTCTGTTGGAGATTGCTAATCTGCTTTCCCTCCAAAAATTTCTGTTTGTTGAAACCTACATATTTTTTTTTACGGTAGTCAGCCAGCGCTGCCACATTATATTAAGGAGAATCCGGGACAAATGCCGGTTTGGATTACAGGGAGTTAGACCGATAGAAGAAAGAAAAGCAAGAGCTACAAAAGGAAGAAGAACAACATGACACTAAGCAACAGCACCGCAGGGAAGGCTTTGAACTCTCATCATCCTCCGGTTACCGTTGGACGCCAGTGCACCAGAGTCTTCACCGCCATAGACGAAAAGGTTGAATCCGCCGAGATCAGCCACGGTGGTGTTGGAGCAGCCGAAGGGCAGCACATTGCCGAGTCCACACCGGACGAAGGGCCATGTGTCGCCGAGGCTTTACACAATAGCCAACAACGTAATCGAAGGGCATCATCCAACCGAGTCTACACCCGAGAAACCTCATCGGCACTAGCCCGGCCGTTAACTGGCATCAGAGGAGAGACTCTGGCCCTCCCGTAGAAGCTCGAGCATCGTGGCCATGGGGAGACGACACCGATAGGAGAACAAGTAGAGGAACTACCGCCACCAAAGCCACAGGTCCCCAGCCGAATCTTGCTCCAAAGCGGTGCCCTCAAGAGGAAACACTACACAGAGTGCTGCCACCGCCGGATCCGGTAGAACCGGGTCGAGGGTTTCCCCTGGAGCATGCGAGAAGAACACGAGACCACCCTCGACGGCGCCTTCAGGAAGGTGATGACGCCCACGGGCGTCACCGTCGTCGGCCGACCAAGGTCGAGCTAAGCTTTCGTCGGCGGCTGCACTGTTCTCCACACACGACTGGCCGTCCACACCAAGCTTTCACCACCGCACCACGCACCAGGGTCACCCCATAGCCCGTAGTAGCACAAGACAAAAGCCGCCCGTCCGAGACCGCCGTCCCGGCGTCCACCGCGCCGGCGAGAGGCCCGAGCAAACACTAGTAGAAAATAGGCCTACAGTCCCGGTTCGCCAGGACCATTAATCCCGTCCGGGCAACCGGGACTAGCTATGCGCGACTAAATGCCCCCCCCCCCCTATAGTCCCGCCACTTACGTACCGGGACTAAAAGCCCGTCCACGTGGGCGCTAGGGGTCCGTTGCGGCGGAGGACCTTTAGTCCCGGTTCTTGTGGTTAACCGGGACTGAAAACCTGCGCAGGTTTAGGGTTTTAGGCCCCCTAAACCTGTTTCCTTTTTAATTTGTTTTGTTTTAATTTCAGTACACATATACATGCATATATATATATATGAAATATCAAACAAGGAGAATTCAATAGGAATATATAATATATATTCAATATCGGGTGACCATATATACAACCTCGAACAAGTTTCCATATTACACAATTAAGATGGACGAGCATACACAAATTCGCACAAGTTTCAAAGTACTTAGGGCTTATACATGCGTATAAAAGTCATCGTCGGTGGACGCATGGAACTCTCCTTTCTTCTGGATGACATGCCTAAGGAAAAATCCTGCTATTTCCTCTTGAATTGGTTGGAAGCGAGCTTCTGGAGTAAGCGCCCTCCGCAAGTTATTGAGACCCTTCCGCGTTTCCTCGTCCTTCTTCCTCTCAGATATTTCTTTCCGTATGTTCTCACAGACATAGTATCCACATAGACCGGTCCCCGGTGGCTGCTTATCCACACCTTTGACTACATTTTTAAATCGTAGCGCATCTTTGAATTCACCGACATGTTGAAGTAAGAGCCGTCTCCAAACTCTACAATGCAAATAAAATTAAATGAACAAGGGAGTTATTAGCTTAGAAAATGAACAAAAGAGACCGATCGATATAGAGCGCAAATGATTGAAAAATAATTACTTTTGCATCATTTTTCTCATGTCGACCCAAAGATCTGTATTTGAATTCATAGAGTCAATGATGAAAACTATGGACTTGTGAAGATCAATTTTTAGCAGAATCCAGTGGTACCTGCGGACACATTAGATGCAGAGTCATGCATAATTTATCGATTGGACATACCATGCATGGAGTAAACAAAAGAGAATGGGAACATGAGAGAAACACTCACCCAAAATGGTAAGGAAATAGAATATATCTTTTGGATTCATGCTTTTTAAAAAAATTGTACAAGTCTTTCTCCACGTCTATGGGGTGACGTTCTAACATAGTTCCATTAATGATTTGTGGGTCAATGAACCCAACATCATGGATGAGTCTTACTTTGCATTCCCAAATCTTCAATCTGCATAATAGCGTACAGAACAATATAGTTAGGACAATATATATATAGTGTAGGCAATGAAGAACGAGATGAGGTAGAAATAAATCACTTACAGAACGTAGCAACTCAGGATAGATTTGTCGAGCTCACGCATATTGAACAGCTGGAACAATTCACTCAACTCAACTGTTACAGAGTACTTTTTGGTGTGATGCTCCTCTGTATAATCCACATACACATATTCTTTGTCGGTAAATGTTATGAAATCTTTGTACCAACGTAGCAGACTTTGCATTAGTGGTGGTAGATCCTTTTCCTTCGCAGGCTCGACGAGAGGCCCTTTCTTCACATATTTTAATGCTACATCAGCCATTGGCATATCGTCCATGTCTAAAAAGGCACGAAGAGACATACCGGCCTCGGACGCATTTTGCATGGCAGTAGCTACAGTCAATCCCATTGCTGTCACAGCATTTATGACCTTGGGGTCCTGTTCCGGAGCGGCTGTCACTATGAGGGGGGGATCGATTGTTTACTCTGCATCCCGAGCTGGGCAACTTGTTTCCCGCTTTGTATCATTTTTGCTTTTTTTTTCTCCTCCTCCAATATTCCTGCTTGCTTACGAAGTTCAATATCATAGTATTTAGGCAAATTCTTCACGGATTGGGACACTGTCGATAAAAAATCCGTAGCCCAATAGTCTACAATCGGAGGGAATACTTCCTTGGGCTCAGGCTCCTTTAGCGCCTTCAGTTTGCCCTTCCATTTCTCAACGTCAGCCTTCACGACCAATTTGGTTTCAGCATCACTAAGTTCCCAAGGCCTTGGGGTGAGAGGCTTCAGTGATGGCTCCGGTACCCGTGTGGTCTTAGGTACATAAGGGTCCGGGTTAATAGACCAAGAGCGGGTTCCCTTGCTGGCCGCCTGCTTCTGTTTCTTCGCTGG
Organism: Alopecurus myosuroides; assembly: GCA_028641055.1. Taxonomy (NCBI): domain Eukaryota; kingdom Viridiplantae; phylum Streptophyta; class Magnoliopsida; order Poales; family Poaceae; genus Alopecurus; species Alopecurus myosuroides. The sequence continues at coordinate 15,714,397 of CM054061.1, read as the reverse complement.
AGGAGGAATGGGGGGCGACGTCTGCTTATCCTCCGGAGGAGGAATGGGGGGCGACGACGTCTGCTTTTCCTCCGGAGGAGGAATAGTGGGAGACGTCTGCTTTTCCTCCGGAGGAGGAATCGTGGGCGACGGCTGCTTAACCGCCGGAGGAGGAAGATCGGGGGACGGCGTCGAATGGCATGAAGGAGGCGTAGGTGAACCAGCACTAGGACCACCACCACCACCAGCACCTGCACCATCGTAGGGGGGTGGACTTGTTAGCCTTGGCGTCTCGCCTGGAAACACTATGTACTTCTTTTTCCATAGAATGAACTAGCGCTTGACATCTCCAAGTCTTCTCTCCCCTTCGGGTGTAGCTATGTCAATCTCCAGGTCCTCAAACGCTTGGACTATGTCTTCCACCGTGACACGAGCATAGCCATATGGAATGGGGTTGTTGTGATGGAGTGCTCCAGGTGTATAGGGTAAAGCACTGCCGGTAGCCACCTTCATGGAAATGTTCCCCACGGGATAATGCAGATCACATTCTTTCATCTCCTTTACGTCATCCACGGGGTAGTGAGGCTCCGGTGCACGACTCTCGATCATCGGTGCATTAGCACCTGCAGTCGGGGCCTCCGTGGAAGCCACGCTGCTTCTCCGCTGCTGGCTTCCGAGATCCGTTGCATGTTCTTGATGCGGCCCTGCAGCCGACGCTTTTTCTTTCTCAAGTATTCCCGCCACGACCTTCTTCAGATCAGAAATTTCCATTGCAAGATTCGCCAGTTCATCTGCAGCCCGGTCCGTACCTCTCCTACGGCTTCTGTAACAGTACGGGTCACCCTCCTGGGAAAACCCTACTTTCCACGGCAATCTGCCTTTGCCTCGTATATGTCCTCCGTGTTCAGGATTTCCGAGGGCAACTGTCAGTTGGTCTCTCTCTCTGTTGAACGTGATCTTGCCCTGTTGAGCTTTGGTCATTGCGTCAACAAGGTCTTTTGTGGGAGCAAACTTTTTCTGCCGGTGAACACACTCCCCTGTCTCCGGGTCTAGCGATCCCCCATGCCCGTACCACCACATTTTGGCTCTTTCGTCCCATCCCTCTGTACCTAGACGGATTCCTCTTGCCCTTAGGCCGTCCTCCATTGCCTGCCACTTAGGCGCCGAAACGCGGTATCCTCCTGGCCCCATAACATGATGGTACTGTTTCTTTTCCGCATTAGCCTTATTTTTTGCCGACATTTCCTTGAAATGCTCCGATTTATGTTGTGTCACAAATTCTGTCCAATCATCTCTCAGTTTCTCATATTGTCCAGTGAAAATCGGAGTCTTGCCCTGGCTGACATATTCACGGAACAATTTTTTCTTGAAGTTCCGGAATGCTTCGGCCATCTTCTGAAGAGCGAACTCTTTGACTATCCTCCTCCTCTCACGTCCACCCGGAACGTCCTGACCGAATTCATCTTTTTTGTTGTATTCCGGAGGTAGAATGAAATGTGCAATAAGCTTTCTAAACATAATCTTTTTCGTTCTCTTGTCGACATAACTGAAACCAATACGTGCTTTCTTTGGCTCCTTCCATTCCTGGACGGTGATCGGGACGATGTCTCTAACAATGACTCCGCATTGGTTGATAAACTTTGTGGTGTGCTGTAGGGGCTTGCCGATTTCACTGACTGATTCGATGGTATATATTTCGGAATCTTTCATCGCCTTGGATTTGCCACGCTTTGTCATACTAGATCCGACCGAGGGCTAAAATAAGAAAGAGAGTCGCGCGCGTTAGTCTTTGCAATTGGACCGAGGGCTAAAATAAGACCGAGGGCTAAAATATATACCTCGCCGGAGGTGGTTGTTCTTTGCAATTGGAGATCGTCGTTTGTCGACGGTTGACCTCCGTCATCAATGTCCATTCCTTCACCTCCTTGATCATCGACAATGTCTGTTCCTTCTTCACCTCCTTGATCATCGACAATGTCTGTTCCTCCTTCACCTTCTTGATCCTCAAGGTTCAGATAAGAAGAGATTACATCATCGACAATGTCTGTTCCTCCTCCGGCTATGATATCTAATATATAACCTTCAGCCACCTGTTCCGCCGTCAGGTCTCTATTGTCTGCCATATGTCACTCCTGCAGACATGCATGTAGTAAAAATTAATTAAGTATATAGGAGACTTAGCAAATATTGTCGTAGAAAGAGGGAAAACAGATTGGTAGGGTCGCTCAAATGACTTGGAGAACCCCATAGCTAGGTTGCATTTGCTTTTCTGGTCATTTTGGTATATTATACTTAATATTCTGAATTTATTGAATTAAAACTTACTTTCATTATTTTAATGAATTTAACTCAAATTCAAATATGGTCTCATTTTAAACTTTGTCAAACATGAATGATAATGATATAAACAGATAGCTTACATTTTTGTGAACATTTTGCATATTTTTCCATAATTTTTGGAATTATAAATTAAAAGTTATTTAATTTAGAAGATTTAATTATGTTGTGTAATTCCATATACAGTGGGCCCCACGTGTCATGATGACGTCATTAAAAAAAACTCGTCAACACGTGGCCAGGTGACGTCATGATGACGTCACCCCTGGCGTCACACGGTGGCCGGCGGTGGCAGTTCAGGCTCTCGGGTCTCCGGCGATTCCGACGATTCCGGCCACGGGGGAGGGAACGGAGATGGGGAGGAGGCCACTGTGGTGCTCGCCACGGGGGAGGGGACGGAGATGGGGACGAGGCCACGGCCACTGTTGTCTCGCCGGCGGCGAATCTGGCCGCGGTAGCGAGCGCGAGGGCGGCGCGTTCTCAGTTCGTGGTCGCCGTTCGAGGGCGGCGCGTTCGCGCGTGATTCGTGGTCTCCGTTCGATGGCGTTCGCGCGTTGGATCTAGGGCGACGGCGACGGCCCGCGGGGAACCTACCGGAGAGACGGCGACGGGACGGGGGCGGAGCAGGGTGGAGGCGGTGGAGAGAAGGGCTCGACGACGGCGACGGCGACGGCGATGGAGACGGCGCGGTCCTCTGCGCGGGCGACGTCGACGGGGCAGAAAGACGAGCAGGCGCCGGCGCGAGGGAAGAAGAGGGTTTGTGACTTAGAAAATTTTGGGGCAGGAAGGCATCGCACATATATAGGTCCAGCCTTTAGTCCCGGTTCGTGACAGCAACCGGGACTAAAGGTCCCCTGGGGTACCCTCCGCGGGCCTTTAGTCCCGGTTGGTGTCACGAACCGGGACTAAAGGTGAAAATTTTCGCGGCGTTCTCGTTCCCGCGCAGAACGAGCCTTTAGTCCCGGTTCGTGACACCAACCGCGACTAAAGGTGCTTATTCGAATAGAAATAATAGATGCGTGCAACCTTAAAAATACAAATAATATATCAGAAAATTCAGAAAAATAAAACTAATTCTTTTTCCAATCTTAAAAATACAAATAATATATCAGAAAATTCAGAAAAATAGAACTAATTCTTTTTCCAATCTTAAAAATTCCCATAGATAAAAAAGGCAGTACATAATGGCAAGAGTGGATCTAAACCTAAACGGAGAGCATAGATGCATGCATGATCTGATATCTGCTGCTAGTCATACTCCTGCCTAGGCCTACGACATGAGAAAATTCAGAGCCCAGGACTGGGCCTGAGGGTAGCGCAGGCGGGGGTTATCGCCGGCCCTGATGTAGTCCATGACGCTCTGTAGAGTCCGGCCGGACCACCATAGCCGACGACCGGCCTCGTGAAAGTTCCCAGGAGGCAGGCCGTCCTCCTCATACCTGGCGAGCGCCCTCTCACGCCGATTGAAGAAGAAGGCATCCCAAGTATGTTGGTTATCGGGATGCCAGCTGGGATCTCTCCGCTGCTCCGGCGTGAGCTCGTGGTAGTAATGGTTCGTGATGGCCGCCCTGACGTGCCACACCTTGAGGAAGAGGAGGGACCGGCACTCCTCCGGCGCTCAGCATCCAACCGGCGGGAACACTGTAGCCGGGCGGGCAGGGGTAGTTCGAGGCGGAAAGTGCCTCGGCCTGGTTGAATGTTAGAGTGGGTATGGTAGAAGCCATGAGAGAGTGGTGAGTTTGTATGTGTTTATGCCAATGATGTGGCAATGCACATATATATAGCGAGAAGAAAACATCCCTTTAGTCCCGGTTGGGGACACCAACCGGGACTAAATGGGTTAGGGTTTCGTTTGGACCAATCAGATAGAATCACACGGATCGTGTGTTTCTTTAAAGCGCTTGTGAGTCGTTGGATCCGGGGTGTGTTTCTTTTGAGCTGTTGTGAGCCGTTCGATCAGGGCTACGGTGTGTTTCTTTCGAGTTGTTGTGAGCCGTGGATGAGGTGGTTTCTTAACCGTTGGATGAAAACCCTAGCACAACACTTTGTGAGCCAGAGGACCCTATATATAGCCCACCTTCATACACCGGTCAGTTCATCGAGCAAATACAAAACATCCGGATTCGCCATCATACGTCCTACCGTGCATTTGGTATGCATATTGCACTGAGTAGCCACGGTAGGGCTGTATGATGGTGATACCGATTGTTTTGTTCTACACCCCCCTTTATCACATCCATCCATGCTTGGGTCAGTGTTCACTTTGAGCTCGGGTAGTAATGTGCAACTATTTGCTTGGTTGTGTTAGGGTGGCGCGTGGCGCGGGAATTGTGACGCGTGGCGCGGGAGTTGCGACGCGTGGCGCGGTAGTTTGTGACGCGTGGCCAGGAGGGCGCGGTATAAACTGTCGCGCCTCGAGCGCGTCTTCTCCTCTCCATGCACCGTCGCGCTTCCACCATGCCTCCGAGGAGGAACAGCACCACCGGCTTCCGCGGCGTCCGAGCACGGCAGAACGGAATGTTCAGCGCAGATATCCGCTGGGGGGACGACCGCATCCCCCTCGGCACCTTTGCGACGGCGGCGGAGGCAGCCCGCGCCTGGGACGCGGCGGCCTGGCGCCTCAACCGCCCGCGATCGCTGATGAACTTCAACGACTGCCACACCGTCTGGGAAGCGGAGGCCAGGGCGCCGAAGCCGCAGATCATCACTGCCGCCGACCACCTCCACCTCCGCCACCGCGCGTTTCAGGGCCTAGTCGACGCCAGGGAAGACCGCGTCGTCCGCGAGTATTACCGGAACAACCCGGGGGAGGAGAGCGCCGACGAGGAGCTCTGGCAGACCCGCGCGGGTCAGCGGGCGGAGCGCCGCCTCGAACGCCACCTCGCGTTAGATGCCGCTCGGGAGGCGAGGACGAGGGCGCTGCAGGAGCTTCGTCGGGCCGACCGCGCCGGCGAAGTCTGGGCCTCCGTCGATCCGAGGTGGGGGCCTATCTCGGACATACCATCATGCACCTCCGACGACGACGAGGAGGTCACAGACGAGTTCGGCGACGATGATGACCCGGAGGAGGTCACCGACGAGTTCCCCGACGACGACGGCGAGGAGTAGCTAGTGTTCGTCTGTTTTCTCTTTTTAATAAAAGAATTTGCATTCCGGCGACACTGCGGCGCGCTAGCGCGTCTGTTTTCTGTTTTTAGTAAAAGTTTGGTACAATAAATTAATTAGAGATAATATAATTCAAAATGATCCATTAAACATGATCCATTCAACAAAGTTTGGTACAATAAATTATTACACATCAATTCTTCCCTTGTGTCCCCGCTTTCTTACGATTTGGACGTATCCATGGAGCATCCTCATCATTTAACTTAATGCTTGGGTCAGAGTTCACTTTGAAGGGCGTAATTTCACCAAACATATTATAATCTTCTGACATGTCTGTCTTGTCCTCCACTCCCACGATGTTTCTTTTCCCTGAAAGAACAATGTGACGCTTTGGATCATCGCATGATGCACTGATCGTTTTCTTATCTTTCCGTTTCCTCGGTTTGCTACTCATGTCCTTCAAATAGAAAACCTGAGCGACATCTTTGGCTAGGACGAATGGTTCGTCAAGGTAACCAAGATTGTCGAAATCCACCATTGTCATTCCGTATTGCTCGTCCACCTTTACCCCACCTCCTGTTAGCTTGAACCATTTGCACCGGAACAAAGGGACCTTAAAATAGGGTCCATAGTCAAGTTCCCATATCTCCTCTATGTAACCATAATATGTGACCTTTTGCCCAATCTCGGTTGCTGCATCAAAGCGGACACCACTGTTTTGGTTGGTGCTCTTTTTATCTTGGGAGATCGTGTAAAATGTATTCCCATTAATCTCGTACCCTTGGAAAGTCGTGATAGTCGAAGATGGTGTCTTGGCCAACATGTACAGCTGATCTTCAACATCATTGTCATTCATTAAATGTTTTCGCAACCAACTGCCGAAAGTCTCCATGTGGGCCTTTCTAATCCATGATTCAGGCTTCCCCGGGTTGTTCGAGCGTAAAATATTCTTGTGTTGCTCGAAGTACGGAGCCACCAAGCTCGAATTTTGCAGAACTGTGTAGTGTGCTTCAGTCATAGAATGACCGTCCATACATATCGTTGATTTCCTTCCGATCGTGCCTCTTCCACTTAGTCTCCCCTCGTGCCGCGATTGAGGAATACCAATCGGCTTAAGGTCAGGAACATAGTCAATACAGAACTCAATTACCTCCTCATTTCCATAGCCCTTTACGATGCTTCCTTCTGGCCTAGCACGATTACGAACATATTTCTTTAATACTCCCATAAACCTCTCGAAGGGGAACATATTGTGTAGAAATACAGGACCGAGAATGGAAATCTCTTCGACTAGGTGGACCAGGAGGTGCGTCATAATATCGAAGAAGGATGGTGGAAACAGCAACTCAAAACTGACAAGACATTGGACCACATCGTTCTGTAACCGTGGTAGATCTTCTGGACTGATTACCTTCTGAGAGATCGCATTGAGGAATGCACACAGCTTCACAATGGCTACTCGAACATTTTCCTGTAGGAGGCCCCTCAAAGCAATCGGAAGCAATTGCGTCATAATCACGTGGCAGTCGTGAGACTTCAGGTTTTGGAACTTTTTGTCCGCCATGTTTATTATTCCCTTTATATTCGACGAGAAGCCAGACGGGACCTTCATACTGCTCAGGCATTCAAAAAAAATGACCTTCTCTTCTTTCGTAAGAGCGTAGCTGGCACGACCTTGAAACCATTCCGGATGCCGGTCATCTGGGTCTTTCAAAAGTTGTTGATCCCGCCGTGCTTCCTTTGTATCCTTTGTCTTCCCATACACGCCCAAGAAGCTTAGCAGGTTCACGCAAACATTATTCGTAACATGCATCACGTCGATTGCAGAGCGGACATCTAGGACTTTCCAATACTGTAGCTCCCAAAATATCGATTTCTTTTTCCACATGGGTACGTGCCCGTCAACTCCCTGCGGAACTGATTGTCCGCCAGGACCCTTTCCAAAGATGACATTCAAATCCTTGACCATATCAAATATCTCAGCTCCAGTATGTTCCGCAGGCTTCGGCCGGTGATCTGCCTTGCCGTTGAAATGCTTGCCTTTCTTTCTTACGTTATGATTTCGGGGAAGAAATCGACGATGACCCAGGTACACGTTCTTCCTACAGTTATCCAAAAATACACTTTCAGTCTCATGTAAGCAGTGCGTGCATGCTTTGTATCCCTTATTTGACTGTCCAGAAAGGTTACTGAGAGCAGGCCAATCGTTGATGGTTACAAAAAGCAACGCTCGTAGGTTAAATTCCTCTTCTTTGTGCTCATCCCACACAGGTACACCAGGTTTGCCCCACAATTGTAAAAGTTCATCAACTAATGGCCTTAGGTACACATCGATGTCGTTGCCGGGTTGCTTCGGACCTTGGATGAGCACTGGCATCATAATGAACTTCCGCTTCATGCACAACCAAGGAGGAAGGTTGTAGATGCATAGAGTCACGGGCCAGGTGCTATGGCTGGAGCTCTGCTCGCCAAAAGGATTCATGCCATCAGTACTTAGACCAAATCTTATGTTCCTTGCGTCAGCTGCAAAATCTTTGAACTCTCTGTCGATCTTTCTCCATTGCGTTCCATCAGCGGGGTGTCTCAACTCCCCGTCGGACTTACGGTCCTCTTTGTGCCATCGCAACAACTTGGCATGATCTTTGTTCCTGAACAGGCGTTTCAACCGAGGTATTATAGGAGCATACCACATCACCTTGGCGGGAACCCTCTTCCTGGGTTTCTCGCCCTCAACATCGTCACCAGGGTCATCGCCTCTGATCTTATAACGCAATGCAGTGCATACAGGGCATTCATTCAAATCCTCGTATGCACCGCGGTAGAGGACGCAGTCGTTAATGCATGCATGTATCTTCAGAATCTCTAAACCTAGAGGGCACACAACCTTCTTTGCTTCATACGTACTGGTGGGCAACTCGTTATTCTTCGGAAACATATTCTTCAACATTTTCAGCAAATTTTCAAATGATGAGTCAGCTACACCTTCCCGTGCCTTCCATTTCAGCAAATCCAGTGTGCAGCCCAGCTTTTTCAGACTATTGTCGCATCCTGGGTACAGTGACTTCGTGTGATCCTCTAACATGCGATCCAAATTCTCCCTCTCCTTGTCAGTTTCGCAGCGTCTCCGTGCATCAGCAATGGTCCGACCAAGATCATCAGCGGGCTCATCATGTGCCTCTTCTTCACCTTCACCAAACCCTTCCCCACCTTCAGCATCATCCTCCATGAAAGTATCACCGAAAAGGTCATGATAGTTGAAATCGATATCATCCTCTTCTTCATCTTCTTCCATTCTAACCCCTCTTTCTCCATGCTTGGTCCAACAATTATAGCTTGGCATGAAACCGTGCCGAAGCAGGTGCATGTGAACGACTCTTGAGGAGGAGTGACCCTTCACATGGACACATAATAAAACCTCGCTGTTTGTTCGCATTTGCCACTACGAGGAAATCTTTCAAACCCGTAGTGAACTCACCGGAGAGTCGGTTACCGTACATCCATTGCCGATTCATCTGCATTATTATTATATAAAGTATATAATTAACCATCATGCATCTGTTAAACTAACTAGCTAGCTGGAAATAATACAAATCATGAAAGGTTCAAGTTGCTAACCGCGATCACGGAGGTAAAATAAATGAAAACGCTCAAGTGTGTTTCATGCTATGGGGCATTTCATCGAACACCTTGTGTGCATAGTAGGAACCAAAAGCATACCCACCACCCCCTTGTGAATATTGTGAGCAAATGTGGCCAAGTGCAGCGAGGTGAGTCCTATATATAGGGATGGGCCTTTAGTCCCGGTTCACCTGGACAACCGCGGCTAAAGGCCGTGGGGCCGGCCCGAGGACCTATTAGTCCCCGTTGGTCTGGCCAACCGGGACTAAAGCCCCTCCCCTCCGCCAGCTGTGGGCCGAGCGCGCTGGGCCCAGACTATTGATCGCGGGTCTCGTCCCGAACCGTGACTAAAGACCCCTATGGTCGCGGGTCCATTATTTTGGGGACTAATGGGGGCGTACCGAAGGCCTATTTTCTACCAGTGAAATGGAGGCCGCACTGCAGGCCCCGCACGCACCGCTTCACGGTAGCTTCGGGCAGCACCAGGGCATACCGCGGCGGAAACCACCGCTGGCGGCCGCAGCCCGCCAAGCCCATCTGGGCCCAGATCGGGCCCTGGATGCCACCGACGTCACCTGCCGCGCGCCGGGAGTCACCGCCGCCACAGGCCGCACCTCCCATCGCCGCCATCACTCGCCGGCTACCAAGAGCACCAAACGCCAGCGCTGCCCAGCCGGAGCCGACGAAGGCGTGGCGCGGTCCAGCACTCGCGTCCACCGCGGGATCCCTCCCAGCCAAGCCTTTGGAGGCGGGAGCCGCCGCCACCGCGGCGAGGCCAGCGGCAGCGGCGGAGGAGAAGAGGCGGGGGGGGGGGGGGCTGGCGGCGGCGCGCGCTAGGGTTCCCCCCGAGTCGCCCGCTGCGGGCGACGCGAGGGACGGGATGGGTGAAACATACATATATCACTCTGAATAATTGGTCTAACACGCTTGCTGCAACCTGTCGGTTTTCCCATGACTTGTGCCTATAGCTGGCCAAACGGGCGGCCCGGCACGGCCCGAGTCGGGCCAAAAAAAGCCTGGTCCGTATACGGCACGGCCCGTATACGGCCCGGCTTATTCGTGCCGTGCCGGGCGGCCCATGGGCTGTATTTCGGAACTGGGCACGGCACTATGGCCTGAATGTGGCCCGACGGGCCATTTTTTGGCCCGACAGCCCGTGAAAAGCCTGGCACGGCTAGCCCAATAAGGGGAGGCGGGAATTTCAAATTTGAAATTTTATGGGGGCCTGGTGGAGGGGGGAAGCGGGAGTGCAGATTTTTTTTAGTTAGGGGGCAATTAGGGGCATAATTAGCCCATGTTAAGTACGATTTGTCTCATTTTAGAGGTATTTTGTCATATTTAACCGTTAAAGGCCTAATTTTATACAAAAAATTACATTTTTTTTTCTATAAAAAGGGTTTTCCACCCTCTAATTTAATCGTGCCTTGTCGTGCTCGTGCCGGCCCGCGTGCCGGCCCGTTTATGTCGTGCCGTGCCGTGCCGGCCCACGTGCTTCAAATCGAGGAGCGGCCCGAGCACTAACGTGCTCGTGCCGTGCCGCGGCCCATTTCAATCGTGCCGTGTCGTGCTCGTGCCGGGCCAAAAAGTCGTGCTTCGGGACGGCCAAAAAACCCCGGCCCGTTTGGCCAGCTATACTTGTGCCACAACGAATTTTTAAGATCAGGGCCTGAATCTGCTACCTGAAAACCCGGTCAAAACAATATGTTGCCAAACCAGCGCCAACGTGGACCTAAATAATCCAAAAGCAAGCATCGGTAATAAGATCTTGTCATACTGGATGAAAATTAGCTGGCAGATCATGTGCTGCTCTGTTTTTTTTTCTGGCAATTACCAACATTCAGAACACCACACGCAATGATAAGCCAAATCAACAGAAAATTAGGACAGGCCTGCAACTCTACTCAGTGCACAGTCACACCAAAGATCAAGATTCAGTGATGCATCGAAAGCTAATGTTTGGCCTACTATCTACACAAACGAACGATTGAACGGAGTGGATATTAGAATTGCATAACAGAGTGGACAGTCTGAATCGTTCCATCCCATGACAGCCTGAGAAGAATTGGCATACAAATTCAGACGAAAGAATGAACAGAGTGGGGACTGAAAGGGAGGCAAAGCGATTCAGTTTTCAGATTCCATCAGCAAGAACTCAAAGACCAGACACAGACAAGGAGGCCTTCCAGCAATACATACGAGGTCTTCAGATCTAATCACACGACAACTTCATGCTAAGCAACTAGGCAACGCGACAGTACTAACTATGCGGCAAAGGCAAGACGAGGCTACCACTTGGCGGCGGCCTTCTTCTTCTTGGGCGACTTGGAGACCTTGTCGCCGGAGGCGGCCTTCTCGGCAGCCTTCTTGGGGAGCAGGACAGAGTTGATGTTGGGCAGCACGCCGCCGTGGGCGATGGTGACGCCGGCGAGCAGCTTGCCGAGCTCCTGGTCGTTGCGGACGGCGAGCAGCAGGTGGCGCGGCACGACGCGGGACTTCTTGTTGTCCTTGGCGGCGTTTCCGGCCAGCTCCAGGACCTGGGAGGGAGGGAGAAAGAGCACACCGTCAGAACCACCTGTCCGTCGAGCGCGCCAGAAAGAAAGAAGAAGCAGAGTGAGAGAAGGGACAGGTGGTTACCTCGGCGGCGAGGTAGACGGGGGCGCCGGAGCCGACGCGCTGCGAGTACCGGCCCTTCTTGAGGTACCGGCCGATTCTGCCGACGGGAAACTGGAGGCCGGCCTTGACGGACCGGGTCACCGCCTTCTTCCTCTCGCCGCCCTTCCTTCCGGCCATTTCCGACGAACTGCTTGAGGTGTAGAACTGGCGGCTGGTTCGAGGTGGAGCGCGCGCTGCTGTGCTGCCGGTGGTGGTGGGATTCGAATGGTGAATCTGGATCGCCGGCGAGAGCGGGACAGGGTGGTCGCGCATTGCGGTGTTCTGTGTTTTGGGGAAGGAAAGACGGAAGGGGGTCGTCGGATGTGCTTCGTGCGGACGGCTGAGATGGGGTTCGTTAGGGCTGATCCGCGTGGTGGCCTATTCAGGGATCCCATTGGCTGCCTGCCGGATGGATCAACAGGTGGTCCACACCACGAGCACGCTCGCGCGGGGATCTGTGGCTGCGGGAGAAGAACGCGATTTCCTTCGATTTGTTTCCACAACAGCGCGACGTGGTTTGAACGTTCGACCAATCAAGATTTTCGCTCTAGTTAATTTCTCTACTGCCTAAAAAGATAATTTGGTTCATTTAACCGTAACAAAAGCATCCTGTCCTGTCGTCCACATTCAGCGGCACAAAATTAATTACAAATTTAATCACCAAAAAGAAATTGTATGTGTCCTATATTCACAATTAATTACATGCCCTTTAATGCCTATTGGTTAACGGCCTTAACAAGTATTGCTTCAAAATAATATCTTGCCATACTTTTTGGCATCATGCATGCACTAGCTGAAATCACGTGACGTGGATCATGTCCTTCTTCTCTTTCCAAGAACCCTCAAATTTAATCCCATTGCACGTAATTTGCATCCAGAATTTTCACTCTAAGCACGAAGCCTCTCATATCTCCTCTTCTTCCGTCTATCTTCAGCAATGGTGCATAGCCAAAAAGCAAAGACGACGCCTACAAGCTGCGATTCCGGCGTGTTGTGGATCGAGGACAACATCGGACGCATTAGACACATGCCCGAAGAGCTCCTCCGCATCATCGTCACCCACCTCCCTCAAGGGCGCCGTGTGCATCGCCGCCCTCTACCCCCGTTGGCGCCTTCTAGACTCAGAGCGTGTCGGTCGCTCATCGGTGGCTCAGTATCTCCTTGTACCTTCACCTCCGCGGTATCACTTCCTCTCGGTGCACCCGAAAACCTTGCCATGGGTCCGCCTCACGTTGCAGCGGGGCGAGATCTTGAACTCAGGTTCGACCTCCTTGCCACCAAGTGAGTCCACGAACTTGTCATCCTCAACGTCTGTGGCCGATGCCTCCCCGCGCGCTACTGTTTTCAGTTGCGCCTTTCTCACATGTCGGCGACATGTTTGTTTCAATTATTGGCATATATGTCTAATTTTAACCTGCATGGCATAGATATTTGGGTGAGATGATTATTTGTTTGATCAGTATTTCACGTGTTTGTTAAATTGCTTCAGATAACTTTACTGGATGCCCATAAAAAATCTATTGATTTTTTGCCATACATATTTTGTATGCTAAATATCTAGAAGTGAAGTTTCATAAATCATAAAATCTAAGGAAAGCGTGTGTCGTGGCCATTCTACTTGATGTGATACATGCATAGATATGTTCATCCAGAATTTCACGTGGCAGTGGCAACCGTGTGGATTTCCGATGATTTGGTGCAACTGGCTTTGTTCTAGAAGCTGCTTTTGGATTGATCATACTATATATGTTGATCGTAGGTTTATGTTCATAGGAGCGAAATTAAGGAGTTCACGAAAAAAATCTATATATGCGTAAACATGATGTGCTGGGATTGGAATTTGCAATGGCTGCCCACGATATGTTCGCGGGAGTTTGATGTGTACCATGGGATTGGAGTTTGTTATTTGTTGTCTCCTGTATATGAAAAATAAATTAAGTCATGCCAATGATGTTTATACTATAGAATGTACCCATCACCTATGTGAAGCATCTATTTTCACGACGGTGTGAAATATAGCTAGAGGGCTTATAAAGAGAAGACTGTACACGCTGCTAGCTATTGAATAATATGAGGTCAGTCTTATTAGGGATAAGATCGATGAGATCATTTATATATTTGTTCTTTCTGGCTTTGAATCATCCTTCTGATGAATTAAACTCTGCATGCAATCAATGCATGACATTACGTCATCGACATCAGTTTAAATTTGTTTATTTTTTCACAAATAAAACAATGTGAGTTTTGTAGGTGAGACTTCTCTTGGAGGGAGGTTAGGTTGGTCCAGCACCTAGATGGCCATTCAGACATATTCCACAAGAAGTTACAATATTCTATTGCATGGTGCTCTTTTGATTGTAATGTCTTAACCTTGGTTGTGGAAGAGGATATTTTGTCCGTATTTTTTCTGTTGTGCACCACATAAAATTATTTGTCATGGTTTAAACTAAAAGGAAAAATTCCAATTTATTGCTAAGTGTTCCATGTTTTTGCATTCCGGTTGAAAAGTATAGAAAACTGAATTTGAGCTAATGGCAGACGAGAAAATTTATCAAACTTGACTTTTTTTTAATGTGACCTTGTACTGCATTGCTTATAACTACTCGCAAAATACCGGTGCTTCATTGACATCATTTACTATTTTGTGACTTGCTTTCGGTCTTCCTCATCTTTACTATTAAGGTTACAGTGGTCGTGAGGCGGTGTCACACTTCTCATTATTTATAAAGCAAATGCCACCGCCTAACAAACTTTCTTTTTAGAGCCAATGGCTTATATACCATTGACGTGCAATGGCTCATTTTCCATCAAACAAATATCCAATTCTTATATACCAGACACAAACAAATTTAATTGCTTATATGCCACTGGATGTTAGTCTAGCCTTATCTCCATGTGGTAAGAGGATAAAATGACTGATTTGCCCTCAATGGCAAATGCGCAACAATTGAAACATATCTAGAAAAAATTGACAATATCTTGCCTCTATTTTCAGCACTACAGAAAAACAAAAGTAATACCTTATAAAAAATCAGCAAACTACTCATCAAACCCGTGCTCAGCGCGTTTAGTATTTTTTAATGCAAGAGACATAAATTTTTAGACATTGGATACACATGGAAAACTTAGAGAATCTTATTTTGCATCAAGTACTATTAGAAATGGTAAACTTTCTGTTTTGGTTCTCTTAAAAGAGATTTAAACTACTTCGTTAAATTTGTGCTCCTCTTGTCTGCATGTCTTTCATCACATGATAATGATTTCGTGTGTATTGTTATGCTATATAGAGTTGCCAAAGCGAAATTCGATAAATGCATCATTTAATCTCTTTTTTCAGGAAAATATGTACAATGCAATTTTAACTTAACTTTACAAAAAAAATAGTGTGTGGGAAAATATTTGATAGTTAGGTCATATAATCTTTCCTTTTTGCCGATAAAGAACAGATCCACTCAAATTTACCGCATCCAGTACATAGAAAGCGATTTTTTTTTGCTCTTTCTTAGATATTTCAATTTAAATACATTAGGTAGGTGGCTATTTTCTATTGGAAAAACATATATGCATGTGTAATTCTTTCTCACTAAAATTGGAACAGTTATTAAAAATTCAGGTGGGAATTTTACATCCCACTGGACCCTGGTGACAACTAAAAAAATGTGTTACTCACGGACGCACACATATCATTATAATCAGACCAGAAAGCTTAGCTCGTTTGGTTTGGTACGTATATAGATCTAACATTCTTTATAAAATTACGCCGGCCTGTGGAGAAATGGGTCGGGTCGGGTGTTTGCTTGCTTGCATACGGATACGATGAATATTTTTCGTGCGTGGAGACTGGAGGAAAGAGTATGGAATTTTTATTTTGTTTTTTTCTTCTAATCTAATCCAGGGGTAACACTTGAATTTTTTGATAGATTGGTAGGAAAACATAGACATGCTAAGGATTGACTAATAGCGATGAAAAATGAGCATTAGAAATTGTTTGTCTTTGGCATATATGAACCGAGCCTTTGTTGGATGGCAAATGAGCCATTGTGAAGGTTGTCCATGGTACATAAGCAATTTTCTCTTGTTTTTAAAAGCTAACCGTTTCGAGAGAGAAAGGCAAATGAGAGGAGCATGCAGTGGTAGTTCCTAGATTTTCTCCATGACCAAAAACCATTAGACCACTCACCCATATTTATAGATCTTAACAAATTTTCTGATTATAAGCTCACGCTCGCTTGCTCGAATAGTAGAATAAAATCAGTCGAAGAGACAGCGTGTGAATTGTGATTGTGGGCATGCAAGCTGGTGAGTTCACTGAATAGTTATAGCCATCTCCTCTAATCATGTGTTTAATGGGATTTTAAAAACCTTAATCAGCTAGGCTAATTAGGCCCGCAGCCATACATGACTCCCTTATGGACATGAGATTTTTTTTTTCTTTTTTTGTAGGGACGCTTATGGACATGAGATGATTAACTTTAATGATTATTAAATTTCTTAATTATTCTATGGGATTTACTCGACGTAGCTAGCTAGACGTGTGACAATGATTTTATCTTTTATTCTTTTCTATTAATTCGGATTCTAAACCCGATCGTAACGTCGTGTATTGTGCATTTTAACCACTCAGGAACTTGATAATAAATCCGCAATCACACATGGTTGCCCCACTTCCGGCAACACTCGGGTTGTTCCAAACAGTTGGCAACATCAATACTGAGACGCACAGACGGGACGCCGGTGATAAATGAAACCCGAGTTGCATGGCGGAGAGATGTAGTGCCGACGATGAATCGGCCATGAAATCAAGGGTGTCGCCTATAAGAGTCGTCCATGGCTCATGAATCGGAGGAGCGGCCATGACGAGTTTGTTGGGGCTTGGTACATAGGGGGATGTATTGACAAGTGGCAAGTTATTTTCGAGTTTCTTACACGTAGCACACTGTTGAGGATGAGCAATGCTACCATTTACATCGTGAGTGCGTATAATTTAGTACTATATTAGTAGTCAAAGTCGTGCAACCAATATTAGGAAAATAAATTACGTACCAAGGATTATTATTTTAGGGTTGAAAGAAATGAACGAGTTTATTGCTTCTGTCACATTTGGTATAGAAATTCTAGGGTTCTGAATATGTTCAAAACTACACCCGATATCACGATACTGGTGCTTATAAAATTGCATACCAAATTGGATAATATGTTCACGTATAATATATTGCTAACCTATAGCAATGCACGGGCATTAAGCTAGTTTTTGCTAAATGTCCATGAAAAACGTACACACCGGGTGGGATAGACAAGTCATCTTACCCGTAGCAACGCACGGGCAATTGGCTCGTAAAAAAAAGATTTTCGCTTTAGTTTTCCCTAACCCATTTTCCCTCTAATTTGGGTGCGCGTATTAATTTTCTTTTTGAGTTTTTTTCACTAAAAACCACCGATGCGAAAATGTCACGCTAACCAAAATCTATGGATTGGAATCATCCAAAATTTATATGCACTTCCTTCAATCAAAAGAGACCCTATGATCAAATCGTGAGGAAAAATGAATAACATAAACATGTGATGGTTAGTTCGATGTGATCTTTATGCGTGTTTGGGAGTTGGCACGTTTTGTTAGAATCCGCTACCAACTACTGGTCGAGTAGGTGTACTCATGGCATGCTAAACTTACGTGAACCTATAGGGTCACACATTTAATGCAGAAGAAGTAGAATTCGGATTGGATCCGAAAAGGGCTGAAAATGGACTCCATAGTGTGATGTTCTGTGGCATCCCATTATGGGAACGTCTATATAAAGGAGAGGAGCCTGTGTGTTTTAGGGTTGCTAGTTCCGCACCACATTCTACCATAGCCGCAGTCTCTCCATGCCCCTGCCGTCCGTACGGGCCTAACAGTCCAACGAGCGGTGCTTGGTTCGGTGTTTCGGTCACCCTGCCACGGACGTGAACATGGTGTCTAGGCATGTAGCCACAAGTCAAACTTTTTTGCACAGTCAACTACACTCGAGCTGAAACGTATGTGTAGCACATAGCCTTCGGGTTCACCGGAGGGCCCATCTCTCTGCGGTCATTCATCATCATCACCGCATGGACTGCCGAGAGTAATGCGGTCTTGTCATCGGCAAATGGGAAGGGAAATGCTGTCACCACCCCACTGAATCACGGATCCCGGCTACAACTTTGGTATCATACCAACATTCAGACTAAACAAAACCTTTTTCTTCAGTAAGAGGATATAATTTAGAATAAAAGAGATGAACAATTTCCTCCCATCCAATAGATTCACCATTCTTCAGTAATTTGAATCATTTAGCGGCTCTTCCTTTAAGCAATAACGAGAATAATTTCCTTTTAACTTGATCCATTGTAATACCCGCACATCTGAATAACTCGCATAATTCAGGTATAAAGAGCAAATGATCACCGGGATGCACAGTTCCATCTCCATAATAGCAGGTATCCATAACACGTCCAACAATTTTCATAGGTATTTTATAAGGATCTAATTCAGAAGATATCGGGTCACCTACTACCCTAGCAGTGATAGTAGTAGTAACCCTAAACAAAGAACCAAAAGTATTCTCCATAACGAAATAAAACAACAAACAGAAATAAAAATAGCACCCACAGTAAAAGTTTCTCTTACCAATTCCACTTACCAATAGCACTTAACTCCCCGACAACGGCGCCAGAAAATAGTCTTGATGACCCAAAAGTATAGGGGGTATATCGTAGTAATTTTGATAAATAAGAGTGTTGAACCTAACGACAATCAGAAGGTGTTGACAAGCAGGTTGGATAGAGAACTCACTTTAAACACTAGCAAACATGTTTTTGGTTGTTTTGCACATAGCAGATAAATAAAGTGCGAGTAAATAAATAAGAGTAACAATAATTGCAGTGAGTGGCCCAATCCTTATGAGAGCAAATGACAAGCCGATTGTTCTACTTAGAGATACCAAACGTTCTCGAGGACACATGTGAATCTCACCAAGTGCTTTCGCTTCGTATAGTTGACTAATGTTTATTAGTTCGTTAAGTATTGTGTGGGTGAACCTATGCTAATGCATCGCCCAACTAGGACATACTTGTGATTATACCCCTCATAAGCATCTGCAAATATAAGAAAATAATTAAGATAAATTTAACCACAACCTTAAAACTCCGGGATCCTACACTCCCTCGTGCATTGGTTTCCTAATGGGGGTTTAGGTTTCTGTCACTCTAGACACCCCACAATTAGTAGCCAAACACACAATGAATCCTCCTACGCCCATAAAGGTGAAGTGTCATGTAGTCGACGTTCACATGACATCACTAGAAGAATAGCACCACAACTTAAATACCAAACCACGAGATATTACTTCAACATAACTTTACTACTAACATCATGACTTCTCCCATGTCCCCCAGAACTAAACAAACTACTCACGAGACATCATATGGATCATAATCAGAGGTGATATAATGGATAATAACAATCTGGTCATAAAGTGCAAACACCAATAAATCTCACAAGCATCAACTGCTAACAAGTAATCCACACCGGGAGAGAGATCTAGTGGAAAACAACGCGAAAAACCCCTAATTGTTACAGCGGGATGAAGGTGGACGGTGGTGGTGATGGTGCTGGTGATGAGGATGATGATGATGATGATCTCGATGAATCCCGGAGTGATGACGGTGACGATAGCGACGTTTTTCCCTCCCCGGAGAGGAACCACGACAGATTTCTCCCTACCGGGGAGCTTTTCTCTCTCTGGTGTTTTCCGCGCCGCAGCGGCGGCGGAATAATTCTTCGATGATGTATTAGGGCTTAGGGTTCTCTGGGGGACAAGTACGCGAAAGGGGGCGCCCTGGAGTGGGCCAGAGGGGCCAGACCACCCCCAGGCGCGGCTAGAGGGCGGGCGGCGCCGCCTGGTGGTGTGGGCCCCAAGTGGCCCCCCTCCGGGTGCCCTTCTGGCTGGCTTCCTGATGACTCACAAGTATAGGGGGTGTATCGTAGTACTTTCGATAAATAAGAGTGTCGAACCCAACGAGGAGCAGAAGGTGTTGACAAGCAGGTTGGATAGAGAATTCACTATAAACACTAGCAAACATGTTTTTGGTTGTTTTGGATATAGAAGATAAATAAGTGCGAGTAAACAAATAGCAGTAAATAATATTGCAGCGAGTGTCCCAATGACTTTTAGAGCAAAGGACAAGCCGGTTGTGTTGCTTATGACTACCAAACGTTCTCGAGGACACATGGTAATTTCGTCAAGTGCTTTCGCTTCGTTACGGTTGATTACTATCCATTGGTTTGTGAAGTGTTCTGTGGGTGAACATATACTAATGCACCGCCAAACTAGTACTAATACATATTTATGATTAT
Organism: Alopecurus myosuroides; assembly: GCA_028641055.1. Taxonomy (NCBI): domain Eukaryota; kingdom Viridiplantae; phylum Streptophyta; class Magnoliopsida; order Poales; family Poaceae; genus Alopecurus; species Alopecurus myosuroides. The sequence continues at coordinate 15,694,332 of CM054061.1, read as the reverse complement.
ACCCCTCGTAAGAATCCACAAATAAAAGAAAGTAATTAAGATAAATCTAACCACAACCTTAAAACTTCGGGATTCTACGTTCCCTCGTGCGTTGGTTTCCTAACGGGGGTTTAGGTTTTTGTCACTCCGCCAAACCCACAATGAGTAGCCAAATACACAATGCATCCTCCTATGCCCATAAAGGTGAATTATCATGTAGTCGACGTTCACATGACACCACTAGAAGAATAACACCACAAATTAAATACCGAACCACGAGATATTACTTCAACATAACTTCAATACTAACATCATGATTTCTCCCATGTCCTCAAGAACTAAATGAACTATTCACAAGACATCATATGGATCATAATTAGAGGTGATATAATGTATAATAACAATCTGGTTATAAAGTGAAAGCACCGATAAATCTCACAAGCATCAACTACTAACAAGTAATCCACACCGGGAGAGAGATCTAATGTAAAACAACAATAGAGGCCCCTAATTGTTACAACGGGATGTTGGTGGATGATGAGGGTGATGGTGCTGGTGGTGATGATGATGATGATGATGACGATCTTGATGATGCCCAGAGTGATGACGGTGATGATGGCGATGATTTCCCCCCTCCGGAGAAGAATTTCACTAGAAGATTTCTCCCTGCCAGAGAGCTTTTCTCTCTCGGGTGTTTTCCTCCCCTAGGCGGCGGCGAAATAATTCTTCGATGATAGTCTGGTGCTTAGGGTTCCCTGGGGGTCAAGTACGTGAAAGAGGTCAACCAGAGGTGGGCCATGGCTGCCACACCACCTGGCGGCGCGACCAAAGGGGGGCACCTCATGGTGTGGGTCCCTGGTGGCCCCCTCTGGCTCCCCTTCTTGCTGGAGTCCTCCTCTGAACTTCTAAGACATCTTCGGTGTCCCCCTCTTCTTCTGATCTTTTGAAATATGGTATCTCGACGGTGCTTTTCCATCAGATTTCTGGTCCCGGTGTTTATTTTCCAAAAATTATGAAACATGCAAAATAAGATAAAATAACATAAGTAATGCATCATAACATGAAATATATGGATGAATAACAGAAAATAAAAATATAAAATAGTGACGCAAAATGGACGTATCAACCCCCCCCCCCCAAGCTTAGACATCGCTTGTCCCCAAGCGAAACTGAACTCACTAAACATGACCACAGGTTTATGGAGTGAGGTGTCGATAAATAAAATACGGATAAGAGGCATCACATCTAACAAAGAAAAAAATCATTTTAGACAGCAACTTCCTCTCATATAATTAAACTTGAAACAAGCAGAGGAACAATAATGGTGCAAAAAGTAAATCAAAATTGGTACAGGCAAACTTCGTTCTTGGTCAGAGAAAAATTAACAATGTACTTATCTTTCGATCAGAGTCTTTATAATAGATCTATATTGCAGAGTTTATAAGGCTCAATTATAACGATCTCTTTGCAAACATTGGTAACTTTCTAAGTGGTATTCAAACAGATAAAAGCATTTGAAAAAACAAGGAAGAATAAAGAACATGATTGAGTAAATCAACATGTAGTTGGATGAATCACAACAACTAAAATGCTTTCTTAAGACAGAAGGAAATGGGTTTACCGACTCAACATAAATGTAAAAAATAGGCCCTTCGCAGAGGGAAGCATGGATCACTCATGTGCTAGAGATTTTATTTTATTAAATAGAGGTATTAAAATGTTTGACACTCCTACCAACCATCTTACACAATCCATGGCTAACCGAATCCTTGGATGCCTGCCAACAATCACATACCGTGGAGGAGTGTCTAATTTTGAGAGGTGTATGCTAATGTCAACGAATAGTAAACAGAAAATACAGTACGTCACAAGCCAACTAGACTTCACAAGAGAGGCTCCCATAAGAAGGACGCAATTGGTGTAAAAGGTCGTCCCTCTTTCTATTTTGTTTACACAATTATGCTTTGACTGATAAATCAGGGGCAAAAATATAGTGAAGATAATTTGACTATTAGTTTGGGACTGGGCACCGTGCTGCCAGCTCTTCTATCGATTGGATAAGCGGATGAAGCCACTAGTCCGGGTGTGTGAAGTCCGATCAACAAGTGAGATAAAGATTCTCTATTTACATCCTCAAGAGAAAAAACAGGAACACAAAATAGGAGTAATTTTGAAGGTTATAAAGGTAGCACATGAGCAATTTACTTGGAGTGGCGGTTAATTACCACAAATAGGTAGGTATGGTGGACACAAATGGCAAGATTTTGGGGCTCAAGGTTTGGATTGAACGAGAAGCATTCCCTCTCAGTACAAGTTTTTGGCTAGCAAGGTTGGCTAGCAAGCATAAGAATTGAAGTAAAACAAACAAAAACATATATGATAAAGCCAATCATGCAATCACCCTTGAAAGTGCAAACAAACTTATTTGAGAATACTAAGCTTATGAGCTAACAAGAAAGAAAGATCATGGAATAATATATCTACATGCAACTCCCTCTTTTCTACTTAAGTCTCAACGAATTGTTTCTACTGGCCAATGCTAAGTTTGGCAAAACCAACTAGATTATCTTGAAGCTCCAACATTGATACCAATACAAATAACAAGATCAATCACATAACCAAAATTGCAAACTTAAATAAAGTAGAACAAGTAGATGATGAAAATTCTCATTAATATTTCATTACGGCAACTCAAACCAAGGGATACAACGATAACCAACTAAGGAGTGACACTTCTATACTGCAAACCATACTATATGGTATTTTCTCTACTCATGATATGACTCTACTAAAAGGCAAAAAGGAGTGAAAGATAAAGGTGATACCGCGGCACTCCCTCAAGCTTGGAACAAACCAAGGGGATGGCAATACAAATGACGAATAAATTCTTCGGTGGTGGTGGTGGTGAATCTTTATCACCATCAGACTTCCAAGGTAAAGGCTCTCCATCCAAAAATGATGTCCCGGTCTCCAATATGCTAAAACTAGCAGCAGAGCTTATACGTTTAAACATGTTCTCATACTCACAGTTCTGATCCTGCACATCATAGAGTTGTGCTTGCAACTCGTTGGTGGTCTTGGTGAGTGAGAAAATCTCCTCCCAAAGCTTCAAGGTCTCCTTCTTGTACTCAGTGATCTGTTCCTGATACGTGCATTTTATATCATCATTTATACCCTTCATATAGGCATTATTGGGATGTTTTATCAATGTTATGTCATTGTTTTGCATGTTTTAGATGATTTTATGGGACTTTCCTACCAAGTCCCTATTTTTGGTATTTAATTTCTGGGTGTCAGAAAACACCTGTTTTCATGTTTTTGATGTTTCAGGAGCTACAGGTATCCAAATTGCGAAAGGAAAGAAACCCTGTCAGTTTTTCTTCGGGAGAAAGGCCGTGGGCACAAGACACAAAGGAGGAGGGCCAGGAGGCCCAAAAGGTGGTAGCCCACGCGACCAGATTCCCTGGCCGCGTGTGGGGCCCCCAAATGGGCCCACAGCACCTCCTCCCCGAGGTCTTTTTGCTGACGACTCCGTCTTCCCCGAAAACGAACACCCTAATTTTCCCGAGACAAGACGGAGCCGCCAGGGCGGCGAAACTCTCGAAACTCTCCGCGGGGGAGACAGATCCTGCTGCTCCGGAGCTCCGGAGAAGGGGGAAATCATCCCCATCTCCTCCTTGGCGTGGGAGGAGGCATCTCCATCACCATCCTCACCAGCACCTGCATCTCCACCATCACCATCACCGTGATCCACTCCGTTCCCCTCATAGTTTGATCATTGCTACACCCTAGATATGTGTTATTGTACTCCGTTGCATGTTTGGGATTGAGTACTTGTCATTATTTGGTGGTGGATCCATTGTTTCAGATTGTGTTGTACCACATATGTCACCATACATGATCATGTTTGCACGTTGTGAGTAGTTCCCGCATGTTCCTGAGGGCATAGGATGAATTGGCAATGATTTGTTACATGAGATGAGTTGTTATTTGGTCTAGTATTTATCTTTTATGTGATTCTATGATGGTGTTGTACGAACGTCGACTGTACAACACTTCACCTACATGGGCTCATAGGAGAACACCGTAGTGTAGTGACGTGATGATGTCTTTAGGTGACAGGAACTTGAGACAGAGTCGTTGAATTGCATTATGAGGGTACTTGTATCGGGGACCTTAGAGCATAAGGCTATGGTGGGACATCATGTCTTAATAATTCTCGTGCTGTCATTTAATTGGCCACGTGATCCATCATAAGGGGTGATAGTTTATTTATTTAGCTATTCCTATTTGTGGCTCCGTCCGAAGAAGATTAAAACTAGACAAGATATACAAACATGTTATGCAATGAATCACTATGCCAGCTAAATCTGTGCAGCCCTCGGGAACGTTTTCCACATATAAGACACAAACACACACTTGATCTTGTCCTCTTGCGCATTAGAGGATTGGGCTTTGTCTCTCATTGAGACCTACTACTTGCTGCAATTTACTTACCGCATTTTACTTTACTTGCACTACACAATTAAAACACAAAAACACCTGTTGCTTTTATTATTCCTTTGCTATTCTACTTACCAGTTCCTTCTGCTCCTTGTGGGTTCGACAACCTTTCTAATTCGAAAAGTACTACAATTGATCTCCTGCACTTGGGAGCCATCAAGACACTTTTCTAGCGCCGTTGCCGGGGAGCGTAGCGCTATTGGTAAGAAGTTTGGTAAGGAAACTTGAAAGCTGAATTTTACTTGCTGTTGCATCCTGTTATTATTATGACTTTTATGAGACATGCTTCGCTGAAACTTGCTTTATATGAGAGTGCTTATGCTATTAAACCTAAAGCTGTTGAAAAAGCACCTCATGATGATGGTTATATTATTCCCCTTGAATTTGTTAAAGCTGTTAGGAATGAGTATTTTGTAGGGGATGGAACAAAGGCTGCAAGTGATCACATACGGGCTATTGAGGATATATGTGGGATAATAAGGCTCAAGGCTATTTCTGAGGAGGAGGTAAAATGCAAGTTATTGTACCAGTCCTTAACTGGTGATGCTCGAAAATGGTATATGTCCCTGGATGAAGAAATTACACATAACTGGGATACTTTTATGAAGGTTTTCTTTCTTAAATATTTCACTCCTAAAGAGGCTTATGAGAACCGTTGCTTTATATTTAATTTTTTGCCACACCTTGGAGAGAGTATTACTCAAGCTTGGGGGAGGCTTAAGGACCTCCTTCGTAAGAATCCTTGTCATGATCTCACAAATAAACTTATATTGATAAACTTTTATGTGAGACTACCTGATAGGCTAAAGCAATATTTGGATGGTTCATCTGGTGGAAGCTTTACAAATAATACTGCAGAAGAAGCTTGGAATTTATTGGAAATTATTTCGAAGAACTCTGAATATTGGGACCTAGACAAAGGTAATGAAGCTTATTTTGATTATGGATATTCATGTGTAGAAAGTTTCTCTAGTTCTATTTTGTTCAAGAATGTTATTAAAGATTTTGGTCTTGATCCATATGTTGCAATTGAAATAGCTAAGAAATTTGCTGAGCACATTCGAATTCCTAAAAGTGGCTTTGATTATTATGTTGAACCTGTTAAATCTTCTATTGTTGTCCCTAAATTTATTAAAGAAACACCAGTGTCATCTGTAGTAATAGAAGAATATATTGAACCACCTCCCTATCCTGAAAAAGTTAAAGAGAATTTGCTTATTGCTGTTGCTGACAAAAGTAGAAAGAGATGTTCTCAACCTAAAGAACATGTGGAAGTCAAGAACCAAGTCTCTATTATTAAGCAATTAAATGAAGAAGATCCTGTTGATGTTTTTTTATGTGAAGATGCTACCAAAGTTATTAAAGGAAATTCATCCAAAGTTGGTAAGCCAATTATATCATGCTCTATTGGGACTTCTTGTTATCATGGTTTATGTGATATTGGTGCAAGCATTAGTGTCATTCCATATTCTCTCTATCAAGAAATTAAGCCTGATATTGATCCTATCACCATGGAAGAAACAGGTATGACCATTCAGCTTGCTAATAAAGATTATATTAGTCCCTTTGGAATTGTTAGAGATGTTGAAGTATTGGTAGGGAAAATAAAATATCCTACTGATTTTATTGTGCTTGGTTGTCCACAAGATTCTTTCTGTCCTATTATATTTGGTAGACCTTTCTTACATAGTGTTGGTGCTGAAATTGATTTGCCTAGAGAAAGGGTGTTTATTGAATGTGCTGGAGAGAAACTTGAATTTAATTTTTCTAAATTTGCTGATAAACCTGCTAAGAAAGAACCAAAATCTATAGATATAATTGAAACTCTTGCTCATATAGCTGTAGCTTCATCAGACGTGGTGGAACGTTATATGCTTAATCAGGAAGAGCCATTTAATGATGCAGAAAAAGAAGCTTTAGAACAAATATTATGGCAGCAACCTCCACAATTACAATTGCATATCCCACCTGATAATCTAGGAGTACTCCCACCTCCTAAAGGAGATCCTAGTTTTGAATTAAAGCCTTTGCCTGAAAATCTGAAATATGCATACTTGGATAAGAAAAATATATATCCTGTTATTATTAGTGCTAACCTTTCAGCTGAGGAAGAAGAGAAATTACTTGATGTGCTTAAAGCCCACCGTAAGGCTATTGGTTATTCTCTTGATGATCTTAAGGGCATAAGTCTAGCTCTATGTATGCATAAAATTAATTTGGAAGAAGATGCTAAACCTGTTGTTGATTTTCAACGCCGTCTACATCCAAAAATGAAGGAAGTGGTAAGAAAGGAGGTAATTCGAGTCATAGAGGCTGGTATTATTTATCCGATAGCTGATAGTAAATGGGTTAGTCCTATTCATTGTGTTCCTAAGAAAGGTGGAATTGTTGTGGTTCCTAATAAAGATGATGAACTTGTTGCTCAACGTACTGTTGTTGGTTATAGAATGTGCATTGATTATAGAAAATTAAATAAAGCAACTCGTAAGGACCATTATCCATTGCCCTTTATTGATCAAATGCTAGAGAGATTATCTAAACATTCTCACTTTTGTTATTTAGATGGGTATTCAGGCTTCTCTCAAATTCCAGTTCATAGTGATGATCAGGAAAAGACCACTTTTACTTGCCCATATGGTACATTTTCTTATAGGAGAATGCCTTTTGGTTTATGTAATGCGCCATCTACTTTTCAGAGATGCATGAATGCTATATTTGCTGATTATATTGAAAAGATAGTGGAAGTCTTTATGGATGATTTTTCGGTGTATGGTACTTCTTTCGATAATTGCTTGTTCAACCTTAACAAAGTTTTGCAGCGTTGTGAAGACCAACACCTTGTTCTTAATTGGGAGAAGTGTCACTTTATGGTAACAGAGGGAATTGTTCTTGGGCATCGTACTTCTGGAAGAGGAATAGAAATTGACCCAGCAAAAATTGAAGCTATTGAGAAATTACCATATCCAAGAGACATCAAAGGTATAAGAAGTATTCTTGGTCATGCGGGTTTTATCGTAGGTTCATTAAAGATTTCTCTATAATATCAAAGCCTCTAACCAATATTTTGCAAAAGGATGTTCCGTTTTCTTTTAATGATGATTGCATAGAATCCTTTAATGTTTTAAAGAAAGCCTTAATAACTGCACCTATTATTCAACCTCCTGATTGGAACTTGCCCTTTGAAATTATGTGTGATGCTAGTGATTATGCAGTTGGAGCTGTTTTAGGCCAAAGGGTTGATAAGAAATTGAATGTTATTTACTATGCTAGTAAAACACTAGATGGTGCTCAAAGAAATTATGCTACAACTGAAAAAGAATTTTTAGCGGTAATAGTTGCATGTGATAAATTTAGATCTTACATAATTGATTCAAAAGTCACTGTGCACTCTGATCATTCTGCTATTAAATATTTGATGAATAAGAAAGATGCCAAGCCTAGGCTAATAAGATGGGTACTTTTGTTGCAAGAATTTGATTTACACATATATAGTAGATAGGAAAGGAGAAGATAATCCCGTAGCTGGTCATCTTTCTAGAATGGAAAATATACCTGATGATCCTATTCCTATTAATGATAGTTTTGCTAATGAACAACTTGCCCTTGTTAGTGTTTCTAGTGCTAAAGTTGCATCTCCTTGGTTTGCTAATTATGCAAATTTTATTGTTGGGAAAGTTATGCCACCACAATTTACTTACCAGCAAAGAAAGAAATTCTTTTATGACCTTAGACATTATTTTTGGGATGATCCATTCTTGTATAAGAAAAGTGTTGATGGCATTATTAGACGTTGTGTACCTGAGCATGAACAACATGCTATTATAAGAGATTGTCATGACAGTCCCTATGGAGGACATCATGCAGGAGATCGTACTGCAGCAAAGGTATTACAATGTGGTTTTTATTGGCCTACTCTATTCAAGGATTGTGCTGAATATATTAAAACTTGTGCTAAATGTCAAAGAGTAGGAAACATTGGTAGAATGAATGAAATGCCTATGAACTATAAATTACCACTTGAACCATTTGATGTGTGGGGTTTTGACTTTATGGGACCATTTCCTGCATCTAGTACAAAACATACTCACATTTTGGTTGTTGTTGATTATGTTACAAAATGGGTAGAAGCAATTCCTACTAAGAGTGCAGACCATGCCACAGCCATGCAAATGCTTAAAGAAATTATTTTCCCTAGATTTGGTGTTCCTAGATTTTTAATTACTGATGGTGGATCTCATTTTATGCATGGTGTTCTTAGAAAAACATTGGCAAAATATAATGTTAATCATAGAATTGCATCACCCTATCATCCTCAAACTAGTGGACAAGTTGAATTAAGTAATAGGGAAATTAAACTTATTTTTAGAGAAACCAGTAAACAGAGCTAGATCTGATTGGCCACTTAAAATTAATGATGCATTGTGGGCTTATAGAACTGCATATAAAAATCCTATGGGTATGTCTCCTTATAAAATGGTTTATGGAAAAGCAAGTCATTTACCCGTTGAATTAGAACATAAAGCTAGATGGGCTATTAAGAAATTAAATTTTGATTTAAAAACAGCGGGGGAGAAGAGATTTCTTGACCTAAATCTATTAGATGAATGGAGGAATGAAGCATATGAAAGTGCAAAATTGTTTAAAGAGAAAGTTAAAATTTGGCATGACAAGAAAATTAAAAGAAAGGAATTTAAAGTAGGTGATCAAGTCCTATTGTACAACTCTCGTTTTAAGTTTTCTGTAGGGAAATTAGCTTCAAAACGGTAGGGTCCATTGGTAGTACAGGAGGTATACCGTTCGGGGGCCATCCGTCTTCACGGTGATATGAAAGGTAAACCTCATGTGGTCAATGGACAACGCCTAAAACATTATATTGCAGGAAAGAGCTTCATAGGAACCATCGGGGAGATAAAGTTAATGACACCGGAGGAGGTAATTGTAAGGGATCCTGCAGTTTCAGAAACCCAAATTCAATAATTTACAATTATTGTGTTTGGAAGTTTCTCGAAATTGCGTGAAAACTTACGGAACTCATTTTTTATGGAAAGTAACGTGTGGGACAAGAAAATTGGAAGGAATTGGACCTCGAGGGGGAAAAGAGGACCCCACACGCGGCCAGATTCCTTGGCCGCGTGGAGGTACCCCTTTTCCACCTCGGAGTCCCGTTCCGTCTCGTTTTCGACTCCGACGCTTCGTCTTACCCCAAAAACCGTCAATATATACCCCCTTTTGTCGATCTAATCCCGCACCGAGAGTTCTCGCACGATCTTTGTTTTGTCTATTCTGTCTGTCAGGTTTTCCAAGCCATGACTTCGGGAGACTCCTACCAATGCACCTCCATGGACGATGATGATGATGAGGTTGAGGGCAACAGTCCCACATCCATCCACAGGAGGAATAGGAAGAGGAAGGACTACTCGGATGACGAGGACGTGGAGCTTCGCGAGATCATGGATGAAGAACCTGACGAGGAAGATGACGAGGCCATCTTCGACATACCACCTCTTGCAACAGCACCTCCATCACCAATCGTTGTTGCTGGCGTACAGGTGAACATGTCTTTTGGAAACAAGAGACAGTCCGCACGTATGAGCACCGGAGGGAAGGCTCCAAGGCACTCACTTGCTAGCAAAAACGCAGTTTCTCCTCTTATTGGCAGGGAAACTCCCACTGAGAAGAATTGCACTGGAGATTGGGATCACCTTATTCCCAAGAAGAAAGCACCAAGCCCAGAGTGGAAAACTCCCAAGGATACGGTGGAGAAGGACCTCATGGAAAGGTTGGGAAAAGGTGCAGGAGCATTTGAGCAAGCCTATAACCTCATGATGCGCATCATTGGAGAGCTTGAAGACAACTATGAAGAGAATAAGAAGAAAGATTGGTGGGATGAGTACGAGAAGAAGGGAGAATGAAGAAATTACCGCAACCATCTAAGCTTGGGGGAGTTTCACCTATCCCCCGTCTTTTATCAGCTTTATCATGTCTATCTAGTTTTGGTGTGTCTTGCTTTTATTATCTTGTTATCGTTTTCGTTTAGGCTTGAGTGAGCTCATTGAGCATTATCATGCATCCCCGTCTTATGGTTTATCAATGAATAAGAAAGTATGGTGTCATCCATGATTCCCTTGTTTTGGGGATTTATGGGTAACACTCATGCAAATGAGCATGGCATATTTAGAGGTTTCAATCACATCTTGCCTTGAAATTAATTAACTTGAGTGTGTTGGACAATTGTAGAATTATCTCAATATGACATAAATCCACTATCTATCTATTAGCTTAATGGCTATTCCGAGCATGTTCACCATGTTATAGTTTCATTTATGCTCTAAATTAAGATGCTTATGTTATTAATTGGCATGGGCTGAATTTGGGATAAGACTCTCACGAACTTTTGAATGCACACATTTATTTCTATTGCACTTAACAAACATGACCCATTAATGGGAGCTAAAAGTTTTGTGCTTGACAAGGATTTTGGTTGGGAGTTGGCTAACACGTGCATCACGTGAAAAGCTTTCAACATTGCACAAAGAAATTTTATATTTAGTTGATGTCATGTGCTTTTGTTTTTGGACTCCTGCCATGCCGAAAAGAATTAGAGGAATAGTAAGTTTTGATGAGTAAGTATATATGACTAGAGAAATTGCATTGGGCCGCTAACCCAAGCCATGCTTGATCATGGTGGAAATTTACTTACAGCTAGAGTGGACTCTACAAACACATCCTACAATAAAATAAGAAGCTATGCATATAGTGAATGAAATAAAAAAGGATGATGAGTCTACTCCGTTTGCTCATCTTGTTATTGTGACATGGGCTGGTTTCTATGTCATGGGGCAAGAGGTACCTCTTTGCAATTCTCTATGATGTCATTAATACTTATTATGATTGTACAAAGCTTATTAGGAATCTTAAGTTGAGTAATCATGGAGTAGGTTTTCACACTCACGGGGCATGAGACATTCAACCAACACCTTGTCAACCACATTACTTCAACATTCATAAATTAAGATGCTAATGATAAAGGGGCAATGAGAGTCTTAGCCCAATGGATGCCACATTACAATTAGTAATTTAAGCTGAATAGTTTGGAAACTAAATGAGACTTGATCATGTTTTACCTCTACTCATTTATCTTTCTCCAAATTAAAAAGTATAATTCGATTGTCCAACATACAATGGTTTTTTGTTTCAAAAGTATGGGGTGTTTGCTAGAGCTTCGAATATGTTATCCTTATGTGTATGAGTTCTATTCATTCATCTTGCATTATAACTGAACATGATGATGATACAATGCCCGTATTTATTTATCAACCATAAGTCCATTGATGCATGTAATGATCTATGTCCTTACTTACTCGAGGACGAGCAAAGGTTTAAGCTTGGGGGAGTTGATACGTGCATTTTATATCATCATTTATACCCTCCATATAGGCATTATTGGGATGTTTTATCAATGTTATGTCATTGTTTTGCATGTTTTAGATGATTTTATGGGACTTTCCTACAAAGTCCCTATTTTTTGGTATTTAATTTCTGGGTGTCAGAAAACACCTGTTTTCATGTTTTTGATGTTTCAGGAGCTACAGGTATCCAAATTGCGAAAGGAAAGAAACCCTGTCAGTTTTTCTTCGGGAGAAAGGCCGTGGGCACAAGACACAAAGGAGGAGGGCCAGGAGGCCCAAAAGGGGGTAGCCCACGCGGCCAGATTCCCTGGCCGCGTGTGGGGCCCCCAAATGGGCCCACAACACCTCCTCCCCGAGGTCTTTTTGCTGACGACTCCGTCTTCACCGAAAACAAACACGCTAATTTTCCCGAGACGAGACGGAGCCGCCAGGGCGGCGAAACTCTCGAAACTCTCCGCGGGTGAGACAGATCCTGCTGCTCCGGAGCTCCGGAGAAGGGGGAAATCATCCCCCTCTTCATCCCCATCTCCTCCTTGGCGTGGGAGGAGGCATCTCCATCACCATCCTCACCAGCACCTGCATCTCCACCATCACCATCACCGTGATCCACTCCGTTCCCCTCATAGTTTGATCATTGCTACACCCTAGATACGTGTTATTGTACTCCGTTGCATTTTGGGATTGAGTACTTGTCATTATTTGGTGGTGGATCCATTGTTTCAGATTGTATTGTACCACATATGTCACCATACATGATCATGTTTGCACGTTGTGAGTAGTTCCCGCATGTTCCTGAGGGCATAGGATGAATTGGCAATGATTTGTTACATGAGATGAGTTGTTATTTGGTCTAGTATTTATCTTTTATGTGATTCTATGATGGTGTTGTACGAACGTCGACTGTACAACACTTCACCTACATGGGCTCATAGGAGAACACCGTAGTGTAGTGACGTGATGATGTCTTTAGGTGACAGGAACTTGAGACAGAGTCGTTGAATTGCATTATGAGGGTACTTGTATCGGGGACCTTAGAGCACAAGGCTATGGTGGGACATCATGTCTTAATAATTCTTGTGCTGTCATTTAATTGGCCACGTGATCCATCATAAGGGGTGATAGTTTATTTATTTAGCTATTCCTATTTGTGGCTCCGTCCGAAGAAGATTAAAACTAGACAAGATATACAAACATGTTATGCAATGAATCACTATGCTAGCTAAATCCGTGCAGCCCTCGGGAACGTTTTCCACATATAAGATACAAACACACACTTGAGCTTGTCCTCTTGCGTATTAGAGGATTGGGCTTTGTCTCTCATTGAGACCTACTACTTGCTGCAATTTACTTTCCGCATTTTACTTTACTTGCACTACACAATTAAAACACAAAAACACCTGTTGCTTTTATTATTCCTTTGCTATTCTACTTACCAGTTCCTTCTGCTCCTCGTGGGTTCGACAACCTTTCTAATTCGAAAAGTACTACAACTGATCTCCTGCACTTGGGAGCCATCAGTTCCGTCCTTATCTTGTGGATGATCTCAACTTCACGCCCCTCCATCTTCTTATATCTAAAGACTTCTTTCTCCAGTTTTTCCATCCTAGCTTCCAAACTGCCTTCTCCTTTAGGGCCCCGAACATCTTCAATCTGCCCCTTCCCATCCTTGAGCAGCAACTCCTTGGGATGCATATTCAACTCGCTCATGTACGGGTTGACGATGTTCTCAAATAAACTATCTTTGGGAGATCCCGGAGAGGTCATTGTGGCTCTAGATCTGAAGATGTAAGGTGGGAGAAATAGCTCGAAACAGAAACACGACGAGAAAATGATATACGAACATCGGGGGGTCCGGGTGATTATATAGCAAAAATATGCGTAACGAGAGGAAAGTCCAGATCGAAAACGAGTCGAAGAGGGGCTTCGGGGCGCCCACACCATAGGGTGGCGCGGCCAGGGGTGGGCCTGAGCCCCCACATGGTGTGGTGCCTCCGGGCACCTTCTCCAACTCCTCTTCGGCTCGGTATTTTTATATTTTCCAAAAATCAATAATTTATAACTGAAAAGGTAATCCGTGAAGTTTTTCTTAACATAACTGTTACCTATTCCAAAACAGACTCTGCAGATTCTGGAATCTTCCCTCCGATAAATTTCTCTGGAGTCATTACTTGAATAACATCAACATCTTCATCATAAGAATCCCCAGAAATGTAATGTTTGAGTATTTGCCCATTTACCACTTCTTCAATAATATAAGGTCCTTCCCATCTGGAGAGTAATTTTCCTGCAAAAAATCTGAGACGAGACCGATACAATAGAACTTTCTCACTAACATAAAACTCTCTTTTAAGGATTCTTTTATCATGCCATTGTTTAAATTTCTCTTTAAAGAGCTTGGCATTTTTCATAAGCTTCACATCTCCATTCATCTAAATGATTCGAATCAAGCATTCTTTTCTTACCAGCAAGTTTAAAATCTTTATTTAATTCTTTCACTGCCCAATAAGATATGTGTTCTAACTCTAAAGGCAAGTGACAAGCTTTTCCATAAACCATTTTATAGGGAGACATACCCATAGGATTTTTATAAGCAGTTCTATAAGCCCATAAAGCATCATTCAACTTATCAGACCAATTCTTCCTAGATTTATTAACAGTCTTTTGCATGATAGATTTAATTTCTCTATTTGATAATTCTACTTTCCCACTGGTTTGAGGATGATAAGATTAGGAAATTCTATGATTAACATCAGATTTAGCAAGGGTTAAAACCACCATGAATAAAATGAGAACCTCCATGAGTCATAAGATATGTAGGCACACCAAACCTAGGAAAAATAACATCTTTAAGCATTTTTAAAGAGGTATCACCATCAACACTTTTCGTAGGTATAGCTTCTACCCATTAAGTAACATAATCAACAACAACAAGTATATGTGTATAGCCATTTGAAGGAGGAAAAGGACCCATAAAGTCAAATACCCAACAACCAAAAGGTTCAATAACAAGAGAATAACTCATATGAATTTCATTACGTCTAGAAATATTTCCTACTCTTTGACATTCATCACAAGATAAGATAAATTTACGTGCATCTTTAAAGTGAGTAGGCTAATAGAAACCTGATTGTAGAACCTTTTGTGCGGTTCTATCTCCAGCGTGATGTCCTCCAGAAGCACTACTATGGCATTTCTTCAATATTTCACGTTGTTCATGATCTGGAACACATCTTCTCAAAATACCATATATTCCTTCTTCATATAAATGTTGGTCATCCCAAAAATAATGCCTCAAATCATAGAAGAATTTTCTTTTTTGTTGAGCTGTAAATGTTGGAGGCAAGTACTTTGAAACAATAAAGTTGGCATAATCATCATACCATGGACTATCTTGGGGTTTTACCTTTATTGCAGCCAATTGTTCATTTGGAAAACTAACATTAACAGGAATAGGAACAAAAGTAATGTTTTCCAATCTATACAAGTTATCAGCAACATGATTCTCAACACCCTTCCTATCCACAATATGCAAATCAAACTCATGTAAAAGCAACACCCATCTAATAAGCCTAGGCTTAGCATCTTTCTTTTCCATAAGGTATCTAAGAGCAACATGATTAGTATGAATAGTGACCTTTGAGTCAACAATATAAGGCCTAAACTTATCACATGCAAAAACTACAACTAAGAACTCTTTTTTAGTAGTAGCATAATTCTTTTGAGCAGCATCAAGAGTCTTACTAGCATAATGAATAACATTCAACTTCTTATCTATGTGTTGTCCAAGAACAGCACCTACACAAAAATCACTAGCATCACACATAATTTCAAAAGGTAAATTCCAATCACGCGGTTGAACAGTAGGAGCAGTAGTTAAAGCCTTCTTTAAAGTTTCAAAAGCTTCCTTAAAATCATCATCAAAAACAAATGGTACATCTTTTTGAAGAAGATTAGTAAGAGGCTTTGATATTTTTAGAGAAATCTTTAATAAACCTCCTATAAAAACCATCGTGACCAAGAACACTACGAATACCTTTAACATCCCTAGGACAGGTCATTTTCTCTATGGCTTCCACTTTAGCTCTGTCAACTTCAATACCTCTTTTAACAAATTATGTCCAAGAACAATTCCATCATTAACCATAAAGTGTCATTTCTCCCTATTAAGAACAAGATTAGTTTCCTCACATCTCTCCAAACTTTGTCAATATTGTGCAAACAATTATCAAAATAAGTTCCATAGACGGAGGAATCTTCCATGAATAATTCCAAAATTTCTTCACAAAAACCATAAAATATATCATACATGCATCTTTGAAAAGTAGCAGGAGCATTACACAAACCAAAAGGCATGCCTCTATAAGCATAACTACCATAAGGACAAGTAAAGGTTGTTTTCTCTTGATCTTAATTCCTAACAACAATTTGAGAAAACCCAGAATAACCATCAAGAAAGAAAATGAGTTTTCTTAGACAACCTCTCAAGCATTTGATCAATAAAGGGTAAAGGATAATGATCTTTCTTAGTAACTTTATTAACTTTTCTAAAATCAATGCACATTCTATAACCAACTAATACTTTTTCTGGAATGAGCTTATTGTTTTCATTAGGTACAACAGTCATTCCTCCTTTCTTAGGGACACAATGCACAGGGCTCACCCATTTACTATCAGCAATAGGAAAAATAGTACCAGCATCTTTAATACCTCATTTCTTACCACTTCCTTCATCTTAGGAATTAAACGACGCTAATATTCAACTACTGGCTTTGCATCAGGTTCAATATTAATAGCATGCTGACATATAGTAGGAGAAATTCCCTTCAAATCATCAAGAGTATATCCAATAGATCCACGGTGTTTCTCTAGAACTCCTAATAATCTTTCCTCTTCTTCACCTGAAAGTTTAGCACTAATAATAACAGGATATATTTTCTTAACATCTATATAAGCACATTTAAGATCATCAGGAATTTTTTTTAAATCAAATATATGATCCTCCTTGGGTGGCAATGTGGTACCCAAGTCTTCCACAGGTAAATTATGTTTCAATATCACTGGTTGACGAAGAAGAATATCGTCAATCTCATTTCTCTCTACCATAAATACCTCACTCTCGTGGTCCTCCATACACTAGTAGGAAAAGGCTTACCAGTGACGAACAAGATTTTGCTACCGCTGGCGAACAGGTGTTCGCCAGCGCTAGCTCGCCAGTGGTAAGAGATTACCGCTGGCGAAAAAGTCATGTTCGTCAACGCTATCTAGGTATCGCTGGCGAACCGGTGCTGTTCGCCAGCGCTATCTAGGTACCGCTGGCAAACACCTTAGCTCATTCGCCGATGGTAAGTTTGAAATTTTGAAAATAAATTTTTTCGCATTTTTTTTCAAAATTTCAAAACAATTGAATTTGGGGAACCTTTAATCACGGTGTAGAAAATTTCCTTTTTTTTTTGCTTTATTTCAATTTTAAATGCCACTTCCCCCTCGGTCGCCCATCCTTCCACTACTCTAGCCCTAGCACGCTTAACTTCTTAGTTCCATCCCTATGAGGGACATATGGCTCCCTCATTCTTGCTTGTGAGTATAGTCCTATCAATCATTTTAACTATTGCACCATATCTACAAATCCGCAATTCCAAATTAGACAAATGATATGTCTAAATTGATCAGAAGAATACGAGGAATCCAAATATGACATCCTTATTATCTTTTTTGAAAAAAACATTTTTTTTATTTTTTTGAATTTTGATTTTTTTATTAATTTGATTATGTAGGAAAATTTAGTCTGTCTTAAATAACTTTTTTTTCCTTTTGGAATTTGCCGATTCTAAAAAAAACCACATAGGACTAATTTAATATTTTTTTGATATATTAAACACGTTTTTTCGATGTCGTATGCAAAAGTTTTGGCTTTTTAACGTTTTATTTTTGAATGTTGCATAAAAGGTGAAACGGAATATTTCAAATTTTGTGTATCAACTAGACAGTACACGCTATCCACATATCAAAGGATTTTATTTTTTGAACATTTAATCATTTTCGTTTCTGCTTTAGAAAAGTAAAAAAGGCGGTCCCGGAGGGGGGGGGGGGTGGAGCGAAAAATTCAAATTTTACCGCTGGCGAACAAGAGAAATGTTCGCCAGCGGTAGTAGCCGAAATAGCGCCTGCGAACCGTGCTACATGTTCGCCAGCGATACAGAACTTACCGCTGGCGAACATGTAGTACGGTTCGGCAGCGGTATATTACGCTGCAGGGGGAGGGGAGCCCACCGTTAGCGTTGGCGAACACGTCCGCAGCTACGCCAACGGTACTATCTTAGCGCTGGCGAACATGGTTGCTGCTTCGCCAGCAGTAATAGCACTGGCCAACACCAAAATGTGTTCGCCAGTGCTAAGCTGGTGGCTATAAGTCTTTTCCTACTAGTGATATATTGCCGCAGAGCATTGTTAGGAGCAAGAGCAATAGAAGAAAGTTGTTCAACTTTAAAATTCTCATCAGGCAATTTAGATTCATAAGGTTCTCTAGCAAATTTGGAGAAATTGAAATCATAAGATTTTCCATCAAATTTAGTCGAAATCTTCTGTCTTTTACAATCTATATGGCACCACAAGTGTTCCAGAAAGGTCTACCAAAAATAATAGGTCAAGTCTTACTAGCATCCATACCAAGTACTAGAAAATCAGTGGGATATTTAGTTTTAACACATAAAACATCCACATCTCTAACAATACCAATAGGAAAAATAGTTTCTCTATTAGCAAGCTAAATAACCACATCAATATCTTCAAGCTCACAAGAACCAATTTCGTGCATAATTTCTCTATAAAGCTCATAAGTTATAGCACTAGAACTAGCACCAATATCGCACAAACCATAATAGCAATGATCACCAATCTTAACAGAAAGCACCGGAACACTAGTTTTCTTAGGTCTATAAGGATGTTAAACAATGTTAGAAGCATCCTCATAGAAGACAATGTGTTCATCCTCCACATTTCCACAAACAAGATCTTTTACTATTGATACTGCAGGTTCAACAGTTATTTGTTCAACAGGTTCAATAGTTTTCTTATTACTCTTATTAACCACACTAGCCACCATAGAGTGTTCTTTCATCTTAGTAGGGAAAGAAAAAATTTCAACATAGGGCTTAGGAACAGCAGGATTAATAGCATGCAATTCTATATTACTAGCAGGAACAATATCTTTATAAGGTGCATGGTACTTGTGATAATTATTTTTAGGAATATCAAGATAGGAGGCAAAAGCTTTAAGACAGTTTGCAAAAATTTGAGAGTCAAGATCACAAACATCATAGAAATCACTGGTTCCCATAAAAGATTTAATGCATTCATAGTCATAATTTATGCTTGACTTTCTACCTTTCGCATTCTCCCATCCTTCAGTGTTTTCTTGAATACGGTCAAGAAGATCCCATTTAGCTTCTTCCTTCATACGTGTGAATGATCCAGAACAAGAAGCATCCAATAAATCATTATCATGAAGAGAAAGCCTTGCATAAAAATTATTGATAACAATATTACGCGGGAGTTCATGAATGAGACGTTTGAGCATAAATAGCTTCATTCTCCCCCACGCTTGGGCAATACTTACTCCACCACGAGGCCAGAAATTATAGATTTTATTCCGGTCTGTATGAATCTCACTAGGAGGATAAAATTTAGAATAAAAGAGAGGAAAAATTTCCTCCCATCCAATAGATTCACCATTCTTCAGTAATTTGAACCATTCAGCGGCACTTCCTTTCAGCGATAAAGAAAATAATTCTCTTTTAATATAAAGAGCAAATGATCACCGGGATGGACAATTCCATCACTGTAATAGCAGTTATCCATAACACGCCCAACCATTTTCATAGGTATTTTATAAGGATCTAATTCATCATATAACGGGTCACTTACTACCCTATCTGTGATAGTAGTAGTACCTCTAAACAGAGAATCAAAAGTATTATCCATGATGAAATAAAACAGTCGACAGAAATAAAAAGAACACTAACAGTAAAAGTTTCTCTTACCATTCCACTTACCAATAGCGCTTCACTCACCGGCAATGGCGCCAGAGAATAGTCTTGATGACCCACAAGTATAAGGGGTGTATCATAGTACTTTCGATAAACAGGAGTGTCGAAAGGAGCAGAAGGTGTTGACAAGCAGGTTGGATAGAGAATTCATTGTAAACACTAGCAAACGGGTTTTTGGTTGTTTTGGATATAGCAGATAAATAAGTGTGAATAAAAAAAGAACAGTAAATATTATTGCAGCGAGTGGCCCAATCCTTTTTAGAGCAAAGGACAAGGTGGTTGTGTTGCTTATAACTACCAAACGTTCTCGAGGACGAACGGGAATTTCGTCAAGTGCTTTCGCTTCGTTAGGGTTGATTAATATCCATTTGTTCGTGAAGTGTTGTGTGGGTGAACCTATGCTAATGCACCGCCCAACTAGGAATAATACATACTTGTGATTATACCCCTCGTAAGCATCAGCAAATACAAGAAATTAATTAAGATAAATCTAACTAAAGCCTTAAAACTCCGGGATTCTACGCTCCCTCGTGCATTGGTTTCCTAATAGGGGTTTAGGTTTCTGTCACTCCGGCAACCCCACAATTAGTAGCCAAATACACAATGCATCCTCCTAGGCCCATAAAGGTGAAGTATCATGTAGTCGACGTTCACATGACAACACTAGAATAATAGCACCACAACTTAAATACCGAACCATGAGATATTACTTCATTATAACTTCACTACTAACATCATGACTTCTCCCATGTCCTCAAGAACTAAACGAACTACTCACAATACATCATATGGATCATAATCAGAGGTGATATAATGGATAATAAAAATCTGGTCATAAAGTTCTAACACGGGTAAAACTCACAAGCATCAACTACTAACAAGTAATCCACACCGAGAGAGAGATCATATGTAAAACAATGATAGAGGCCCCTAATTGTTACATCGGGATGATGGTGGATGATGAGGGTCATGGTGCTGGTGGTGGTGATGATGATGACGACGATCTTGATGATGCCCGGAGTGATGACGGTGACGATGGCGATGATTTCCCCTCCCCGGAGAGGAATTTCCCTGACAGATTTCTCCCTACCAGAGAGCTTTTCTATCTCGGGTGTTTTCCGTCCTGAGGCGGCAGTGGAATAATTCTTCAATGATAGTCTGGGGCATAGGGTTCTCTGGGGGTCAAGTACGCGAAAGAGGTGAACCAGAGGTGGGCCGGGGTGGCCACACCACCTGGCGCCGCGGCCAAGGGGGGGCGCCACCTCATGGTGTGGGCCCCTGGTGGCCCCCTCTGGCTCCCCTTCTGGCTGGACTCCTCCTCTAAACTTCTAATACATCTCCGGTGTCCCCCCTCTTCTTCTGATATTCTGAAATATGGTATCTCGAGGGTTCTTTTTTCCATCAGATTTCTGGTCCTCGTGTTTATTCTCCAATAATTATGAAACATGCAAAATAAGATAAAATAACATTAGTAATGCATCATAACATGAAATATATCGATGAATAACATAAAATAACATTATAAAATAGTGATGCAAAATGGACGTATCACTTCCTCCTCGGAACTTCTAAGACCCCTCCGGTGTTCCCCCTCTTCTTCCGATCTTCTGAAATAGGGTGTCGTGACAGTGTTATTTCCATCAGATTTCTGGTTCCGGTGTTTCTTCTCCCATAATTATTAAACATGCAAAATAAGATGAAATAACATAAGTAATGTATCATAACATGAAATATAACGATGAATAACAGAAAATAACGATATAAAATAGTGATGCAAAAACGTATCAACCGGCTCTTAAAAAACCTCGTAAACGATCTAAAAAAAACCATACGAGGTCTAGTGCATACGTATATACAACGTATACGATGCAAAAAAGGTTCCACGACAAGGTTCACAACCGACCAAAAGAAGGTTCACTTAAAACACATAGAAGCTTAAGAAAGTTTCACTTTAGTTAAAATGAAAGATGAGTCATATATATATATATATATATATATATATATATATATATATATATATATATATATATATAAAGGTTAAGGTTTAAGCTGTTTTCCCACAATACTAGTGTTGGCACTCTTGTCGATGTTGGTCAATTACTTTAATGGCTGCTTGCGTGCTCGCGGCCTTGGCATTGGATCTAGAAAAAATTATGGAAGAACCCTCGTTGGTGTTTACATGTTTGTTGTTTGGTCTCTATGTTCAATGGCTTCCTTCAGAAAAGTACAAGATTGTGTCATGGAAGAAGAAAGAGTTTGAAGATCTCGAAAATTTGCTAGTTTCTTTTGGACTTTATTTTTTAATTTTTCTAGTCAGCTCATGAACCTTTACCATGTATTATCTTATTTTAAATATATCATGGTATTGATTGTCAAAAAAGAGAGCTAAAACCGATCCGGCTAATTGAAATATATCATGGCATAGCAATTCCCGTTTCGGGTTTAGCCCAACAACAACAAACTTATTTGACAAACCCTCCAAACAAATATAAGTGAAGCAGTATAGTACTAAAACACTTTCTATCAGCTCTACAATAAGAGAAGAAAAAGAGCTAAAAACAAGTAGAAGAAAAACCAAATACTCAACAAGTATAAGTGAAGCACAAGAGTATTCTAATGAATATGCGGATCATGTCTCTCTCCCAAACAAGAATGCTAGGTTCCAACATTCGAATTACTAGCAAAAACACAAAACATAACTGAAAGGAAAATAAAATGACGCTACAAGAATAGTACATAATACGTGAAGTAATAAAAAATTAGTTTCAACAAAGACGACCTGATGATTTGTTGACGAAGGAGGGGATGCCTTCAGAATACTCAAGCTTAGATGCTTAGCACTTCTTGAATATATCAGTGGGGTGCCAACAGGAATCCCCAATCATGTACTTTTTTGGTTCTTGATCTTTTTCATCATCGTCTCCTGTGACACTTGGGTACTTTAGAAACACATCTGAAACACTCAATTTAACATTAGGCACTGTCACATTTCTTTACTTATGGCTCTCCATCTCTATAGGACCACAAACAATGTCCGTAAAGAGGCGAACGCAAATAAAGCCCGAAATTTGTCAAAACAAAGCTACCTATAAATATAAAAAAAATTAGGTATTTCCATCACTAAAATCATAAAACATAACACCAATGAAAGATATATTATAAAAAAACATTTTCTCTCGGTAAATATCAGAAAAATATCATGTTGTGAGAATACTTTACGATTTTTACGGTGGGGCGTACGAAATCTGTGCCTGGACATTAAATAAAAAATTAACAATATCAAAGCATTGGTGCATACTCTTGGCACAAAAAAAATGATAGATATGTTTTGGATATATTATGGTTGTGCTCCTCCTTGATATAATTCTCCTCATCCTCATATTCGTCTGCACCGTCATGCTCAACTTCGACATGTTCTTCATAATGAAGAGAGGAAACATCATCTTCAAACCATTATGAGTGCTCAAACTTCCATTTCCAGTAGATTCATAGTGTCCTCAGAACAAATAGAATAATCAAGCCCCAGCTTCATCGACAGTTTCTTTCGAGTGCTTCAAATGAGATTGTTGTTGCAATGTGCCTCATAGGCATGGTATTGAGCATCACGGTGGAAGCAATTTATTTTCTTGAGAACAATCCTCCAACTAGAACAAGGGGTCTTCAAAACATTCTCGTCATGACCGGTATCTTCCACTACCCGACGCATGGAATTTGTGGACCTGGAAGAAAACGGAGCATGGGCAAGTTCCATGCGGAGTATGAGCAAGTTCCAGGAAGAATCGGCAATGGTGGCAGTCTTGTCGCACGACTGGTAGAAGGCATCGAGTGCTGACCCATACAAGAAATCCTTGCGGAGGATGAAGGGCGAGCTGGAGGGTGTCATGGTCGCGATGGACGTACTCGTGGTTGGTGAGGTTCTTGCCCTGGAAGTGGAGGGCGAACCCATACTTGTCCTTCTTATACTTCACAAACTCCACGAGTATCTCTAGCGTCAGTTCAACATGGCGGCGCTATCCTTCGGCTGGTGGGAGACTTGATGGTGTCGCTAATGACGATGTGATTGTACGCGACTGACGTGTCCATCAATCTGCGGGAAAATCTCAACAGAGCCATGGTCGTTAGGGACGAGGCTTTCTTTGACAAGCTTCATTGTCCTCGATCGGGCTGGACAGGGGGGGGGTCTCGTTCTCGGCAGAAGGTCGGTCACGGTAGCGGCTTCAGCAGTGAGGGATGAAGCCCAAAGCTGAAACCGAACCATATAGTTCGTGTGGTTCTCGTCGTGGTTCTTAGTTTGCAAGCGATGGATCGATAGAACAGGGGCGGACCATGAACAAAAACTTCCCGATGTCTCATGTAATCATGAACTTTCTTAAAATTCCCTTTATTTAAAGACTCCTCGGACCCATCGTGGCCATACCAAGCCGTCCTGGCAAGCTCCTACAGTTCTCTTATTACTCTTGACTTGACTTATTAATAAGAAAACTGCTCACTAAAAAATGAAAGACGATCTAGAATCTACCCAAGAAGATAGAGAGTCCCACATACGAGAAAAGGTCACAAATGGAGTTGAACCAAGTAACATTGCAAAGGCATAATGATAGTAGGGTCGGGATATCCCCGCCCTCCGAACCGGACGTGAGGGTCTCCCCTCATCCGGCTCTCTGCAGGGGAATCTCCACTCCCTGCTTCCCCTAATATCCTCCCTTTACCACATCATCGTGGTTTACAGGAGATCCAGAGACTCGCTCGGAAAGGCTGCTATACCAAACATTATTACTTAACTACAAAGAAACAAAATACTCTAGTAGTCACTAGACTTACTATAGTAGTCCGTCCGGCTGCTCTTGCTTAAATCATTACTCTTCATTCTCTTGTGACCTAGAACACTACCATTTAGTTAGGTATGGACAATCAATCCATACTTACGGGAATAACAAAATGCATGCGGATAAAAAAAAATGCAGATTTTCTACAAAATCCTTTCTTTTCATAGATGTATCTGGCCTGAGACGGTACAGTACTCTACGAGAGGAATGCCATGAGATGGATGGTAGAGGGCTGCCTGCGCCCAAAAGAGATGACTCACTTGTCCCCTGTCTATAGGGACCTTGTGGCATACAACCGCCACGACTCCTGCGTTATAGCCGCCCCTTTCTCTCTTTCTTTTGACTGCCTCGTGGACGGACAAGAGAAGGGAAGTGACGGAAGGGGGCAGTGAAGGCTCGCCAAGTAGACAGCAAGCCCCCACCCCGTCAGTACTGTGTTGTCGCAGCGTGCCCTACTTCAATAAGATATTACCTCGCTGATTTAAAAGGGGATTTGATTCATTCAATTGCATTACTGCTAGCACTACAAAAAGCTCCAGTCTTAACGCCCCTACAGAAGTTGTGTAGCCTTTCCTCGGGTTCGTAGAGTCGGGTTTCCCGTTTACCCACAACGGCGGAGCCGCCCCCACGAACCAAAGCAGGTAGGCGGCAACGGTTCATAACGCACTCTTCGCACAACAGATCCACTTTGAAGTTTACTTATTCGCTCGGCCAATCGTCGGAATGTGTACGAGATACCATAAGGGACCAATATCTCAATAGCACCCTTGTCTAAAGCTTCGAATGAGACTGAATATCCGAAACGCATGAACGATCTGACTAGAAAGTCATTTCAAAACTTGATCGAAGAACCAGCGTTTATTGAAGAAGCTATAGAGTCGATTACAAAAAGTACTAGTTTGAAAGGATCGTTGGAATTGATCCGCTACGAGATTTACATTATACACTAGAGAATCACTTGAAGTACTAAAAATAATAGGTATTAGTTCTGTAATGGTTGGAGCAGCAAACTCAGATTCGGCAAGAATCTCATTTTTTGGTAATACGAAGAGGGAATTGGCCCAAAAATTGGATAGGGGTAAATACGCAGCCGGGTGCCAGCGGCTTATTCAAGTGCCCTCCGAACCGCGCGAAATGGTCGCCTATTACACGACTCAGTAACTCTGCCTGGGGTGGGGCTACCTATTATTCGTAGGCGGGTACATACGATGCACGCGGGCCCTCAATTTGCTGCATGGACTCTCTATGCATTTCCTACAGAGTTTAATGGAACACGGCTTAGCTCCTCCGAGCCAAAAGAAAAGAACATAACAGTCGGAGGCGAAGAGTAGAGTATAATGGAAGGGGCTTTCGTTATCCGTAAAGGGCCTAACGGAACACGTGCTCCGAACTGTGCGCTGAGAGTTTTATTTTAAGAACACTTGGCCTTACCCCTTCGTTTTCAGCCATGTCTAGGTAGAATCGGAAATTGAACCGAGCCCCCCCCCCCCCCCGGCACCACTGGGGACAACCAGACCAAATAGTAGGCTTTCTTTCCGACCTCCTGAGGCCCTTAAATCATTGAATTCATAGGCATAGGGGCGTCCCAGGCAGTGGTTCATTCAACAAGAAAGAAAGACACGAGGGCAGGGATTCGTCGTGTCGGGCGAATTCATTCTGGGAAAAAACTGGGAAGGGAGTCACCTGAGCTATGCAAAGGGAAGGAAGTCATGGGCTGATCCGGAGGTCACTTTTCCCGGTCCACCACGAAGATTTTTTCCCTCACTTGCCCCATCATCGTACCCAGCCCTGCTATCGGCTCAGCCCTATTTATTCATCTCCTTTTTTTTACCATCTCCTTTTTTTACATGGATATATTTTGTTATCTCTCTTGTTCATAGATCTTGAAAGCGAATCAATAAAAATTTATCAAAGGATCTATCTATAGAAAGATCTAGATCTCTATCGTCATCTATCTCTATATCTAGATATGGAAGAACCCTCAAAGCCTGTCATTCTCTATCGTGCCGACGACGATGCCCTATGGGCTAAAGGAAAGAGGCCGCCATTCTCTTACTTTCCTCAATCATTCCGACCATTTCTCTCATTCCCTTTTGTTTGTTTGTTTGTGGCTCCGGTTCGTTTCCTCCTCCTATCTACAAAAATTCTGGGTCTTCGTCCGTGATTATCTTAGGCGAACGGATAGATATAAATTAGGTGGAGGGGCTGGCAAAGGGCGATTCCCCTTTTCCATTGAAGTAGGGAAGGGGGTGATTGATCTTTTTTTGAATCAGGCCTTATTGCTTCATTGCAGATGAAAAGAAGTCTTTGTGAGCGGAGCTACAAAAGAAAGTTCAAGCTCAAGAAATCCTCTCAATAGGGATTGGGAAAGTGATGGCTAGGGCTCCAAGTGCAGAGTGTGTAGCTAGTAGCAAGCCTTCTTCCCCACGAGGGTGACTCGAGGGTTTATATCGAACTCTTGGGGAGCCAGTATTTCAGCAGTTGTCTTCCAAGCTTCCTCCAGGATCCTGCAAACAAATAGAGAGTTTTGTGCCCTCAACCCCACCAAGTGGTTGTCAAGCACAAGGTGTGAGACTTCTAAATTGCAATGCAAAACTGAAAGTAAATGTGCAATAATTAAATCTACTACTAAATGCAAATGAGAAAATAAATATGCAATGGATTGTTTTTGTATTTTTGTGATGCAAGTGGTGATGGAGATAATGTAAATTCGAATTGGAGATGCAAGTAAAGTAAAGTGCAAGTAAAGTAAAGTGCAAGTAAAGTAAATTGCAACAAAGTAACTAGAGTGTTTTCTTATATTTAAAATAGGACCGGGGTTCATGGTTTCAGACTTGCATTCTCTCAAATAAAGTAGTAGACGGTGGACATAAAGAATTACATGTGAGATTATAATAACATGTTTAACATTGAGTACTTTCATATGGCCATCACGTCCTAGCATAGAGATCTCTACGGTCATATTGATCCCTCTTATACTCCACCAAGATGCGAAATAAATCATAACACCTCGATAATTAAGGAAAAACCAGAGTATAGCTTTAAGCAATGTGACATGAAGTTGAAGTAAGAACTTGCTAGATCTAGTCATGGAGATTGATTAGTGTCACTTCAAATCCCCGGTAACAATGTACTCCTTTTTATCCCTAGTGAGGTAACTAAGAAAGGTTTAAAAAAACCTAAGTGGATCGCTGAACTTCTGTCACTTTCACACCACTAGCCACCCCCCGTTACTCCAACTAATGCACCCATCACCCCACACACGCTCTCAAGAACTAGATTGATCAAACCTAGCAAATAAGAACGGGGTACATAAGATACATCTACTCAAATAACTCAAGAGAAACAATTGCAATCTCAGATTCAATAACTCATAGAAAAGATCCACCACATAGGAATTACAACGGTGCCCGTAATCATGTGAGGCAGCTCATACGGATCTAATTAGTGAAGCACATAGAGAGAGAGATACAAGTTCTACTTCCACAAACCCATAGCCCTGGGGTGGACTACGCCCTCTTCATGGAGATGTCGATGGAGATGACGTTGGAAGGGTAGGAGATCACACCGGCGGCGCCCCGCCGGAGTTTTCCCCCTCCAATCTGGAACTTCTGGTCTCTGTTTGGGTGTTTCGGTGTTTTGGCGGCGCTCTCTTCTGTAAGGGTACGGGGAACCCTTTTTATAGTCGGTTTTAGGTCAAGACGGAGTCGGTAAGTCGAAGATGGAAGGAATTGGGGCCACAGGGGCCAAAAGGGGGCCTCTCACGCGGCCAAGGAATCTGGCCGCGTGGAGGGTCCTCTTTTGGGCCTCCTTGCCCAATTCTCGTGGATCCTTCGCCCGCAAGTCTTCTCCTTCCAAGAAAATGACCCCCGCAGATTTTTAGGTGCTTTCGGGAAGTTTGCCCCCTGAAACGTCAAAAATATAGAAAACGGGGTTTCTGACAGGCAGGGTTAATTTCATAAAAGTTGGGGGACTTTGTAATTTAACCCCAAAATACTATAAAACATCGAATTATACCCTTATATGAAAATATGCAAAATTCATCTATGCATTTTACATGCATCAACATCCCCAAGCTTAACCCATGCTCGTCCTCGAGTATGAAGGTGATAAAACTAAGATGGGTTTTGCATATTGAAACAATCATGGGATATCAAGGAGGCTTATTCATGCTACATATAATCAAATGATTAATACTAGAAATGAGTAGCAATATACAATTCATGTTGTAAGAAATATCAAATATGCAAGCAAAGATGCTTCATGAAAGTTCACAAAGTGTATAATGAAATAAAAGCACTATGGACCAAATGCATACACAAAATGAAAAATAAAATCCTATATTGGTCAAAGAATAGCATAATGGAGAATAGAAAATATGGTGGACACTTTGGAGAAAATTGAGTAGAGGTAAAACATGATCAAGTCTTATTTAGCCTCTAAATTATTCAACTAAAATTACTAATTGAAATGTGGTATCCATTGATCTAGGACTCTCATTTCCCCTTGATCACTAGCATCTTAAAATTGTGAGTATTGAAGTAATGAGAATGACAAGGTGGTTGAAAGCCTCATGCCCCGTGAGTGTGAAAACCTACTCCATGATTACTCAACTTAAGATTCCTAATAAGCTTTGTACAATCATAATAAGTATTAATGACATCATACAGAACCGCAAAGAGGTACCTCTTGCCCCATGACATGGAAACAAGCCCATGTTACAATGACAAGATGAACAAACGGAGTAGACTCATCATCCTTTTTATTTTCATTCACTATTATGCATAGCTTCTTATTTTATTATAGGATGTGTTGTAGAGTCACTCAAGCTGTAAGTAAATTTCCACCATGATAAAGCATGGCTTGGGTTAGCGACCCAATGCGTTTCTCTAGTCATATAGATACTTACTCATCAAAACTTACTATTCCTCTATTTCATTTCGGCATGGGAGGAGTCCAAAAACAAAAGTACATGATATCAACCAAATGTAAATTTTTTTGTGCAATGTTGAAAGCTTTCCGGTGATACACGTTTATAGCTAGCTCCCAACCACACACTTGTCAAACGCAAAACTTGTGGCTCCCATTACTGGGTCATGTTTATTAGATGCATAAAAAGTAAAGTGTGCCTTCAAAAGTTCGTGAGAGTCCTACCCCAAGTTCAACCCATGACAATTAATCAAGTGAATATCTTAATTTAGAACATAAATAACACAATAACATGGTGAACATACTCGGAATAGCAATGAAGCTAATGGGAAGATATGGTGGACTCACTGGAAATACTTGGCTAAGGAGTGTTGGAAACAAGTTTTTACTTGTTGGAATTTTTAAATTTTTGGGCTAGCAAGAGAGAGATAGTTGACCAGATACTATGCATGCATATGTCCATAGAACTACTCATTTCATGAAAAACTAAATAAACCAGCAATTAACATCAAGGACATGAATAAGAGATAGCTCAAGACAACATTATTGCAAATTTCTACACATAAAAAGCCTATAAATCATGCAAACATATGTAGCTCTTCAAATCAACCATGGCATACCTATTCCAAGTCATAATACTAGCATCCAATACATTCCAACCCCAAAATCCAGTAGCTCAATCTCATATAAAATGATGGTGGTGGTCTTATCAAAACAAAAATAAAAACAAAAACTAGACGCTTCAAGTCTCTACGATAAATGCTTTGCTTAGAAAAACAGAAAGTAGACGTGTGCTAACCAAAAGAGTGTAGCTCCAGTGGGGTGTTCATCACATCCCCAAGCTTATGGCTTTCACCATTCTTGGATGTCTTGAGGCGCAGCTCCTCTATTCCCTGTGAAAAAACTTCACAAAACATGTTTCTCCCATTCTTTTTCTGTGGGGTGAGATTAGCAAGGACAAACAAATCACATGCTTGCTGTGCAAAATTCCAAATCAAATGCTCCAGTAGATAGAAAATAAGGTTCATTATGTTTTATGTTCACTATCTTGCTTCAAAGAATCATGAAAATTCGATTCCCAAACCCAAAGAGTGCATAAAACAAAAGAAGGCAGAATCTGTCTAGAAAAGCAGCAGCAGCAAAACGAACGTTTTTTCCTAATCTAGACTCGTCAAAAAATTAAGCCAATTTTTGTGCTTACATAGGAAGAAAAGTTTAAGAACATACTAAAAAATTAGCTCAATCCGACATACCAATAAAAAACGTAAAATCATATGGTGAGCAGACTCGTGCTGAAACAGAAATTTCATGCACTAGGATAGCAACTTATAAGTCCAAATGGGTTTGACTTGACTCTTTATTGAAAACTCCAGAATTAAAACAAAAAAACTAATCTCTTGAGACAGCAAGAGGACACTAGGAAAATCCAAACAAAAACAACCGGGTTGCCTCCCGTAAAGCGCTTTCTTTATAGCCATATAGCTAGGCTTTACTTACTTGATAATCAAGAGGGATAAAGCTCATGAGGGAGCGTGTTCTTCAGCGTGCCCCTCTTCCTTGGGAAGTGCTCCATGCTTTTCTTGTGAGGGAACTGAAACTTTACATTCCCTTCCTTGGAGTCTATGATTGCACCTGTAGTACGAAGAAAAGGTCTACCCAAAATAATAGGACTAGGGGATTTATCCCCCATATCCATAATAATGAAATCAACGGGTACGAAAGTCATGTGAAATTCAATCATAACATCTTTTACTTGTCCTACAGCATGTTTAGTAGAGTTATAAGAAAGTACAAATTCACTTGAGCACTTTTCTAAATTTTCTAGTTCTAGCAATTCATATAATTCTTTAGAGAGTACCGATACACTAGAACCTAGATCTAACATAGCATGGTGAATTTCTTTTCCAATTGAAACTAGCACCTTGGGGATCCATGCATCCCCAAGCTTAGGAGGTATCATGGCCTCATTCTTGTACCTAGCAATTTTTTCTTGCAAGACATGATTAGCAATATAAGATCCAAAGCCAGATTGATTAACATTTATAGTGGGATCACTAGCAAATTTTTGTAGAGTAGCAATAAGTTCTTGCAAGCTACTTTTTTCTAAATCAAGCAATGGATACTTAATTTCAGTAAGCATCATAATTTCCTCTACTTTACTCTCTAATTTAGCTAGCATGCTTGATTCATGAGGACTAATTTCATCTTTGCTAGCAAGATAAGACATATATGGAAGTAAATATTCAGGGTACTTCACTATTTCATTTAAAGTTTCTTCTAAGCTAGTAGGGACATGCTCACTTGTATTCTCAGCAATATGATCAATATTTTCAATAATAGGAGCATCAATAGTAATAGAATTCATTCCTACACTAGGTTGTGCTTGTGGCTTTCCTACTGACATGCTTAATAGAGTTGCTTGATTATCAGCTAATTTTGACAATGCTTTATCTAAATTCGAAGATTGAAGTTGCAATACTTTAATATCACTACTAATGGATGCAATAGACTTATTTAACTCATGTATCATAGCATTGTGACTAGCAACTTGTTCCATAAGCAATTTATTAAATTCAGAAATTTCACTAGAAGGCTTCCACTTATTTTCATTAGCATTAGGATATGGAACAAAAGGTTTATTTGGCACATAAGGAGGTTTACTATATGAATTGTAAGCATTACCAAAACCATTGCTACCATAATTCCTAATAAAATTAACATCCACACTTTCAGAATTACTACCAACTAGCTCCTGCAAAGGCACATTCTCCATATTTTGTTTATTAATAAAAGCAAGAATAGTGTCCATTTTAGAAGACAAATCATTGGTTTCTTCAATTGAGTTTATTTTCTTAGTGGGATTCGGTGCTCTTTCAGTATTCCATTGACTATAATTTTGCAATATGCTTTCTAATATGCTCTTAGCCGCTCCTACAGTTTTACTCATAAAGGCACCTCCAGCAGCAGAATCAAGTATATTTCTAGACATGTAGTTTAGACCATTATAAAAAGAGTGTAGTATGGTCCATTCATTTACTCCATGTGATGGGCATGTTCTAAGCATTAATTTAATTCTATCCCATGCCATGGCTACATGTTCATTATCATTTTGCCTAAATGAGAGGATATTATTCCTATGTTGCAAAATTTTAACGGGAGGATAATATTTCTTAATGAAAGCTTCTTTTAAATCATACCAAGACTTTATACTAGCTGTAGGTAGTGAAAGTAACCATTCTTTATCCTTTCCTCTAAGTGAAAACGGAAATAATTTCAGTTTTAAAACACTACTTTCCACATTTTTAAATTTTTGCATATCTGATGACTCCCAAGTGCAGGAGATCAATTGTAGTACCTTTCGATAAGTATTTTAGTGTCGAACCCACGAGGAGCTGAAGGTAAGCTATCTATTCTCTAAAGCCCTATAACCCTCTTATATGGCTGTTTATGCAAAGCAATAAGTTTGACTAAAAGGAACTAACTAATTAAAAGCAAGTGACGTGGAGTGTGGTTTGTCTAGTAACTAGTGAAGCAAGTTTAAAATGCAAGCAATCCTAAAGCAAGTTTCTAAAGCAAGTTTCTAAGAAATTTCACAAGTAGCAAGCAGCAAATATCTCAAGTATCTCAAGGGAGCAAGTGTTCTAGCAATAGGTGTTTCGTTCGTGTGGTTGTCACAATTAGTGAAGCACATGTTTTAGTCTTAGTTGTTTCTTCTAGGAAGGAGCCATGAATAGGAATAGTCAAGTAAATGATCTACAACCCCTTATGATGGATTATGTGGCCAAGTAAATGACTGCACAAGATTGATTAAGACATAAAGTCCCACCATAGCCTTACGTTCTAAGGTCCCCTATATATATCCCCCAATAACTTAACTTTGTGGCTCGGTCTCAGGTTACTGTCACTCCCAAGTGACCACCACTCCATTATGCTACCGGTGATCACCTTACATGCATTCCCCAACATATGCATGCACTCATATATTGTACATAAAGACAATCATAGAAGATAACAAACTTGTATGCAACCAATCAACGAACTATTTGACCATTGCCAAGAACAATTCACTACTCAAACATAGACGGGGAGACACAATACATCAAGGGAATATAGTATTGCATCATACATCGTGTTTGCCAAGAGATTACAGTGGAGAGATGGAGCTGATCTTGCTGTAGATGTTGATGATGAACACGCCAGAGGGGGGTGGAGCCCTCCGGGGGTGATCCCGGCGGCGTTTCCCCCCTCCGATCTTCTCCGGCGGGAGCCTTCTGTCTCTCTGTTTCGTGGTTTCGTCTCTCGGCGCCGCCTCCTCCTCGAAAAGGCCAGGGGACCCTTTATATAGTAGTTTTGAGGTCACGAGACACTCGGGAGAAGAAAGATCGACGGGATCGGAGTCACGGGGGCAAAAAGGGGGCCTCTCACGCGGCCAAGGAATCTGGCCGCGTGGATGGTCGTCTTTGCCACCTGGTTGGTCTTTTGGCCCTCTACTTTGGCCCATGGTCTTCGTCTCGAAAATTCTGAACCGTGCTCTTTGGCCTTGCCCTTTTTGGAGTCCCGAAGCTCCCGGAAAGTCTGAAACACTAAAAAGTACGTTTTCTGGAAAAACAGGGTTAGAACCAAAAGAAGGGGGATTGTTTAGAAAATCCCCCAAATCAATATAAAACATGAATATAAGTTGCTAATATGTAGGAAAAACAAGTAATAACATGCAAAGTTCATGTATGCATTTTACATGCATCAACATCCCCAAGCTTAGCCCATGCTCGTCCTCGAGTATGAAGGTGATAAAACTAACATGGACTTTGCATATTGAAACAATCATGTGATATCAAGGAGGATTATTCATGCTACATATAATCAAATGATTAATACTAGAAATGAGTAGCAATATACAATTCATGTTGTAAGAAATATCAAATATGCAAGCAAAGATGCTTCATGAAAGTTCACAAAGTGTATAATGAAATAAAAGCACTATGGACCAAATGCATACACAAAATGAAAAATAAAATCCTATATTGGTCAAAGAATAGCATAATGGAGAATAGAAAATATGGTGGACACTTTGGAGAAAACTGAGTAGAGGTAAAACATGATCAAGTCTTATTTAGCCTCTAAATTATTCAACTAAAATTACTAATTGAAATGTGGTATCCATTGATCTAGGACTCTCATTGCCCCTTTATCACTAGCATCTTAAAATTGTGAGTATTGAAGTAATGAGAATGACAAGGTGGTTGAAAGCCTCATGCCCCGTGAGTGTGAAAACCTACTCCATGATTACTCAACTTAAGATTCCTAATAAGCTTTGTACAATCATAATAAGTATTAGTGACATCATAGAGAACCGCAAAGAGGTACCTCTTGCCCCATGACATGGAAACAAGCCCATGTTACAATGACAAGATGAACAAACGGAGTAGACTCATCATCCTTTTTATTTTCATTCACTATTATGCATAGCTTCTTATTTTATTATAGGATGTGTTGTAGAGTCAATCAAGCTGTAAGTAAATTTTCACCATGATAAAGCATGGCTTGGGTTAGCGGCCCAATGCGTTTCTCTAGTAATATAGATACTTACTCATCAAAACTTACTATTCCTCTATTTCATTTCGGCATGGCAGGAGTCCAAAAACAAAATTACATGATATCAACCAAATGTAAATTTTTTTGTGCAATGTTGAAAGCTTTCCGATGATACACGTTTATAGCTAGCTGCCAACCACACACTTGTCAAACGCAAAACTTGTGGCTCCCATTACTGGGTCATGTTTATTAGATGCATAAAAAGTAAAGTGTGCCTTCAAAATTTCGTGAGAGTCCTACCCCAAGTTCAACCCATGACAATTAATAAAGTGAATATCTTAATTTAGAACATAAATAACACAATAACATGGTGAACATACTCGGAATAGCAATGAAGCTAATGGGAAGATATGGTGGACTCACTGGAAATACTTGGCTAAGGAGTGTTGGAAACAAATTTTTACTTGTTGGAATTTTTAAATTTTTTGGCTAGCAAGAGGGAGATAGTTGACCAGCTACTATGCATGCATATGTCCATAGAACTACTCATTTCATGACAAACTAAATAAACCAGCAATTAACATCAAGGACATGAATAAGAGATAACTCAAGACAACATTATTGCAATTTTCTACACATAAAAAGGCTATAAATCATGCAAACATATGTAGCTCTTCAAATCAACCATGGCATCCCTATTCCAAGTCATAATACTAGCATCCAATACATTCCAACCCCAAACTCCAGTAGCTCAATCTCATATAAAATGATGGGTGTGGTCTTATCAAAACTAAAATAAAAACAAAAACTAGACGCCTCAAGTCTCTACGATAAATGCTTTGCTTAGAAATACAGAAAGTAGCGTATGCTAACCAAAAGAGTGTAGCTCCAGTGGGGTGTTCATCACATCCCCAAGCTTATGGCTTTCACCATTCTTGGATGTCTTGAGGCGCAGCTCCTCTATTCCCTGTGAAAAAACTTCACAAAACAGGTTTCTCCCATTCTTTTTTTGTGGGGTGAGATTAGCAAGGACAAACAAATCACATGATTGCTGTGTAAAATTCCAAATAAAATGCTCCAGTGGATAGACAATAAGGTTCATTATGTTGTATGTTCACTCTCTTGCTTGAAAGAATCATGGAAATTCGATTCCCAAGCCCAAAGAGTGCATAAAACAAAAGAAGGCAGAATCTGTCCAGAAAAGCAACAGCAGCAAAACGAACGTTTTTCCCTAAGCTAGACTCGTCAAAAAATGAATCCAATTTTTTTGCTTACAGAGGACGAAAAGTTTCAGAACATACTAAAAAATTAGCTCAATCCGACATACCAATAAAAAACGCAAAATCATACGGTGAGCAGACTCGTGCTGAAACAGAAATTGCATGCACTAGGATAGCAACTTATAAGTCCAAATGGGTTTGACTTGAATCTTTATTGAAAACTCCAGAATTAAAACAAAAAAAACTAATCTCTTGAGACAGCAAGAGGACACTAGGAAAATCAAAACAAAAACAACCGGGTTGCCTCCCGTAAAGCGCTTTCTTTATAGCCATATAGCTAGGCTTTATTTACTTAACATCATGATGGTTGGAGTGAGGTGGCTCGGCATCCCCAAGCTTGGATTCTTGTACTTATTTGATACATGTAGGGTGAGCCCAGGGGTACATACCAAAGCTTGATTGGTTGTCCCTCTTGATCTTTGTTCATCTCACTCAACTCTTCCTCCTGAAAAATTCTTCTTACACAAATCTCAACATAAAACTTGATTAGAGGGGTTAGTGCCTCCATAAATAAAATCCACATAGGTACAGAAAAGACACATCATGAGTTGATTCTAAATATTAACTACTGTTACTACAGTTGTGCATTGCTCCTTGATCAAAAGAACCACACAAAACACAAGTAATGAGAGCAATGCAAAATAAAGACATAATCTGCCAAAAACTGAACATCCCGTAAAGAGTGTATTTTTAGAGGCACTTAAGTTGCTCAAATCAGAAAACTTAAAACTAATGAAATATGTAGTGATAACTAAATATTGCTGTCATAAATTACCAGGTCAAAATTCCACTTCTGTGATTTTAAACATTTTTCGCAGTGAAGTTCAGGAATCTGTTTTCTTGACAGCTAATTACTATTGTTTAATCCTATCTCTCATATAAGATTATTCTTGCCATTTATGATGAGAAATAAGACAGAAATGTGATGTTACAGTAGTGAACTAATATTTTTATTGTTTTTAGCTTTGGAAAAAGTTTTAATGATAGAGAATTTGCAATGGTTTCATTGGCATGAAAAACACATGTTCAAGGTCGACCCCAACTTCTCCATTACTCATCTTTCTCATTTACTTTCCCAAATTTTTATAAAATGAAAATCTTAAACTAAATGATACATAACAGTAGGTAAAGGCATTTTACATGTTGTAAAGACATAAATGTGTGCTCAAACCGAATAGGAAATTAAAGCATAAGGAACACACCAAAAAATATTAAACAATTTATTTTTAAGTCTAACCCATTTCCTATGCATTGGCATTTTGTAATGAAACAAATAAAAGAAGCACATAATAGCAAGCATAGAAAGGTAGATCAAGTGCAACTTCAATACTTTCAGCATAAAGAGGGGAAACTTAATATTGTTGAAATATGTGTAACCATGTTTCCCTCTCTCATAATAATTTTCAGTAGCATCATGAATAGATTCAACAATATGAATATCAAATAAAACATTCTTATCATGAGCTACATGCATAAAAGAATCACTACTCTCCACATAAGTAAAATCCTCATTAGTGATAGTGGGAGTTAAACATTCATAATTTTCATTGCAATCATCATATATAGGAGGCATAGTATCATCAAAGTGAATTTTCTCCTCCAAGCTTGGGGAACTAGAAATATCATGCTCATCAAAACCAACTTCCCCAAGCTTAAAACTTTCCATAGAATCAGCAAGTATATCATTTTTATCCTCAATAGTAGGGGGACTAAAAATATCATATTCATCAAGACAAACTTCCCCAAGCTCAAGGTTTTCCTTAGCAATAAAGGTGTTCAAAGAATTAGTACTACCACAAATATGATTGTTGTGCAAATAATTTTTCAATTTCTCCTCAAACACTTCATATCCTAATTCAAGGTAGATATTATACAGTTCTAAAATTGTTTGGTTGTTTTCCATTTTATAATTTTTTTTTGTGTTTTAGGTTTATATGCTAGTATGCAATGAAAACAAGAATAAAAGCTTAGCACAACGCTCCCCGGCAACGGCGCCAGAAAAGTGCTTGATGACTCCCAAGTGCAGGAGATCAATTGTAGTATCTTTCGATAAGTATTTGAGTGTCGAACCCACGAGGAGCTGAAGGTAAGCTATCTATTCTCTAAAGCCCTATAACCCTCTTATATGGCTGTTTATGCAAAGCAATAAGTTTGACGAAAAGGAACTAACTAATTAAAAGCAAGTGACGTGGAGTGTGGTTTGTCTAGTAACTAGTGAAGCAAGTTTAAAATGCAAGTAATCCTAAAGCAAGTTTCTAAGCAAGTTTCACAAGTAGCAAGCAGCAAATATCTCAAGTATCTCAAGGGAGCAAGTGTTCTAGCAATAGGTGTTTCGTTCGTGTGGTTGTCACAATTAGTGAAGCACATGTTTTAGTCTTAGTTGTTTCTTCTAGGAAGGAGCCATGAATAGGTATAGTCAAGTAAATAATCTACAACCCTTATGATGAATCATGTGGCCAAGTAAATGACTGCACAAGATTGATTAAGACATAAAGTCCCACCATAGCCTTACGTTCTAAGGTCCCCTATATATATCCCCCAATAACTTAACTTTGTGGCTCGGTCTCAGATTACTGTCACTCCCAAGTCACCACCACTCCATTATGCTACCAGTGATCACCTTACATGCATTCCCCAACATATGCGTGCACTCATATATTGTACATAAAGACAATCATAGAAGATAACAAACTTGTATGCAACCAATCAACGAACTATTTGACCATTGCCAAGAACAATTCACTACTCAAACATAGACGGGGAGACACAATACATCAAGGGAATATAGTATTGCATCATACATCGTGTTTGCCAAGAGATTACAGTGGAGAGATGGAGCTGATCTTGATGTAGATGTTGATGATGAACACGCCGGAGGGGGGTGGAGCCCTCCGGGGGTGATCCCGGCGGCGTTTCCCGCCTCCGATCTTCTCCGGCGGCAGCCTTCTGTCTCTCTGTTTCGTGGTTTCGTCTCTCGGCGCCGCCGCCTCCTCGAAAAGGCCAGGGGACCCTTTATATAGTCGTTTTTAGGTCACGAGACACTCGGGAGAAGAAAGATCGACGGCATCGGAGCCACGGGGCAAAAAGGGGGCCTCTCACGCGGCCAAGGAATCTGGCCACGTGGAGGGTCGTCTTTGCCACCTGGTTGGTCTTTTGGCTCTCTACTTTGGCCCATGGTCTTTGTCTCAAAAATTCTGAACCGTGCTCTTTGGCCTTGCCCTTTTTGGAGTCCCGAAGCTCCCGGAAAGTCTGAAACACTAAAAAGTACGTTTTCTGGAAAAACAGGGTTAGAACCAAAAGAAGGGGGATTGTTTAGAAAATCCCCCAAATCAATATAAAACATGAATATAAGTTGCTAATATGTAGGAAAAACAAGTAATAACATGCAAAGTTCATGTATGCATTTTACATGCATCAACATCCCCAAGCTTAACCCATGCTCGTCCTCAAGTATGAAGGTGATAAAACTAACATGGACTTTGCATATTGAAACAATCATGGGATCAAGGAGGATTATTCATGCTACATATAATCAAATGATTAATACTAGAAATGAGTAGCAATATACAATTCATGTTGTAAGAAATATCAAATATGCAAGCAAAGATGCTTCATGAAAGTTCACAAAGTGTATAATGAAATAAACGCACTATGGACCAAATGCATACACAAAATGAAAAATAAAATCCTATATTGGTCAAAGAATAGAATAATGGAGAATAGAAAATATGGTGGACACTTTGGAGAAAACTGAGTAGAGGTAAAACATGATCAAGTCTTATTTAGCCTCTAAATTATTCAACTAAAATTACTAATTGAAATGTGGTATCCATTGATCTAGGACTCTCATTGCCCCTTTATCACTAGCATCTTAAAATTGTGAGTATTGAAGTAATGAGAATGACAAGGTGGTTGAAAGCCTCATGCCCCGTGAGTGTGAAAACCTACTCCATGATTACTCAACTTAAGATTCCTAATAAGCTTTGTACAATCATAATAAGTATTAATGACATCATAGAGAACCGCAAAGAGGTACCTCTTGCCCCATGACATGGAAACAAGCCCATGTTACAATGACAAGATGAACAAACGGAGTAGACTCATCATCCTTTTTATTTTCATTCACTATTATGCATAGCTTCTTATTTTATTATAGGATGTGTTGTAGAGTCACTCAAGCTGTAAGTAAATTTCCACCATGATAAAGCATGGCTTGGGTTAGCGGCCCAATGCGTTTCTCTAGTCATATAGATACTTACTCATCAAAACTTACTATTCCTCTATTTCATTTCGGCATGGCAGGAGTCCAAAAACAAAATTACATGATATCAACCAAATGTAAATTTTTTTGTGCAATGTTGAAAGCTTTCCGATGATACACGTTTATAGCTAGCTGCCAACCACACACTTGTCAAACGCAAAACTTGTGGCTCCCATTACTGGGTCATGTTTATTAGATGCATAAAAAGTAAAGTGTGCCTGTCGAGACATCGTAGTAGTTTATATAGACGGGGGTGCCATGAGACTACGGTAGAGACGTGGGGTAACGGGATAGCGTAGTAACACAGAACACGGGATTTTACCCAGGTTCGGTACGTCGCGACAGTACGGCGTACCTACTCCTGCACTTCTCACTAATTGGGACTAAAGCCCATATAACAGGGTTACAATGTGAGGGAATAGATCTAGCTACTCGGCGAGGATGAGCTTCTCGGCGAGTTGCGTAGAGCTTGAACTTGTGTCTAACTTGTGCTTGTTTAATCTATCTCCCGTCCGGCTTTATATAATAGCCGGATTAGGGCTTACAGAATAGGAAACCTAGAAGACTACGTTAACTTGTAACTTGGAAAGCAAGGAATCCGTCTTCTCCTCCAAGCCAGATCACGTGGGCCGTGATCCGGGTTCTTCTAGAATCCGGCTTCTGCGCGTCGGACTACTGGGCCGCCCAATGGACCTAAGCCCATTACCATGTAGGCCACCCTGGTAGTCCGGCCCTTTGTCTACCATCTTCTATACCCCTATTCAGTATATATCCGACAGTAGCCCCCAGGAAGGATCAAAACTCTGATTATCCGTCTTTCGTCAAATACATTTTGTCCGGGAAATCTTGATTCAGCAGTCTTGATTCTTTCTACTTTCCTTTTGAAGGAGATGGTAACATAAAACTCGGAACTATGAAAATCCGGCTTTTCTTCTCGCGATCCTTCGCGGAAAAGGAACTCATAACGTCAGCATCTTAAACATGCTGACGCAAGCGCCGCTTGGTTCCACGCGGGAAACCCCTCAGCGTATCTCTGACAGATTCTTACGGGAAACGAGGAGATAGCCATCATTCCCCTGCCGTTTTATTTCCCGTAGTTTCCGGCGATCGACACGCGTCAAGCATCCAACGGTCTAAAGAGCCGTTGGCACGTATCTAAACGGGCTTCTAGCTATAAATAGCCATCATCGTCCTCATCGGAAACTTTCCTCACTCCCTCACTGCCCACGCCATTGACGCAAACGCGAGCTCGAGAGCAAAGCACTTGTTCCAGGCGCACTTAGCATCCAAACGCACCGAAACGCGCCACCAAAAGATGGCTTCCTCGCTGTCGTCGCCGACCCGCGCCGCCATCGACGAGCTCGTCAGCGATCTGGATCCACAGCCAGGCTCGCCCAAGCTCACCGGCGACAAGCCGGAGAAGACTGCGGCTTCCGCGGCGGGCGGAGAAAACACTTCCGCCGCCGCGGACATTGCGACATCGAGCGCCGCGACAACCCCGCCGTTTGCACCTGAAACGGCGGAGGAAAAGATCGAGCTCCTCGGCGGCGAACTCGCCGCCGCGGAGGCCGCCGCCGCCGCCGCCGCCGGAGCGGACGAGGAAGCGGAATCTGCAGGTAACTGGAGTGCCTGCAGTATTCCCCCGGCTCTCCTTCCAAACTTGGAAAAGGAGGGCCTGGTTCTCAAGAAGAAATGGCGGCTGCCAGAAGAAGAAACCGAACCCGCGCCACAGAATGGCGAAAGGGTACTCCTTTCTTCCCACCTTTTGCGAGGTATGGGGCTTCCGCCTTCTTCTTTCTTCCTCCAAATTCTTTCTCATTATAACATCCAGCCCCACAATCTTCCCCCCAATTCCATTCTATACATGGCCGGCTTTCAGGCCTTGTTTGAAGGCTACTTAGGGCTAGAACCTAGGTTAGATTTCTGGATGTACTGCTTTGGAGTTAAGCGAAACTCTTCGGAGGGCGCACTCCCAACTTGCATAACTATATCCTTCACTCTTCGGAGATTCCGAGAGGATTGGTTCCCCAAGATAAAAACCTCTGAATCCGTCAAATTTTGGACGGGTTCTTTCTTCTATCATCCCGACGTGCCTTTTCCTAAAAAGGCCGTCGGGGTTCCACCTTTTGTGAACTCTGCCGCCGTTCCCCAGGATAACTGGGGAACAGAAGCCGTCCAAGTTCTGCCGCCAGATCTGCTAAAGATTAAGCGGCGCATCGCCAAGCTCACCTCCATGGATCCGCCTCTAACCGGCATGGACACGGTTCTATGCTGGCTGATTAGGCGGATCCAGTCACTAGCCAATCACAGCGGCCGTCTCCTGTGCGAATACACGGGAGTCAAGGATCCGATGCGGACATCCGCCAAGGATTGGCCCGCAAAGGAACTTAGGCGGCGCATCAACCAGTTGGTCGCATCGCGCGACCAATACACAGAGAGTCGGCCAATGTACACGGTCGAAAATCCGGTTCCCAAGGTAATTTTTCAGTCATTTGGGTACAGTTCTATTTTATCTCGGATTTCCTAGCTTCTGATTTTGATCTTGCTTGTTCGACAGTTCGAGGATCTTTCAGATTCGGACTTGGTGTCTGAGGCTGAGTTGGACGCGCTGCGCACCGCCGCTACAGGTGGACGCAAGCGCAAGAAGATAACTTCCTCGGACGAAATTATCGATCTTGACGGAATCCCCGTCGCCACCTCCAGGTTCTTTCTTCTGGAATTTTCTTTTATGGGAACTTTTTTCATCCATCTTCGGTGTTTTAACCTTTTCCGGGTTTTTATGTTTTTAGCCTGCCACCTTCCACCCTGAAGCCGAAGAAGCTGAAGAAACACAAGGTTTCTTCCAGCCGAGGCAGCCAACCTTCTCCCGCCGTCGCCCCGGACACGCCAAGCACAATGGCGGAAGAGCCTACTGCAGCCCCCACCACCAAGCCCCCAGAGCCCAGCCAGCCCATTGTGTCCGACCCGGACACGAGGGAAAGGGCGGCCCCAGAGGTGAAAAATTACCTCGGACTTTCGACGAGGAAATTCCCACCTTTGACAAGGATTTCAAAGCTATCAATGACGGCTTGGACGCAGCCGGGAATCTCTTCGCTGAATACGCAAAAGAGTTTAAAGAAAACTTTGCAGGTTTGCAGCGCATGAGCCAGGTATATAACTCTAGCCCCCAAGCATTAATCAAAAATGCGTGCTTTTTGCATTGATGTTTTTTGTACTCATTCTTCTCCTTGCTATGTTTCAGCAAACCTCCGAAGCTATCAACAGGGAAGTTTTCAAGAAACTTACCATCAAGAATAAAGAAGTTAGAAGTCTTCTTTCTATTCTTGAGGAAAGGGAGGCAGAGCTGGAATCATCTAAGCTCGCACTGTCGGAAACAGAAGGTAAGCATTTTCCTTCTGAAATTTCCGATTTAAACATTTGTCTAAGGTTTTACCAAAAAGTTGATCAACTCGGATTTTCCCTTGCTTTTCAGCTGCATTGGCTCAGGCTAAGCAAGCAGCTGAAGATTTTGGCAATGCCGAATATCTCCGGAAGGAGAATGTTGAGCTTCACAAGAACCTTGTGAAGGCACAACAAGACCTGGAAGCCAGTAATCTGGCACTTGGAGTTGCTAATTCCAAGGCTTCCGAACAGGCGGAGAAGGACAAATCCACCATTCAGGATTTGACCGACGCTCTGAACCTTCGCCTGGAGGAAGTTTCCGAGATCGACAAGCTCATCGGTAAATCTCTTACTCATTTGTCATCTTTCCATGTTTTACTTGCTCTGTTTTTCCGTCTAACCTTTTTAGGTATTTTATTGGAAAAAACAGGCGATACCCCAGATGGCACTCGGATTGCAGGCATCCGAGCTTTCGGGGAGACATGGAATTTGATCAAGACTGCTGCAACGCAGCTTGTAGACAAGTTTCTTCCCGAAAGATCTGGGGAATGCTCGGAGGTTGAAAAACTTCTGGGTGCCATCGTGGAGGTGGCAGAGGCCAAAGAATC
Source organism: Alopecurus myosuroides (assembly GCA_028641055.1). Lineage (NCBI taxonomy): Eukaryota > Viridiplantae > Streptophyta > Magnoliopsida > Poales > Poaceae > Alopecurus > Alopecurus myosuroides. The sequence goes on along the minus strand of CM054061.1, from coordinate 15,649,579 downwards.
CCTTCTTCGCTCCGCTGCACGGGGTGGTGCGCGCATGGCTCTTGGCCTCATGCGCATGCACTACCCCACTGCCAAATCCTGGCGTGTGGCGTCCGGTGTCCCTCAAGGATACACGGATATTCAGCGAAACACCATCTTTGGTGAAGTCAAAGGCCACGCCACCCAGATTGCCTCCATGGTAAATATCTCCGTCAACTATCCAGAAGCGGAGATCCCTCCAATCCCCGAAGACGAAAGCAGCGAGGAGGAGTCAGATGCTTGAAGGGTTACCTGGAACCTGGATAGAAAAAATAGACAATAGGAGCATTACTGTTCTTTTAATGTAATCCAAAATGTAATGCTTCTTTTGTATGAATGAAACTTCCGTCTGTTGCAGTTTAAATTATGAAATTCTTTGCAAGTTTTTTGGGTTTTATCATTCCTTTATCTTCTAAGTTCTCTGGTGTGTATGTTTTAACTGTCCTTAGTGTTTGAAATGGCTCAAATAGCAATATGAATCTTCATGCCGAGTAACTGGGGACGAACCAAGCAGTTTTGAAACTCGGAAACATGGATCATGCTAAAGGCATTTTTACTAACTAGTTCCAGTAACCCAACACACACACAATCAGATAAGACTTAGAGAAAACAAGGAAAGTTTTAAGTGAAACTTGGGCACGCAGGCAATTCAAGTTTCCCTTAGCCGTTAACAGGCTGAAAAATCATTCAGTTTTGTAACACCGAGTACGCAAGCACAATTCGGGTTAACGTTGAGCAATTTGTAAGATCATTGGGAAATAGATGAGGCGGAAACACCTTGCACTTATAAAGAATATGGATGACAGTATTCCGACAACTTTATTTCATGATCTCAAAAGATGTTTACATAGAATTGAACTAAGTACGGAAAGGTACATAACTTTCTAGACGTTCCCAGGCTTCCGCAATCCACTTGACTTTGTCGAATTTTTTCAGCAGCTTGTAGAGTGGTAAGGTTTTAGCCCCCAGCCAACTGATAAATCTGCTGACGGCTGCAGCGGAACCCGTCAATCTTTGGACATCTTTTACACATGTAGGTTTTGAGATGTTCAAGGTTGCCTTGATCTTTTCCGGGTTAACTTCTATTCCTCTGTGGGAAACAATGAAACCCGGAAGTTTTCCTGAGGGAACCCCGAATACGCACTTAGATGGATTCAACTTCATCTTGTAAGTGCGCAAGTTTTCGAAAGTTTCTCGCAAATCCTCAAGGAGTGTATCTTTTTCCTTGGTTACGACAGCGATATCGTCCACGTAAACATGAACGTTTCTGCCAATTTGACTATGCAAACAGCGTTGCATGCAACGCTGGTAGGTTGCACCTGCGTTCTTCAGGCCAAAAGGCATGGTTATGTAATAGTACGTCCCATACGGGGTTATAAAAGAAGTCTTGATTTGATCTTCCTTTTTCATGCGTATTTGGTGGTACCCGGAGTATGCATCCAAAAAGCATAAAAGCTCGGAGCCTGCAGTGGCATCTATTATTTGATCGATTCGCGGTAACGCGAACCTATCTTTCGGACACAACTTGTTCAATCCTGTGTAATCTATACACATTCTAAGAGCAGTGGTGTCTTTCTTCGGTACTAGGACCAGATTTGCGGACCAATCAGTATGGATTACTTCCTTGATGAAATCCGCTGCTAAAAGCCGGATAATTTCCTTGCCAATAGCCTTCCGTCTTCTTCCGTCAAAACGATGGAGACCTTGTTTGACGGGTTTTGATCCGGGAATAACCTTGAGTTGGTGCTCAGCAAGTTCCCTGGGTACGCCTGGCATGTCAGCTAGACACCAGGCAAAAATATCCCAGTTCTCACGGAGGAACTTGATGAGCTCGCCTTCCTATTTGTCGGTCATCCCAGTCCCTACAACGACAAATTTTGTCGGATCTTTGGGATCTAGGATTACCTGTCTTGTATTCTCGGACGCCTTGAAACTATCTGTTGGCTTCCGAGTTTCTTTTCCTGCCGGCATTTCTTTCGGCGATACCTCCTTGGCTAATTCCTTCAGTTCCTCCTTTGCTATAACTCTCTGAGCGCAAAGGGCGTTTTCTTTCTCCAACTCATTTGCCAGCTTGAAATCACCGGCTATGGTGATTACTCCTCCTTTGGGTCCTGGCATTTTCAGCTTGTTGTAGATATAACAGGATCTTGCCATGAATTTGGCGAAAGCTGGACGTCCGAGTATTGCGTGATACACGCTTTCGAACGGCACTACTTCGAAGGATACTTTTTCCTGCCGGAAATGATCTTTATCTCCGAAGGTGACATCTAGGGAAATTTCTCCTAGGGATCGTGCTTGCCTGCCAGGAACAATGCCATGGAAGCGTATATTGCTGTAGTTGAGCTGGGACTCGGAGATCTTCAAGTGCTTCAGTGTATCCAGATACATTATATTGATGCTGGATCCTCCATCCATCAGCACTCTTCTTAGCCTAGTGTTTTGAACAATAGGGCTTACAACAAGAGCTTGTGTGCCGGGTTCAGGGATGTTTCCGGGATGATCAGACTGATCCCAGGTTATCGGTGTGTTGGAGTACTTCAAGAATTTCGGGGTTGCCGGAACAACCTTTGCTGACGGGGTTGCTAAGAAGGTTAACATTGCTTCTCCGTCAACTCTCGGAAATTTGGGTTCGCCTTTTCGCTGTTGTTCCTGGATTTTGTAATCAGTGTCCGATTCACTGTCTTCTTTTTCAGCTTCTGGCTTTTGTTTGGCAGGTTTCCTTTTGGAACCCTTCCCCTTATTTCCGGATCCTGCATTGCCTTTCATATGCTTGTTTAGCCGGCATTGCGCGTTTGTGTGGGTTGGTTTCCCAAATTGCGAGTGGTGGACGCAGGGTTCCGACTTAATTCTCTCCCATTCTTCGGGAGTGTAATTGATTGGATCTGGACTGCGGCCTTTCCACTTATTCACCTTTTCTCCTCCAAAGGCTATGTTGACCTCCTTGGGCTTTGTTGTTGACTCCGGAGTTCCTTTTTTGTCAGAACGAGGGGTTTTCTTGGCGAGTATTAGTGACTCAATATTGCCTCCTCTTGCTCTGATATCATCTTCGGCTGCAGCATGCTCATTAGCGGTTGTAAGCATAGATCCGAGATCTTTGTGCTGTTTAGAACCAACCATGAACGGTACGAGTCCGGGTTTTAGGCCATTGACGAAAGCATGCATTGCTTGTACGTCAGTTACTCCAGAGCAACTATTCTTCATTGCAGTCCATCTGGAGATGAAATCCACGTATGGTTCGTCCTCAAATTGGGTGCAACGGTTCAGCTGGTTGATGCTATTTGGGCGTTTGTATGTTCCCCGAAAATGCTGACTGAATACTCTCGCCATATCATCCCAACTGTCGACAGTTCTTGATGGTAAACCATTAATCCAATCTCTGGCTCCGTCTAGCAACATTAGGGGAAGAAACTTGACAGCTTCCAGGTCTGTCCCATTGTTGATTTGGACGGCTGTATAATAATCTGAGAGCCAGGTATCCGGGTTCGTGCTGCCGGTATATTTTTGGTAGGTTGGACCAACTTTGGCGAAGCCAGAATGCAGGGTTATCCTTCGGATCCTGTCAGTAAAACACTTAGGACCAAAGTATAGATCATCCTTTTCTGCTCTATCAATGTGTGCAGAATATCTCCCGGCTGAATGGACAGAAGGGGATCTGCTCCTTTCTTTTCCATTGTTGCGCGGACGCGCTTTTCCGAGGTTATCTTTATCCCTTCCGTGTTCACGTCCTTTAGGCGGAGTTCTGCTTCTATGCCTTTCCTTATCCTTAGGAGGTGTCCGGGATCTTTCACGTATGTGAGGTATATCATATCTTCCAGCTTTTTCAGCTGGGTTTCTCGGAGGTGGCATTATTTTGCCGTCATTCCGGTGTTTGTCTTCCCGATCGTGTGGTTTATATCCATCTTTCGGGAGATGAGGTCCGATTCTAGACGTTGCGTCCCGGTTGTCTGGGTTTTTCCTGTCTTTTCTCGGATCCTCTTTTTTCTCCGAATCTCCGGGTTCTTCCGGTCCAGGTGCTCCAGCAGCGCAAGTAGCTGTTTTGCAGAGAGCGGAGTTATCATGCAGCCTCCCTGATCGCTCTTGGCCTCGCTGTTGCTGCTGTAATGCTTTTCCTAGGAAAGCATACACCCCTTGGAGTTTTTCCCCGTTGGAGTACAGGTCGTTGTTTAGGATGGCGAACGCTGCTTCCGCGTTTTCCGCTGCAGTTTTGTATATTGGTTCGCCCTTGGCATCCTTGCCGTTTAACTGCTTTTGCCAAGATGGGTTATAGAACCTTTCTTTTGGCGGCAGTTCTTCCGGTTTTGCGATTCCGGGTAACCTAGTAGGTTTTAACGTGGATCTATGCTTTCTCTCGTACTCCTCTATTTCTTCCTTCATGACTTTGATGTCATTGTGGGTTTGTTGGAGATGTTGCCGAGATCTAAGCAGATGTTGCTGTTGCCGTTGGAAAGCTTGTCTCCTGGCTTCCAGCATCTCAGGGGGTTCATCTGGTCCCACTGGTGTTTGTAATAGCTCTTGCTCTTCCTGTTCCGTCATTGGCGGAGCAGTGATTTCCTTAGATTTCTTTTCCGCTGGCTTTGTGCCGCTAATGTCTCCTACTTCCAGGTTTTCATCAGCGAGATCGGCTGATTTTTTCTTCCGGAGTTTGTATTGGAGTTTTTTAGAAGCACGGTGCTTTTTCTTGGAAGAGGGAGGTTTTTTGACAGGCTCATCTTCTGTCATCTCCTTAACATTGGCGAATATCTGAGAAGTTTCTCCGTCTTCTCTCTCTTCCACTGGCGGAGGGGTTTTAGGGCTTTCCTGGCTGTCGGCACCCGTTGTATTAGCTGGTTTTGCCATTAGTACTTCATGGAATCCCTCTTGAAAGGACTTAACCTTTCTTACGAAGGCATCCTCGTCTTCGTCTTCGGAGTCGAAGTTATCCGATCCGGTTTCCGACTCCAACCTCGCCTCAATGGCGGCAAGCACGGACTCTGCTTCCGAGTTCATCGTCTTGTTGACGGATGTCGGATCTTCCGCCTCTGTGACGGGTGTTTCTTCTTCCGTCTCTATGACGGGTAGGTTGTTATCTGCCTCTTGCACGGGATTTCCGTCATCCGTGTTTTCGGCGATTTCGGATTGCACCATGCCGATAATGTGTGTATCACTTTTTTGTCGGCGATCTGAGCAGAATCCGGCGTCATAGTCGTCTTCGACTGGGTATAGGGCGGGTGGGATAAATTTGCTTCCACCGCAAAACCCCATTGCCTCTGCAGTTAGTCCGATAAAGATGTTAGCAGATCCGATCGGTAACACGCAGGCACTTACCAGGTGGTTTTGCGCCGGTATGTAGGATCCGTTGTCGAGGAAGCGTCCGACATCGTCGTCGAACTCCAGGCTTCCGACAGTGATCGATCTTCCAATTCCGCCGAGTATCCCAGATCGGAATTTCACGCCTGACGTCGTTTGCCCCACGGTGGGCGCCAACTGTCGAGACATCGTAGTAGTTTTCATAGACGGGGGTGCCATGAGACTACGGTAGAGACGTGGGGTAACGGGATAGCGTAGTAACACAGAACACGGGATTTTACCCAGGTTCGGTACGTCGCGACAGTACGGCGTACCTACTCCTGCACTTCTCACTAATTGGGACTAAAGCCCGTATAACAGGGTTACAATGTGAGGGAATAGATCTAGCTACTCGGCGAGGATGAGCTTCTCGGCGAGTTGCGTAGAGCTTGAACTTGTGTCTAACTTGTGCTTGTTTAATCTATCTCCCGTCCGGCTTTATATAATAGCCGGATTAGGGCTTACAGAATAGGAAACCTAGAAGACTACGTTAACTTGTAACTTGGAAAGCAAGGAATCCGTCTTCTCCTCCAAGCCAGATCACGTGGGCCGTGATCCGGGTTCTTCTAGAATCCGGCTTCTGCGCGTCGGACTACTGGGCCGCCCAATGGACCTAAGCCCATTACCATGTAGGCCACCCTGGTAGTCCGGCCCTTTGTCTACCATCTTCTATACCCCTATTCAGTATATATCCGACAGTGCCTTCAAAAGTTCGTGAGAGTCCTACCCCAAGTTCAACCCATGACAATTAATCAAGTGAATATCTTAATTTAGAACATAAATAACACAATAACATGGTGAACATACTCGGAATAGCAATGAAGCTAATGGGAAGATATGGTGGACTCACTGGAAATACTTGGCTAAGGAGTGTTGGAAACAAGTTTTTACTTGTTGGAATTTTTAAATTTTTGGGCTAGCAAGAGGGAGATAGTTGACCAGCTACTATGCATGCATATGTCCATAGAACTACTCATTTCATGACAAACTAAATAAACCAGCAATTAAAATCAAGGACATGAATAAGAGATAACTCAAGACAACATTATTGCAATTTTCTACACATAAAAAGCCTATAAATCATGCAAACATATGTAGCTCTTCAAATCAACCATGGCATCCCTATTCCAAGTCATAATACTAGCATCCAATACATTCCAACCCCAAACTCCAGTAGCTCAATCTCATATAAAATGATGGGTGTGGTCTTATCAAAACAAAAATAAAAACAAAAACTAGACGCTTCAAGTCTTTACGATAAATGCTTTTCTTAGAAAAACAGAAAGTAGACATGTGCTAACCAAAATAGTGTAGCTCCAGTGGGGTGTTCATCACATCCCCAAGCTTATGGATTTCACCATTCTTGGATGTCTTGAGGCGCAGCTCCTCTATTCCCTGTGAAAAAACTTCACAAAACATGTTTCTCCCGTTCTTTTTTCTGTGGGGTGAGATTAGCAAGGACAAACAAATCACATGCTTGCTGTGCAAAATTCCAAATAAAATGCTCCAGTGGATATACAATAAGGTTCATTATGTTGTATGTTCACTCTTTTGCTTGAAATAATCATGGAAATTCGATTCCCAAGCCCAAAGAGTGCATAAAACAAAAGAAGGCAGAATCTGTCCAGAAAAGCAACAGCAGCAAAACGAACGTTTTCCCCTAAGCTAGACTCGTCAAAAAATGAATCCAATTTTTATTCTTACAGAGGACGAAAAGTTTCATAACATACTAAAAAATTAGATCAATCCGACATACCAATAAAAAACGTAAAATCATACGGTGAGCAGACTCGTGCTGAAACAGAAATTTCATGCACTAGGATAGCAACTTATAAGTCCAAATGGGCTTGACTTGACTCTTTATTGAAAACTCCAGAGTTAAAACAAAAAAAACTAATCTCTTGAGACAGCAAGAGGAAACTAGGAAAATACAAACAAAAACAACCGGGTTGCCTCCCGTAAAGCGCTTTCTTTATAGCCATATAGCTAGGCTTTACTTACTTAACATCATGATGTTTGGAGTGAGGTGGCTCGGCATCCCCAAGCTTGGATTCTTTTACTTATTTGATACATGTAGGGTGAGCCCAGGGGTACATCCCCAAGCTTGATTGGTTGTCCCTCTTGATCTTTGTTCATCTCACTCAACTCTTCCTCCTGAAAAATTCTTCTTACACAAATCTCAACATAAAACTTGATTAGAGGGGTTAGTGCCTCCATAAATAAAATCCACATAGGTACATAAAAGACACATCATGAGTTGATTCTAAATATTAACTACTGTTAATACAGTTGTGCATTGCTCCTTGATCAAAAGAACCACACAAAACACAAGTAATGAGAGCAATGCAAAATAAAGACATAATCTGCCAAAAACTGAACATCCCGTAAAGAGTGAATTTTTAGAGGCACTTAAGTTGCTCAAATCAGAAAACTTAACACTAATGAAATATGTAGTGATAACTAAATATTTCTGTCGTAAATTACCAGGTCAAAATTCCACTTATGTGATTTTAAACATTTTTCGCAGTGAAGTTCAGGAATCTGTTTTCTTGACAGCTAATTACTATTGTTTAATCCTATCTCTCATATAAGATTATTCTTGCCATTTATGATGAGAAATAAGGCAGAAATGTGATGTTACAGTAGTGAACTAATATTTATATTTTTTTAGCTTTGGAAAAAGTTTTAATGATAGAGACTTTGCAATGGTTTCATTGGCATGATCAACACATGTTCAAGGTCGACCCCAACTTCTCCATTACTCATCCTTCTCATTTACTTTCCCAAATTTTTATAAAATGAAAATCTTAAACTAAATGATACATAACAGTAGGTAAAGGCATTTTACATGTTGTAAAGACATAAATGTGTGCTCAAACCGAATAGGAAATTAAAGCATAAGGAACACACCAAAAAATATTAAATAATTTATTTTTAAGTCTAACCCATTTCCTATGCATTGGCATTTTGTAATGAAACAAATAAAAGAAGCACATAATAGCAAGCATAGAAAGGTAGATCAAGTGCAACTTCAATACTTTCAGCATAAAGAGGGGAAACTTAATATTGTTGAAATATGTGTAACCATGTTTCCCTCTCTCATAATAATTTTCAGTAGCATCATGAATAGATTCAACAATATGAATATCACATAAAACATTCTTATCATGAGCTACATGCATAAAAGAATCACTACTCTCCACATAAGTAAAATCCTCAGTAGTGATAGTGGGAGTTAAACATTCATAATTTTCATTGCAATCATCATATATAGGAGGCATAGTATCATCAAAGTGAATTTTCTCCTCCAAGCTTGGGGAACTAGAAATATCATGCTCATCAAAACCAACTTCCCCAAGCTTAAAACTTTCCATAGAATCAGCAAGTATATCATTTTTATCCTCAATAGTAGGAGGACTAAAAATATCATATTCATCAAGACAAACTTCCCCAAGCTCAAGGTTTTCCTTAGCAATAAAGGTGTTCAAAGAATTAGTACTACCACAAATATGATTGTTGTGCAAATATTTTTTCAATTTCTCCTCAAACACTTCATGTCCTAATTCAAGGTAGATATTATACAGTTCTAAAATTGTTTGGTTGTTTTCCATTTTATATTTTTTTTTGTGTTTTAGGTTTATATGTTAGTATGCAATGCAAACAAGAATAAAAGCTTAGCACAACGCTCCCCGGCAACAGCACCAGAAAAGTGCTTGATGACTCCCAAGTGCAGGAGATCAATTGTAGTACCTTTCGATAAGTATTTAGTGTCGAACCCACGAGGAGCTGAAGGTAAGCTATCTATTCTCTAAAGCCCTATAACCCTCTTATATGGCTGTTTATGCAAAGCAATAAGTTTGACTAAAAGGAACTAACTAATTAAAAGCAAGTGACGTGGAGTGTGGTTTGTCTAGTAACTAGTGAAGCAAGTTTAAAATGCAAGTAATCCTAAAGCAAGTTTCTAAAGCAAGTTTCTAAGCAAGTTTCACAAGTAGCAAGCAGCAAATATCTCAAGTATCTCAAGGGAGCCAGTGTTCTAGCAATAGGTGTTTCCTTCGTGTGGTTGTCACAATTAGTGAAGCACATGTTTTAGTCTTAGTTGTTTCTTCTAGGAAGGAGCCATGAATAGGTATAGTCAAGTAAATGATCTACATCCCCTTATGATGGATCATGTGGCCAAGTAAATGACTGCACAAGATTGATTAAGACATAAAGTACCACCATAGCCTTACGTTCTAAGGTCCCCTATATATATATATCCCCCAATAACTGAACTTTGTGGCTCGGTCTCAGGTTACTGTCACTCCCAAGTCACCACCACTCCATTATGCTACCGGTGATCACCTTACATGCATTACCCAACATATGCGTGCACTCATATATTGTACATAAAGACAATCATAGAAGATAACAAACTTGTATGCAACCAATCAACGAACTATTTGACCATTGCCAAGAACAATTCACTACTCAAACATAGACGGGGAGACACAATACATCAAGGGAATATAGTATTGCATCATACATCGTGTTTGCCAAGATATTACAGTGGAGATATGGAGCTGATCTTGCTGTAGATGTTGATGATGAACACGCCGGAGGGGGGTGGAGCCCTCCGGGGGTGATCCCGGCGGCGTTTCCCCCCTCCGATCTTCTCCGGCGGCAGCCTTCTGTCTCTCTGTTTCGTGGTTTCGTCTCTCGGCGCCGCCTCCTCCTCGAAAAGGCCAGGGGACCCTTTATATAGTCATTTTTAGGTCACGAGACACTCGGGAGAAGAAAGATCGACGGCACCGGAGCCACGGGGGCAAAAAGGGGGCCGCTCACGCGGCCAAGGAATCTGGCCGCGTGGAGGGTCCTCTTTGCCACCTGGTTGGCCTTTTGGCCCTCTACTTTGGCCCATGGTATTCGTCTCGAAAATTCTGAACTGTGCTCTTTGGCCTTTCTCTTTTTGGAGTCCCGAAGCTCCCGGAAAGTCTGAAACACTAAAAAGTACGTTTTCTGGAAAAACAAGGTTAGAACCAAAAGAAGGGCGATTGTTTAGAAAATCCCCCAAATCATTATAAAACATGAATATAAGTTGCTAATATGTAGGAAAAACAAGTAATAACATGCAAAGTTCATGTATGCATTTTACATGCATCAATATCACATATTTCCATGAAATCATGAAGATGCATAGAGGCATCCTCCATAGCACTACCACCAAATTTCTCTTTAGTAATTTAATTCAATAAACTAGGACTTACTTCATAGCTTTCAGCTTGTATTTCAGGTGTAGTAATTGGCCTAGCAATGAATTGGTCATTGGGTGTATTTGTGTAGTCACTTAATTTAGTTCTATCACCCATTTTAACAGTTTTTATGTAGTTTTTAATTTTTTATGCAAAACTGAAAAGTAAAGTAACTAGGCAAATTCGAAATACTAAAATAAACTAGATAACTAAATGCAAAAATAAAATGCAAACTAAAATAAAATATGCAAGACAAAACAAAAACAAGAACAAAAACAAAACAAAAACAAAAACAAGACAAGAAACAAAACAATCTACTTGAAAGAAGGTGGAGATAGAAAGGACGGTAGTCACGTAGGTGCAACCTCCCCAAGCTTAGGTGTTTGCACACCTTGTTGGTGATGAAGACTTCTTGTGATCTCCCTTGGACAACTCCTTCACCTATGGCTCCCCGGCAACGGCGCCAGAAAAACGCTTGATGGCTAGGTTGAGACTCCAAGTGCAGAGTGTGTAGCTAGTGGCAAGCCTTCTTCCCCACGAGGGTGACTCGAGGGTTTATATCGAACTCTTGGGGAGCCAGTATTTCAGCAGTTGTCTTCCAAACTTCCTCCAGGATCTTGCAAACAAATAGAGAGTTTTGTGCCCTCAACCCCACCAAGTGGTTGTCAAGCACAAGGTGTGAGACTTCTAAATTGCAATGCAAAACTGAAAGTAAATGTGCAATAATTAAATCTACTACTAAATGCAAATGAGAAAATAAATATGCAATGGATTGTTTTTGTATTTTTGTGATGCAAGTGGTGATGGAGATAATGTAAATTCGAATTGGAGATGCAAGTAAAGTAAAGTGCAAGTAAAGTAAATTGCAGCAAAGTAACTAGAGTGTTTTCTTATATTTAAAATAGGGCCGGGATTCATGGTTTCACACTTGCATTCTCTCAAATAAAGTAGTAGACGGTGGACATAAAGAATTACATGTGAGATTACAATAACATGTTTAACATTTAGTACTTTCATATGGGTATCACGTCCTAGCATAGAGATCTCTACGGTCATATTGATCCCTCTTACACTCCACCAAGATGCGAAATAAATCATAACACCTCGATAATTAAGGAAAAACCAGAGTATAGCTTTAAGCAATGTGACATGAAGTTGAAGTAAGAACTTGCTAGATCTAGTCATGGAGATTGATTAGTGTCACTTCAAATGCCCGGTAACAAGGTACTCCTTTTTATCCCTAGTGAGGTAACTAAGAAAGGTTTAACAAAACCTAAGTGGATCGCTGAACTTCTGTCACTTTCACAGCACTAGCCACCCCCCGTTACTCCAACTAGTGCACCCATCACCCCACACACGCTCTCAATAACTAGATTGATCAAAGCTAGCAAATAAGAACGGGGTACATAAGATACATCTACTCAAATAACTAAAGAGAAACAATTGCAATCTCAGATTCAATAACTCATAGAAAAGATCCACCACATAGGAATTACAACGTTGCCCGTAATCATGTGAGGCAGCTCATACGGATCTAATTAGTGAAACACATAGAGAGAGAGATACAAGTGGTACTTCCACAAACCCATAGCCCTGGGGTGGACTACTCCCTCTTCATGGAGATGTCGATGGAGATGACGTTGGAAGGGTAGGAGATCACACCGGCGGCGCCCCGCCGGAGTTTTCCCCCTCCAATTTGGAACTCTGGTCTCTGTTTCGGTGTTTCGGTGTTTCGGCGGCACTCTCTTCCGTAAGGGTACGGGGGACCCTTTTTATAGTCGGTTTTAGGTCAAGACGGAGTCGGTAAGTCGAAGATGGAAGGAATTGGGGACACAGGGGCCAAAAGGGGGCCTCTCACGCGGCCAAGGAATCTGGCCGCGTGGAGGGTCCTCTTTTGGGCCTCCTTGCCCAATTCTCGTGGATCCTTCGCCCGCAAGTCTTCTCCTTCCAAGAAAATGACCCCCACAGATTTTCAGCTGATGTCGCGGAAGTTTGCCCCCTGAAACGTCAAAAATATAGAAAACGGGGTTTCTGACAGGCAGGGTTAATTCCATAAAAGTTGGGGGACTTTGTAATTTAACCCCAAAATACTATAAAACATCGAATTATACCCTTATATGATGCAATATGTAATAGAAAACCATGTGAAAATATGCAAAATTCATCTATACATTTTACATGCATCAGAAAGCAAGTTGTTTTTTTATTTGATCTTTCATACCCGGTTGTGAGATGGGACGTGAACTCAACGAAGTACATGTGATGTGTGGTCATAGTGTCCCCGACACCTTCCTCCTAGCCTTGTATGGATGCTGAAGTTAGTTGGAGTGTGGGCCGAGTGCGTGGTAGATGGAACTCCCATTTACTACATTCTTCTTGCATTTCCAACCTGAAGAGGAAGAACCATCTCTATTTGCATCTTCAATAGATAGGAAAAAGGATCTTGACCTTCGACCAAAGAAAGGGAGAGGTGGTTTTCCTTCCCTAGATTCATGGAAGGACTTTTTGACTCTAAGGTTTCAAATTGATCGAGAAATGAATGATGAGTTGTTTAAGTTCCTGCTGAACTATTATCGATGTAGGTAGAAAGAGCATAAAGCCATAGAATGCAGAAGGGAGTAGCAGGAAAAAGTGTGGCATAAAATTTTTATTTGTGACAAGAAAAGGCCATTGAAGCCGGTAAGGGCCCTGAGAGAAAAAATGGAAAAAGATTTTCCTTTTATTTTTTCGCAAAAAGGCGATCAAGTTTAAGTTCCTTGTGGTCAAAGCTTCGGAAAACCTCATGGCGGCCAGCCGACGTGGAGTGGGAACTTCACTACTACTGGCGTGATGGATGGAGATGGCTGGCGAGGAGCATGGGGGAAAGTAGTTTCTTGGTTGAATTTCAACGCCCTAGGCTCTTGAGATGGGGTCCCTTGAAACGAATAGAAGGTTTCTTCACATTGACCCTGGACCCCCGGAGATGGAGAACCCTAAGAATATGTTTGAGACATGGCTCAAGGTGAGAAGGTCCCTGTTCAGATGTTGGACATGGAATCTCAATAAAGATGAGTATTCTGTTCTCAATTCCGATTGAATGGACATCTTTTTTATTCCAAGAAGATCCCCAAGTAAGGCACTAGTCTCATATTCTATGAATGCCCACAATCGCTTGTGAAAGAATCAACTCTTCTTTGCATGTTCACAACTGTCTTACTTAGTACCGTTTCAGATTTCCTTATTTTATTAGTGCAAAAGAAATCGTTGTTACACAAGTATTCACCCTTGCTTGCTCTCGTAAGCGGTGCTACAGGTGGAATAAGAGATGCTCGAGAAGAAGTTGTAGCTGTGGTTGAGCTAGTGTTTCATACCTTACTGGACAAGGAAGGAAAGGAAATGAGGATCAGTACGAGAGAGAAATCGATTTAAGAATGTGAATTTGATTTTATAAGTAACAAAGGCAATTACTTAGTGAAAAACACAACAAAACAGATTCAAGTTAGCCCAACCCAACGGGTAATCCAACTACAAATGAAAGAGTAAAGCGCTTTATCTTCATTCCACTTCCAATTAGATGTGTTACACACAATGACATTTTAGTTTCCTGTTAGGAAGAAATGGAAACTAAAATGAACAGATATTTCAATTTCTCAAGTCTTCCACGAGCTCTCTCTCTTTCGTAAACCACCTATTAAGGTCGAAGATATAAAAAATCATACAAAATATAGTAGATAGAATCAACCATTGGCCCTGTCTATTGCTGTGATTCCATCCCGGCACCAAGCGAAGTTGGATCAAAGAAAGAAAATCCTTGCTTCAAACAGAATCTAGCAACATTAATTGAGGCATTTAGTGGAGTATAATAAGCAATCTTCATATCATTATCTTTTGTTATTCAAAGCAACATAAATGTGTTGTTCTTGTTTTAGCAAAGCTTCACAATCTTTTGCTTGGTTGTGAATAATGTTGACATCTTCTACATGTTCCTTCGGTCACTACTTTTATTATTCCAACTTGACCAACCATAACAAATGCATCATACCCAACTTCTTTCTTCTTTCGTGGTCTAGATAAGAAACAACAAAAAAAATATGATTTGTCTTTAGACTCGTTGTACTCGATCCAACTCCCAAACTCATTAAACCATACTGAAATAAACCTTCTATTTTTACCACAATTTTTTTGCATGTGGAAAATCACAAGTACGAGATTGACAAGTCACATTACCTAAATAATTTGTTGTTGCCATTTCTTTTAAATTAGGGGGGGTACTCATGTATGCTTCTTCTTTTTCCTGGATCAAACTCAATTTCCTCATCCCAATTGATTTCTTCATGAACTTGAGATGAGTTCCCGATATTATCAGGAAAGTATTGTTCTTGTGTCAAGAAATCGTTTTATTCATATGGCGATGACAAGACTAGAGCGTCGTCCGGTTCATCGGACGCAACATCATTCTTCTCATTGGAAGGGGCCAACATTTTGTCTTGTGTTGAATAGCCATCTTTTCCTATGGAAATCTTTCCATAAAATAGCTTCTCCTGCAATATGGCGATTATAATATGTGAATTCGTTAGGATAATTTAAACTTACGGAAAGAAAAGAATGTAATATGTACATGCGACCTTTGTGCTTCAGTGCTTGACTGCTCTTGCATCCGGCCGTACAAGAATGATTCAAAATCAAGGTAAATATATGAGAAGCGTTGTCTCGTCACCACTCGATGAAATAATTACTCCGAACTGTCCAAATTGCCGAAAAAGGCTTCACGCCCCGCTTTATAAATAAAGCAACCACCAATCCAAGTTCATACAGCACACACCACAAGAAAAAGGAAATATAAGCAGGGAGGAGTTTGCTGGGGGCAACAACACAAGAATGCCCAAAGTAACAGCACACTACAACCATAGGAGAGAAAAGAAAAGAAAGTAGTTGCAAAAGGTGAGGAGAAGCAAGGTCCTCCCCTGGCCGGGCTCAACTCGAAGTAGAAGGAGAGGAGGAGATGCGGCGGGCCGCCGCAACCAAGCGATCCAGCATGACGTCCAGTTGATCCTTGTCCCGCTGTCTACACAGCGGATGCCATTGCTGAAGAAAAGCAAGACATTTAAACATCGAGTCAGAAGCACGCCTAAGAAAGATTCGTTCAATCACCATCTTATTCCTAATTGTCCACAAAGTCCAAGTCATCCCGGCAAGGATAACCCAGAAGAGGCGACGCCCCCTCCATGTCTTCCTTGCCAGGAGCTTCAGGAATTCGCCTAGGTCCGCGGCCCTCCAATCGGGCTCCAGTCCTTCATAGACGAAGTTCCATAGGAACCAGGCTGCTAGGCAACTGAACAAAATATGGGTTTGCGCTTCAGGAACCCCACATAGAGGACACTTGCCATCGCCAGGCCCCTGACGTTTCCTAACTTCCACCCCGAAGGGAGGCGGTCCCGCAGCCACTGCCATATAAAGATATTGATCATCAATGGCAAGGGAGCTTTCCACATACTAGCGGACCACGCATGCCCTGGCCCGTGAAAGAGACTACGGTAAGCCGACTTCACTAAGAAGGCGCCCGAAGGCGCTAGACTCCACGATACCTGGTCCGGAGTTCCCACTAAGTAGCCCGGCAGCGCGGCGAAGAGCTCATCCTATGTTGTCGCCTTTGTTGGACCAAATGTCCTTCGGAACAAGATGTTCCAAATTCCATTTGGTGCAGCGTCAGCCACAGACATCATCGGGCCTAAGCAAATCACAAAGAGGCTAGGGAAGGCCATCTGGAGCGGTCTGTCCCCGAGCCAAACGTCTGTCCAGAAGAGGGCGCTCCTTCCATTCCCAATGGTGAAGCGTGCCCCCCCCGGATCTCAAACTTGATGGACTGGATAGACCTCCAAAATTGGGATCCCTCCCGGCGTTAACAAGACATCAGAGGGCAGCCCCTAAGGTATTTCGCTTTGATAAGCTGGAGCCAGAGCCCTCCGTCATCCTGTAGGATACGCCAAACCCATGTTAGCATGAGCGCGGTGTTCATCTTCCGTGATGCAATAATACCTATGCCCCCAAAATCTTTGGGGGCGCAAACCTATTCCCACTTGACCATATGGTATTTATTCCGGCAATTGGAGGCCGACCAGAAGAACCGTGATAGTTCCTTGTCAAAGGCCTTATGGGCCCCTCGGGGAGAAGGTAAAGACCCATCATGTACATAGGCAGACTGGCGAGACACGAATCAATAAGTACGAATTTGCTCCCCTTAGAGGTGAACCTACCGCACCATGGTTCGGCCTTAGCCCTGACTTTGCCTATGAGAGGTTCGAGGTCTCTCATCAGAATCCTAGAGTCCCCAAGAGGGACCCCAGGTATTCGACCGGGAAGGTCGAAAAATTTGTAGTTGAAATTATCTGCAATTCGTCATCGCTCCTCCAGGGGATATCCCAACACGACCACCTCACTTTTGTCAAAATTTATTTTGAGGCCCGACATGGCCTCACAGCAGAGGAGGAGGAACTTCAGATTACGGATATCCAGGTCCGAGCCCTGTATCATAATCATCATGTCATCCGCATATTGGAGGTGGGTCACCCCTCCTCCAGGGATAAGGTGGACAACCACACCCGATATGTGGCCGGCCTCCTTGGCCAACTCTAAAATAGTCGCGAGGGATTCTACTGCCAGGTTGAATAGGATGGGGAAATAGGATCCCCCTGTCTCACCCCGCAAGAGGACCTAAAGAAGGGTCCAATCTCCCCATTTATATTAATCACCGTGCTACTGCTCGTAGCCATCTGCATTATCCAACAGATGACCCGATTATCAAACCCTCTACGTTCGAGGACTTGACGCAAGAACGCCCAGTCCAACCGATCATAAGCCTTCTAGAAGTATAGCTTCAGGAAGACACCCTTATGGTGTCAAACCTTCACTTCATGAACAATTTCATGAAGCGCCAGAATCCCATCATGGATATGTCAGCCCTTAGTAAAGGTGAACTGCTGAGGGTGGGTTAACCGTTTTACCACAGGAGCCAAACGAAGCGGAAACACCTTAGCGAAAATGCGCTGAATGACATTGATCACCGTGATAGGTCTAAACTGGCGGATATCCGTCGCCCCAGTCAACTTGGGGATCAGGGAAAAAACACCAAAATTCAGGCGGGACATCACCAGTGTTTCAATATAGAATTCTTGGAACGTAGGCACGATCACTGCCTGCAAATGACCCCAAAATCTTTGAAAAAAAGATATCGGTATGCCATCCGGACCCGCGCCGAGTGCACCTTCATGTCCATAACAGCGCGTCTGACTTCCTCCGGCAGGAATGGGATGGTGAGTTCTGCATTCTCATCATCCGAGACTAGCGCGTCTAAGCGCCAGAGATCCCTAGATAATGCGATCCCCATACGGGGTCCCGCCGAGAAGAACTCCTTGTAGAAGGAGTAAATGTGGGCAGACAGCTCGTGCGCCTCCTCTAGGAGGTGGCCGCCCGTCCATAACCACGGGATCAAGCACTTCCGCCGCCGCCCGTTAGCAATAACATGGAAGTACGCCGTGTTGGCGTCCCCTAGCAACAGCCATTTCTGGCGACTACGTTGGCGCTAGAAGATCTCTTCTCCAACGCTCATCAACGAAGCCTCCAAGGAATAGCGGTGAAGCCACTCGTCTGTGGACAATCCCAGCGTGTCATCCATCGAGTCTAGCACATGGATCTGGGAGAGGAGCGAAGCTTTGTGCCTCCGAATATCCGCCCCCACATTTGCCCCCAGCCGCGCAAAAATCGACGAATCATCTTAGCACAATGGTGCCATACATCCACAACATTAAAAGTGCGAGGCGGAGTGGCCGCTGCCTCAGCCCTTTTGAGACCCACTGCCTCCACAAAGCCTGGCTGCTCAAGCCAGTAGTCCTCAAAGTGGAAACGGTTCGGTCTAGGCACTATCCCCCCTCCAGACAAAAAATAGGAGGGGAGAGTGGTCAGAGCCCACCCGGGTCAGGGCACGAAGAGAGCACATGGGAAGGCTATTTCCCACTCAACTGAGACTAGCACCCGATCTAGGGCACTACGGATTGGGTCCACCTGGTTGTTAGTCTAGGTAAAACGGGCCCCAACCCGGTCTATCTCATGGAGGGCTAGGTCTGCAATGAAATCTTTAAACATCCGCATCCTAGGGAGGTCCACGTTGTCTGAGCTCTTGACCTCCGGGGACCTAATTAGGTTAAAGTCCCCCGCCACCACCACCGGAATGGGGCAACGCTCCACTTTCGCGGACAATTCCGCAAGGAATTCAGGGGATCTCCTATGGTCCGCGGGTCCATAAACAATGATAACCCCCCATTGAAGGTTAGGCCATCTATGGGTAAGCGACATGCTCACGAAAAATTCCCGCGGTCCATATCATCCACCTGAAAGGTATCCTCCTTGGCACCAAGGAGGATCCCGCCCGAGTGCCCCGAGGACGGGAGCCAATGCCAAGCAAACTTGGAACGGCTCAGCCTCTGAAGCTCGGCAATGGAGAAGTCATGTTTGATCGTTTCTTGCAAGCCCACTATATCAACATTTTCCTGACGCATGTAATCGGTGAGCTGGAGCTGACGGCCGTCCGCCCCAAACCCACACATATTCCAAATAAATGTGGAGACACTCATTGGAAAACAACGTCGGGGGGTGGTCCCCATAAGGGGGACCAGGGTGGCCCTACCATCGGTCGAGGGCCTGGACGTCGCCTTCAGGGGCCTCGCCCGCTTCCTCCCCATCCGAGGAGGAGAACCAGGGGCAGCCTGCTCTAAGGGCTGAGAAGAACCGTCCTGAGCAGACCCCGGTGTTACCCGTGATGGTCCAGTCGACGTCGAGGGATCCAGCCGCCCTAAGCATTGTGCATGATACAAAATTAGGGCCCGATCGAATTGGCATTAAAGTATTTTTTGAATAATTTTTTGAAGTATTCTAAGAATACCATGGTTTCCAAAACCACTAAAATATTAAATACTTTGAGGTGTTTGGATGCACTAAATAATGTGTTTTCAAAACTGAAATATTCCCCTTGAACTGCATTTTTTGACGTATTGTGAACTTTGGTTTAGACCTTTTTTTTCCTGGGAACCAAGAAACTGAAGCCACCCGCCTGACACTCAAGTACATTTTTCCCCGGATACCGTGATTTTAAGAAAACGGAGCTCTCACGGACGCAACCACGCTAGCTTCTGCCAACCTCTCTCTGTTGCACGTAACCTGTCCCCCAGCGAAAAAAAGCTAGGGTTTCTAGTCCTCCGTCGGCGACTGCTGGCGTGAGTTGGTTTGGCTCTTCTGATTGCTTGGAGGGCTTCGCGGACCGCTCCCTGGAGTCCGTCAAATTGGTGCTAGGCTGTGATCAGCAGACCCGTCCCTGTCGTGCTGCGCTAGATAGGCCATGGATGGATCGGGCGATGGAAACGCGGTACGGGAAAAGAACAAGGAGGATCCAAGTGCTTTGTTGGATCGACTAAATCTGGAAGATGACGAGAAGGACGATTTGATCTGGGAAGAAGAAGTAGACACATCGGAAGATCAACCTAAGTGGTTGGCTCTAGCTAGGGTTTTGACGAATAAAAATTTCAGCCAAGGAGCCCTAATTGCGGACATGAGGGTCAACTTGTGGCCTGGAGAAGGTTTAACGCAAATCTGTTCACAATTCAATTCAATTGCCTTGCTGATTGGAATAAAGCACTTCATCAGGGCCATTGGGAATTCCGTGGATATGGAGCTTTGCTACTAGTTGAATACGACGGATTTTCTAACCCGGAAAGCGTGAAACTTGATAGACTTGAGACTTGGTGTCAGATCCATAAGCTCCCAGATGGGGTGTTGAAGAACAGGGGTTTTGTAGAAAATCTGGCAAGACGCATTGGAGATGTTCAAGAGGTTCAGATTTCGCTCCCGAGCGGCTTTGTGGGGGAATTCATCAGAGTTAGGGTGAAGCTCGATGTGAACAAGAAATTGACTAGGTTTGTGAGCTTCACTAAAGGTGGGAAGACTGAGTTTTTTCAAGTTAAATTCGAGAAACTACCGAATTTTTGTTATGCTTGTGGACTTCTAGGGCATTGGCATCAGGAATGTGGTACAGGTGAACATGCTGAAGATAAACTTGAGTGGGGTCCTTTTATCTTAGATCCTAGGCGTGGACGAGGAAGGGGACGTGCTGCTGGATTTGGTCGCGGTTACGATCCTTCTGAGAATTCCCATCCTTTCAGAGGCCGGGAACGAGGGGATAGAGGTGGAAGAACATCAGATTGGGAAGGTTCGGGTGGTGAACCAAAAGGCCCATCGTATAATTGGCGATGGAATAGTACGTACATAGATAGCCATGTTGATTTTGTCCGATCAGAGGAATTGATAGACCCGTTGAGTGGAGGTTTACCTGAGGATAATTTTTCGGATGGTGGCCCAACTGCTAGAAAACGCCTTATTATGGAGCCTACGCCCAGCGTAGAAGGTAATTCTGCTATAGTTCCTTCTGACAAAAATTCTTCAAACTTGCAGGGCTCGGGTGCTACTAATTTGGGAGTATCTAAATGTGCTGACCCTATTGATACGCCTCAGAAGAGTTTGAATAAAAATAAGATGAAGGCTAATAATGGTGTGGCTGTTGATACAATTGAGAAGAACACGAGTTTGGATGACCAGCTTGGTGATCCAAATTCAGAACTGAATTCTGCGATGATTGAAGATCAGAGTAACGATTTACCGAAGAATGGAGCTTTCGACTCTTCAACATGATCGGCGGGCTTCCAAGAGGAGTCCGTCCGGTTGCAATGAGGATATTAGGCCCGAACTGTCAGGGCTTGGGTAACACCCCGACAGTTCGAGCGCTTCAGAATGTCCTGAGGCAATGTAACCCTGAGGTTGTGTTTTTGTCGGAGACACACCTTGATAGCTATCCGGCAGATTGTCTAAGAAAGAGTTTGAAGATGGATATGAAAATTATTAATCCTAGTGATGGAAGAAGTGGTGGACTAATTCTGTGTTGGAAACGAGAAATAGTGATTGATCAAATATTCTCAGCTCCGAAGTATATTGATGTGAAAGTGATTGAGGCACCGGGGAAGAATTGGAGATTAACCTGTATCTATGGTGAACCTCGCTGGCAGGATAAGTACAAGACATGGGAAAAAATTAGAGAACTTCATGCTAACTCTAATCTTCCATGGGTACTGATTGGAGATTTCAACGGAATTCTGTTTTCTCATGAGAAAGAAGGTGGTAACGCTAGGCCGCAGAGGTACATGCAAGCCTTTCGGGATACTCTTACTGATTGTGGTCTGGAGGACCTAGGCTACGCGGGTGATCCATTCACCTGGAGACGTGGCCGTATTCGAGAAAGGCTAGACAGGGTGGTGGCCAATGGCGAGTGGATGACGATGAACCCGAGTTTTCATGTACAACATCTAGAATTTATAAAATCGGATCACCGACCTTTGCTTCTTGATACTGATTTAAATCCGTCTATGGTAAGGCCATCTGGAGTTAGACGGTTCGAAGCGAAGTGGTTACAAGAAGAAGGATTTCGTTCGATTGTTGAGAGAGCTTGGGAAGATGCGGGGCTAGCTACTACCAACGGTGTGCTAGCCAAAATTAGTCATATGCATGAATTCCTCCATGCATGGGACAGGCTGGAGCTGCGGAAGCCGAAGAGACGCCTGCGGCAAGCCCAAGCTGCGATGGAAAAAGCTCTATCGGGCCCTATGACTGATGAGAATGAAATTATCGCAAATGAGCAAGCGAAGCTAATTGAAATATTGCTTGAGCAAGAGGAAGTACACTGGATGCAACGGTCACGGGCTAACTGGCTTCAACATGGTGACCGTAACACGTCCTTTTTTCATAACTTTGCGTCGGCCCGGAGGAAGAAAAACTTTATTAAAAAATTAAAGAATGCAAATAACGAATGGATTGAAGGTACGGACCCTCTGAAACCGTTGGTATTCGATTGTTTTGCTAACCTTTTTTCTTCGGAGATTTTGGAAACAGACCCAGCTGTGTTAGAGAAGGTCCTTCCGAGAGTTGATTCAGACATGAACAGAGTACTGTTATCTCCTTTCTCGGAGGAGGATGTGAGGAAGGCGATGTTCAGTATTGGCGATTTTAAAGCTCCCGGCCCGGATGGTATTCACGCTATATTCTATAAAAAATTCTGGACACTATGTGGACCGGAAATTACACAAGAAATACTCCAGGCTCTAAATACTGGTATTATTCCAGTTGGGTGGAACGACACGACGGTGGTTCTCATTCCAAAGGTAGACACTCCTGAGCAGATTACACAATTTCGACCCATAAGCTTATGCAATGTCATCTATAAAATCATCTAAAAAATGTTGGCGTTTAGACTCAAGAAGATTTTGCCTGAGGTTATTTCTCCAATGCAAAGCGCATTTGTTCCAGGTCGACTTATTACTGATAATGTGTTGTTTGCTTATGAATCCATTCACACAATAAAAAATAAGCGAGCCGGGAATAACGGCCTTTGTGCGGTGAAACTTGATATGCACAAGGCCTATGATAGGGTGGAATGGATCTTCCTTGAAAACATGATGAGAAGACTGGGATTCGATGAAAGATGGATTTCTTTGATGATGACGTGTGTTAAATCAGTAAGATATCAAATTAGATTCAACTCTACTGAGACCGAGATGTTTATGCCTACAAGGGGTCTACGGCAAGGGGACCCACTCTCTCCATATTTGTTTCTATTATGTGCTGAGGGTTTTTCTAGTCTATTGATGCATGAAGAAGAAGCTGGTGGCATCGATGGGGTAAGAGTGTGCAGGAATGCACCATCAGTATCACACCTATTATTTGCTGATGATTCACTTATCCTCATGAAATCTGATTTGACTAATGCAACTTCGCTGCAACAAGTTCTAGATACCTACTGCGCTAATTCGGGACAACTGGTGAGTTTAGCAAAGTCCAGCATTTTCTTTTCTCCTAACACTAATGTTCTTGTGAGATCTGATATTTGCGAGGCCCTCCACATTGATACTGAGGCATTATCTGATAAATATCTCGGACTCCCGGCGATCGTGGGGCTGATAGAAGTGATTGTTTTGTTCATTTCATCGAGAGAATTATTCAGAGAATTAATGGTTGGAAGGAGAAGCAATTATCCATGGGAGGAAAAGAAATCTTACTAAACTCTATAGCTCAAGCTATTCCTGTTTATGCCATGTCAGTATTCCAAATACCGAAGGGTGTGTGTAAGAGTATGATGGATGCTATTTCAGATTTCTGGTGGGGAGGTGATGAAAACAGCAAGAGAATGCACTGGATGGCATGGTGGAAGCTCTGTTATCCCAAGCGTCAAGGAGGCATGGGATTTCGTGATTTTCACTCCTTTAATCTTGCTATGCTGGCTAAACAAGTGTGGCGTCTTATTTCTACCCCGGACTCTCTGTGTGCTACTGTGCTTAGGGCTAAGTATTACGCCAATGGAGATATTCTCAAGGCTAGCCCAAAGGCGAATTCTTCCTTTACTTGGCAAAGTATCCTTGCTGGTATCGCTACTTTTAAACGAGGATATGTTTGGAGAGTTGGAAATGGTGAATCTATTAATATTTGGGAGGACCCCTGGATCCCGACTAGCCCTACAAGAGAAATTATTACTCCAAGAGGCTGGATTGTATATTCAAAGGTGTCAGATTTAATATCTTCAGTGACAGGTTCGTGGGATGAGGTGCTGCTCCGACTAGCCCAATAAACAATCATGGTTTTGATGATTTTATTGCATGGAATTTTTCGAAACATGGTAAATATTCTGTTCGGTCGGGGTATCATATCCAATGGAAGCATAAATTTGGGGCAACTGCTGCCCAACTGTCCCTGCCAGGTAGTTCGGCTACTAACCCTGTGTGGAAGATTATTTGGCAGCTTAAAATCCCATGGAAAGTGAAAATCTTTATATGGCTTCCCCTACATGGTATTGTTCCTCTCAAATGCATACTTGCAAATCGCCATATTGGCACGTCAGCTGAATGTCCTATATGCCAGTATGGCCCTGAAGATGTGCGTCATATGTTATTCACTTGTTCCTCGGCTCAAGACCTTTGGAATGAATTGGGAATTTCCGAGTGTATACAAGAAGCATCTAATATTGATCTGTCTGGGTCTGCAGTCTTGGAATATCTGCTGAGACTCCATGATAAGGGCCTGTTTGGAACACGGGATAGGAACCACATAGGAATAGGTAGACCACAGGAATTGAGATGTCAAACTCTAGCAATCCTATGGGAAATGAAGACACGGGAATGGGAACTAGTATCCATTTGGATTGCAGGATAGGAAAATCATAGGAAATATTTTAAATTTGAAATGGACAGCCGTTGTCTTTCTTCTTGCTTGAGAAGAAGCCGTTGCCTTTCTTTCTTCAAACTAGCCGTTGTCACCTACTGCTCACTTCTACATATACACATGCATTCTGAGGCCGGTTTCAAGCTAGCGATCTCTCTCCACTCATCTAGCTCTCGGCACAGGCACGCCAAGCTAGAATCGTTGAGCCAAGAGCTCCACCGCAGACGTGAGCGCCGGCCGGCCGCATCGGCAAGGGCAACAGACATACCAACGGCAATTAGAAGCGTGGTGGCATAAGTGACCGGTTAGAATATCTTCCCATGAGCAACTCCCTGCGATCTTTGTTTTCATTATTACCTTACTTATACAAGTAACTTTTGTCAGGTTATATATCTGCTGATAGATCAAGCAACCCTATTTGTAATATTCTTTGCTGGTTTTAGTGCTCATTGTCATGGATCCGAACTACAGACGTAGATCACAGCTAGAGGATGAGTTCATGCTATTTGTTTTGCCGACCATAGAAGGAACTGAGAGAGAACCAATGCATACATCCATGCTACCAGGTGGTATGTATGTCAATGAAATTCTAACTGGACATGAAAGTTTATGCAAAAGGCAATTCCGTATGGAGGTTGACATTTTTCATGCTTTGGTTCGGAAGTTGCGCGAGAAAAAACTCCTTGCTGATTCAAGAGAAGTCTCTCTGGAAGAAAAAGTTGCTATATTCTTATACACAGTAGCAAGAAATGCTAGTAATCGAACGTTACAGGACAGGTTTCAGCATAGTCCAGAAACTATCAGCAGACACTTTGGAGCAGTGCTTGATGCAATTACAAATCTTACATGCATCTACATACGCCCACCTTCTCTTCAACCACATCATATCTTGAGAAGACCACACTTCTATCCTTATTTCATTGTAAGAATATATTTCATTTTATTTTTTCTTTCACAATGATAAAATAAGATGATAGTTTCATGTCTTAAAAGATATCTCACAAATAAATTGTATGTATGCAGGACTGTATTGGTGCTATTGATGGTACGCACATCCCAGTGACTCCTCCGGTACATGAACAAGAACCCTATCGAAACAGAAAACAAACCCTCTCACAAAATGTTATGGTTGCATGTGATTTTGATCATAAATTTGTGCATGTGCATGCTGGTTGGGAAGGATCAGCCTCAGATGCAAGAGTTCTACAAGATGCAATTAACCATGGGTTTCAAGTACCACCCGGAAAATTTTATCTTGTAGATGCAGGTTATGGATGTACACCACAGTTTTTAGCCCCATACCGTGGAACTAGGTATCATTTGCAAGAACAAGGGAGAGCTCGTCAAAGACCACAAGACTACAAGGAGTTATTTAACCTTCGTCATGCACAACTACGAAACCATATTGAAAGAACTATTGGCATACTGAAAATGAGATTTCAAATGTTGAAAGCTGCTACACTTTACCCATTGGACAAACAAGTAGACATATCTGTTGCTTGTTGTGTTCTGCACAATTTTATTCGCCTTCATGACGGAGATATGGCATGGCTAAGAAATGCCCCTTTAGATATAGACCCACTCCAGATTGTGGATGTGCCTGATGGAGACCACAACTACAACTCTGATGTAAGAGCATTCAATAACTCACGAGAAGCAGGAAAGCAAATGCGGAATTATATTGCAAACAAAATGTGGGCAGATTATATTTCAAGAAGAGGGCAGTAATGTACTGTAGTTTCATGTGGATTAGCCACCATGTTTTTTTTAAAGAAGCATTGTAAAAATATGTAGAAGTATGCGTGAAGAACTTGTAATATACTATGCAGCAAATAACTCCATTCATGTTTGTTCATTTGTTTGACAAAAGACCCAAAATACATGTTAACTTGCTAACTTGGTAGCTGAGAGGTTCGGTACCTCTCAGACTAAGCAAAAGTACACCCATCTAATGAAACACCCACAGTACTTTCTAACCTTGTAACTTAGTAGTGCCTCTCAAGCTAAGCAAAAGTACATCAACCCAAAGGAAAGACCCAAAATATATATACTTCATAAGTACTAACTACTAATTTGCTTGATTACGTCCAATTTGGTTTCTAACCCAGCCCAGCCTTAGTTCATCACTAGAAAATGATAGAAAAAGTTCTCGATTGTCCTTACTTTTGAAGATATCTGCTGCCATCAACATATCTGAGATTTGTAAACCCCTTAAGCCTTCAAGTGTCGTGACACACTTGTTGATGCTGTATGGGTCCTCAAGCTTCTTCTCCTCAATAGCTGCAAATCGATCTATTTCTTCTTTCTTGAGCTTCAAATATCTCTCTTGGAATTCATAACTCTTCCTTCTCTTTGCACGCTTTATTTCATGCATCTCTTGTGTTGCAACAAACTGAGATGGCATTTGTGTGGAGCTCATAGGGGGTCTAGAAGAAGATTGTTGCTGAGAAAATTCTGAAGCGCCTATCTCATCCTCATCTTCTAATGGTAAATTCACATATGGCTCATCAACACCATGTAAAGGCAAGGATGGCTGGGCATTAGTATCTGGTGCTGGTCCATGTGAAGGTTGCTTCGCCTTGCTCGCATAATGGTCCATGCCATGGCGATTCTTTCCTTCAGCATAACGGCCTGGACAGATATAATTAGTTCCCGGCCACAAAATTATTGGCACAGAATCAAATAAATCCTGATAAAAAATTACCTTCGTATAAACCAAATAAATCATCAAAATATGGAAATGATTTCTCTCTCCATTTAAGAGCGTCTTTGTTCACACGCTCGCTAAATGTCTCCCATACTTCATCTGGTGCAACGACCATCATTCTATTAGGATCCCAACCAAAACCACTTTCACCCATTAGATCCTTCACACTACGGAAGTCTTTCTTAAGGTCTTGTTCCTTCTGTTTCACTTGGGCTACAGTGAGCGATAAGCTAAACTTTTGGTTCAGTCTATTTGTAATACTATTCCATGCCTCAGTACTCCAAGCATTTTGAGTTCTATAGCCCGGAACATCATAATCTTTCAGCAAATCAATAAGGAATGCCTTCATCTGATGACTCCACTTAGCACGAGGAAGACCTTTTGTGGCACCTGAAATTTTATTTTTATACAGAAAATAGCTAAATTATTTTGGGAGGAAACATTTGAAAATCAACTAAGTTTTACTAGTATAACTTACGCTTTGCACTCCTAGGATCTAGCTGCCGAACATCACGGTGCTGCATAGGAGTCTCTTTATAAGGCCTTGTATTCCTCTCAACAAACTCCAGATCAGGGAAATTAGAACTAATATTTTGATTAGCCATCTGAAAATCGTCAAAAAATCGAGTTGGTACGTTGAGGAATCATGTTAATTACTGGACAATACAACAGACTGTGCTAATCACAGTGAAAAAGAATTAAAAATTTGGGGACAACCAGTAGTGCTAATCTCACTCAAACTATCACGATGGACACGAATAGGAACTAGATCCATCTAGCCATGCGTGGACCGATAGAAAAAGACATGAGAAGTAGCAGATTTTATTGAACAGTCGGAGCCCAGAGGTGAATGCCCGCATGTCGCCATTGCAGCTTACCTGTGTTCCTCGCCGGCCGCCGCGGCTAGTGCCGCCTGACCCTGATCTGTACCGGCTGTCCGCCCTCTCCCTGCACCGGTTCTTCCCCTGCTCGGCCGCCCCCGCTCTCCTGGACGAAATCGCCAGGTCCGTCGCTCGCCCGCCGCCTTTTTCGTGGACACTGGCTAGGGTAGGAAGCTGCGTATTTTTGTGCTGGGCGGGCCTTACGCGGGCCTTTTTGGCGCATGAGAGCAAGGAAACGGAGATAGCGAACGTGTCGTTTCGCGCCAGGAAAATTTCCAATAGATTGGACCGGATGTTTTTTTTCCCGCGAAACGTGCATCGTAGGAACCGAATCCTATGAAACTCCTTTTCCTATTCCTTCGTTCCAAACGGCACAAAGGAAATATTTCCTACAAAGTTCCTATCCTATCAGATTCCTACAAAAATCCTACGTTCCAAACAGGCCCTAATTGTTTGACTGGTTTTGAGTTCGGTCGTAAGGAGATTATCTCGGTTGCTTGTTGGTATTTATGGTGGATCCGACGTCAAAAGACACACAATGAGTCTGTTCCCCCTCTGGCTAAATGCAAAATGTCTATATTGGGGATCACGGCAAATGCCTTCAGGGTCTTATCTAGGAAGAATGCGGGGGAGGTCGCTAAATGGAAGAAACCTGATCCGAGGCATGTAAAATTGAATGTTGATGCTTCCTTCCACGCAGACTCTTGTTCAGGTTCTATTGGTGCCGTTCTACGAGACTACCAGGGTAATTTTCTTGCGGCGAGGTGTACCTTTCTCCCTCATGTTGCATCAGCGGCTGTGGCAGAAGCCATTGCAATGCGGGAAGGATTAAGCCTTGCTAATTCTTTGGGCCAAAATGTTGTTCAAGCCGAGTCTGATTCCATGGAGACCATTGAAGCTTGTTCGGGAGAAGAACCTTGGTGGAATGAATCTGCTGCTGTGTTTGCTGATTGTGTGGATCTAGTTTCTCAAATTGGTTTTGTGTCTTTTAAACATTGCCCAAGAGAAGCAAATAAGGTTGCTCATGAAATTGCTAGAAATTGCTTCATAGACAAAATCCAATGTAATTGGGACGATGATCCCCCTAGCTTTCTTTTAGGTCATATGATAAATGATGTAACGATTGACAATGGTTAAAGGCGGCAGTTTCAGACGCACTCTTTCCCTAACCAGGGTACCGAGAGGGACTGGCAGGGTTTTAATGAGACGGTTGCTGACCTAATATATTGGTGGAAAAGTTTCAAAAAAAAAAGAAAACGGAGCTCTCAAACTAGTTTCTAAGAGGATGCCCCTTGGAGGACAGTATCCAGTACGTGACGTGCGTCTTGGAGGACAGGAAGTGACGTACTGGATTGTTTTTTTTTTGAGATACTATGGATCACTTTTAGGAGAGGAAGCTGAGTTGAATTATTTTGGGCCATTCAACAGGTATTTGATGGGCTCTATAACCAGTGAGTCCAGGACGCTAGCTTCCTTGGGCTGGTCATGTACGAGGTACTAGGAATTGTTACCTGGTGTCTTGTGCTACCTGCTGGGCCAAAGTGGACCCGCCCAAGCATCTACCGGAGCGAGGGGTCCTATTTTACACGGGGATCGTGCTCGTTCCGACTTCCGACTCG
The DNA here is from genome assembly GCA_028641055.1 of Alopecurus myosuroides. Taxonomy (NCBI): domain Eukaryota; kingdom Viridiplantae; phylum Streptophyta; class Magnoliopsida; order Poales; family Poaceae; genus Alopecurus; species Alopecurus myosuroides. Next base: position 15,619,515 of record CM054061.1, on the reverse strand, counting down.
AACCACGCTTCCCGGCGGCGACACACAGGCGATAACGTAGAATCGATAAGAACCAAAAAGAAAAGCGAGAACTATGGCGGCGGCGGTGCTTGGACACGCGGCGAGGAGGCTAGGTGGCGGTCCGCTGCGGCAGACGCAAGAGACGGCCGTATCGCGCCTCTCTACACGGTTTGGCCACACCAAGGCCCAGCCACAGCCTAATTGCAGCTGCGGGAAGTTCGAGAAAGACGACTTCATGAAGGGGATGCAGAAGAAAAAGGAGGAGCTGTACGAGACGATGGCCGAGTGGCACAAGAAATACGGCGATGACATGGACAAGGCGTGGCTGATGAACAGGGCGCTGCTCCGCCAGCTCTCCCACCACGTCAAGCGCAGAGAGGACCCTACCTGGTACGTCTTGGATCTCCAAACTTTCCTTGTTTTTAAGTTTTAAATTCAATTCAATGATGTCTGTGTGCATGATCTCACGGCAGGGAGTGGGCGAGAACAACGGAGGCAAATCAAAATTTTCTAGGCACAACGGGTGTTGTAACGGTGTCTGTCTGGGGGCCTTATCTGTTTTATAAGGCGCTTTCCGGGGTCGTCCACTGGGTCTGGTTGGATGAAAAGTGAAGTGTCCGATTGGAGCACCGTATTTTTGAAGTATTCTCGGAATACTTCAGTTTTCTGAAATAATGAAGTATGGAATACTTCAAGGCGTTTGGGTCAAATAAAAACTATGGTTTAGAAACCGATGTATTCTCTAAAACTTCCGTCTTTTTGCCATAGTGGAAAGTTCACTCTCGACCTCTCTTTTCAAAACAGAGAAACACATCGCTAGGTTTCTTCCCCGTGTAAAACACATCTGCTTCGTCCTGCCGCCGTCCAAAGCGCGTGCGGCCATGTCCTCTTCCTTTGTCACTGTTCTGCACTAGTTTGATTTCAGTCCACCGTTATGTTTCTTCTAGACTTGATTGAACCATTGTTGTTATCTAGGGCAAGATATTCTTGCGGGAGGTTGCCTCCGATTTCCACATAGCCAGATCTAGAGTCTTCGTATGAGTATTACCCTCGTTTAGGTTGTTTTTCCTACAATACTAGTGTTGGCACTCCTGCCGATATTGGTCAATTACTTTACTGGCTGCTTGCGTGCTCGCGGCCTTGGCATTAGAGCTCAAAAAATTTATGGAAGAACCCTCGTTGATGTTTATATGTTTTTGGTTTCGTCTCTATGCTCAATAGCTGCCTTCAGAAAAGTATAAGACTGTGTCATGAAAGAAGAAATAGTTTGAAGATCTCGAAAATTTGCTAGTTTATTTTAGACTTTATTTTGTAATTTTTGTAGTCAGCTCATGTACCTCTACCATGTATTATCTTATTTTAAATATATCATGGTATTGATTGTCAAAAAAGAGAGCTAAATCCGATCTGGCTAATTTAAATATATCATGGCATAGCATTTCCAGTTTCGGGTTTAGCCCAACAACAATAAACTTATTTGAACAACCCTCCAAACAAATATAAGTGAAGCAATATATAGTACTAAAACACTTTCTATCGGCTCTACAATTAGAGAAGAAAAAGAGCTAAAAACAAGTAGAAGAAAAACCGAATACTCAACAAGTATGAGTGAAGCACAAGAGTATTCTAATGAATATGCGGAGCGTGTCTCTCTCCCAAACAAGAATGCTCGGATCCAACATTGGAATTACTAGAAAAAACACAAAACATAACTTAAAGCAAAATAAAATGACGCTAAAAGAATATTACAAAATAAGTGAAGTAATAAAAATTGAATCTCAACAAAGACGACATGATAATTTGTTGACGAAGGAGGGGATGCCTTTGGAATACTCAAGCTTAGATGCTTAGTACTTCTTGAATATATCAGTGGCGTGCCAGCAGGAATCCCCAATCTTGTACCTTTTCCGTTCTTGATGTTTTTTCATCATCGTCTCTAGTGACACTTAAAACTTCCTTCACATAAAACTTCTCATAAACTTCATTAGAGGGGTTAGTACTTAATAAACTAAATACACTTGTGGTACTTTAGAAACACATTTGAAACACTCAATTTAACATAAGGCACTGTCACATTCCTTTACTTATGGCTCTCCATCTCTATAGGACCGCAAAAAATGCTCGTAAAGAGGCAAACACAAATAAAGCCAGAAATTTGTCAAAACAGAGCTGCCTCTAAATATTTTTTTTTCGAGGTACTTCCATCACTCAAATCATAAAACATAACACCAATGAAAGATATATTATAAAAAAATATTTTCTCTCAGTTAATATCAGAAAAATATCATGTTGTGAGAATACTTCACGATTTTTACGGTGGAGCGCATGAAATCTGTGTCTAGACATTAAATAAAACTTAACAATATCAAAGCATTAGTGCATACTCTTGACACACAAAATAAAATAATATGATAGATATGTTTTGGATATATTATGGTTGTGCTCCTCCTCAATATAATTAATTCTCCTCATCCTCATATTCGTCCATACCGTCATGCTCAACTTCGACATGTTCTTTATAATGAAGAGAGGAAACATCATCTCCAAACCATTATGAGTGGTCAAACTTCCATTTTCAGTAGATTCATAGTGTCCTCATAACAACTAGAATAATCAAGCCCTAGCTTCATCGACACTTTCCTTCGAGTGCTTCAAATGAGATTGTTGTTGCAATGTGCATCATAGGCATGATATTGAGCATCAAGGTGGAAGCAATTTATTTTCTTGAGAACGATCCTCCAACTAGAACCACGGGTCTTCAAAAACATTCTCTTCATGACCGGTATCTTCCACTACCTGACGCATGGAATTAGTGGGACCTCGAAGAAAACGGATCATGGGCAAGTTCCATGTGAAGTATGAGCAAGTTCTAGGCGGAATCGGCGATGGTGGCAGTCTCGTCGCACGACCGGTAGAAGGCGTCGAGTGCCGACCCGTACAAGAAATCCTTGCGGAGGATGAATGGCGAGCTGGAGGCTGTCATACTGGTCGCGATGGACGTACTCGTTATTGGTGAGGGTCTTTCCCTGGAGTGGAGGACGGACCCATACTTGTCCTTTTCGTACTCCACAAACTCCACGACTATCTCCGGCGTCGGTTTAGCATGGCGGCGCTATCCTTAGGATCGTGGAATACTTGATGGTGTGTCGCCAATTACGATGTGATTATACGCGTCCGACGTGTCCATCAATCTGCGGGAAAATCTCAACAGAGCCGTGGTCGTTAGGGATGAGGCTTTCTTTGACAAGCTACATTGTCTTGGACCAGACTGGACAGGGGGGTCTCGTTCTCGGCAGGAGGTCGGTCACGATAGCGGCTTCGGTAGTGAGGGACGAAGCCCAAAGCTGAAACCGAAGCATATAGTTCGTGTGGTTGTCGTCATGGTTCTTAGTTTGCAAGCGATGGGTCGATAGAACAGGGGCGAACCCTGAACAAAAACTTCCCGATGTCCCATGTAATCATGAACTTTCTTAAAATTCCATTTATTTAAAGACTCCACGAACCCATTGTGGCCCAGGAAAGAAAATCCTTGCTTCAAAAAAAATCTCGCAACATTAATTGAGCCATTTAGTCGAGTATAATAAGCATTCTTCATATCATTATCTTTTGTTATTCAAAGCAACATAAATGTGTTGTTCTTGTTTTAGCAAAGCTTCACAATCTTTTGCTTGGTTGTGAATAATGTTGACATCTTCTACATGTTCCTTCGGTCACTACTTTTATTATTCCAACTTGACCAACCATCTGTAACAAATGCACAAATGCAGTACACCCAACTTCTTTCTTCTTTCGTGGTCTAGATAAGAAACAACAAAAAACAATATGATTTGTATTTAGACTCTTTGTACTCGAGCAAACTCCCAAACTCATTAAACCATACTGAAATAAACCTTCTATCTTTACCACAAATTTCTGTATGTGGAAAATCACAAATACGAGGTTGACAAGCCCCATTACCTAAATACTTTGTTGTTGCCATTTCCTTTAAATTAGGTGGGGTACTCATGTATGCTTCTTCTTTTGCCTGGATCAAACTCAATTTCCTCCTCCCATTCGATTTCTTCATGAACTTGAGATGAGTTCCCTATATTATCGGGGAAAGTATTCTTCTTGTGTCAAGAAATCGTTTTGTTCATATGGTGATGACGAGACTAGAGCGTCGTCCGGTACATCGGACGCCACATCATTCTGCTCATTGGAGGGGGCCAGCATTTTCGTGTCTTGTGTTGAATAGTCCTCCTTTCCATTGGAAACATTTCCATAAATTTAGCTTCTCCTGCAATATGGCGATTATAATATGTGAATTAGTTAGGATAATTTCAACTTACGTAAAGAAAAGAATGTAATATGTACACGCGACCTTTATGCTTTAGTGGTTGACTGCTCTTGCGTCCGGCCGTGCAAGAATCATTCAAAATCAAGGTAAATATACCAGAAATGCTGCGATCTTGTCACCACTTGATGAAATGATTACTCCAAATTGTCCAAATCCTAACTCGATTAAAAACCCTAGGCGTTGTGCCCTACAGTTCATGATACAAAATTAGGGCCAGCTTGGCATTAAATTATTTTTGAAGCATTGTAACAATACCATGGTTTCCAAAAACACTAAAATATGAAATATTTTGTGGTGTTTGGATGCAGTAAATAATGTGTTTTCAAAACTGAAAAATTCCTCTAAAGCTGCATTTACTTAAGTATTATGAAATTTGGTTTAGAACTTTTTTTTTGGAACCAAGAAACTGAAGTATCCACCCGCACTCAAATACTGTGTTTTTTGGAGACCGTGATTTTAAGAAAACGGAGCACCCAAACTAATCCTTGGAATTTCCAAGGGGCTGCGGCTTAGAGGACAGTATCCTGTACGTGACGTGCGCCTTGGAGGACAGGAAGTGACGTACTGGATTTTTAGTTATTTTTTTGAGGTATACTATGGATCAATATTCTGTTTTAGGAGAGGAAGCAGACTCGCTCGCATGCACTGGATCATTTGAATTATTTTGGGCCATTCAACACGTTATTGATGGGCTGTTTAACCAGTGAGTCACGCCCCTATATGGGCTGGTCATGTACGAGGTACTAGGAAATGTTACCTGGTGTCTTGTCCAACCTACTGGGCCAAAGTGGGCCCGCCCAAGGACCTATCGGAGCGAGGGGTCCTATTTTACACGGGGATCGTGTTCGTTCCGACTTCCGACTCGAAGCACGCTTCCCGGCGGCGGCACACAGGCGATAAGGGACGATCGGTAAGAACCAAGAAGAAAAGCGAGAACTATGGCGTCGGCCGTGCTCGGACACGCGGCGAGGAGGCTAGGTGGCGGTCCGCTGCGGCAGACGCAAGAGACGGTCGTATCGCGCCTCTCTACACGGTTTGGCCACAATAAGGCCCAGCCACAGCCTAATTGCAGCTGTGGGAAGTTTGAGAAAGACGACTTCATGAAGGGGATCCAGAAGAAAAAGGAGGAGCTGTACGAGGCGATGGTCGAGTACTCGAGTGGCACAAGAAATACGGTGATGACGTGGACAACGCACAGCTGTTGAACATGGCGCTCCTCCGCCAGCTCTCCGACCACGTCAAGCGCAGAGGGGACCCCACCTGGTACGTCTTGGATCTCCAAACTTTATTTGGTTTTAAGTTTTTGTTTGATTTAATGTTGTTTGTGTGCATGATCTCACGACAGGGAGCGGGCCAGAACAACCCAGGCGAATATAAGGTTTCATGGCGCAGTGGGTGTTGTAACCGTGTTTGTCGGGGGGCCTTATTTGTTTTATAAGGCGGTTTGTAGGGTCGTCCACTGGGTCTGGAAGGATGAAAAGTGAAGGGTCCGTTTGGAAGCACTGTATTTTTGAAGTATTCTCGGAATACTTCAGTTTTCTGAAATAATGAAGTATGGAATAGTTCACGGCGTTTGGGTCAAATACAAACTATGGTTTAGAAACCGATGTATTCTCTAATACTTCCGTGTTTTTGCCATACTGGAAAGTTCGGCCTCTTTTTTCGAAAACAGAGAAACACAGCGCTAGCTTTCTTCCCCGTGTAAAACGCATCGTCGGAGATGAACCGCATAATAACCACCAAAATGAGCTGCCTCCTAAAATGCTTAGATACGACTAGGAGAAAGAAATCGAGCTGGGTCCCGGGGCATGTTGTAGATGCCCATCCACTGGCATGCGAGACGGACCAAAGGGTGATGCACCCATCGAGAGACGATGCAAAGCCCATGCATGAACCACGTGGTCACCATAGATGTTTGATCGACCGGTAGTAATACAAAACAAGGTCATACCAAGATCTACGAGATTATGGGGATGATGTGTGTGTGTGTGGGGGGGGGGGGGGGAGGGGGGATACCGGATCAATCTCCTTAGCCGGCGACGAGAACAACAACGATATAGAGGAGAAGAACAACGTAGAAACAAGCCCAACAAATCCTCTAGATCGGCAAACTGGGACGCAGTCACTAGCCGGCCGTATACACGTGCGGGGGGGGGGGGGGATGTCAGGCCCATTTCAACCTTCTGCTCTAGCCGGCGAAGCCGACAACGAAGAGAAAGAGAGAGGTAGCACCGCGAGGGTATACGCTGGAACACGATACTCTCAAGGAGATAGAGAAATGTGAGGATGCGTACACGTGTAAAAGTTGCGTGCATGCTTACATGTGTTGTAAAGAAAAACAAATTACAAAACACTTCTAAAAGGACATTAATACAGATTATAGACCTGGTAACTGACACATATGGGATATATATTATAGAGGTACGCATCTATGGATCCTTAGTTTTTCTTCCAGCAGAGCATGAGAATTCGAGATATTTGCTTCACTTTTCAAGTTTTCTGTCGAGGAACGCAAATAAAGCGCTGAAGTAGAGTTTAGTCCCCCAGGCCATCAACGCTAGAGTACCCGCATCGTGTAGGAGCTCGTGCTTCAACTGTGATTCGCTGGCCAGTATCCTGTACGTACGTGAGACACAAAAATCGTTAAGCGCATAAATGTGTACTAGAAAAGAGACGACGGAAAAGATGGATGATAGTAGTAGGTACCAGGTGGGATCGCCGGCCCGCTCGACGTGGAAGGAGAGGTGGCGGAGCAGCTCGCCGTTCTTCCGGCAGGCGGTGTCCGTGTCCTTGCCGTACATCTTGTGCGCCTCGGCCATGGCATCGTACAGCGCCTCCTTTTTCTTCTGGATCCCGTTCAGGACGCCGTCCTTCTCGAACTTGCCGCAGGAGCAGGGATTCTGGACCTCAGTGTGGGCGAACCGCGACGAGAGGCGCGAGACGGCCGTCTGTCGCAGCGCGCCGCTGCCACCTAGCCTTCTCGCCGCGTGTCCGAGCACCGCCGCCGCCATTGATCGCGCTAGCTTTTCTTGGTTCGGTTCGATCCCTCGTGCGTTGTCTTGTGTTGTTGTCTACAGAAGCGTCGGCGCATAGAAATATATACACGCGCGCGCGTTCGTGCTCACAGGGAAATCAAATACGAGTCGGTCGGGTCTAAGAGTTGGAGTTATTGGGCGAATCGGAGCGCGTACATGGCTACGGACTCCAACACGTACCATCACGTCACGTCATCACGGTTTTATGTTAAACGGCTACTCAAGCGTATCCTTCCAAATAAACAGTTTCAAAAAATAAATAGGGAGAAGAGACGAAAATTGATCTGACTTTTTTTTTAAATACAAGGCTGGAAAGAGCCCGACTTTGAATTAACAAAGCCAAAGCGGCACAATTACAGAGTACAGAACACAGCTTACAGGCCACACGCAACAAGCACACTAAAAATAAGAAAAAGTCTTCGCTTAGACCGCCGCGGCCATCGTCTTCCACCGTGAAAGCCAACGGAGGTGAGTCGAGGCGAAACAAGAGTTACGAGCAACGGGAGAACACAAGCTCCTCGCAACCAAAGGACCGAAGATGCTAGCTCACTGTCTGTGTCGTCGAAGAGGGACCCTTTCGCTCTCGCCCTGGCTCGGAAGGCGCCGCACCGTCAGGCGACAGAGATGTTCACCCTAAAACAAGCAGGAGCAGGCAACCTAGAGCGGCCAACAGAGAGAGAGCAAACGGAAACCGCGCCGAAGCTCCACAAGAACGCCGCCAACACCTACAGAACAGCCACGCTGCAAGGCGTAAACTGCAGAACGGAAGCACAAACAGGAAGACCGGCAACAAGAGGACATCAAGACCCCCGCACCCGAGGGGGCTCACCGGAGCACCGTGCGCTTACCACCACTGGAAACCGCTGCCGCCGTAGAGGGGAACCCTATCCCCTCTCGCCCAGGTCCGAGGGCGCCGATCCACCGACGAGCAGGAGCCACAGAGGGGGAAGCCACCCGAGCTGGGAACCAGCCAAACAGCCACAGGGCGTCGATGTCTCAGACCGCGCACCGCCGCACGCCGTCCTCGAGCAAAACCACTCACCAACCACCACCACAATCCCCGGACGGCACCTCCAGGAAGGTGAGCGACATCGCAACGCCGCCGTTGCCCAAGCATGGGATTAGGGCTTTCACCTACCGGTAGAGGAGTTTGGAGTGGGGGGTGAGATCTCAACGGAGCCTCCATGGAGGGATCCGGCGTCGAGGTGTCGGCAACGTCGCGGCCATCGCCGGCCAGGGGTTTCCCCCGATCCCAAGCCTCCAGCCCCATCCACCCACCAGGTCGCGCGGGACCCACCAAGAGGAGGGAGAAGATGCAGTCAAGGACGTCGGTCTTCTAGATCTGACGCCGGGGACGACGAGATCCCTCGCGCTGCGCCATCCGCTCACCGCCACCCTGCCGTCCGCACGCCCAGGGACGCGGGCCAGCACCCACGGCCGCCCCCCGCCGCCGGGCAGACGCCGTCACCTTGGCGCGCGGCTAGAGACGAAAGTTTTGATATCAGCTCGCGCGAAAATATTTTTCCTACCAAAAAATCTATAGTTCAGATAAACTTGGAAATCATTGTCGATTTATATGCTGAAATAAAAATAGGAGAAATGTACCCATCATTATGAAATGATGTATTTCTCCGGAGGAACAAGACGAAATTAGGCCAAGTCGTATCAATCATAAGAAAGTAATTCCCTACCATCACATAATTAAAAACGAGAAGAAAAGCGAGCAAGCGCATGCATCGAGCTAGGCATGCATACCAAGTGGGGTCGTAGGGTGTTTGCTCAACGTACCCGGAGAAAACAAATTAAAGGGCTCATGCCCCCGATTTCATTCATGAAACCAAAGTCGGTTTCATACCATTTTGCACAAACTCCCCACAACCAAAACATCTCCATTTTCAAAAAAAAATAAACATCTCCATTTTCAAGTTAAGTACATGGATATGACAGAAAATTCTAAGATTTAGTAGGTATTTATTTACATCTGGCCTCACATTCAGTCAACCAGACACCAGCACACAGAATCTGCAGATCTTGCCACATACAAACAGTTTCGCCCCCACAATCTGCTGCGAATTTAATAACATTCCATTCTTTACCAAAAACATTAAAAACCAAGATATTATGAGTAAGCGATAAACTATATAACCTACCAAAGAGATCACACAAAGGTTTATCCCAGATCCATAAATCCTCCAAAATCTTGTTCTTTAGTCATTTCAATCCATTAGTGGGATTGACCATGTTTTCTCACACATAAATTAGATTTTTCTAATGTACTTGATCCTTAATTGATTTCTCTCCACACTCCTTCATATTCAAGTCTCCAAAGCCATTTACTTAGCATACACACATTCATCACTTTAATATCTATCACATTAAAACCCCCCAATTCTTTTGGTTGCCAAACATTTTCCTAGCTTACTAAGTGATACTTCCAAGCATCAGCTTCTTCTTGCCAGAAAACTCTTTTCATAAAAAACTCTAAGTTCTTACATACACCTTTAGGAGTTTCAAACATGTATATCATATTAAACGGGACATTACACGAGCAACAGTTCAAAGGATTGACCTACCCCCATATGAAAATTGCCTTCCTGCCCAAGTATAAAGTTTCTTTTCTACCTTTTTTTTCTACCCCACCCCAGTCCTTATTACATAATATACTATGATGCATAGGGGTCTCTAAGTAATTGAAAGGAACTTCACCCACTAAAGTGTAAAGATAGACGTACAATCTAGAACTTTATCGATTGCTTTACCAAAACATTAAAACTCAATTTTATGGAAACTTATCTTTACTCTCTGTAATTATTAAAAAAATGCAAACAATACCTTTTAAATTTCTAGCACTCTACAAACTATATTGAAGCATGAAGATTGTATTGTATGAGTAGTGCAACATGCTAACATCACCATTTACCAAGTTTTCATAAACCATTGTCTATAGCACCAACTGTACACATATTTAGAACATCTATTGTTGTATAAACATAATCGGCAGGAACATATCACCTGTCTAAGCCCATTCCCCGTAAATTTAAAAAGGACAAATTATTGATCTAAAGAAAAGGAAAAAATCTATGAATTAGCATCACACCTAGCTTTCCATGTGTTACGAAACTCATTACCATACCCACATATTTTTGTGGGAAACCTTTTTGCACCATAACCTCTCTAAGGAAGGTCCAATTAATTTAATCATATCCTTTTTACAAATGTACTTAAAAAACAAAATCTACTTCCAAGATAAAGCGAACCTTTAAGAAAAGTTGTTTGTAAGGAAAACGTGCACGTAGAGAAACTCATATAACTACTTGTTCATCTGGGACGCCAGTCTTGGTGAGTTCCGTCTGCCTTGTCCATAAGTTCGTACAACTCATCTATCTTCTCTTGGATCTGCTTAAGGGTAACATCCTTCTCCGATTCCCCACAATGGTTTATTGTTGATATTGAAAAGGTAATGCATAAACCTTTAGGAATAACAAATCAAAAAATTCAAGAAATAATACAAAAAGACAATGAAATCCTTCAAAGTATATTAGAGATGATTTAAGTATCAAGCACAAAAGCATAATCATATGATGCGTCAACCAATCGCAGCATTTTTAGTTTGGATCAAGCCAACTGATAACAATATGCACACACAGGATCATATGTTCTTTCGTGCTCAACATGATGTTATGGCTAAGGAACTTAATGGGGGATTTGGAAGTTCAATGAAACAAAGTCTCATACAACTGAAAGTGATCATTAGACAGGGGGAATGGAATAGAAACTAATTAATGAGTCAGAGTCCTTTTGTGTGGGAATTTTGTGAGCTAAATATTACCCACACGATGATATTCTTAAAGCTCTTCCAAAGACAAGATCATCATTCAAATGGAAAAGTATTATAGGTGAACTTGCAACTTTCAGACATGGATATATAAGGCGTATAGGTGATGGCGGAAGCATTAATATCTGGGATGACCCTTGGATACCATCCATCCATAACAGAATATTGCTATAATCTAGAGAAGGTGTTGTTTACACACATGTTCATGACTTGATAGACCCTGCGACAGGTGATGGCGTGTAAACACACGTTCGTTGGGAGACCCGAAGAGGAAGGTATGAAGAGTACAACAGCAAGTTTTCCTTCATAAATAAACCCATGTTTAATCGGACCAGTAGGAGAAAGAAATCACTTCTGAAGGTTGATGACAGCTGATGTTGGCATGACGCACTACCAGGCTTAGCAGCAACGTGGAATCTGCACACAACACAACCAAGATACTTTTCCCCAACGAAACAGTGAGGTTGTCAATCTCACTGGTTTTACTAACACAAAGGATAAGATGTATAATGTGGAAAAAAATATATGATTGCGGTGAATGAAAGGAAAACAATGTTTGCAGTAAAGAAGACAAGATAAAATAAACTAAGAAAAACAAAAACAAAGTAAAGAGATTAGAAGTGAGAGACTCCTCTTACAGAAATCCTCTTCACCCCCGGCAACGGCACCGCTAAATACTTGATGCGCGTAGGACTGCACTCGTTGGGAAACCCCAAGAGGAAGATATGAAGAGAACAACAGCACGTTTTCTATCAGAAAGAAACCAAGGTTGAGTTGAGTAGTAGGAGAAAGAAATCACTTCCGAAGGTTTTGTCAGCTGATGTTGGCAGGGCGCACTACCGGTTCAGCAGCAACGTGGAATCTACACAACACAATCAAATTATTGTGCCCAAACGAAGCAGTGAGGTTGTCAACCTCACTGGTTTTGCTGAAAACAAAGGATTAGACGTATAGTGTGGAAAATAGTACTTATTTGCAATAGATGAAAGCAAACAAAGGAAAACAGTAATTGCAGTAAGAAAACAATGGTTGAAGTGGTTGTATTATCAGTGTAAAGAAATGGAACGGGGTCCACACTTCACTAATGGTGTCTCTCCAAAACAGATAGATAACATGTTGGGTAAATTTTTTACAGCTCGACAATTGACAGATATAAAGGCTGCATCGTAGTGCATATGCAATACATGATGATTACTATGTGATTCATGCGGGCATTACAACAAGATTCATAGACCGTTATCCAACTGCATCTATTACTAATAATCCACTATCAGAGCATCATGTAATCAAACCTCGGGTTTTAAGTTGCAAGTAACAGATAATTATATTAAGAAAAGTGTGTAATGTAAACAATGTAAACGTTGTTGTTTTCTCCCTAACGACAACAACACATCCCCCACCCGTTACGTTTATGTCACTCGAGACGTGAGTGAAAGGGAGGCATGAACCCACTATATAGCATAAATACCCCATCTTGGAGTTAGAAGCATCAACTTGGCTAGAGCATCTACTAGTAACGGAGAGCATTCAAGATCACAAATAACAGAAACATGATAGATTGATAATCATTGGACATAGCATTCAATATTCATCGGATCCCACCAAACACAACATGTAGCATTACAATAAGATGATATTGATCATGTCAGGCAACTCACAAGATCTAAACATGAGGCATAAAGAGTAGAGAACAACCATCTAGCTACTGCTTTATGGACCCGTAGTCTAAGGATGAACTACTCACGCATCACTCTGGAGGCACGCATGGTGATGTAGAACCCTCCGGTGATGAATTCCCCTTCCGGCAGGGTGTCGGGGAGAGCTCAAGAAGCCTCCGGAACTAGGGTTGACGATGGTGGCGCTACGGATCTTTTTGGTTGAAAAGGCTCGAGTGTTTAGTGTTAACCCGAGAAGGAGCTTAAATAGGAGGGATGACAACCTTGGTGGGTGCCTAGGGGCCCACACCACCAGTTGGCACGGCCAGGGGGCGCGCCGCCCTATGGTCTGGGGCCTCCAGGGCCCCCCTCCGGGTCCCCTCCGAACTTCGTGTACGCGACAGATTTCTAAGAATCTTGGATTTCGTTTAGTCCAATTCCGAGAATATTTTCAGAACAACTTTTCTGAAACAAAAAACAACAGAAAACAAGAGCTGACTTTGTGGCATCTTGTCAATAGGTTAGTTCCAGAAAATTTATAAAAATGACATAAAATGTATAAGAAATTTGTAGCATATGACATTAAAACAACTTGGAACATCAGAAATATAGATACGTTTATGACGTATCAGTCGTCGTCGACCAGGAGGAGTAGCGGCCGGGAACGGGGGCGCTAGGGGGCGTCAAAAGGAGAAAGAATGTGCGGTACATGATGGTTGGTGCCTTGGTAGAGTGAGGGGTCGATAAGAGGGGACAGCGGGTTGATATCCAGATTTGTTAGGGGGTTTTATGTAAACCCGTCAAAATGTACACTACCGTTGTCACACCTTTTTATATTACATATGATTTCAACTATTTCACGGTTGTTATATTGAAATGTTAGACCGAGAGAAATTATTGTTGACCAGCAGAACTTTTGTAACAATTTGGTATGTACATATATAACATTCCATGACACAGGTCACTCCTTTGGCTTGGTGATGTATCAATGGATTTTGGTTATTGCTGGTAACTATATTGAAATCCTGCTATTTTATAAACCATTGCATACACCATATGACATAAATTTTCATGATAAACTCTCGTAATCAGGACGAGGCCAAAGCCATACCTGGCTGCTCAGCCAGAGCTAGCAATGTCCCATGTTTTAGGCATTCAAATTACTCACTCCATCTCAAAATAGTTGTCATTCATATGGATGTGTCTAGATGTATTGAAGTCTAGATACAACCATAACAACATATTTCAACGACAATTATTTTGAGACAGAGGGAGTACAAAACAGAGCTTTTTTTCTTTTTTTTTTCTTGATCGTACTTCCTCTGTCTCAAAGTAAGTGTCGCTCAAATGGAGGGAGTATAATTTGGTGTTTAGTTATTGCGTCAATATCACATTCACATATATTCTTTTCCTTTGTTTCAATTACTCCAGATTATTTGTGTCACTAATGGTTTCTATGAGATTGATTTATTTTAATACTTTTAAGATGCATGGATCTAAGATAAAGGATTCTGGTATCTCTTTAGTTCCTCCATTGTCTCATGGATTGGCTGCACTAATAATTAGCAAAAAGGTGTGTATTGTGAAGAGTGTATGATAATGTAGGGAAAGCAAAAGAGTTGTAATAAGTGTTTTGAGCGGATGCTTTTTCTCTAAAATAGAGTACAAGTAAATCATTACAAAGAAAAACGAAATGACCTCCATAAGGAAAGAAACTTGGGATTATGTATGCTTCAAAAGTCCTGTAAAAATCCTTTGAATAAAAAGATCTATCTACGGAGTAATTTATTTCAGTAATGCACATGCACCTCTCTTTCTTACCAAAAAAAGGTTTCAAGTTGGTAGGTTAGTAGAAGCACATTTTATATTTTTTTTTGAAAAAAAATCTTCAATTTGGTCAACAAGTGCATTTTGCACGTGCATCATTACAAGTAGTCATTGAAACTAGTGGAGATTAATGTGATACCAATAGCCTTCAAAATCTAATCTAACGTTTGAACACGAGTTCGGGATGATCAGGTGTAGTCATGTTAAGTGGGTCTTGGCTCGTTCAGGATGTGAAGGGAAAAAGCGTGTGAATCAACTCGGTGTGGGTCAACTACGACAAAAACTACAACCACGGTTCGTAAGTGTGTAAGCCGTTAGACTAGCAAAACGTTTTACATTTATGAGCATAGATTTTTTTTTCTTGTTCTTTGTTCTAAGACTCTATATCAACGTGCAAACCCATCAGCCACCTTTCAATGAAGACCACATATATTAAAAGAGCTCTACTACGGTGATTGGCAAGGTACCGGGAGTACCTTTCAGTACCGATTACGAGAGTTTATCATGAAAATTTATGTCATATGGTGTATGCAATGGTTTCTCAAATAGCAGGATTTCAGTATTGTTGCCAGCAATAACAAAAATCACGGTCCTATGGACACCGAGCATCACAGCAGCTCATGGAGGCAAATAGGTTGGCTCTCAAGTCAGTACCTAACCAAACTGGGTAGGTTTTAGCGATTCGTCTGAACAGTGGCATGTAGAAGCAAGCCCCAGAGTTAGGAAGTCATAAACTTACTCAGTTTGTTTGCTTGCAATACATATGTTTCTATAGCTTTTGGTACTGTCATCTGTATGTTCTCTTGCACATCTGACTCTCCTACCACTTGACATGTACAATTGGTGTCCTCTCTCTTTGTTTTTATGACTATTATTGGCATGTGGTAATACTTTCACTGGTAGAAAAAAGGCCTTCGGTATGCCAGCATCAGTCCCCAAGCGTTGCGCACCGTGACCAATGAGTATTTAGTCCCGGGTAGGGAGGAGACCCGCGACAGAAGGTCAGACGTCGCGGGTTGGGAAGCGCGTTGCGACGCGTGGAGGGAATTAATTCCGGTTGACATGGCCGCCCGGGACTATTGGTCCTTTATTCCCCGTTCCCGTGGCCAACCGGGACCAATGGCCCTTTATTCCCCGTGCCCGTGGCCAACCGGGACTAAACATCAAGCGTCTCGCCTCCCCCGCGGCGGTTTTTATTTCGCGAGCGAGGCAGAGGGCGCCATTCCACTGCTCGCTCTCTGTTCTTCCTCTCGCTCTCTGTTCTTCCTCTCTCTCGCTCTCTGTTCTTTTCGATCCAAGCACACGCACGCAAAATGGCTGAATGGACGCAATACAATGGGAAGACACCATGCGGCAAGGATTTGGACGTGCTCTTCACCAACAGTTGCGCGAGGCTGCCTGAAGCTCTGGGTCATTTGGCCGATCTCTATTTTGATGCTCCCGAAGAACACCGGTTCTTTGGTCTCGATCTGGAGTACACGGCGAATCAGAAGGATGTTGCCCTCATCCAGATATCGTTCAAGCATTCGGTGTTGGTCTTCCAATGGTCAAGGTAGAAGCTATATATATATAGCACACGTGTACAATCTTGCATTCCATCTTCGAGTTTTTTTGTTGCATGTGAACAATACGTGTGTTGCAACATATCTAACACATATCCTATTTTTGTTGTTACAGTAGTTCGAGGCATTGCCCGGACCTTGTTGATTTTCTTGTCAACTCGGGGTTTGACTTTTGTAGCGTGGACATCACGCAAGACCGTGTGAAGTTGATGCGCATCGGTATTATGATACCTGAAGATCACTACGTTGATCTTCAGACTCTTATCCAGTTGACCGGGCCAAAGACCGGGATGGCTGTCATGGCAAGCACCTTCATCCACCAGGCCTATGAAAGGATGAAGACTGATTTCCCCCGGCAGAATCACAACTATTGGGAGGAGACCCCATTGCGCATGACGAACCTCAAGTATGCGGCCGTAGATGCATATGTCGCGTACGAGTTGTTCCGCATCTACTCGGCGGGGCCATAGATGATGTATGCATGCGTTCGATATCTATGCATGTGCATGTAATGGGTATCTAATTAGTAGTATATATATGTAATGGATATCTTTTGTGATCGACTCTCTATATATAATATGTTAATTATGAAATGTGATCAACTCTATGTTTGTGTTCTGTGTGATCGACTCTATTGTGTTATGTGTGATCGACTCTATGCATGTAATGAATATTGTTTGTATTATTGTTCTTTATTTTTGATATATTTTTTCATTTTAAGATTTTAAAATGAATTAGTATTATTTTTCTTCATTTTTTGATATATTATTTGTATTTTTAAGATTTTAAAATGAATTAGTATTATTGTTCTTAATTTTTGATATATATTTTGTATTTTAAGATTTTAAAATGAATTAGTATTATTGTTCTTCATTTTTGATATATTATTTGTATTTTTAAGATTTTAAAATGAATTAGTTCTATTTTTCTCAATTTTTGGATATATTATTGGTATTTTTAGAAATAATACAAATTAAAAGTTAATGTTTATTTATTTATTCAAAATTATTAATTACATCTTTACTTTTGTTTATTAAAAGATTTATTTGAAATTCAAACAATAAAGAAATATGGCTTCGGCCAACATGTTAATAAGATTGATATGATACAACTATCATATACATGCGTGAGAAACACTTGGATTCGGGACGGGATGGAACTCGGAAGTTAAGCGTGCTAGTGCTAGAGCAGTGGGAGGATGGGTGACCGAGCGGGAAGTTTGACCATGAGTAACTAATTGGACTAGAGATAATCTTAGTTAGACACTAAGCAAATAATACAAATTGTGAGAATAAAAGGGAGTGAAAAAAAGGGAGTGAAAAAAGGAGTGAAAAAAAGGGAGTGAAAAAAGGTGAGAAAAATAATTAGAAACCAAATCTAGTCCCGGTTCATGTGGCCAACCGGGACTAAATGTCCTCCGACCCCAGGCTCCGCCACCCGCCCACGTGGACAGGCCTTTACTCCCGGTCCGTAAGAGATGGGACTATAGGGGGGGGGCCTTTAGTCGCGCGTAGCTAGTCCCGGTTGCCCGGACGGGATTAATGGGCCTGGCGAACCGGGACTGTAGGCCTGTTTTCTACCAGTGTTTGATGTCCCTCGATAATACACGATATGCAGGGTAGAACCAGAAATGCTCAAGTAGCGACGTTGTGCAAGTACCGAGTACTACTGTGACTATTTTTCAGGGAAGGCACAACAAAAAGAAGAAACAGCAAAAAGAAGAATCAGCGCCATGTACACAAGCGGATACTCACCTATCCAATAGAAAGAAAATTATATAGCACTACAATGAAAATGATATCGCCTTTTGAAAATTACACAAGCTGTACAGACCCATCGACATATGCAGTAAAAACGGTATATTTTTCACAGATCAAACGGACGATTTTTATTGAACTGCAACCACTTATCCCATTTATACTGGCTCAGATACCTCGCTGGACACCAAATCGTTTACATATTCTGGAACTGATTCGAAACAGAGGACTTTTATAGTCCATGAACAACCCAACCACAACAAAGCAGGAGCTACATGAACGCGAGCAATACCTTACATCTGTTATTCATAACATCTGAAGTCATTGCAGGCTAGCTAGCCATGCCAAGAAAAAAAGAGCGCCTCATCCTTGCCAGGTAAAGCTAGTATTAATCAACCAAACGCCTGGACGAGGCAAGGTCGACTTTGCCCAGCTGAGCAAGCTGGACTAGCTAAGCTATCGCCCTCCTAAGCAATACAACCAAACGCACCGGTGAGATTGAGAAAGAGGATAAGCCCAGTGAGAAAATTTTACATTACTGCCCTTTCTTATTTGATAAAAAACAAAAAAAAAAACCTTAGTACTTTTAAGTACCTCTCGGTACCTCTAATCCAGTACCTTTAGGTACCTCTTATTTTTTTACCATCGGATTAAGTTGGATAAACGGTTGTAAAAAATGTCAACCACTCTAAAACTTGTAATATTAAAAAGAGAGATTGCAGCCCAAAATTGCAACAAGAGGGGAAGTTTGCTTTAATTAAAAAAATTAATTTAATTAAAAAAAGAGGGGAAGTTGGCAAGTTGCAACCTAAAAAAAATATCACGGGCCAAGATAGTCATAAAACGACCGCATACGAGCAGGAGGAAGAACAACTAGACACTTGGGAGACAGAACAAAGGCAAAACACCCTTTCTAGACGATGCAAAACACAAGCATGAACCATCTTGCAACCAGATGCGTTGGATTGAGACCTTTAGAAACCCAAAACGCAAGCCTAAAACGGCTAGATCTTCAGTAAACCAGAAATTAGAAAAGAGGAGAACGGAGATCTGGAAACAAGCCTGACAAATACTACTCCGGCCATCAAACTGGGACACAAATCAACACAAGTCTATGCATATAGAGGTAGAGACCATGACGGGCCCCTCTCCCCTCCTACTCCGGACACCGAGGGCAAAGGAAGAAGGAGAAAGAGGGAGAATAAGGAGAGAATAGGGGAGAGGCGAATCCTACATATGCAAGTTGTGTGCATGCTTACGTGTGCCATCGATAGAAAAAAAAAATCTTAGAAAGAAAAATAGAAACTAAAAAACAGTTGCTTAAAGAACATATGAATTTCAAGGCGTCGTAATTTACACATCAGATATATAAAGATAGAAATTTATCCTTGGTAATTTCAAGACATGGTAAGTGAGAACTCGAGATATCGCTTCACTTTTCTTTCTTAGAAAAAAGAGGAGTCATCTAGCTTCAGTCATGTCGTCGTCGTCGACCATCGATCCAAGCGCCTTAAGAGAGTAATAAGGCACCCCGAAGAGCAGGGTTACATAACCGGTTGCTTTTACAACGTCGTGCCTTGCCTTTGATTTCCTGGCCCACTCCCTGTTCATGGTGAGATCATCACATCGTTAAACCATGGGTAAAAAGAGACGAGGGAAACATCGAGATATTCATATACGTACCAAGTGGAGTCACCGGAGCTGCGCCTGCAGACGTGGTCGCTGAGCTGGCGGAGCATCCGCGTGTTGGTCCGGCACGCACTGTCTGCCTTGTCATTGCCGTACTTCCGGTGCGCCTCGGCCACAGCCTGATACAACTCCTCCTTCTTCTTCTGGATCTCCTTGAAGGTGACGTCCTTCTCGAAGTTCCCGCAGCTGCAACCAGGCTTGGCCCCGGTGTGGGCGAACCGCGACGAGATTCGCGACATGGCCCCCTCCTGGGTCTGCCGCAGCAGGCCGCTGCCCAACCTCCTTGCCGCGTGTCCAAGCATCGCCGCCGCCATAGCTCGGGTCGATCTCGCTTTTCTTGGTTCTGTTCAATTGCTTGTTGCCTTGCGTTGTGTTGTTGTCTGGGGGTTCGATTCAGGATCGTTGGCGCATAGAAATATATAGGCGCGCGGGCGTCCGTGCTCACCGGGGAAATACGAGTTGGTCCGGTCTCAGACTTCAGTTCTTGGGCGAATCAGAGTTGCCAGGCGCGCGCCTACGTACATGGATATGGACTCGAACTCGTTCCAAAACCTCACGTCACGTCATCACGGTTTAATGTTCACTAGCTACCGACAGTCAGGAAACAAAAGCACTCACGCGCGCATCCTTCCAAATCAACAGTTCGAAAATATCAATAGGGTGAAGAACGAAAATTTGCCACGCCCTTAAAAAAAAGGGTGTGACTAAGTCTCAGCTAGCTGAGAAATACGTTATTTCTCAGTCATGTGACGTTGCTGGATCGCTGGGAAAGAAATTCAGACACTGTGTACAGATCAAGTGTTTGACCCATGTCTTTACGTGGGCTAAGCTGTCTCCCTTCCAGGCCTAATTCACGGGTATAATTTTTCGTTTTATTGGCTTGTATGTGGCTGTAGGGTACGGTATAGTCTTGTATTTCATCATTCTTTGCTCAATAAAAAAAATGACAAGGTGATAGACAATTCTTAGTAAAAGTCGGTTGCTACCTATTAATAAAAATTATAAAGTCACTCGGTTTCAACCTTAATTAGTCAAATAGAAAATCTCAATTATAACACGTTACATCTCGAATTTTAATTGGGTAAAAAAAATTAGTTGCAACCCATCTTGCAACTGGGGCTTGCAAGTGGAGTAAAAATCAGTTGAAACCCGACTTGCAACTGGGGCTTGAAACTAGAAAAAAGTCAGTGGCAGGCCGACTTGTAACTAGATAAAGATCAATTTCAACCCATCTTATAGTTACACAAAAAAGCTCCAATCACAACCAGAGTTGCAATTAAAGAAAAGAAAAACTATCAGTGCAACTCGACTTGCAATTAGAGAAAAAACTCAGTTATAACCCGACTTCTAACTCGAGAAAAGTCTGTTACAACCCGACTTGCGACCAGAGAAAAACTCATTTACAAACGTCTTACAGCTAGACAAAAATGTTAGTTGCAAACCGAATAATCTCTCACCTGTGTCCTACAACAATACACTAGCAGCTCGTGCTCTAAAAAAAGAAACAAAATCACAAGCACGTACATGGTCTAAATCAGGACCTAAACCCCGTTGCTCAGTCGAGTAGTAATAACGTGTTAGTACGGCTGTACAGACCTAGTTCCTCGCGTCTTTTTCCGTACTCAGAAGTACAAGTCGCAATTGGACTTCTACAAATACTAATTTGTAACAACTGGATAAACATTCCGACTTGTAACTGGACAAAAATTCCAAGTTATAATCAGACTTGCAATCTGATAAAGTATTAGTTGCAACCCGACTTACAACTAGATAAAAAAATCCCGAGTTACAACCCGAATTGCAACTGGATAAAAATTCCGAGTTGCTACCAGATCTGCAATCCGACTTGGAACCTGACAAAGGTATTAGTTGCAACCCAACTTGCAACTGGAAAAAAAGTTTCGAGTCGCACCCAGACTTGCAGTTCGACTTGTAATCTGGAAAAAAGTATTAGTTGCAATCCTACTTGCAATTGGACAAAAAATTCTGAGTTGCAATTCGACTTTCAACTGGACAAAAAAAATCAAGTTGCAACTAGATTTGCAGTCCGACTTGTAACCTGACAAAAGTATTAGTTGCAACCCGACTTGCAACTGGACAAAAATTTCCGAGTTGCAACCACACTTGCAACCCGACAAAAGTATTAGTTGCAACCTGATTTGCAACTGGACAAAAAATTTCGAGTTGCAACTCGACTTGTAACTGGACAAAAAAAAATCGAGTTGCAACCATACTTACAATCCGACCTACAACCTGACAAAAGTATTAGTTGCAACCCGATTTGCAACTGGACAAAAAATCCGGAGTTGCAACTGGACTTGCAAATGAACAGAAAAATATAATTTGCAACCGGACTTGCAACGAAAAAGTATTAATTGCAACCTGATTTTCACCTGGACAAAAAATTCCGAGTTGCACTTGTAACTGGACAAAAAAGTCCGAGTTGCAACCTGATTTGCAATCCGACTTTCAACATGACAAAAGTATTAGTTGCAATCCATCATACAACTGGAAAAAAAATTCCGAGTTGCAACTAGGCTTACAAATGTACACAAAACATAAGTTGCAACCGAACTTGCAGCTGGACAAAAATACGAATTACAACGCAACTTATAACTGGACAAAAGATCTAAGTTATAAGCTGACTTCCAACGTAGAGACAAAAAAGAAGAACCATCCAGTCAACGTGACAGGCCCACTCAAATCATGGTCAGCCAACACAAATCCGACACAAAAAACAGCCCATGAAAATACAACCCAAGCTAGTTCATGGGCCGATCGACTCGCCCTAGATCAAACATATCCAGCACGTACGAACCTTCCTGGCTCGTATCTTAACGCAAGAGATTGACGGTGAAAAAGTTAGATGAGCATTATCAAACTCGTATACAGAATCACATTTACAACGACAACAAAAAAGTATAGGATCAAAATGTAAAAATATACTTGTAAATAAATGCACAAATTTCAATTGCAACCATATTTGCACTCTCCAAAATTACCATCATAGTTGTAACTAGTAGTTATAAAATCCCAATTTTGCAAAAACAAAAACGTTTAAAATGGAAAAATAAAGTATCAATTGCAAACACTTGGAACTAAGTGCAAAAAACCTCAATTGCAACAATGAAAAAGGAAACACGAAAAAAAAGCGCACAAACGAATGAGTACAATAGAAAACAGAAAACGTACAAAAAAAGAAAAAAGATTCCACCTTACTATCTTCCAGTCCCCTGTTTATCTACAAAACTCAGTCCAGCCCAATCACTAACCAAACCAACGTACACAATCCGGCCCGTATAACCAGCCGATCCAGCTTACTACACATACCTATACAGCCCAACACTGAAACAGGTCCACGAATAAAAAACACGCCCTGGACAAGCCACCGGTCTGCACGTCAAAACCGAATCTCAGAGCGCTCGAATGGACGGTCACGGGGCTAGCCGACCGTTTGTTAAATCTCAGCTAGCTGAGCGTAAGCAAATCCGTTTTTTTTAAATGATCGTATACAGGTATAAGTACGGGTACTTTTGGTAGGTGCTTGTCAGCCAGCCGGCCACCGCGTCTCGCCAACCCCATTTATGTCATCAAGCCGCAAGCCCATCAACTGGTCTGAAAATGTTTGTACCCAGGCAAAAATCAGCTCTAGCCGAGGGTCATCGTTCATTGTCGAACCTTTCGATCATGCCAATATCTCTACGATCCTCCCGTGGTGCCCCTCGTCGGCTCTCGGAAGCGTGATGTTTCCCATCTGGGACCTCGTTAGGACCGCAAAGACCCTCGCCAGCCACCCCGATCCTCGACAAGCAACACGGAACAAAACAAGTATCCCGATTATTGAGAAGCATCGTCGATGCTTGACAAGTATCATCAACACCCGACAAGCATCACCGGCCCTCGAAAAGTCTTCTACGAAGTTCGATAAGCTTCAGTGGGTCACCACCACACTCGACGAAAGTCCACACCAACACCAAATGGCCAACTACTACACCGACACTACCCACCGCACGTTGTCGAGCCCTCCGACTACGTCAAGCCTCCGACTACATCAAGTGTGAGTCTCGGAAAATACCGAGTCGAGCATCAAGGTCACGAAGGAGTGTCCGGACCCCATACCAACAGTATCACCTGAAAAGCATCGCAACACAAACCGGGACTATTTCTCAGTTGTAACCCCATTTTCAGCCGGTGAATTTTTATCCGGTTGTGACCCGACTTGATACTAGGACAAGATCCACCTCGCTTGCAACTAGAATTTTTTTAGTTGTAACCTCACTTGCATTTTTGGAAAAAAAAAACACAGTTGCAACTTGACTTGCAACTAGGATAACTCATTTGCAACCCCACTTGTAACCGAAAGAAATCAGTTATAACGTTATTTGCAATTGAATAAACAAGTCGGTTGAAACACAATTGTAATTAACAAAAAAAACTTAGTTAGCACCCGTTTGCGACCATAAAATTCTCGGTTGCAACTAAAATTATCAGTTATAATATCCCCCAACCAAAAAAAAAACAAATCAAAGATATAGTTACAACCCCACTTGCAAATTAAAAAAAAAAAGTTACAACCCCATTTGTGACTATGAAATTCTTGAGTGCAACTAAAATTATCAGTTATAACCCCCACAACTTAAAAAAGTTGCAGTTACAACCCCACTTGCAATTAGGATAACTCAATTGCGACCCCATTTGCATCCGGAATAAAAATCATTTGCAACACTACTTGCAATTGAAAAAAACAAGTCAGTTGCAACCCACTCGCAATAAAAAAAAACAGCTACATCCCCATTTGTTACCGTGAAATTTTCAGTTGGAACCCCATTTGTAACTGAAAAAAATTCTTAGTTATAACCCCTACTTAAAATTGAAAAAAATATATAAGTTACAATTACAAATTCACTTGCAGCTAAAGAAACTCGGTTGCGACCCTACTTCTAACCGAAAGAAAACTCACTCACAACACTACATGCAATTGAAAAAACAAGACCGGGTTATGACCCCACGCGCAATAGAATAATATGCAGTTTTAATCCTCCTCGCAACTGAAAGAGTCCTACGTTATAACCCTATCTGCAAGCGAAAAGGTTTTAATTAAAGTTGCAAGCCACTTGGAACTATAAAATATCGATTAAAGCCCCACTTAAAACTAAAATGATTCAGCTGAAGAAATATAGTGAAAATCTTAATCATATACTGAATGATATGTCCAACTAAGTCATAAACCGAAAAGGACAAAACTTATGTTAGTCGGTGAGAATGAGAAAATTTAAAATTAATTCTTTTTGAAATAACAGAAGCACGGAAAAATAAAAAATACAACGCTACAAAAGAATAAGGAGAAAATGGGAAAATATGCAGACACACATACGAAAAAGACAAGAGTGTACACCGGAGAGAAACAAGCCCATGTACACTGATTCTGGCAAAGCGTGTTGGGAACCCCAAGAGGAGGGTGTGATGACCATAGCGGTAGAAATTTCCTCTCAGTTAAGAACCAAGGTTATCAACCCAGTAGGAGAAAGAGGATATTCGGAAGGTTGATGCCACTGACGGTGGTGATGGCGCCTCACCGGTGTCAGCAACAACACGGAACCTGCACACAACACAACCAAAGTACTTTGTCCCAACGGTACAGTGAGGTTGTCAATCTCACCGGTCTTGCTGAAAACAAATATTAGACGTATACTGTGGAAAATGGTGTATGCTTGCAGTAAGTAAAGAAAAGCAGGAAATTGTAGAGGTTTGTTTAACGGTGTAGGAAAATGGACCGGAGTTCATAGATTCACTAGTGGTGTCTCTCCATAAAAGATAGCATGCTCGGTGAACAAATTACAGCTAGGCAATTGACTAATAGAGCTTGCACCGTAGTGCACATTCATGACATGATGACTACTATGATATTTAGTGCGGGCATTACACTAATATTACATAGACCGTAATCCATCTGCATCTATGACTAATAATCCACCCTCAGTTATCATCCGAACCCCCTTAGGTATTAAGTTGCAAGTAACAGATAATCGCATTAATCAATGTGTGCAATGTAAGTAATGATTGTGCACGCGGGCACTCACACCGTTGTCTCCCCCATCACGTTTCTGTCACTCGAGCACAGGCGAAAAGAAGGCATGAACCCACTGTCGAGCATACATACTCCCTCTTGGAGTCACTAGCAACTACTTGGCCAGAGCAACCACTAGCAATGGAAAGCATGCAAGATCACAAATAACATATGCAATAAAGACTATAATCAACTTGGCATAAGTTCAATATTCAACGGATCCCAGCAAACACAGCACATAGAATTACATAAGAACAATCTTGATCATGTTAGGCAACTCATGAGATCTAAACATGGAGGCATAGGAGGAGAAGACAACTATCTAGCTACTGCTATGGACCCGTAGTCCAAGGATGAACTACTCACGCATCACTCCGGAGGCAGTCATGGTGATGAAGAGGCCTCCGGTGACGATCTCCTCTCCGGCAGGGTGCCGGGAGACAGCTTCAGAACCCCCCCTGATCTAGCGTTGACGACGACGGCGGCTGCATAATCAGAACCCCCCCTGATCTAGGGTTGACGACGACGGCGGCTGCGTAACTTTTCAGGGATATATGATTAGGTGTTTATGGTTTTCCATCGGAGCGGAATAAATAGGCAAAAGGGCAAAGGCGGTGGAGCCCTGGGGGGGCCACACCACCCCCCGGCGCAACCAAGGGGGGAGCGCCACCCCATGGTGTGGGCCCTCTGAGGCCCCTCTCCGGGTCTCTTCGGGACTCCGTCTGATGGAGGGATGATAACCCGGTAGGCTAACGCCAAGGGGTAACTCGGCCCAAAGGACGTTGCGCAAGACCCGGCTTAAGGAAAAGGAGTTTCTAGAAGGCCCAGTAGTGTAGGTCTCGTAACCCGGATTGTGGGTTCCGATAAGGAAGTTTAGGGTTTGTAAGCAGTGTCCAGGGTAGGATTCAGAGTACGCCTTGGATAGTAAACCAGGGGGTCCGGATATTATATAAGCCGGCCCCTAGGGTTAGATAAAACAAGACACATAAGACACACAGGTTTACGAGAGCACGATCGCCTGATTGCGAGGTGTCGAGTATCCATTGTAGCACGAGAGTTGAGATAATATATCTAGATCGGAGACTCGGCGACTTGATTGCCGGCTACCAGATCGCCTATCACCATGGTTTCCCTTGAGCTAAACCCTCTCCCAAACACCAGAGTCGATTCGCTCGAAGACAAGTTACCCCCGGTAACGTCTACCGTGATTATCCCACGACAGTTGGCGCCCACCGTGGGGCCTACGTCCAAGGGTGTTTACATCACGGGAGAAGCTCGGGAGAACATGAAGAACCTCGTCGTCGGCGAGATCTACACCAACCCCGAAGGAGAGAAAATAGTGGACGATTTTGGCTGGGGACCAGAGTCGGATCTGCTCGAATCCGGATCTGTCGTGACAATTGGCCGGATCAACGTCTTCATCGGGATGGTACGTACGTCCGGTTCAATCCCTGACGATTTTGAATTTGATTCTGTGTCAGGAGAGGCCACCTGCGTTCAGTCGGATGGAGAAGAATCAGTCGGAACGATAGATCCGGCAGAAGAACCCACCACGAAGAGGGAACAGCCGGAGGAGCCGGCATGGACCCCGCGTGGCCGGGTCATGAGAAAAGATGACACCGAGTCTATCCTGCACCTGCTGGAGGACCGGTACGAGGAGAATAGCAGTGATGAAGAAGAGTATGAATCTGCGCCAAGTATTGTACGCCAGGTCGCGGTCTACACGGCTCCTGCAACCGATCTTAATCAGGGGAACGTGACCGCGGCCGCCGTCGGAGCAGCACAAGCATTGGCCCAGCAGCACAATCCGGTTGACGGAAACCCGGTTCTGGCCCGGGTTGATGGAGAATCGGCTTCAGTCACCAGCCGAGCAGTGGATAGTGAGTTGCAGGCGAACACGTTCGGATACCTGGCAATCCGGACACCAGGGGCGGGTCCTTCAAATCCGCAACACCCAACCCTGTTCAACAACAACATGATCCTGGATCCCACCGTTCTAGCCACAGTCATAACCCCGGAAAACGCGGCGGAATGTGTTAGGGCTCTAGATGTAGCCCGTCGTGCATTGGAGCAACAAAGAAGGCAAGTGGAAGCAGAAAAACAAGGGGTAGCCACGCGCCAGCGTGAGCTGGATGCATTGGAGAACCGGCTCTGGCAAGAAACAACCAGGGTGCATCAAAGGCACCAGACTAGATTACCGGCAATGGGTGGAGTCATAAACCCGGCCGCACTATTCATCACGCCTCAGGATCAACCAAATCCAGCTGCGAATCCAGGAACTGTACATCAGCCCGTGACTGGAGGAGCACAGCCGGCAAACATGCAGGCCGGGTTACCGACATTACAGACTGGAGTTACTGCCGGCAATACAATACCACCACCACCACCATCACGATTTCGCACACCAGCAGGTCATTACAACAACCCCATGGACAATGTATACGCAGCAACACTCGCATTGAATCAAATCCCCGTAAGAGAGTCACCCCACGCAGAGGAGACCCGGCGGGCGATAGATCTATTGCGCACTGCGGTGGCGCAACAAGTTAATTACCCGGATAACAGAAGCGGAATGCATGGGACACCATATATCAGCCAGCAACGAGGCAATACCGGCAATATTCAGACAAGTTCAGCGCGGCGGAGGGCAGAGCAGCAGCAAATGACGCCTCCTCCCCGCGTTCAAGCCGCACCAGCAGCATCAGCAGCGCAAGCTATCGTGGCCGGGTCTGCGGCACACGGACCGGCAGCAGTGCCACGTCCAGCCGTACCCCCCGCAGGATCGCATGTTTCCCGAGTGAGGCCTGTTCCGACTAATCTCGCTGGACCTAAGTGTCTGTCGGATAACATCAGGGCTGAGCCTTACCCGGACAAGTTCAAAGAACCGGGTAAAGTAGTGAATTATGAGCCGACTATGGATCCAGAAACATGGTTGAGCAGTTATGAGATGGCTATGTCGATCCGCAACGCATCTGAAAATCTTCAAGCCAAGTTCATGTACTTAATGATGTCAGAGGGAGCAGCAAAACTATGGTTCAATAATTTACCAGAAGGATCTATCAAGTCATGGGAGGAGTTGAAAACTGCGTTTATCAAGCACTTTCATGGAACGTGCAGGAAGTTATTTACTATTGATGACCTGGAACGGTGTGTCCAAAAGAAGGGAGAATCGGCGCGCAGTTGGGTGCGCCGGGTTATGGAGATACTTCACTCATCTATGGATATTCAGCCCAAGGATGTGTTACAAGCTATGGCAAAGACGTGCAAGTACATACCTTTAGTGCAAAAGTTAACTCGCATGAAATCTAGTCGAATGCTTCAGAGGTTACAATGGGAGAGCTAATGGATGCATGCAACAAGCACACTGCAACAGATACCACAGAAGAGGATGTCGACGACAAGAAAGCAAAAGCAAACACGAGCAATAACGGAAGAACCGGCAACGGGTCTACGCCGGGTAACAATGGAGGTAACAATGGGAACAACCAGAACAAACGTCCGTTTGAGGGAAATTCCGAGTTTGTCGCCAGTACAGAAGCCGGGTATTCAAGACCTAGAGCAGAAGGAAATTTCAATGGAGGAAGCCATAATGGTGGAAATTATCAAGGGCCACCAAGGCCGGGTAACAACTGGGATATCTTCAGAATGGCGTGCCCAAAGCACAGCAGGAACGGTAGGCCGGCTAACCACTCATTGGAGCAGTGTGCGGACCTACAAAGATGGAAGAACAAGGAAGTAAACAAGGCCATGCGAGGTGCAGGGCCGGGGAGGAGGACCGGGTCCGGGTGGAAACCTGGGCAACGGCCCACCCCAGCAGGCAACCCGGCAGGCGGAAATCCGGGTAACAACCAGGGGGGAGCTGGAGGTTTCCAAGCTAACCCCAAGCAGTTGGGACAATATCACGTGCATACTACAGGAATTTCCAACAAGGATAAAAAGATACTGAAAAAGGCAGTAAACTCGGTTTCCTCGGCTGTTCCGAGATACCTGAGGTGGTCGGAGCAAGATGTACCATGGAGCAGAAGGGATCACCCGGAAAGGATAGAACACCCGGGAGTCTTAGCATTGGTGGTTGCACCGCAGGTTAATGGTTATGAGCTGAAAAAGGTCCTAATGGACGGTGGAAGTAGCATCAACTTCTTATATTGGGAAACTTTTCTACGCATGGGTCTCAAGGAGTCCCAGCTACAGAAGAGTTCAACAGTTTTTCATGGGATTGTGCCGGGTCACTCAGCGTGCCCCGAGGGAAAGATCACGTTGGAGGTTGCTTTCGGAGAATCGAAGGACAATTTCCGGGTTGAGTGGCTCACGTTCGAGGTGGTAAAATTACGCAGCCCGTATCACGCGCTATTTGGGAGGCCGGCTTACGCTAAGTTCATGGCAAGGCCGTGTTACGTGTATCTACAGCTAAAAATCCCCGGTCCTAAGCAAACCATCACCATACATGGGAGCCGGGATATAGCGGCTGAGTGCGATGAAGGAGATGCCGCAATGGCAGAGCAAGCTTGTAGAAAAGAGGAACTCAAGTACTACCGGTCTCAAGTAGATCCGGATGACAGAAAAGCATTAAAGAGGCCGAATACTGAGGACGAGAGAGCAAAATTCAAAGCAGCGCAGGACACCAAGATGGTGGCCTTTGTCGAGGGTGATCCCTCTAAGCAATTTGCTATAGGATCTAACTTGGACAGCGAGCAGGAAAAAGCACTTGTGGAGTTTATTCGTTCGAATCAGGATGAGTTCGCTTGGACACCTAGCGATATGCCGGGTATCCCTACAGAGCTGGCAGAGCACAGTTTGCACGTTGATCCCAAATCCAGGCCTGTGAAGCAGGGCCTCAGGAAAATGAATGAGGAAAGAAGGAAAGCTATAGGGGAAGAAATTGCTCGGTTGTTGACGGCCGGCTTTATCATGGAAGTGTTTCACCCGGACTGGTTAGCAAATCCGGTTCTCGTGATGAAAAAGACCAATGAGTGGAGGATGTGCATCGATTATACGAGTCTCAACAAGCATTGCCCAAAGGACCCGTTCGCTCTACCAAGGATAGATCAGATCATAGACGCAGTGGCTGGAAGTGACCTATTATGTTTCCTGGATGCATATTTCGGGTATCATCAGATCAAGCTCAAGAAGGAATACTGGGAGAAAACGTCGTTCATAACCCCTTTTGGGGCCTTTTGTTACAAGACCATGACATTTGGATTGAAGAACGCTGGCGCAACCTATCAGCGGTGTATTCAGAAGTGCTTCGAGGACCAAATTGGACGCAATGTTCACGCTTATGTGGATGATGTGGTGATTAAGACCAGGAAAGCGGAAACCTTTATCGATGATCTAAAAGAAACATTTAAGAACCTGAGAAGATATCAGATGAAGCTTAATCCGACAAAGTGTGTGTTTGGAGTTCCAGCTGGGAAATTACTCGGCTTTATCGTTTCCGAGAGAGGAATTGAGGCAAACCCGGATAAAATTAAAGCCATCCAGAGTCTGAAAAAGCCGGAAAACCTGAAGCATGTTCAGAAGCTCACAGGTGCGTAGCAGCGCTAAGCCGGTTTATATCGAGACTCGGAGAGAAGGCAATACCCTTGTACCGGCTCTTGAAGAAATCCGATAAATTCATTTGGGACCAAGAGGCGGATGAGGCGTTCCAGGCACTAAAGAAGCAGCTATCTGAGGCACCCGTCCTAGCAGCCCCGGGTCCCAAAGAGCACATGCTATTGTACGTTGCAGCCGGGCCCCGGGCGGTTAGCGCAGTGGTTGTTGTTGAGCGTAAGGAGGATGGAAAAGATCACCCGGTTCAGAGGCCGGTTTATTACGTCAGCGAGGTATTATCAGAGGCAAAACAGCGCTACCCACATTGGCAAAAGTTGGTTTTCGGGGTCGTCATGGCCAGCCGGAAATTGAAGCCATATTTTCAGGAGCACCCCATAACAGTGGTTAGCTCTATACCAATGTCGGATATCATCAGAAACTCGGATGCAACAGGTAGAATAGCCAAGTGGGCGATCGAGATGGGGGATTATCACATCAACTACGAGCCCAGGTCAGCAATCAAATCCCAAGCTCTAGTTGATTTCATTAATGATTGGACTCACACAGGCATGCCCACAATGGCTCCGAACTCCGAGTCTTGGATAATGCACTTTGATGGTTCCAAGCAATACGAGGGATCAGGAGCTGGAGTGGTGCTAACATCACCCAAAGGAGACAAGTTGAGTTACGTGTTGCAGATTCACTTTGATTGTTCCAACAACGTGGCCGAGTATGAGGCGTTATTGCATGGACTAAAGGTAGCCAAGGAGATGAACATTAAGAGGATACGATGCTTTGGAGATTCGGACCTTGTGGTACAGCAGGTCTTAGGAACTTGGGATAGAAAATACGCAACTATGGCAGCATACCGCAGAGAGGTGGACAGGGTTGCCGGGTGCTTTTCCGGGTATGAGGTGGAACACATAGACAGAAGAAAAAACGAGGCAGCAGATGCACTCGCCAGACTCGGCTCACGCAGAGAGCCGGTTCCACCCAATGTTTTCCTGGATGAGCTATGGCGACCATCAGTGAAAACTGAGTCTGAGGAAGAATTGGCAAATCAAGACCCGGATTTGGAGCTCGTAGCCACAATACGCACTGTTCCCGAGTGGACAGAGCCGTTTCTGGCCTACCTATCACGGGGCGAGTTACCACAGCAAGAGGTACTAGCAAGACAAATTCTGAGGCGAGCAAAAGGATATTCTATCATCAATGGGGAGTTATACAAGAGAAGTGCAGCAGGAGTCTTTTTGCGCTGTGTAGCACCAGAAGAAGGCCGACAGATCCTCAAGGAGATCCATGAAGGTGATTGTGGGCATCATGCATCCACAAGATCCCTCGTGGCCAAAGCTTATCAACATGGTTTCTTCTGGCTCACGGCCCTAGCAGACGCGGAGCGCTTGGTGGCAAGGTGTGACGGATGTCAAAGGTACGCTCGCCAAACCCATGTGCCGGCTATGGAATTACGGACTATCCCGTTAACCTGGCCGTTTGACGTTTGGGGTGTGGATATGGTTGGCCCCTTCCACATGTCACCTTGCAAAAAGACACACCTCTTGGTGGCTGTAGACAAGTTTACCAAGTGGGTTGAGGTTATGCCAGTTACCAATTGTGAAGCAATTACAGCAGTCAAGTTCCTGAAAAGGATTATCTATCGGTTCGGGTATCCCCAAAGCATAATTACCAACAATGGAACCAACATGTCCCTTGGTGAGATGGAGAAATTCTGTGGTAACAACGGAATCCGGCTTGACATAGCCTCCGTAGCTCATCCACAAGCCAATGGACAAGTGGAGAGGGCAAATCAGGAGTTACTTCGTGGATTAAAGCCACGACTACGAGTCCCATGTATCAGAGCTGCTGGTGCGTGGGTTGAGGAGTTACCTTCAGTGGTTTGGGGTATCAACACCACACCTAACAGATCTACTCAGATGACACCGTTTTTCATGGTTTGTGGTGCAGAGGCGGTGTTGCCGAGTGATATTATTCATGACTCGCCTCGAGTATCGGCTTACGTTGAGGTAGAGAACGAGAAGACCCGGCAGGACGCCGTGGATATGCTAGAAGAACACAGGGAACAAGCTTTGGAGAGATCAGCCATATATCAGCAGGATCTGCGAAGATATCATAGCCGGCGCGTGAAAACCCGGGTCTTCTAGGAGGGAGATCTGGTTCTGTGCCTGGTACAGTCAAAGGAAGGAAAACACAAGTTATCCCCACCATGGGAGGGACCGTTCATCATAAGCCGGAATCTGCACAACGGATCATATTACTTGATAGATGCAAGGGAAGAGTCGGCTACGGTTAATGACACCGCTCATACCACTTCATCTATGCAAGAAAGAGAAAGACCATGGAACGTGGCTCAGCTGCGTCCCTACTATACTTAGTATAGGCTAGACTCACAAAGTGGAATTACACGATGTAACAGGCAGCAGGTTTCAGACGCACTCTTTTCCTATCCAGGGTACCTAAGGGGACTGGAGTGTTTTTAATGAGGCGGCTTGCTGACCTAACTTTTCTCATATCAATAAAGAGATGGTTGAACAGTATATTGTTCCTTTTCATGTGTTTTTTTATCAAGTTTTTATTTCTGTTGTGTTTTTTTACTTTTCTTCCAGGTAAGTATTATTTATTATTATTAGTATATTAGTTTCTTTAGTAAATCGCTTATATTTAGGTCTTGGGGGCTGATTGCTTGAATAGCACAGTTACAAACTCAAAGACCCGGCCACGATGCCTATGAGTTATAAGGGCCGATTACTTGCAAACGAGTACGGCTGCAAGCTTATAACCGGACAAAGGAGCCAAACTTTCTTGACTTTTCTTACTTAAGCTCGATGTGACTCGCACTAAAGTGGCATGCTTTGCTTGCGTATGATTACAATCAGTCATGATGCCCACTGGGACTTGCCTGACCCTGTCTTCATACAGCTGTAGCAACATGATTATCCACGCGAAAGCCGGCTTATAGTACAAGAGAGTCAAAAGGGTCATCTAAACCACAAGTTATGCAGAGTACAAGGTTAATAACCGGAAACTCAAAGTCTATTAAGCATAACTTCAAAACCTATGTGAACGGCTCTAGGTTTTGGACTTAGCAGAGACGATTTGTTCTCTTTAAAAGACCCAACACCCTAGACTCGGAATTTCGGGCCTTGGGGACTGGGGAATTTGTAAAAAGAAACAAATTGCCTAGCTATTAAGCTCAAACACCCAAAAATCCGAGTCTTGGGGACTTGGGGACTTAGAGAAAAGTCCACCTGTCAAAACCCACGAGACCCGGAAATCGAGTCTCACAAAAGGAACCACAAAGAAAGTCGGAAAACCAAAAATGAAAAAGCCCAAAGTTAAAGAATATCACATTTATCCAAAGGCCAGAAAGGCCACGAAGGCTATTAAGATTTCAAAGTGTATTACAAACCATGATAGTAGTATCATCAAGTGCACAGGCGCACTATCAAAAATAAAAAATGTTTAAAAGGCCCATTGGCCGAATAACGCATTCGATATGGCAGCGAACAAATAAGGTTACTCGGCATTTGGGGTTGAGGCGTCCATCTTGTCCTTACCCTTGCCAGCCGGGTCCTGATCCTTGACTTGTTCTTCAGCAGTCTTGGCAGCAGCAGCATTCGGATCAGCAGTAGCACTGGCACGCGAAGGAGGAGGGACAACTGGCGTGGAGCTAGCAGGCGCAGTCTCGGCCTCGGCTTTTTTCTTCGCAGCATCTTCCCTCAGTTAGGCAGCCTCCGCCTTCCACCGTGCCAGCATGTCAAAGGGCTTCGGAGGATCCGACTTAATTTCCCTATCTTGTGCATCATACGGTGGCACCATCCGGCTGACATCCAAATTGCTGGCAATCAGACTGGCTGCGTGACGAACTTCTGTCTGAATGGCCTTGTAATGTTTAGGTAAAAACGGGGAGCCGTCGTGGTTGAACTCTGGAAACCCGCCAACGAGCTTCGCCGGGTTAAGCTTGGGAAAGTATGCTTTCGCCAAGGCAAGACCCCGGGTCACTCCAACCTGGCAGGATGAGCGCTTCCAGTGCTCAATCCACTCGGGGATGGTAGAACACGCATCAAGCAGCGTGTTCAAACCACCCTCCCCGGTGCTTGGCCATTTGACAGCTTTCAGGGGCCACTTGGTCCCAGCACAGAACTGCCAGATAGTGCTCTTTATGGTCTTCAGAAGAACCACCTCATCCACATCCGGAATTTCCTCATCCCGCCCTGCACAAAGGTAGAAAAATCCAAAGTCAGGAATTCCGAGTGTTTATCAGAATGTCAAAACCAAGTTGAGATCAGTCAGTCGGGAAACTTTACCTATCAGAGCACGATAAGTATCGGCGATTTGGCCCGACAGTTCGTTCACCCTATCCACTGCGGCATTGCATCTCTTTTTGTATTTCTTTGCAAGCTTCCCGGCTTTCTTGGCATCAGCTTCAGCTGACTCACGCATCTTCGTCTCCGCCTTGAGAAGTTTGTCGGCTTTTGCCAATGCTTTCTCAGAGTGTGTCACGTAGGCCTGCGCGGAGACACAAGGAAAATGTTAGCCGGATAAAATAAAAAGCATCAGTCGGACATCTATGAAAGTTCCGAGCAAATTATGCATAAGTTCACTCGAACTTGGGGACTAAGTGAGTATACAAGCGGTGTTAGCACATTTTACCTCATGTTTAGCTATCAGGGCTTCTAGGATGCCCTCTTCATCGGCCCTCAGAGTGTGCAGGGCGTCGAGCATCTCAGCGAAGCTCATGTCCTCAGGCTTGGTGCCGGAAGAACCGGCTGCCTGGTAACCCGGAGTAGGAGTTTTTCCTAGCTTTGGGGATGATACCTGGGTGGTCCGGGTGTCAGGGTTAGGGGGTACCCATCCTTGCGCCCAGGACCCCCGCGTCCTCACCCCCGGATTCATCAGTTTGCTTGGGAGACCCGGCATCCTGCTTGGCCGAGTCTGTCGGGGGGTCTTGCTCTTTGACTTCTTCTTCAAAGCTGCCAGTTGCGGCATTCACATTATCAACCGGGCCTTCAGTTTCCCGGGTGTCCATCTCCGTGTTCTCTGGGTCACTGATTGTGACTTGGGCGCTAAGGGAAGGAAATAGGAATGATTAGTAGTGACAAGCGGAAATTATCGAGAGTACAGGTATATCATATAGCAATAACTCACCCGGTGTTCACCGCATAGTCCGGTGGAAGCTCGCTGCTCGAAGCAGAAGAAGCTGTCACAGAATCTGAGAGTGAAACTCAGAACTGCACGGCTAATGGATGGGTGGGGGAAGGATGACGTTGGGGTGGATTGGAAGAATGAGATGGAGGAGTACCGGTACGGCGAACTAGGGACGTGGGGATGCCCGGGTTAAGGGGATCATCACCCGGAGAATTCCTAGTGACCCTGCGCTTGGTCGGAGGCGGATCCTTCAAGTATGGCGAATTGGATAACTATCGATTAAGTTCGCGCATATTATCAAAAGAATAAGGTTTGGAGGACATGGAAGAGTAGGGAACCTTGAAGACGACCCCCCGGGTTTTCCTCTTGGCCCCGACCTCAGCTTCTGGCTCAGCC
This sequence comes from Alopecurus myosuroides, assembly GCA_028641055.1. Classification (NCBI taxonomy): domain Eukaryota; kingdom Viridiplantae; phylum Streptophyta; class Magnoliopsida; order Poales; family Poaceae; genus Alopecurus; species Alopecurus myosuroides. Next base: position 15,582,664 of record CM054061.1, on the reverse strand, counting down.
TCGCTCTTCTCGCTCTCGGTGTCTTCCGGGTCTCCCTGGTCATCCTTATCATCCTTATCATCCATCCCTGAAAGACACAAGTGCATAGTCGGCAAAGGAGAAACAATGGGAAGGCAAAGTAACAAAGGGTAAGGTGATTGAAACCCGGGTAATACCTTCATCAGCGTCAGCCGGTTCTTCTTCTTCCTCCGGGTTCCCGGAGTTAGGAGGGGTCTCGATGTTCCAGAAGGCATTATCAGCCTGAGATAAAGGCATAAAAATGAGAGTTAGTAGCTGTATCAAGTAAAAGTATGAAAGAAAGTGGATAAGTACCGGATCTTACCGCGGGAGCCGGATTCTCGCGTGTAAAAGGATCTAGCCCGGCTATGTTCTGAATCACATCCAACTTCTCCGTCAGGAATCACTTGATGGTCTTGTTGGTGTCGCCGGCCGGGTAATTCTTTGAGAACAGCGGAGCGCGTCCGTGACGTGCCCCGAGTATTCGCACATCAGCTTTGCGCGAATGGAGTTGGGCTGGATCCGGAAATCTACCCAAGTCTTGACCAAGTTAAGCCCAAGGAGACCTTGGGCAGAAAGGACGGCTATTTTCGCTAGGAGGGGCTGGATGGCTTCTCTGTCAGACTCGGAGGCGAAAGCATTAAAAATATCGGAAAGATCTAAGAGACCCTCCGAATAACCCTGCAATTTCCTCTCGCCGGGTGGGGAGGTGTCCCGGCAATAAAAGAAGGATAGCTACCAATGCTTAACATGTGAGTTAAGACTTAGAGTCGGCATGGGAGAATTTTTGCGGCGCTGGATGGAAACCCCGCCGCAGGCCAAGAGGGCCCCGTCACCGCTTTCGCGGCACGGTTTGCATTGGAAGAGTTCGATAAATAAAGCCAGATTTGGCGGGATGCACAAGTAAGATTCGCAAAGGACTATGAAATGGGTTATGTTCAACATAGAGTTAGGCCCTATGTCGAATACCCGGAGGCCATAATGGCTAAGACTTCGCGGAAGAAAGAGTGACCCGGGGGACGAAAACCCCGGATCACGTGTTCGACAAAGCATATTACCTCGTCAGGATTGGGGGTAGGCCGGGTCTCGTCACCCGGAACCCTCCAATGAATCTCCTTCTGAGGAGGGAGGACGCCTGACTCGGCCAGCTCCTCCAGTTTGGCCTGGGTCACGGAAGACCGCGCCCAATTGGCGGATATGGACTGGGTCGTCCTTGGCTTTGCCGGCTGCTTCCCTTTGTTCTTGGGAGCCATTGGTTCGGTCTGCAAAGTACAAGACAAAGGAGTGTAGGACGTGAGACTCGGAAGCTATGGGTTGTCCGAGTATTGATGAGCCGTATGAAAATTACGAACTATCCGGGTATCGACGAGCAGTACAGAAATTATGGGATATCTAAGTATCAGCGAGCAATTATGAAAGGATGTTGATTGCCTGTTATCTAGAGTGTGAATAAAAGAACCGGAAGTGGTGATTTATCCGGGTATCGAAGAACGGCCGCGGGAATTTGGGCGAACTGCATCTAGATTGGAAATTTTACGGATGATTTCGCGAGAAATTAACGATTACGAGCCATAGGAGAGTGCTGCGGGATCAACTATTGAGCAATTGGACGAACTATAGTGGGGATAAGTGATCTAATTCGGCGGGAGGCAAGAAATGGCCCGCGGGCGGACCTAGATCCAATCTAGGTCAAACGGAGAAATTAGAAGCTAAATCAATGGAAATAAGGAGCTTACCGGTGTGGATTGGAGAAGGGTGCGACGGCGGCAGATGGCGCAGTCGTGGTGTCCCCTTGCGATTCCCGGCGGGCAGTTCGAGGGCGCGGCGGCGGAGACTGGCGGCGGCGCGGGGCGAACCGTGGAAGAGCGCAGCTGGCGGCGGCTCTGCTCCAGCGGTGTGCCCGAGGTCTCCGTAGCGGTGTTGTGCGAGCTCGGGTGAGAGAGCACCGGTGAGGAAGAAGAAGATGGAAGAAATGAGCCGTTAGGTTTAGGTCACCCCCTAGGCACCTATTATAGGTACAGGTGGGGGAACCTAGACAAGCGAGCGGGAGCCAAAAATTTCGGGAATAAAGGATACCCGCCCGAGATTTTTGGGATATACGTTAAGTGCCCAAGCGCGATGTCCGGAAAAGATAAGAAGTAAATCCCTTCCGCAATATTCGGATCAATTAACGAGTGAAATAAACCGGGTCTTCTGCGTTTTCCTCGGAACATTGACCCGGAAAATTAAAGATGGATTCAGAGAAAGCCGGGTTATTATATGGACCACCAATGGAGTTAGGCCTAGCTGTTTATTAAAGCAACCAAACCCGGCCTCTACGAATTTGTATGTTTGTTATTTTTGCAGGGAATAGCATGCGCTTCAAGGAGGATCCCGTGAAGCCCAAGCTATTCTGGGGACTACTGATGGAGGGATGATAACCCGGTAGGCTAACGCCAAGGGGTAACTCGGCCCAAAGGACGCTGCGCAAGACCCGGCTTAAGGAAAAGGAGTTTCCAGAAGGCCCAATAGTGTAGGCCTCGTAACCCGGATTGTGTGTTCCGATAAGGAAGTTTAGTGTTTGTAAGCAGTGTCCGGGTAGGATTCAGAGTACACCTTGGATAGTAAACCAGGGGGTCCGGATATTATATAAGCCGGCCCCTAGGGTTAGATAAAACAAGACACATAAGACACACAAGTTTACGAGAGCACGATCGCCAGATTGCGAGGTGTCGAGTATCCATTGTAGCACGAGAGTTGAGATAATATATCTAGATCGAAGACTCGGCGACTTGATTGCCGGCTACCAGATCGCCTATCACCATGGTTTCCCTTGAGCTAAACCCTCTCCCAAACACCAGAGTCGATTCGCCCCAAGACAAGTTACCCCCGGTAACGTCTGCCATGATTATCCCACGACACCGTCTAACCTTCGGGAATTCTAAGACTTCCGTGCTTCGAATTTTCCGATTCCGAGAATATTTCAAGAACAACTTTTCTGAAACTAAAAATAGCAGAAAACAGGGAACTGGATCTATGTCATCTTGTAAATAGGTTAGTCCGGAAAATCGATAAAAATGACATAAAGAAGGGAGAAAACATGTAGCAATTGGCATAATATTATCATGGAGCAGTCAGAAAGTATAGATACGTTGGAGACGTATCAAGCATCCCCAAGCTTAGTTCCTACTCGTTCTCGAGTAGGTAAACGATAAAACACAATAATTTCAGAGGTGACATGCTACTAACATAAACTTGATCATAAAATGTAAAAGCATATGTAAGATGAGATAATAGAACTTTAAACACAAACATGATAAATAGAACTTTAATAATAAAGCATAGCAATCACTTTGCATCATGAGAAGTATCTCAAATAAAAGATTATGAATAACAATGCAAAGAAAGATATATGTTTGTTTCAAGTATAGAGAAATCATGGAAAAGTGGTATTTCGCTAGTCCTTAAGAGTGGGCAAAACATAAATGCCAGGACACCTTCAAAGTTCATGAGGAAGAGTAGAACAAATATTTTGAGAACAAACAATAACACATCATGAATCAATTAATATTATTTCTAGGACAAATGCACATAAAACTCAGAATGGCAAAACTGCTCTCTCAACTGTGCATAAAGTTAGAAGATGGAGACTCAACATAAAAGTAAAATTAAAGGCCCTTCGCAGAGAGAAGCAGGGATCACTCATGTGCTAGAGCTTTTTATTTTATTAAACAGAGGTATTAAAATTTTGATAATCCTCCCATCCATCTTTCACAAACCATGGCTAACCGAATCCTCGGGTGCCTGCCAACAATCACATACCATGGAGGAGTGTCTATATTTTCAGAGATGTATGCTAATGTCAACGAATGGTAAACATAAAATACAATACGTCACAAGCCAACTAGATTCCACAAGAGCGGCTCTCATATGAAGGACGCAACTGGTATAGAAGTTCATCCCTCTTTCTCTTTTGTTTACACAATTATGTTTTGACTGATAAATCAGGGGCAAAAATAGTGAAGATATTATGTGTGTATTAATTTGGGGCTGGGCACCCCGCAGCCAGCTCTTCTATCATTTGGATAAGCGGATGAAGCCACTAGTCCAGGGTGTGAAATCAAATCAACAAGTGAGATAAATATTCTCTATTTACGTCCTCATGAGCTAAAACAGGAATATAAAGCAGGAGTAATTTAAAAGGTTTTAAAGGTAACACATGAGCAATTTACTTGGAGTGGCAGTTAAATACCACATGTAGGTAGGTATGGTGGACACAATGGAAAAAACTATGGTTTAAGGGAGTTGGATGCATGAGTAGAGCTCATACTCAGTACAGGTGGAGGCTAGCAAAAGACTGAGAGCGAAAAATCCAGAGAGCATAAGAGCCATAATCATGCATAGCGACATAAACATCATTAATTAAAGCATAAGCGGTATCCTAGTTCAAAATCTAAGTGTACATGGAGGCTATTCGTGACTGGTTTGTAGTCATAAACATGGTGTGATCATGCGCCAAGTCAACCAAATAAAACATTCGAAAGAGAATACCAAAAATTTATGCTTCCTTATGACAAGAACAACTCATGAATCTTGCAATGACATATTAAACACTCTCAGATATTTGAGTCTATTCATGCTACTCAACATCACAAGGCTTTAGAACCAAAATAACATTTAGCATGGCATGAAAAAGTTCTAGCAATAGTCTATACGAGCTTCTACTTGCACCAATATAAATTCTACTTCAAACATCAGTTTCTTTCCCCCAACAAGCACCATACAAGATATGTTTTAACAAAAATACTCTTTATGATACAGCAAGCAAACATAAGAGTACTCACATAACACTACTAAAACTAACAGCTCTAATAAGAGATGCATGCAAAACATTAGCTAAATAAATGCAGCAGCCAGACAAAGATTAAGAATACAAAGTATTCCCATGAAAAAGCGGAGCGTGTCACTCTCCAATAAAAGAATGCTGGGGTCCAACCAAGCTTATTGAAAAAGTAAAAACAAACTGAAAGCAAAAAATAAAAGACGTTCCAGGTAAAGCACATAAGATGTGACCGAATAAAAATATAGTTTCACTAGAAGTGAACATGACAATTTGTCGATGAAGAAGGGGACGCCTTGGGAATCCCCAAGCTTAGACGCTTGAGTCTTCTTGGAATTTGCTGGGATGTACCACCTGGGCATACCCAAGCTTAGTCTCTTCACTCTTCTTTATCACGTCATATCATCCTCTTCTCTATTAAAGTGCGTATTCGGGGTTCCCTCAGGAAAACTTCTGGGTTTCATCGTTTCTCACAGAGGAATAGAAGTAAACCCAGAAAAGATCAAAGCAATCTTAAACATCTCCAAGCCCACGTGCGTAAAAGATGTACAAAGATTGACGGGTTCTACAGTAGCCGTTTGCAGGTTCAGTAGCCGGCTAGGGGACAAAGCTCTGCCACTATACAAATTGTTGAAGAAATCTCACAAGTTCGACTGGACAGAAGAAGCAGATGCAGCATTAACCCAGTTGAAAGAAACTTTGATGAAAGCTCCGATTTTGGCGTCCCCAAAAGACGAAGAACCTATGCTATTGTACCTCAAGGCTACAAACCGGGTTATTAGCGCAGTAATAGTTGTGGAAAGGCGGAAAGATGAACAAAGCATACCAGACCAGCATCCGGTATACTATGTAGGTGAAGTTTTCTCCGAGTCTAAACAAAGGTACCCACACTATCAAAAACTGGCATATGACGTGTTTTTCGCATCTCGGAAACTTCGTCATTACTTCCAAGGACATTCCATAACTGTGGTATGTAAAGCACCACTAGGGGATATAATAAACAATACGAAGGCAACTGGCCGAGTAGCCAAATGGGGCATCGATCTAGCAGTATTCGACATTAAGTACCAACCCAGGACGGCAATAAAATCCCAGGTGTTGGCAGATTTTGTCGCCGATTGGACAGAAGCAATGGAAAACACACCAATGCCGGAGTCAGAATACTGGATCATGCACTTTGACGGATCTAAGATGAAAGAAGGAGCAGGAGCTGATGTAGTCCTAAAATCCCCAAAGGAGACACAATGGAGTATGTATTACAAATACATTTCAATGCCAGTAATAATGTGGCAGAATACGAAGTTCTGCTTCATGGCTTGCATATCGCAAAAGAAATAGGTGTTAAACGCATCTTATGCTACGGTGACTCAGATTTGGTACAGCACCAGCTCAACCAAACTTGGGACGCCAAAAGTCCCATCATGGCCGAATATCGGAGCACGGTGGACGAGTTTGCAATCTGCTTACTAGGATTTGAAGTGTTTCACGTCAAAAGGGAAGAAAACTGGAACACCGACGCATTATCCCGCATGGGATCAGAAAGGATGAAAATCCTACCACCAGGTGTGTTTGTCCAACATTTGTACAAAACATCGATTAAAGGTGGAGATGTCGACTATCCTCTGGTTTCCGAGTCAATTGAAGTCATGCTCATTAACCCAGAATGAACAATTCCATATTTAAACTTCTTAGTTGATCAGAAGTACCCGGATGGAGCAGACGAAGTCTTGCAAAGACAGATACAACGTCGATGCAAAGGATACACGGTAATCAACAGTTGCCTGTATCAACGTAGTACTACCGGAATTTTTCTGCGATGTATTTCGCCAGAAGAAGGAAGAGAAATCCTGCAAGAAATCCATGCCGGAGATTGCGGACATCATGCTCAATCCAAAAGCATAGTCAAAAAAGCATTCCGTGCAGGGTTATTCTGGCTAACAGCCAAGACCGAGGCTGAGCACATAGTGAATACATGTGCTGGTTGCCAGTATTACGCCAAGCAGACAAATATGCCAGCCCAAGCACTGAAAACTATCCCTATTACATAGCCGTTCGCGGTCTGGGGGCTAGATATGATGGGACCATTCAAAACTGCAAGAGGCGGACTTACACATCTACTCGTTGAAGTGGATAAATATACCAAGTGGGTGGAGGCTAAACCCATCAAAAAACTTGACGGTGTAACGGCCAAAAATTTCATTATTGACGTAGTCATGAGATATGGCGTTCCACACAGCATAATAACTGACAACGGGACAAATTTCTCCATTGGAGAGTTGGCAAAATATTACCGACAAACGGGAATTCGCCTAGATCTCGCATCTGTGGCACACCCGCAATCCAATGTATAGGTTGAAAGAATGAATAGCTCAATCCTGCAAGGAATACGCCCAAGAATCGAATATCCTCTTCATAGAGCAGCTGGAGCATGGGTGGAAGAGTTACCCTCTGTTCTTTGGAGCATTCGAACGACGCCAAATAGGTCAACATGGCAAACCCCGTTTTTCCTAGTTTATGATGCGGAAGCAATTCTTCCAACGGACATGATCCATGACAGCCCAAGAGTGCAGGATTTCGATGACTCAGATGCCGAAAGCGCACGACAGGATGCCGTCGATCTCTTAGAAGACGAACGAGAGCTTGTGCTTCAAAGATCCGCCATTTATCAGCAGGGTTTACGACATTATCATAGTCGGAAAATCAGGTATCGTTCTTTTAAAGAAGGTGACCTAGTGCTAAGATTGGTACAGCAAAGAAAGCACAAATTGGCCCCAGTATGGGAAGGACCATTCGTCATCAGCAAAGCTATGAAAAATGGATCATAATATCTTGTAGACATTCGAGACACGGAAGATCATCCCGAGAAGCCGAATCGCAAAATAAAGAGAAAGATAGATGATGAACTAGGAGAGACAAAGAGGCCGTGGAGTATTCAGCAGTTACGTCCCTTCTATACTTAGTTCAATTTCTATGTAAACATCTTTGAGATCATGAAATAAAGTTGTCGAAATCCATACTTCTATGTTTTTACATGTTTATTATAGTATAAAACATATCTTGCGCCGTATCTATTTCCCAATGATTTTTCAAAATACTCAATGTTAGCCCGAATTGTGCCTCCGTGCTCGGTGTTAAAAAAACTGAATGGTTTTCAGTCTAGAAAAGGCTTAAGGAAACCCAGATTGTGCATGCGTGCCTGAGTTTCATACAAAAATTCCTTAACTATTCTCTAAATATTATCTTATTGTTTTTATGCTGGGTCACTGGTGCTAGTAAGAAAAAATGCCTTTAGCATGATCCATGTTTCCGAGTTTTAGACTGATCGGTCATACCCAGTCACTCGGCATGAAGATTAAAACGCTATCGAGCCATTTCAAGCACTAAGGACAGTTAAAGCATATAGAACCAGAGAATTTAGAAGATAAAGGAGTAATAACCCGAAAAAACTTGCAAAATAGTTGTATAACATTAACTGCAAATGGCGGAGTACTTGTTCATTCAAAAGAATAGAAGCATTACAATAATGTTTACAACATAAGTTCGGTAATGCTCCTATTTTCTATCTACCCAGGACCAGGAGTTCTCCTTCAAGCATCCGAGTCATCTTCGCTGGAGGATTCTTCTGGAGTTTCCGGGATTGCCTCCTCCGGGTAGAAGATCGAGACGTTGACCATGGAAGCAATCTTGGTTGCGTGACCTTTGGTCTGGTCAAAGATGTTGGTCCGCTGGGCTTCCGTATACCCTTGCGGGATGCCGGACGCCACGCGCCAAGATTTGGCAGTGGGTTAATGCATAGCATGAGCCCTAGAGCCATGCGTGCACGACCCCGTGCCGCGGAGCGCAAGGTGGATTCCTTGGACTCCGCCACCTCCAAGATAGCTTCCGGAAGTTTCTCAACTTCCGAGAACTCCCGAGTCCTTGCGGGAAGGAATTTGCTGATAAGCACCATCCCTGCAGCCTTTAGCGCGGTGAAGACCTTCCCGAAAACTCGGATTTTTTCAATCCGAGTAAGAGCTGGGTCGTCTCCTGTTTTTCAGATACATAACCAAAGGGTTATCAAAAAAGCGGAGAAAGATTATAAAACGTCGAAAATCCGGTAATAACAAAAAACTTACCGAGGATCTTATCCATCTCGGAACCTTCCTCTAGACGAAGGGTCAAAGCATTCTCCAGGTCTCGGATGGTTGCTTTGTCCTTCTCAGCTTGGTTGGAGGCATTGGATTGAGCAATGCCAACACCCAGCTGGCTAGCCTCCAGTTCTTTCTGAACCCTCAAAATTCCTTATGAAGGTCCAGATTCTCCCGGCGGAGGTTCTCGGCATTGCCGGCATCTTCAGCAATTTGCTTGGCTTTCGCCAAAGGAGCTGAAAAGCAAGAAAAAATACCGAGTTAAAAAAACTCGGAAAAATACTTAGAATAAAGGCATAAAAATGAAACCACGGAGAAATAAAATACCTGTCGTTTCCTCCAGTTGATGCTTAGATGATGCCAGCTCTCCTTCCTTAACGTCAAGAATGGAAAGAAGGTTTCTAACCTCCTTGTTCTTGACTGTAAGTTTGCCAAAAACTTCCAGGTTTATACTTCAGCGGTTTGCTGAAACACGAAAATGAAACAAAATGCTTAAGTTAGCAAGAAGCATAATTAGGATGAAAGCATTAAGTTAAAAGCATGCATTTGACTTATTGCTTGGGGGCTAGAGATATTACCTGGCTCATCCGCTGTAAACCAGACAAAGTTTCAGTGAACTCTTTGCAAAATCTGCAAACAGTGTCCCGGTAGCGCTAAGACCCCCATTGATATTCTTGAAATCTTTGTCGAAGGTGGGAATGGTTTCCTCCTCAGTTGCCCGAGAAGGACCTCCCACTTCCGGGACCGCCCTTTCCCTCGTGTCAGTTTCCGGCACAATAGGCTGGCTGGTCTGCTGGGTTTCGGCGTTGGGGGCAGCAGCATGCTCTTCTGTAGCTACTACTGGGGTATCCGGGGCAGTAGCAGGAGAAGGATGTGGACCTCTGCTGGCCACAGATTTAAGCCTTTTTAGCTTCTTAGGCTTCAAAGTTGAGGGGGCCAAGCTAAAAAACCAGAAATGCCGGGAAGTTAAAACTCCGAGACAAAGGAAAAAACTCCGATAAATCGAGAAAACCCACATGAACAAACATGGAAGTAGCGACGGGAACACCGTCAAGATCGATGATTTCCTGCGAGGTGGAAATCTTCTTGCGCCTACGCCCGCCAGCGAAGTTGGCACGCAGCGCCTCCAGCTCGGCGTCAGTAGCAAGATCCGACTCGGGAAGTTCAAGGATCTGTCAAAGAGGCAAAGGCCAGGTTAAAACAAAATCCGAGAAAGCAGAAAGAGTACAAACTCAAGGGGCGAAAAGTGTACCTTGGGGGCCGGGTTAGACGCTGTATACATTGGCCGGCTTTCTTCATATTGGTCGCGCGAGGCAACCAACTGGTTTACGCGCTTTCGCAAGTCCTTTGCCGACAAAAACTTGCTCGTCATCCGCATAGCGTCAGCAGTTCCCGTGTAATCACACAGAAGGCGAGTGCCGTGATTAGCCAAAGGATGAATTCTCCTATCTAACCAGTATAGGATTGTGTCCATGCCGGTTAGAGGTGGATCGGAGGCGACGAGTTTTGCGATGCGCCGCTTGATCCTGAGAAGATCCGGCGGCAAAGATTGCACTGCTTCTGTTCCCCAATTTTCTTGGGGAACGGCAGCGGTATTCGTGGAAGGTGGAACCCCGGTGGTTTTTCTGGGGAAGGGAACATCAGGATGGTAGAAGAAGAAACCCGTCCAAAATTTGACGGATTCCGAGGTTTTGATCTTGGGAAACCAATCCTCCCTGAATCTACGCAGGGTGAAGGATATGGTCCCGCAAGTTGGGAGTGCGCCCTCGGAAGGGTTTCGCTTAACCCCAAAGCAATACTGCCAGAAGTCTAACCTAGGAGCTAAACCCAGATACCCTTCGAAAAGAGCTTGAAATCCGTCTAAGTAGAGGATGGAGTTGGGAGGCAGGTTATGGGGTTGAATGCGGTAGTGTTCCAAGATCTGAAGGAAAAAGGCGGATGGCGGAAAACCCATACCTCTGGCAATATGCGAGGTAAGGAGAACGTGTTCCCCGTCTTTGGGCAACGGCTCGGACTCGTCTTCCGGGCTTCGCCATTTGACCTTCAGTAATAGCCCCTCCTTCTCCATTGTCGGAAGAAGGGAGGGAGGAATGCTACTCTGGCTCCAGTTGCCGGCATTTTCCCCTTCTTCTTCCGCCACGGCGGCGGCGGACGCGGCCGCAAGATCTTCTCCGACGAGAAGTATCTTCTCCTCCGTTGTCTCGGGCGCGAACGGCGGAGACGACGCAGAGGAGGACGCGGTCATATTTGTGGCAGCGAGAGGTGGATCCTCGCTTTCTTGGCCGCCGGTAGTTTTCTCCAGCTCGTTGCCGGTGGCGCGGAGAGGCGAATCCACCATGGGACCCATGGTGTTGATGATGTCGTCTATCTCCGCCGCGACGGAGCAAGCCGGAGAAGCGTTCGGAGATGCCATTCTTGGGCGGCGCGAGGGGAACCGTGCACTCCGGCGAGGTTGCGAATGGCGCTGGCTCGAGCACGCGTTTAGGTCTTGCTCTGCTCATAGTGCTTCGCGCTAAGTGCGTGAGGCGATGAGAACTGGGAAGCGGAAGGTTTGCCGGAGGGGATGGAGACGGCTATTTATAGCAGGAAACCCGTCGCGATACGTGCTAACGGCTCTTTTGACCGTTGGATGATCAACGCGTGTCACTCGCCAGAAATTCCGGGAAATGAAATGACGGGTGATTATTGCTATCTCCTCGTTTACCGCGAGAATCTGTCAGAGATACGTTTGAGGGTTTTCCTCTTGAAACCCAAACGTCCCTGACGTCAACAGGATTAAAGCGCTGATGTAGGAAGTTCCTTCTCCACGAAGGCTCGTGGAAGAAAAGCCGGACTTTCCAAAATCCGAGTTTTGCGTTATGACATTGCTTAAAGGAAAAGAAGAATCAAGATAGAAAGCCAGTATTTCTCGGAAAAAATGCACGTTTGACGAAAGGCGGCGAATCAAAGTCTTAATCCTTTCTTGGGGGCTACTATCGGATATATACCAATCATGGGTATATCAGATGGTGGTCTAAAGTGCCGGATTACCAGGGTGGCCTAAATGGTAATTGGCTACGGTCCATTGGGCCGCCCAGTAAGCTGATGCACGGAAGACGGATTCTACGAGAACCCGGATCACGGCCCGCGTGGTACGGCTTGGTGTAGAAGGCGGATTCCTTACTTTCCAAGTTAGCACATATTGTAGTCTTCTAGGTTTACTTTTCTGTAAGCCCTAACCCGGCTATTATATAAAGCCGGAAGGGAGATAAGAAAGAGAGACAAGAAGCTAAAGGCTAACTCGCCGAGAGGTGGATCCTTGACGAGTAGCTAATCTAACCTCACAGTGAGATTGCAGGAGTAGGAACGTCGCATTATTGCGTCTTACCAAACCTGGGTAAAACCCTGTGTCATTATTCATCATACGATCACGTCCCCCACTTATCTATCGGTAGTCTCATGGCACCCCCGTCTATGAAATCTACTACGATGTCTCGACAAAGACGTATCATACACACATGGAAGACCCATTGATACACATAGAAAATATAGGCTAGCGTTAGGCGTAGGTGGGGCTAGATTGCCCAAATCTAGCTCCCCTCCATTACCGTTGGATCGTGACCGTGCGGTTAAAAACTAGCACAATATACTTTTGCATTTTTTTCCCCTGACTTTTTGGATATATAACCCACACTCCACAGCCGCCCACTTAAACGAAGAGGTATATTGCGTTAACCCCGGTAATCTCGATAATTATAGCAAAACTGCCACTATGGGGATTTCGCCTGAGTACTGCAACAAATTCATGGGTATCGCAACAAAAATTTCTGACCCGTGTACAAAAGAAAAAGTATTGCAACAAATTGTTCCAAAAAAAATCTAAAAAACTAATACTACAAAAAAATTAAGCTCTTTATTATGTTGCAACAAAAAAGTTTAAACAATTCAACAAACAACACAACCTATTACAACAACAAAAAAAATGTGTTTTGCAATTTAATAACTTGGGTAGTTATTGCTGGAGATTCGTTTGCAATAAAAATGATCAACTATTTCAAAAAAATTACAACCTATTGAAACAAAGAAAAATATATTTACATCAATTAAAAACTTGGTAAGCAACAAAATGATTTGATGCCGATCCAGTTGCAACAAAAAAAACTCACCTATTGCAACAACAAAATTGGTAGCAACAAAAAAATCACGTGTTTACAGCATATGAGCGAGCATATTAATCACATAATTCCAAATGAGTTCTAAAAAAACATACACATTTTCCAGAAAATCCATCTAGAAAACATTGCAACATCTCGTTTGTACTTTCCCAACAAAATATGTTCAAAATTGTTATACGTTTTAAACACGTACACAACGTTGACTGAAAATGCCGAAAATACTTAGTGTAAATATGGCTGCATGTACTTGGTATGTTGGGTTGGTAAAAAAATGCTCAAACACAAAAACTGGGCCAAAAAATAACAAATTGTTGGTAAATGGGCTTGCATACTGTCAGGCCGGCCCGAAGTGAGCTCCGAAGCGAACCAGAGCAGCGAGGTAGGCAGGGACCTAGCAAACGCATCGTTAGGTCCCCCTGTATTAAGCATTTTCTGAAAATAAAAGACCAGCATGCCTCACATAGGTGCGATCCAGTGATTTGCATTCGCATGAGAAAAGGACAACATATGCACAAATCTTAACGCATAGATCTAATGGCTACCGAATTGACCGAGAAATAAGTTAATTCTCTTAAATCTCTGCTAGCTGAGAATTAGCAAAACCAAAAATTTATAGGGATCCGATATAGATACGGAACTTTTAATATCAGTACCCACAAAAATATTTCCCCCGCATGAAAATATATAGCTCAAACAAGCTGTATAATCATTATCCATTTTACACTGAAATAAAAATTAGAGAAATGTATCGATCATTATGAACGGATGTGCTTCTACGGAGATATCTCTCCTATCTAAAAAAAGAATTTCGTTCCTTCTTCGTCCACCCATCCTGTTCTGCCCCTATTTCGTCAAGCATCGTCAGCCATCCTGCAGTTATTCCCGGCGCATTGTTATCTTCCTATTTTGGCAACTCTCTAACCGCACTTTAATGGGCCAAAATCTATTATTACGTGTGGGCCATCAGAAATAACGGTATGGTCAGCTCGTTTAATGCATGCAATTACACCATTAATTATCAACCAGGAATTACGCGTATTGTAAAAAAACCACAGGAATTATGCCTTTAATTAAACCACCAGGAACAATCAGCGCTCTCTAAACACCAGCCGGTGATCCATCATCGCTCCCTGGTCAATCAGTATGGTCAAATGTGATTCAGCGAGTGTTGCATGCAAATAAATGCAGGAGAGCAGCGAGTGATTAGCGCTACCCCCACTAGGTATCACTATATAAGGCACCTCCACAACCTCAACACTACAGCATCTCAATACCCCATCAGTGCTATACCCTGCAGTGAGTAATCCACCACCACCATGGCTCCTTGATACCCCTGCTTCAAGAGGGTGATGGCACCGACGACAGAACCGGAACCGCTCATGCCTTTGAGCTAGCTCCGATCAACATGTAACCTAGATGACTACCTGCCAAAATTTATTTTCTTCAGCATCATATCTTGTATAACTCATTATACCATTCGAAATTGTAGACATCCAATATTCGGCGAGGTTAACTCGCAGCATATCCATCGTTTTTCCCCTAGGAGATAACAGTCAAGGTTTTATGCGAGGCCTAGGTTTTATGCACTCGCATAAAACAGACGACCGATGGACGATTCCTCTACCTTATGCTGGCGGACATCAGAGTAAGAAGTGTAACACAGACCCATATGACATGGCTTTTATAGATTTTTCTACAATTGGCACTCCACTCAAATTTGAGGCGCCAGTGCTATGTTATTGTGCTATAATTTAGTCCTATCGTGTCTCTTTTTATGAACGGAGCCTCTATGCTAGGAAATCAGTCCAGCTATAGTTTTCTGAAATAGGACGGAAAACAGCTCACATACTTCACAATATGGTACTGAGACATTCAGTTTTTGTATATTTTTAGGCGATGAAAATGGAGGCAGTCTGTTCAGAAAGGTTCGTAGATCACTTCAACAACCAACTTTTTATGATTCTGGTAGCTTGTAATCATAAACAATATAAGCTAGAAAATGTGACAAGACAACGACCAATCTGGTACCAAGCATGAAGTGTCAATTAACGAGAATCTGTTCAGGAAGTGTTCCTGGGATATGGAGTATATAAACAAAAATAAGAGGGAACCAATCTGTACCGTTGAGGCGCCCAAACGCGATGCATATCTTGATCACTTCTTGCATCCAGTTATCCTTTTCAATGCTTGCATTTCCAAGCATTTCTTCTCTGCATGTTCTACTACCTTCCCCTTCTTAACACGGTTGATAACTTGATATTGACAACAACAAAAAGATCCAGAGCCTGACCATGACAAAAAATAATTACTACCATCAGAAATAAGAAGGTTGCTGGTAAGGCTAAACTTGAATTTGCATGTGATGGGAAAGTAGGCCAGTACCAACAAGGATAAAATAGACTTGCAAGGAGACGAGAAAATTATAAAGAATATTGTATGAAATGGGCCAAAATGTACGAATATTGATGATTATTCTACCTACAACTTTTTTTCAAGCCAAGATGAAGAATACAAAGAGTCGATACAGTAGGAACTACATTAGTGGCTCATATTAGCAATAGGATTATAATGGGCGCTGTAACTCTCCTAGAAAATCAAGCATGCCCAGGCTGGTAAAGATCCCGCCGATCATACAAACTGTTCGTGTTGACAAAATAAATATTTTTGACTGTCTTGACTCAAGAGTGACCACAACACAAGCAGGACAAAAAAAAAAGGCACACATATAAATCGACTGATGCTGAAATAATTACCAGTCGACTGTCGCTTAGCAAATCTGTATAAAAATATGGACGTGGCAGAAATTAACACGAGAGATTAGCATCCTTATTACAACAAAATCACAGTTCCCGGTTCACCTTCCATATAAAAAAGATATTATCCCGTGTGTTCACAAATCGTAAATCCCGGGCACCCGTGATTTCTTCCTTCCTAACAAATACCATAAGGCCCCGCTTGGAAACCTGGCAAAATTCACGCCCGTGATTTCCGCCACACCCGTTATCTTCGTGCACAACGATACAGGGGGAAAAGAGCAGGACCTCCAGAGGTCTGTTTCGTTTACGGACGGAAACAACCAGAAATTGACTTGGTCCGGAAATTAAAACAATAATCCAAGTGGTGAAATTAGGCCTCGACTGAAAATTTGTGCGAACCGGAAAAAACCTGAGTATTGGGCTAAAAACAACAATCCAAGCATGGCCTAAGGCAAAATACCAGGCTACGACCCGATCACTGGTAAGTATGATGATTTTTATATTCTTGAAATTAGCTTATTGCAATGCAAAATCGGTACGGGAGAGAGAAACTAAAGAACTACAGTAGAAGATAGGGCTCTCAAAAGGTTGCTCAAAAATAAACTGCTTGGTTTGGCGTCCCTCGGATGGTTGTTTGCTATGCAACGGGCTTGGGTGATGTGGTTGAGAGAGGGGAAAGCGTGCACCCGCTTCTTTCACCTGCACGCTAGTCATAGGAAGCGAATTTTTTTTATTGATCATCTCATCGTGGAAGGTGTCCGCCTATCCGAACATGAGTATAAGGTCGAAGCAACGGATTAGTTCTTCGACAACTTGCTAGCGGTGGAAACCATTCTGACTAGATCTCGACTTTCTCGGTCTTCCCACTAGGGATCTTAGACTAGTCATAGTAGGGGTATTATAGGTAGTAACATGCGTGCCATGTTGGCAAAAATCTGACGTGACAGTGCAATTAATGATGAGAGAGATTATGATTGTATCATAGGTGGATACCGTAACATAACGCAACCCAACACAAGATGAGTCTACGACGTAATAAATGCAATACTATACGATAGTACAAATCTGTTACTACACATTGTGTACTAGTTTATTATACTCCCTATTGTGACTAGCCACCCTGAGGGGAACTTCACGGAGGTCCCCGAGGGGAACTTCACGGAGGTCGAGGTGTGGACGACGATCTAGGGCATGTCGATCGACAAATGTCCTGACCCAGACGGTTTCTCCAACCGATTCATTTTACCTTGCCATAGGATCATCAAGGAGGACGTCATGGTGGCTTTTGGCTCACTTTGGCGCCTAGATATACTCCTTCCATCTCACATTAACCGTCGCAAAAACTCTTAAAAACGGATGTATCTAGCACTTTAATACATTTAGATATATTCGCTTCTACAACAGTTAATATGAGACGGAGAGAGTACGAACTAACCAAATCGTCGCTACTTCCGAAGAAAAAGCATTTGGTCATTTTGACCTTCCATCCGCATGGCGGAGGAAAAGTACTCCATCTGTTCCAAAATAGATGATTTTAATTTGTTCAAACATGCATGTATGTAGACACTAAAACACATGTTTAAACAAAGGAAAATGGTCTATTTGAAATGGAGGGAATAATTGGCTACTCAATTCTTATTGGTTGGGCTATCGTTGGCATTGAAATACAGCTTGGCCCATCAGTGAATACAGCCCGCTTGTAGAATTTTGAGAACAGTAAAGACATGGTAAGAGTTAAGTCTTACATAGCCCTGAAAAAAGTAAAGTCTCACATGGCTAGGACAAGAAGATGGAGACCAACTTATAAGATGTGGAGTTTTACTTCTTTTTTTGATAAAGGGAAGTATATTAATATCGCGGAGATACAAATTACACCCAGCCTCTGCTACAACACAATAACCATAGTCATTACGGATGCACACAACCGAAAGACAATAAAAAGAAAAGTCCCGCTACAGAGTTACAGTCCTCGCGGTATCCGCACAACCACTACCTAAACAACAGCTGATGTCCATCTCTCCGAAAACAACGTCTCCAAGAAGAACGGTGCC
This sequence comes from Alopecurus myosuroides, assembly GCA_028641055.1. Classification (NCBI taxonomy): domain Eukaryota; kingdom Viridiplantae; phylum Streptophyta; class Magnoliopsida; order Poales; family Poaceae; genus Alopecurus; species Alopecurus myosuroides. Next base: position 15,564,760 of record CM054061.1, on the reverse strand, counting down.
AGACACAACCAATTAAGGCCATACCTTGGATTTTCACCCTGAAAATAATCCTCGCTCTCAAAACAACGGCTCCAAGAAGACCAGTGTCAGCCACAACTAATTAAGGCCAGACCTTGAGTTTTCACCCTGAAAGGTAGCACTTTGGACTTCATGCATGTTGTCTACCCCTCTTACATACGGCTGCCACGAATCTTGTAACTCCAAGCCAGTTCCCCATCGATGCAAAGACTCTGAACACCGTTGCTAGTCCTCCAATCTCACCATCGATGACTGAGCATTGTGACCAAATTCCACCAATCCAGCAATCTCCAGGCGTCGCCCATGGGAGTTCGCCGGCGGAGCCTTTCGGGTCGACACCCCGGCTTGATCAAAGAGAACTTACATCAGGATCTTCATCTTCGCGAGAGATGGGAAACCCAGGGCCACCTCCTTTATACTGATGTCTCGCAGCCCCGACGCTGCAAAATGACTCCGAGCAGGGATGTTTGCGGGAGGGGAAAGATCTCCTGGATTCCGCTTCCGCCGCCACCGGGAGCCCTGCCGCCGATGGTCCCTAGCACCACCGCCTCGCGCCGCAAAAGACAGAGGAGGCAGCGCCGCCCGAGAGCCAAGCCGATGGTGCCGCTGCCACCAAAACGCTGAGCGTCGAGGTCCGCGGCCGCCGCACCATGGCCGAGCCACCCCCAGATCCCATCGGCGGCGCCACCCAGAGCCACTCCGGCCAGCGCCGGCTGCCCATGCAGACCCAGCCACTAGCCACCGCCAGAAGAATCAGGGCCGCCACCCCGGCGTCCATGCTCCGCCGTCCGCGCTAGCCGTCCAGGGCCGACCCACGCATCTGGCCGGAGGCCTGCCGCCGCTTGTGCTGAGGAGGAGGCGAGGACCCACCAGCCGTCGTCCACCTCGCGGAGGGTTATGTCCCCGGTGGCTTCCTCCGGCGGCGGCAGGTGGAAGGAATGGAGGGGGTGTGGAGGCGGCGGCTAGGGTTTCGCCCGTGCCGCCCCCTGGGAGCGACGCGTGCGGTTGGTGGAGCTTTACTTGTCTGCTATATATAAACACGGAACGCACGCAGAGACAAATGCGATGCTTTACCCCTTTGATAGCGCGAGACGGCCGCCTCCTGCCGCAGCGCGCCGCCGCCCAGCAGCCTCCTCCCCGCGTGTCCGAGAACCGCCGCCGCCGCCGCCATCGCGCTTTGCTTGTTGGTTCTGATCGATCGTCGCCTCGTATAAATTACTTGTGCGGTGCGACCTCTCGGGAGCGTCGTCCGGCCCGGCCCACACACGTATGTACGCGGCCGTACGTGACGAGCCTACATGGTAACACGAGTCCATATCGACGTAGACCTGCCAGGGTTTCCGTGGATACTCATATTTCGTATCCCATACGGAGTCGAATAAGGTTTTTCCTGTTATAAATATCACCCTCGGTTCGATCCTCCAGCATATCTCGCTCGATCGGCTCGCAACTCCCGTCGACAACAGACGCGAATCGTACATGCTTCTGTTTCTTCTTTCGGCTACATCGCTCGCCGCCGAACCCGCCGCCGTCACGACCGACCCCCGGCCGCTGATCTCCAAAACGAGGCCAACGCGCACTCTGCTCGGGGGAAAAAATGAAGCTTCTCAAAGAAAGCCTCGTCCACAACGGGCCCGGCTCCGTCGAGCTCTTGCCGGAGATTGACGACGACATCTGGGACGTCTACAACCTCATCCTCCCCGGCGACACCGTCGAGGCCTTCACGGTCCGTCGGATCGCGAGCCGCGACGCGGAGCGCGTGAAGCTGATGCTGGAAATCGCGGTGGAGTCGGTGGAGTACGGCAGCGACAAGGGCGGGTCCGTCCTGCGCGTCCGCGGCAAGAACCTCACCAAGACGGAGTACGTCCAGGTCGGCCAGTACCACACCCTCGAGCTGGGGACCAAGAGGCCCTTCGTCCTCAACAAGGACCTCTGGGACTGGCCGGCGCTCGACACCCTGCAGCAGTCCTGCGACGAGACCGTGGCCAGCGCCGACCTGGCGGTGCTCCTCATGGAGGAAGGGCTCGCCAACCTGTACCTCGTCGGGAGGAGCGTGAGCGACAAGATGGCGACCGTCACCGTGACGATCCCCAGGAAGCACGGCGACGGAGCCTACGACGCCGCCATCAGGGAGTTCCTCGAGCGCGTCCTGGACGCCTTCCTCACCCACGTCGACTTCGACATCGTCCAGTGCGTGCTCATCGCCGGCCCGGGCTTCACCAAGGAACAGTTCCGCGACTACATGCTCGTGCAGGCCGACCGCCGAGGGAACATGCGGCACATCGAGCAGAACAAGGCCCGCATCGTGCTCGCCAGCGCGCCCACGGGATTGAAGCACAGCCTTCATGAACTCTTGGCCAACACGAGCGTGATGGCGATGATCAAGGACACGAGGGCCGCGCAGGAGGTGCCCGCGCTGCAGGAGTTCTACACCATGATCGCCACGGACTCGGACCGCGCCTGCTACGGGCCCAAGCACGTCGAGCTCGCCAACGAGCGCCTCGCCATCAAGACGCTGCTGCTGACGGACACATGGTTCCGTAACCCGGACGTCGTCGCCAGGCGCAAGTGCGTCGACCTGGCCGACTCGGTGAAGAAGGTCGGCGGCACCGTGCGCATCCTCTCGTCGATGCATATCTCGGGCAACCAGCTGGAGCAGCTCACCGGCATAGCTGCTGTGCTACGTTTTCCCCTGCCCGAGCTGGACGACATTGAGATGTGATGTCATTGCTCTACTAGGCTTTGCTCTTTTATTTTGTTCCATCGCGTATGTGCACTCCCGTTTTAATTAGTACCGTTTTAGATGTCTCGAATACACAACTCCGGTCACATGTATCTATTATTATAACATTAATTATATTTTTTATCTCGACAAAGTTCTGTCCTTTGGGCCGGGGATCCATGGACATGCATTCCAAGTATCTAATCCAATTTTGTATGAAATGATGCTCATCAAATTTGTGAAAAACAATTTGCAATTCACCTATGAAAACAATTTTCTTTCAAAATAATTTGAAATGATGGTAGTCAAAAAAATTGTGAAAACAACCAGCTGGAGCAGCTGACAGGGATAGCTGACATGCATGCTTCGTTTTCAGCTTCCAGATTCGGACGACATCGAAATGTGATGCCATTGCTACAGGGTTTTAATTTTTTTTTTTTCATGGTGTGTGCTCTCTCATTTTACTATTAGTAGACAATCTGATCAGCTGCATCTATTATAACATTTGGGTTATCTCTCAAAGTGCTATATCCTTACCGTTATCTTTTAGGACTACTCCATGTCCTATATCTACGTTCCTATATCTATGCACATGAATTCCATGTATATTAAAAAAAAAAAAGGTACCATGCATAGATTGTGAGAATAATTTGAACCTTGCGTATACCTGAAGCAATGGCTTTCAAAAGGCTTAATCGAGTTCAGTAGTTTACTCTCGGCGGTGTCATCAACTCGTCTTCGAGTTCGGTAGTAAGCTTTAATGTTCACTTTTTTTTTCTCCATTTCTCCTCAAAATTGATTTTTTGTTTTTAAGTGTTTGTTTTGTTAGACGCACAAACCTAGGTATTAATAGATCCTTTCAAGAGAGACTCGCACATCACTCTTTTTTTGATGTCTTGCTTTGGGAACCCATGCCATGTTCTACTTTTTTAGTTCGTCAGCAGTAAGTCTTGCGGTTTTCTATCTTGCAAACTTCATAAGCCGAATGAGCATGTGTATTTTTAGTTTCCTCCTTGGCAACTCTTCCTTGAACTTGGTCACTCTCAACTTTGCACGTCCAGATTTGACACTTTGATCATTAACAATTAATTGTTTCATCTCTTTGCCTTTTGTAGCCAAGGGTCAATTGAAAGGGCCCTTTGTTACTTGAAACTGAATTTGAAGTAGCATAATGGCGACCATCTTTTTTCACTCGGTAAACCTATGATGCTCGCGTGTTGGGAACCCCAAGACGAGGGTGTGATGAGCAAAGCGGTAAGAATTTCCCTCAGTTAAGAACCAAGGTTATCAATCCAGTAGAAGGAAGAGGATTTTCGGAAGGTTGATGCCACTAACGGTGGTGATGGCCCCTCACCGGTGTCAGCAACAACATGGAACCTGCACACCACACAACCAAAATACTTTGTCCCAACGGTACAGTGAGGTTGTAAATCTCACCGGTCTTGCTGAAAACAAAGATTGGACGTATAGTGTGGAAAATGGTGTATGCTTGCAGTAAGTAAGGAAAACAGGAAATTGTAGTGGTTTGTTTAACAGTGTAAGAAAATGGACCGGGGTTCATAGGTTCACTAGTGGTGTCTCTCCATAAAAGATAGCATGCTGGGTGAACAAATTATAGCTAAGAAATTGACAAATAGAGGTTGCACCATAGTGCACATTCATGACATGATGACTACCATGATATTTAGTGCGGGCATTATAACAATATACATAGACCGTAATCCAACTGCATCTATGACTAATAATTCACCCTCAGGTTATCATCCGAACCCCCTTAGGTATTAAGTTGCAAGCAACAGATAATCGCATTAAGCAATGTGTGTAATGTAAGCAATGATTGTACACGCGGGCACTCACACCGCTGTTTTCTCCCTAGTGGCAACAACTCATCCTCTCCTGTCACGTTTCTGTCACTCGAGCACAGGCGAAAAGGAGGCATGAACCCACTATCGAGCTCCATCTTGGAGTCACTAGCAACTACTTGTCCGGAGCAACCACTAGCAACGGTAAGCATGCAAGATTACAGATAACATATGCAATAAAGACTATAATAAACTTGGCATACGTTCAATATTTATCGGATCCCAGCAAACACAACATATAGAATTGCATAAGAATAATCTCGATCATGTTAGGCAGCTCACGGGATCTAAACGTTGAGGCATATGAGGAGAAGACAACCATCTAGATACTGCTATGGACCCGTAGTCCAAGGATGAACTACTCACGCATCACTCCGGAGGCAGGCATGGTGATGGAGAGGCCTCCGATTATGATCTCCTCTCCGGCAGGGTGCCGGGAGACAGCTTCAGAACCCCCTGATATAGGGTTGACGATGACGGCGGCTGCGGAACTTTTTGGGGATATTTGATCAGGTGCCTAGGATTTTCCATCGGAGGAGAATATATAGGCGAAAGGGCAAAGGCGGTGGAGCCCTTGGGGCCCCACACCACCCCCTGGCGCGGCCAAGGGGGGCAGCGCCACCCCATGGTGTCGCCCCCCTGTTGCTCGTCTTCAACTCCTCTTCGTTCTTCTGGATGCTTCGGGATTTGTGGGGTCCAATTCCGGGAATATTTCCAGAACACTTTTCTGAAATAAAAAACAGCTGAAAACAGGGAACTGGCACTTGGCATCTTGTTAATAGGCTAGTCCCGGAAAACGTGTAAAAATGCAACAAAGAAGGGAGAAAACATGTAGCAATTGGCATAATATCATCATGGAAACCCACATCCTTTACCTGGTCACCTGCAGCAGGACCTAGGTAATTTTGTGATGCCTCAGTACCTTGAATTAGGCTGGAATCTACCTCCACCAATGGCAGAGTTTCCCAATCAACAGCATGATGATGATGAGATGCAGCAGCAGGACTTAGAGGCTGGACAAGTTGGGGGTTGGGACCACCACCTCCCTTTACAGGAATCTAATTCTACAGTCAGCTCTGACTCTGACAATTCTGTCAATCAGAATGTTCTTATTATCAACATGATGCAGATCACAATGCACATTCTCCACTGCCTATTTCTAGTCATTTTGCTTGGCCTTGGGTGTAGCAGAATTCACACATGTATGGGCCTGCTCTCCCCCCATCCATGCAATGGGAGCTTCTTCTAAAGAAATTTGTCCCTTTACAGTACATGTCAACTGTCAGACCTAGTGGACTTTCTCCTAGTCCTTTCTCTCAGATTACTAATGCCACTTTTCTTTCAAAGGGAATATTTTCCATTTTACTGCTCACAGAAGGTTCTTCAAAGCATAGAGAACTGCTAGAAAATTATGCTTTGAGAGCTATCCTGATACTTATGTTCCTCTCCCTAGTGATCTCCATAAGAGCATTGAGTGCACTCCTTCTCCTACTTCTGAACTCAAATCAAGGAAGAGAAGGAAAATTAAAGTGGGCACTCCCTCTGTGGAAACATCTGTTAGAAGAAGTACCAGGCAAGCTGCCTTGCACAATGGATTCAGGCTTGTGGCAATGCAGGACAATCCACAGCCCAGGAAGAAACCAAGATCTGCTAGGCCAACTGCATATAATGCTCCTGTCACTCCTCATACCCCAATTGATGTTCTAAAACATGTTGGAAGGGCCTTGGAGATTGCAGATGAGGACCTCACATAGGACAAGCTTGATGCTGTCCCTGATTCTGATAAGGACAAGAAGAAGTAATAATGTTAGGAAGTCTATTTTATTGTAATGACTTATGTCATTGGATTCTCCTGTACTCTTTGTTTTTCTCTTGGGAGCTTTATTTTTTAATGTCACAATTGCTCTTGGGCCCTTTTGTGGATATATCAGTGAACTATCCAAATCTTGCTCCAATGTTTCAATGCTATCCTGTGTCACATATTATTCTTGTAGTTGTCTGGTACTGCTACATGCTTCATGATAATTTTGCCCCTTCTTTTAATGGATAATACATCTTATTTATTATTGGATTGGAAAGTTTTGGACTGGAATGTCAGGGGACTTAATGACAAAAATAAAAGATTACTGGTTTACAACAAAATTGAAGAAAGCCAGTGTGCTATTGTTTGTTTACAAGAAACAAAATGTGAAGATTTTGATCACAGTTTCATTAGATCATTTTTTTCCTAAGAGGTTTGATAAATTTGTTTTCACCCCATCTGTTGGAGCCTCAGGTGGCATTATTGTTCTTTGGAACAGTGCTTTTTTTGATGGAGAGTTGATTGACTGCTATAAGTCTGCCATTAAATTGTGTTTTACCTCTAAGCAGAATCTTTCTTCTTGGACTTTGATCACTGTTTATGGTTCTTGCAGTGGGTTAGACAGAGATATCTTTGTCCAATGGCTTCATGATTTGATAATTCCCCCTCATGAAAATTGGCTGCTGGTGGGTGATTTCAATTTTATTAGATCTATGGATAATAGAAATAAACCTGGGGTTGACATGAATGATATCTTCATTTTTAATGATATTATTAGACACCTTGGTTTAATTGAACTTCCTTTAAAAGGTAGATCATTTACTTGGTCCAATATGCAAGATCAACCCCTTCTTGAGCAGCTGGATTGGTTTTTTACCAGCACTTGGTGGACATTAAACTACCCTAACACTATGGTTATGCCTCTTGCTAAGTCTACTTTTGACCATGTCCCTTGTGTCATCTCCATGTCAACTACCATTCCAAAAGCCCAGATTTTCAGGTTTGAAAATCATTGGATCCATCAGCCAGGTTTCATGGACCTTATTAATAAAGTTTGGAAATGGCCAGTGAAGAAAAATAACATTGCTGCCACCATTACTGCAAAGCTTAAAAATATCAGGCATAAACTCAAAAGGTGGGGTAGGAATCTCTCAAATCTGAAGGTTTTGATTGCCAACTGAAACAGGGTCATTCTGATCTTGGATAATTTGGAATAGGAAAGAAGTCTAAGCAGGCCTGAATTCAATTTTAGAAATATTGTTAAATCCCACCTGAATAAGCTACTTCTTTCACAATCTGCTTATTGGAAAAATCGATGTACCATCAAATGGGTGCAACTTGGTGGTGAGAATACTAAATTCTTTCATGCCAAAGCTACTGAAAGATATAAATTTAATACTATTGATGAGATTAAAAATGAAGAAGGAATTTCCATGATTGATCATCATCATAAGGCAGCTGCTTTTTGGGCATGTTTCAAGAACAGAATGGGTGTTTCCACCATTATCACACAGCCATTAACTCCTTCCAATTTTATAAAGCCTTCTGTCAATTTGGAGTGTCTTATTGCTCCTTTCACTTCTGAGGAAATTGTTAGTGTTATGAAGTCTCTTAAGACTAATAGAGCACCAGGGCCTGATGGTTTCAATGGCTTTTTTGTGAAAAAATGTTGGGATGTGATAGAGGACTTCTTTCGATTGTGCCATGATTTTCATTCAGGGAATCTGTCTTTGCAGAGTATAAATGATTCATACATCACTCTCATCCCAAAGATTAACTCCCCTCAGACAGTTAATGATTTCAGGCCAATTTAATTGACTAACACTTGTCTCAAATTTGTTACCAAGTTGATTGCTAATAGAATGCAGAATATTATTTGTGACACTATTCATGATAACCAATATGGCTTCACAAAGGGTAGAACTATTTAGGACTGTCTTGCTTGGTCTTTTGAATTCCTATTTCAATGCCAACAATCCAAGAAGAAAATTGTGGTCCTTAAAATTTATTTTGAGAAAGACTTTGATACCCTGGATCATGATGCTATTTTACAAGTCTTCAGAGCTAAGGGATTTCCAGAATTATTTATTTGTTGGGTCAAAGAAATACTTGCTTCTGGTTCTTCCTCTGTGCTCCTTAATGGGATTCCTGGCAAGAAATTTATCTGCAAAAGAGGGGTTAGACAGGGAGATCCACTTTCTCCTCTTCTATTTGTTGAAGGTGCACATTTACTGCAAACTCTAGTCAATAAAGCTTACAATGATGGTTTTCTTTCCTCCCCTATTCCAGTCAGAAAAGATTTTCCCATTATTCAGTATGCTGATGATACCATAGTTGTTCTGCCAGCCTGTAAAAAAGATTTGACTGTCTTCAAAGGAATTTTGCAGACTCATGCTGCCTTCACAGGATTGAAAGTCAATTTCCACAAATCTTCTATGATTCCTATCAATCTTGCTTCTGAAGAAACCATTGCTCTGGCAGATTTTCTCCAGTGTCAAATTGGTTCTATGCCTTTCACCTATCTAGGCCTGCCCATGGGCACTACTAGACCCACTATCAAAGATTTTTCTCCTCTAATTGATATAGTTGAAAGAAGGCTATCTGCCACCTCCTCCTTCCTTTCTTACGGTGATAGGTTGGTGCTGGTAAACTCTGTGCTCTCTTCCTTACCAACATACTAGATGCTTTCTTTGGTTATTCCTGCTGGTGTTATTGAGGTCATTGACAGAGCAAGGAGACATTGTTTGTGGAGAAAAAGAGGAAAAGCCAAAGCTAATTCTCTTGCAGCTTGGTCTATGGTGTGTAAGCCTAAGAAGAAGGGGGAACTTGGGATCCTGAATTTGGAAGTGCAAAATTCTGCTATTCTGCTAAAACACCTAGATAAATTTTATAACCAGGTAGATTTACCTTGGGTTCAACTCATTACTGATGCATATTATCATCAGTCTGTCCCTCATGTTGTGGTTGAGTCAGGTTCCTTTTGGTGGAAAAATATTCTGGCTTTATCTGAGGAATATAGAAAGACCACCACATGCTTTGTGGGTAATGGTTTCACTGTTCTTTTTTGGCAGGAAAAATGGCAACCCCAAATGATTAAGATAACTTTCCCGAGGTTATTATCATTTGCTAAAGATAATCTTCAATCTGTCCATGAATTCTTCTTGCACACTGATTGTATTTAGAATTTTTTCCTCCCACTGACTACCCAAGCAAATGATGAGCTAATGATGTTGAAAAGAATGATTCTCAATTTTAATCTCCAGTCAAGTGAGAAAGATCAATGGAGAATCTCTATTTCATCTGCTAAATTCTCCCCAAGCTCTTTTTATAAACATCATTTTGTTAGTATTCCTGATGATGTGCTATCCTATGAGATTTGGAAGAGTAAATGTCAGTCTAAGCATAAATGTTTTGCCTGGCTTTTGCTGCATGATAGAATTAACACCAGAGATATGTTTATTAGAAGACACTGGAATGTTAGTGATTCTTCTGAGTGTGTCCTCTGTTCTGCTCATGCCTTTGAAGACTGGAGACATTTATTTTTTAATTGTACCTACAGTACAAGGGTATGGAATTATCTGCAAATTCCTTGGATTCCAAGTTCTCCATTTCTTTCAATCAGGTTTGCCAAGAAGCATTTCTCTGGTCCTTGCTTTGAGGAGATAGTGATCCTGGCCTGCTGGGGCATTTGGAAACAGAGAAATGGTTGGATTTTTAAGAACATCAGATCCAGTTTTAGGGGTTGGAAGGCCCTGTTTGTTCAGGAAGTCACCCTGCTTAAGTATAGGGTGAAGAGAGAGTTCTCTATTTTTTTTGACATCATGGATTGATTCACTCCCCTGATTCCCTTGTAATTAGTGTAAATACTTTAAATAACTTTTTAATCTTTTATTAATAAATGGGGGGGCTGTGGGGGATTTCCCCACAGATGTCAAAAAAAATCATGGAGCATCAGAAATTATAGATACGTTGGAGATGTATCAAGCATCCCCAAGCTTAGTTCCTACTCGTCCTAGAGTAGGTAAATGATAAACCATAACAATTTCTGAGGTGACATGCTATTAACATAAACTTGATCATTATAATGTAAAAGCATATGTAAGCTGAGATCATAGAACTTTAAACACAAACATGATAAATAGAACTTTAATAATAAAGTATAGCAATCATTTTGCATCATGAGGAGTATCTTAAATAAAGGATCATGGATAATAATGCAAAGAAAGATATACGTTTGTTTCAAGTATAGAGAAAGGATGGCAAAGTGGTATTTCTCTAGTCCTTAAGAGTGGGACAAAATACAAATGCCAGGACACCTTCAAAGTTCATGAGGAAGACTAGAGCATATAATTTGAGAACAAACAATAGCACATCATAAATCAAATAGTGATGTTTATGGGACAAATGCACATAAAACTCAAAATGGCAAAAATGCTCTCTCAACTATGCATAAAGTTAGAAGATAGAACTCAACATAGAAGTAAAAGAAAGGCCCTTCGCGGAGGGAAGCAGGGATCACTCATGTGCTAGAGCTTTTTATTTTATTAAACACAGGTATTAAAAGTTTGACACTCCTCCCATCCATCTTTCACTAACCATGGCTAACTGAATCCTCGGGTGCCTGCCAACAATCACATACCGTGGAGGAGTGTCTATATTTTAGGAGAGGTGTACACTAATGTCAACGAATGGTAAAGAGAAAATATTGTACGTCACAAGCCAACTGGATTCACAAGAGCGGCTCCCATATGAAGGACGCATCTGGGTAGAAGGTCATCCCTCTTTCTCTTTTCTTTACACATTTATGCTTTGACTGATAAATCAAGGGCAAAAATAGTGAAGAGAATTTGTTTGCATTAATTTGGGGCTAGACACCCCGCTGCCAGCTCTTCTATCATTTGGATAAGCGGATGAAGCCACTAGTCCAGGGTGTGAAATCCAATCAACAAGTGAGATAAAGATTCTCCATTGACGTTCTCATGAGTAAAAACAAGAACAGAGTAATTTTGAAAGTTTTAAAGGTAGCACATGAGAAATTTACTTGGAGTGGCAGTTAAATACCACATGTAGGTAGGTATGATGTACATAATGGGAAAACTTTGGTTTTAGAGAGTTGGATGCACGATTAGAGCTCATACTCAGTACAGGTGGAGTCTACCAAAAGAATGGGAGCGACAAAACAAGAGAGCATAAGAGCCATAATCATGCATAGCGACATAAACATCATTAATTACATAATAAGCGATATCACAAGTTCAAAAACTAAGTGGTCATGGAGGCTATTCGTGACTGGTTCATAGTCATAAACATGGTGTGATCATGCGCGAAGTCAGCCAAATAAAACAGTCGAAAGAGAATACCATAAATTTATGCTTCACTATGACAAGAACAACTCATGAATCTTTCAATGACATATTAAACACTCTCATCTATTTGAGGCTATTCATGCTACTCAATAACCACAAGTCTTTAAAACTAAAATAACATTTATCATGGCATGCAAAAGTTCTAGCCACAGTCTATACAACCTTCTACGTGCACCGTTATAAATTCTACATCAAGCAGCAGTTTATTTTCCCAACAAGCTCCATACAAGATATGTTTTAACAAAAATAATCTACATGATACAGCAAGAAAGCGTGAGAGTACTCACATAATAACACTACTAAAACTAACATCTCTGATAAGTTATGCATGCAAAACATGAGCTAAATAAATGCGGCGGCCAGACAAAGATTAAGAATGCAAAGTATTCGCATGAAAAAGAGGAGTGTGTCACTCTCCAATAAAATAATGTTGGGGTCCAACGAAGATTATTCCAAAAAATAAAAACAAACTGAAAGCAAAAAATAAAAGTCGCTTCAAGTAAAGCACATAAGATGTGACGGAATAAAAATATAGTTTCACTATAAGTGACCTGATAATTGGTTGATGAAGAAGGGGTTGTCTTGGGAATCTCCAAGCTTAAACGCTTGATTATTCTTGAAATTTGCTGTAATGTACCACCGGGGCATCCCCAAGATTAGGCTCTTCACTCTTCTTGATCACGTCATATCATCCTCTTCTCTTGACCCTTGAAAACTTCCTTCACACCAAACTTCTCACAATCTTCATTAGCAACGTTAGTGCAATCGAAATAATAAATTCACATGGTTCAGTTTCAACACAATCCTAACACTCAAAAACACATTAGCTACTGTCGCAACTTCTTTTAAAACTCTTTTTCTCAAAAGAACACCAAAAGAAAGAGATTAAGATGCAAATGCAGTTATTGGCAGAAATCTGTCAAAACAGGACAGCAGGTAAATATGATTTTTTTTTTAAATATCCTGTTGCTCAAATAAAAAAGTAGTCAACTAAGAAAGGTTGCGTATATAGCCCAGGATTACGCACAAAAAAACTCAGATCATTTTGAATTTTCTGTGATTTTATACGAATTTAACAGTGGACAGCAGAAATCTGTTTCCTGCGCAGAAATCCGAAATAGTCTCAACTTTCTACTAAGGAAATAGACAACACCTAGGTGCAAAGCACACAAAAGAAAACGACGGAAAACAGGTTGAGAAAACCCAGGTGCAAAGCAGCAGTAGGAGCAGGTGGAGCAATAGGTGTGCAAATAAAATCATTGTTGTTTGTGCTAGTGAAGTCGCACAAATTAGTATTCTCAGAGGAACTCATTTTAGCAAAATAAAAGTAAGCAAATAAATAACATTTATAAAGTAAACTATTTTTTGTGTGTGTTTTTGATATAGAGAAGCAAAACAAGACAAAAATAAAAACAAGACAATAAACAAAATAAAGAGGTTGAGAGTGAGAGACTCCCCTGGCTAGAAGACTTCTTCCTCCCCGGCAACGGTGCCAGAAATTCCTTGCTACGCTTTGATGGTGCCTTGACGGGGAGGCTTCTTGATGATAATTAAGTCCCCGGCAACGGCGCCAGAAATTCCTTGATGCTTGTGTGTTGGGAACCCCATGAGGAGGGTGTGATGAGCAAAGCGGTAAGAATTTCCCTCAGTTAATAACCAAGGTTATCAATCCAGTAGGAGGAAGAGGATCTTCGGAAGGTTGATGCCACTGATGGTGGTGATGGCGCCTCACCGGTGTCAGCAACAACACAGAACCCGCACACAACACAACCAAAATACTTTGTCCCAACGGTACAGTGAGGTTATAAATCTCACCGGTCTTGCTGAAAACAAAGATTAGACGTATAGTGTGGAAAATGGTGTATGCTTGCAGTAAGTAAAGAAAAAAGAAAATTGTAGTGGTTTGTTTAACTGTGTAAGAAAATGGATCGGGGTTCATAGGTTCACTAGTGGTGTCTCTCCATAAAAGATAGCATACTGGGTGAACAAATTACAGCTGGGCAATTGACAAATGGAGGTTGCACCGTAGTGCACATTCATGACATGATGACTACTATGATATTTAGTGTGGGCATTACAACAATATACATAGACCGTAATCCAACTGCATCTATGACTAATAATCCATCCTCTGGTTATCACCCGAACCCCTTAGGTATTAAGTTGCAAGCAACAGATAATCGCATTAAGCAATGTGGGTAATGTAAGCAATGATTGTACATGCGGGCACTCACACCGTTGTTTTCTCCCTAGTGGCAACATCACATCCTCCCCCGTCCCGTCACTCGAGCACAGGCGAAAAGGAGGCATGAACCCACTATCGAGTATAAATACTCCCTCTTGGAGTCACTAGCAACTACTTGGCCAGAGCAACCACTAGCAACGGAAAGCATGCAAGATCACAAATAACATATGCAATAAAGACTATAATCAACTTGGGATAAATTCAATATTCATCGGATCCCAGCAAACACAACATATAGAATTACATAAGAACAATCTCGATCATGTTAGGCAGGTCACGAGATCTAAACATTGAGACATATGAGGAGAAGACAACCATCTGGCTACTGCTATGGACCCGTAGTTCAAGGATGAACTACTCACGCATCACTCCGGAGGCAGGAATGGTGATGGAGAGGCCTCCGGTGATGATCTCCTCTCCGGGAGGGTGCCGGGAGACATCTTCAGAACCCCCCCCCTCGATCTAGGGTTGACGACGACGGCGGCTATTGAACTTTTCGGGGATATTTGATCAGGTGCCTAGGGTTTTCCATCAGAGGGGAATATATATGCGAAAGGGCAAAGGCGGTGGAGCCCTACACCACCCCCTGGCGTGGCGAAGGGGGGGCGCGCCACCCCATGGCTTTGGCCCCCTGGTGCTCGTGTTCGACTCCTCTTCGGTCTTCTGGATGCTTCCGGGGAAAATAAGAACTTCGGGATTTGTGGGGTCCAATTCCGAGAATATTTCCAGAACAACTTTTCTGAAATAAAAAACAGCAGAAAACATGAAACTGGCACTTGGCATCTTGTTAATAGGTTAGTCCCGAAAAACGTGTAACATGCTATAAAGAAAGGAGAAAACATGTAGCAATTGACATAATATCATCATGGAGCATCAAAAATTATAGATACGTTGGAGACGTATCAACCTCCTTTTGGCCACCTCCTTTTTCTCCCTTGAGCTCCGGACCGATTTTTTTATTAACGTCGTCTTTCGCATGTGATTGATTAGTCATGGCAGTAAAAACATTACCGCCATTTGTTGACCCCTTCCAATTGTAAATGGTTAATTGTTGGGTTTTTTCAGAGGAATATGCATGATCAAATCCAAGCACCGTCCATGATATACACGGAAGACATACATGCAGGTTAGTGCAGGTCCCAACCAAAAAAATAGCCTAGTGAAGAA
Source organism: Alopecurus myosuroides (assembly GCA_028641055.1). Lineage (NCBI taxonomy): Eukaryota > Viridiplantae > Streptophyta > Magnoliopsida > Poales > Poaceae > Alopecurus > Alopecurus myosuroides. Next base: position 15,549,579 of record CM054061.1, on the reverse strand, counting down.
GATACACACCTATGTTCATACGGAATGAAGGGTGACCCGAGATTTCCCGCGATGCTCAGCTACATTCTGAGCATCGATCAAAATCTTGTTCCAGCGAGGCTCTAGTATACGTTCGTGCAGGAAAAGACCGGAGTTCCCATTGTAGAGGCGAGTTCGTGGATGAGCTCCATCCTGTCGGGTAATAACAGAGAGCACGCGCCCGAGAGCATAGAGTTAAGGAAAATCTGTCGGTTTGGGCAGTGTGGATGCCAATAAGAGGAGCCGGTGGCCGGGCACTAGTGGAAAACAAGCTATCAGTAACGGTTCTATAGGCCATTTAGTACCGGTTGGACAACCGGTACTAATTAGTCGACACTAAAAGTCCTCCAACCTTTAGTACCGGTTCCTTACGAACTGGTATTGAAGGTGCCTCCACGTGGGCCCGGGGGAGCCCGCGGGGATTGAGACCTTTGGTACCGGTTCGTAACACGAACCGATACCAAAGGGTTGGGAGAGGTTTAGGGTTTAGGAGGGGTTTAGAGTTTAGGAGAGGTTTAGGGTTTAGGAGGGGCCATATCCGACCGAGGATCGCGTCGATGTGCCAGAAACGCGTTTGGGTATATATATATAATATCTACATGCATCAAGTTGATGCCTATATCAACTTGGTGCATACATATAACACATGCAATTAATTACATGAGATCACAAATTAAGTAGTGTTTCATAGTGATACTATCCGAAGCATACTATATATTACATGTAGCTAGCTCACTGTTACATTGAGTCATAATATGAAACATAGTGGTACTCTTCAAAAGGAGCTATGACGTACTGAAGGGAAAATCCCGTCAATTCTTCGCAAATTGCTTCGAAGTGGCTTTGTCCTAATTCATCACCAAGTGCAGCATCTATACATTTCGATTCTAGCATAGAAGAACTAAAATAGGCTCAATTAGTTACACAGTTAGCAATAAAACATGAGTCATCCCGTGGATCAAACTCGCACATGATATTACAGGAAGAGTAGTTAGGTGAAGATGAGATGTAGTTCCGTGTCTGCTCGGAACTGCCCTCGGTTGGGGAAGGCACGGCCGTGGTCGATTTAGTGCAGAAGCACAGTCGTGCGCTTGTGTATACAGGATCTGATGGCATCGTCGCCCGACCAGCAGGCGTTCATTTTACTCCACTCCATACAACCTGCCCCATACAGCAAAAAAGGCACAAAAGTAAGATGATTTCCCTGACACACAACCATTGCAACTCTTTACTCGTGAGCTTCAGGATTTTGTAAACCAAGCAAGCTGCTAGCAGAATTAGTCTCAAATATTTTCACTGACAATACCTAGTGTTGAACATATTCTGAGTATACGTGTTGTAGTAGGGCCCACCTCCTAGTTTCCTTGTATAGTTGAGGTCGTGGCCCTCCCTTGTACATCATATATACGTGCCTTTGCACCTGAGCAATATATCGATGCACCAAATCCCATCAACATGGTATCAGACACCTACGCATTGTAACCCTAGCTTCCGCCCTAAGCCGCCGCCCCGGGCCGCCGACTCGCCGCCGCCGCAGCCGCCGCTCCACCCCCCCCCCTCTCCCGCGCCGCTGCCCTCCTCCGCAGCCGCGCACCCCAGCCGCCGCGCGACCTCCCCCGCACTACCGCCCCGCCGCCTCTCCCCCCGCGCCGCGCCCTAGCCGCCGCGCCTCCCCCTCTCGCGCCGCCGCTACACCCTCACCGAGTGCGCCGATGGCATCGTCTGTCTCCTCCGGTCGCACCAACCCCTTCGCCGGCCCTGACCCGGCCGTCATCCGCGACATCAACATCCATCAGCGCGTCCCCGTGACGCTCGACGCCACCAACTCCTCCTACTACACCTGGAAGACCTACTTCTTCCTCCTCTTTCGCGAGGGGAACCTCCTGGATCACATCGACGGCTCCATCGACTCGCGCGGCATGCTGGATGATTCCGAGTGGACCTCGATCGACGCTACGCTCATCCGCTGGTTCTTCACCACCATCTCGCGGGACCTGTTCCACACCGTCGTCCGCGAGGGCGGTGATGCACGTACCGTGTGGGTCAAGCTCAACGGCTTCTTCACCGACAACAAGCTCCAGCGTCGCGTCTTCTTGCAGCAGAAGTTCTTTGACTGCCACCAGGATGACAAGTCCATTGACGAGTATTGTCGCTTCCTCAAGCAGTTGGCGGACGAGCTGCGCGACATCGGCACCAAGGTCGACGATGATCTTCTCCTCAGTACGCTCACTGCCGGCCTCAATGAAGACTTCGGCAACGCCGCCGGCAACCTCACCTTGATGTCAGATCCCTCCTTTCCCAAGTTCGTGGCATACTTGAAACTGGAGGAACGTCGGATGAAAGGCGTGAAGAAGCGCGTGCAGCACCAGGCCCTCGCCGCCAGCACGTCTCGCGGCGCCCCATCACCGACCCCACGGCCGCCGCAGCAGTCCCCTCCGCCGCCCGGGTTCTACACCGTCCCTCCCGCCGCCACGCAGCCGCATCAGGGCGCGCGCCGCGGCAACCGCCGAGGCGGCCGCAAGCCGCAGCAGCAGGCACCCGCGGGTGGCCACGCGGCCGGGGGGCGCCCCGTCCGCCGCAGCCCACCCCGCCCTGGTCCTACGGCGCGAACCCGTGGACGGGCATCGTCCACGCCTACTCCATGCCAGTGCCTAGGGCACCCGCGCCGAGCATCTTCGGCGCCCCACCGTCGAGCCACCAGGCGTACTTCGCCGGGCCCGTCGCCGCGCCTCATGGCGCTGCGTACCCGGCGGCGCCCCCTGCCGCCCCGTACCCGGCTGCGCCTCCTGCCGCCCCCTACCCGGCCTTCCCGGCCACGGGCAGCTACGAAGCCGCGCCCCCATACGGCGGATACCCGCACCAGGCGACCACCCCGTGGGATCCCGCCCTCCTCGCCGCGCTGCACTCGGCCCCGCCTCCCACCGCCTACGGTGGAGGCGGTGACTGGCACATGGACACCGGCGCCACTGCTCATATGACATCCCACGCCGGTAACCTTGCGTCTTCCACTCCTATTCATACTTCCACTCGTATCACCATGGGTAACGGCTCCTCCTTACCCATTACACATATTGGTCATAGGTCCTTTCCTTCCAATTCCACTCCTATCACCATGTCTAATGTTTTGGTTTCTCCTAACTTAGTAACCAATCTTGTCTCTGTTCGTCGCCTTACTCGTGAGAATCCCATTACTGTTGAATTTGACGCCCTTGGTTTCTCTGTGAAGGATTCCCGTACACGGATGGTTCTTCACCGATGTGATAGCCCCGACGAGCTCTACCCAGTGCATCCCACCACCACCACCGCCACTCGTCCCGCCACTTTCGCCACCAGCGTCGACCTTTGGCATGCTCGTCTCGGTCATCCCAACTCCACCATCTTGCGTCATATTCTCCAGAGTTTTTCATTCTCATGTAATAAAGCCGAACACCACACTTGTGAGGCATGCCGTCTGGGCAAGCATGTTCGTCTCCCCTTTAGCGCGTCTACCACTATTTCCACTTTTCCGTTTCAGTTATTGCACAGCGATGTTTGGACATCCCCGGTTGCTAGCAACACGGGTTATTGGCTGATTTTTCCCATTATGTGTGTACGTTTCCACTTCGTCGCAAGTCCGACGTTCTCGCCACTCTCACTAGATTTTATTCATATGTCGCCACTCAGTTCGGTCGTCCCATCGTTGCCCTCCAAACTGACAACGGAAAAGAGTTTGACAACGCCGCTGTTCGTCACTTACTAGCTTCTCATGGCACCATCCTGCGCCTCACCTGTCCCTACACGTCCCAGCAGAATGGACGCGCCGAGCGTGTCCTTCGCACTCTTAACGACTGTGTTCGCACGTTGCTCTTTCACTCCAACGCGCCCCCAGGTTCTGGCCCGATGCTCTTGCCACCGCCACTCTCCTTCTTTACATACGCCCATGCCGTTCCCGCTGGAACATCACCCCGCATCAGCTCCTTTTCGGTGTACCCCCATCCTATGATGGCCTCCGGATCTTCGGATGTCTTTGCTATCCCAGCACCGCATCCACCACCCCTCATAAACTCGCTCCTCGGTCGGTTCCGTGCATCTTTCTCGGTTACCCTTCCAACACCAAAGGTTACCGGTGCTATGATGTAACATCCCAAGTATGAAAACAACCCTAGAATGTTTGATTCATGTTAATTTATGTTTTGCATCATGGCATCTCAATCATTGCATTTGTTTTCCATTTGTTTTTCTTTGTTTTCCATCTGTTTTCCCTTGTTTTCCATTTGAATTTTCAAATCAATTTCAAATCCTTGTTCATACTTGTTCTGTTACAATTTTCAAATAAAAAATATTCAAATAAAAACAGCTATTTGTTTCCATTAAAATAGAAAGCTCAAACTATTAACCTGTTCTTTTTAATAATCACTTAATTCAATTTGCATTCAAAATTCAATTAAAATTCCAAACAGCAACCATTTTGAAATTTATGAAAATTACAAAACACTTTCATCATTTGTTTCAAATAAACATGAAGGTTCAAACTATTTAAATCATTGCCTTCAATAACTCAATTAATATCAAATGCAACCAAATTCAATTGAAATTTCAAACAGCAACATATTTTAAAAAATTTGGAAAACAAAAGTTGGCAAATGGGTGCTGTTACAATAAACAACATATACAAATTTTTCCTAATTTTTCTAAACCCCAAAACCTATTCTTTTTCTTCCTTTTCCTTTTCAGCAAAAAAAAAAACAGAACAGCAAAAAAAAAAGGAAAAACAGAGAGAGAGAGTGGGGCAGGCCAGCAAGTGGGCGGCACCCACCAGGCCCAGCCCACGGCCACTTACCTGTTCGTCACCTACCTCTGTACGGCGCCCATCGGGGGCACCCACGTCGACAGCAGCGAGGAGGGAACGGCCACCGCGGCTCCCCCACCTCCTTATTAACCCTAGCCTCGAGCTCCCCTAGCCCTAGACCTCCACCTCTTTTTCTCCTCGCGCGCCGCCGTTTCTTCCTCCTTCCTTCCACCTCTGCTCCTCCCTCTCCGTTCTGAACCCGCACGCCACCGTACTGAACTACGGCGATCGCCGTCGACATGGCGAGTCTCCGTGCAGGATAAGTACGGGGATCAAACCCCCGACTGCCGCCGTCCTCCTCGACATCTCCGCGGTGACGGAGAGCCACTACATCACCGCCGCCGTCCACCTCAACGCCGCCGGCCGCCACCGAGCCTCTGCGTCGACGACAGGGTTGGTGAGCAGCACGTCCACCTCGCTCCCTCGTTTCCCTCCTCTCTGCATCACGCGCACGCACCACCCCCTGGACAGCACTCTAGCACACGCACACGAGCAGCGCAGCAAGCACCGCAAGCCAGATCGCCGCCGGCGGCCATCCTGCTCTGTCGAATTCAGTTAACTGAACTGAAGTTCAGTTAACGCGCGGTCTGAACCTCAACCTCCCCGCGCGTCCCTTACTATCACGAAACAATCGCTCACCGCAGTGGCAACAGCACACGCGCACGCACACGAGGTCTAGGGTTCGAATCCCAGCCTCGCGGCATTAATCCCACCTTTTTGCACAGCGAGCGCTGACAGGTGGGCCTCCCTGTCAGCGGCTCTGCTGCCACGCGCACACACGCGCGCCACCATGGCCCATGGGCCCCCCTCGTCAGTGGCCCAGGCTAGGCCACTGCGAGGTGTAACTCGTTTCTGGCCTTTTTCTTTTAGGTTTAAGTCCATTTTTAATTACAGATTAGTCCCTGATTTAAAAATGCAAATATCTTTTGAATTTCAACTTCAAATAATACAAATAAATTATGTATCCTGAACCAAATTTAATTCCCTAGCTGTTTAACTCATTTGTTTTCTGTTTTGAACATTTCAAATTGTTTTAAAATTCAAATCCAAACAATTCATTTCAAATTTGATTAAATTCATGACTAATTCAAACTTAATTCAAATGTCACATATAAAATATGTTTTCCATGTAAAATTGAACCACCTTTTCAAATATAAACTTTGTTTCATGTTTTGAATAATTAAAATTGGTTAAATAATTTAAACCTTGTTTAAATCATTTAAAAATTGCTAAATTCATAACTTGGTCAAATTAAATTCTTTTTGAACATATAAAATATGTTTTCAAACCAGAAAATTATAATCTTTTCAAATATGAATTTTATTAAATGTTTTGAACAATTTAAAATTCAAATAAATTCAAACTTGAATTAAATCCATTTTAATCTTGTTTAAACTTGTTTAATTCATAATTATTTCATTTTAATTCCTTTTTCAACAAGTGAAACATGTATTCCACCTAAAATTTTGTGTTCTTTCCAAATATGAAATTTGTTATTTATTTTGAACAATTAAAATGGGTGAAAACAACAAATGCTTGTGTAACACCTTTGAGAAGCAATTTTTCATAACTTAATAAATAAAATTCCAAACTTGGTAAACTTTATTTCAAATTGGATCTATTGTTGTTTTCCTTTTGTTTTCCTCATCCATGCATCATGCTAATTCACTTACACATGATGATTAGTTGTAACTCATTTAATCCAACCTAAATTCATGGGCTTTCCATATGCAATCCAAATTGCATATGGGTCCATTTAATTATGTTATCATGTCAGCTATCTTATCTTTGGTGCATCAATTAAATTGTTCATGTATCATCCCATGATTGTGCATTATGCCATGTTATTGATTGTTTGTCTCTCTGCGTTGTTTGTTTGCTTCTTCTCGAATAGACGACGATGTTGAGATAGACGAGGTTTCCGACACTACTTCTGAGGAGTTAGCCCAGTACCAGGCTACTGAGTTTGCAGGCAAGTATTCACTCACATGAACCATTGTGTTCCTTTCCACATCGGATACCGATACTTTCCGTTGTCTATTCTGCTAGCCTTATGAATCGTTGCTTGTGTTCCGATCCTATCACATGTTATCCTTTAACCCTGATATAGCCTCACCTCCACACCTATAACCCCGTTGCTTGTTGCCCGTGTCTTACTAGCATGCTTAGGGTTGTTTATGCTCGAGTCTGCTGTCTGTTATTTCTGTTACCATATTTATTATGTTCTGGGGCTCGATGTTAAACAACAACCTGTTAATGTTTGAGGTAATGCTAATTTGATGATAAGGCACCGGCAGGAGGCCCGGCGTGGTTTTGAGGCCTGCTAGTGTCGACCCTAATTAGGAAAAGGGTATTGTCTACTGATCCATGATGAGCGCACTATCCGCATGTGGGAAGCGTGTATGGGCGCCCCCCTCAATTTGATTCGATTCGCATCTCGTCCAAATCGCCTCATTTAGTTCGGGTTTTCCATTTGCCGCACGCATATGCAGGTACGAACCCGAGGCCAGGGTGGAACTTTTGTAGTCGGCATTTAGGGAGACACGTTCTTAGAGTGCTATGAGGGTCCCCTTTTCTTCGTGGGGCTTGATTAGCCGTGCACTCAATTGCACGGGGTTCTTTGGGCTTGATGTGAAGAAGAGTTGAGTTGTGTTGAGTGCCCCGCTTGGTGGAAGGGCCATTCCATCTGGCGGGTTATTCTTACGTGTACGGCCAAATTGGTGCATCCCTGCAGGGTTAAATCTTCTCGAGAAGCCGTGTTTTCCGCGGTTATGGATGACTTGGTGAAAGTACTGGCTAACAAGTACTCAGAACAACTTACACCTAACTAATGATAACTTGACTAGTAATAGTCTTATTGACACAATAACTTGCACCATCATTAATCCAACTGTGTGAGTTATCCTCGGATTGCTTCTTTGGATAAGGGGCGAGATCCAGGATGGGTTTGTTTGAGGTTAGTTATAGTTGGTTACGATACGCTATCTTATCCCCCTCTTTTAGCCGGAAGTTGTAGCGTGTTTCTGTAGTTGGTTAGTGAAGCCTGCTGCCGCACTTTTGTATCACCTATTCTTCCGTTGAACCCAAAGCATCTGTACTTGGTGTTGCCGGGTACGCTATGGTATCTTGTGAGTCTTGCTTGCCAGTACTTGTCTGTACTGACCCCTTTGGGGCTGTGGTTTCCGCAGACTACGTTTCCGAGGATCCCCATGGTGGCTACTACGTGGAGTATGACGAGGCTGCTGACGAGTAGATAGCGGACCCGGGCAGGATCCGAGACTACGTGGATGGGCTCCGTTTCCTTTACTTTTCCGGCCTCTTAGGCCTATTTGGATCTTGTCTGTACTCGGACACTTTGGATGCTTCCGCTGTGATGTAATGATGAATTGTTGGGACATGTGTCCTCTGGATGATTGTATTTGCTATCTCTGCTCTAGTGAGAGCTATTTGCAACTTATTTCCATCTTTTGTGTCTTAGAGATATGTTGTGATATCACTTGTTCAAATGTCGTTGACGTACCATGTGTGTATGTTATGAAGTACGTCAACGGAAGTAGCCGGATTTCTATGGGATGGTTTACGCAGACGATGGATAGTAGAGAATGGTTTTCACACGTTTATGTGTTGGCCTGCTCATATTGAGATGCGGGTGCCGGTATGCCCCGTAAGCCATTTGTTCTACTGTTTAGCGGACTGTGAGTATCCTCTAGAAGTCCGGGTACGACAAATGGTATCAGAGCCTGTCTGCCTGTAGGATCCCTTTTACTGGTCGCAGTTGAGTCTAGAAACTATTTTGTAGCTATATAGGAAAAATGAAACGTGAGAGTAGGAATTATGTTCTTTTATTTCTTTCCCCACCCACCCTCCCTTTTCTGGTAAGGAAGTGCAACGTTGTTTTCTCTTCTCATCTAAACTTTCAAGTTAGGTTTTCACATATCCTGGTTTCTCTAGGATAGTTATATCTACTAGACCATAGGAATGGAGGTGGTTGTGACATGATTTATCATGTTGCCTACTCACGATTGAGAACGGAGGCGTGTAAGCCCCGGAAGCAGATCCTCTATTCCTTAAGCAGTAGATATTGATCCTTTAGAAGCCCGGATGGGGTTTTCCGTAGTACCTCAGGAGTGTTTGGTCTCGGTGTTTCCCGATGTTGCTTCGATATCCTGTTCTTCTCAACATCCTTTTCGTCCGTTGAAACCTTGTTGTTGCTTTCCACTTCAGTTCTTCTATCGGCGTCTAATCAAAACTTCACCAATCATCTGCAGATGGATCTCAGGTTCTACCCGCAGGTGGTTCGTATGACTCGTTGCGAGAGCACTGCCGGTTATCCGGAGATGCTGAGAGACATGTCACTTTTCTGGGGTTCCGTTGGGCACCGGAGTACCAGGTCTACGAGAAGCAGCGAGAGTTTGACCAGACCTACTACCAGGCTATCATCTACATTCTGTCAGATGATGGCATGAGCGTTGTCCACCGCTACGAGGCAGTAGGTTCCACAGTGGATATGGCTGTGCAGCAGGCAGCTTATGTGAGTCTCACCGTCCTTCGTGCTGACTACTGGGGATTTGACGATTCTATCTATCGCCACATTCCCCGTGGTTACATCACTTCGGAGGGAGCTCACTTCACTCTCTATGACAACTTGGATGTCTACGAGCATGATAACTCCAGGCTGCACACCACCGCTCAGTTTGTGAGGCACAGTGACGCAGTTGCCAGCACAATATCTCAGGAGTTGGCTTCAGTCAGAGAGCAGCTCTACCTTGCTTTGACTCGTCTGGCGACTTACACCACAGACTTTGTTGGAGATGAGCGCTTTGCACGTTTCGATCAGCCAGTTGGTCGTCGTCTGCCAGATGCTGGAGGTTACGAGCCGATCAGAGGTCCACTCCTTAACCTTGGTGCTGGTTACACTGGGATTCCCCGCTTTGGAGCACAGGGAGTCGACGCTATGTACTTCACCACACCAAGAGTCGCTCTCAGACCACGTCAGATCTATGTGGATCGTCGTTCTACCTACTTTCGTGGGCGTGCTCCTCACCGTACCTCTCGCTGTACTCCTAGCCGCCGTCCAGCGTGATGAGCATGGGAGTACCGATGTATCCATTCTTAGCTATGTTTAGTTATCCTTTGGCATTCGAACCATTTATGGTGTGTTGGATATTCTGATGTATTTGAACATGTGATGATGTACCTGTTGGTTATCTATTCATGCGTCGGAATAATCTCACTTTCGGTTGCCAAGTCTATCCTTTTCTATTGTTGTGCTAAAATGCATTTCCATTCAGGATGCCGCCAACAAGGAACAACCCGCCTGAGCCACCGCCAATCACGGAGCTGTTGACTCAGATGACCCAAGTCATGGCACAGATGGCCCAGTTTCAGACTAATCAGCACAACAACCAACGGCTCCACGAGTCAGCATCAAGGAGTTCCTCAGTCTGGGTCCGAGAGCTTTCGTGGCCACACGTGAGCCTCTGGACGCTGATGACTGGATCCGTGAGATAGCTAAGGCTCTGGAGATTGCTCATGTGGCTGAAGAAGACAAGGTCAAGTATGCCTCCTATCTGCTGAAGGGTCAGGCAGCTACTTGGTGGGAAAACTACCAGGCCATGAGAGCTGGCTTTCCAATCACGTGGGTTTGTTTCAAGGAAGCCTTCCTGAAGCACCAAATTCCAGATGGTCTCATGGAAAGGATGCGTGAAGAGTTTTGCTCTCTCAAGCAGGGCAAGTTGGACGTCATTGGCTATCAGAGTGAGTTCAATCGCCTCGCTCGTTACGCTGGTGATGAGGTGTCCACTGAAGCTAAGAAGATGGCAAGGTTCCGCAGAGGTTTTAACCCGGAACTCAAGTACGCCCTCACCAATATCAAGGCCAACAACTTCGAGGAGCTCGTTAACACCGCGCTCAATGAAGAAAATGGGCGCAAGGCGTTCGAGGAGTCTCGCAAGCACTCGCGTGAGGGTGGTTCCTCCTCCAACATGACCACCCCTCCGCAGAAGCGCCGCATCTGGGTGCCAAATGGTGCTGTCACTCGGGCTCCATATGCCCAAGCTTCTCCAGGCTTCGCTCCCCTCCCACCCAACCCTGCTCAAATGCATGATCAGAGGGCTTCGATGGGGCAGCCAAGGCCAGGGCCTCCTCGTGTCGTCACTTGCTACAAGTGCAAGCAGACGGGGCACTACGCCGACAAGTGCACGCAGAGGCAGCTACCTCCACCACCACCTCGTCCCAACACAAACCAGGCAATGGTGCGCGCTCCCCCGCCTAAGGCCTTCAACTCCAACAACATGCTGTCGGGAGGACCGCAAGGGTGAATCATGTCAAGATCGACAAAGCTGAGGAAGCTCCTGACGTCGTTCTCGGTATATTACCCGTAAACTCTTTTCCAGCTAAAGTGTTGTTTGATACCGGAGCATCGCATTCTTTTGTGTCAAAAATCTTTGCCACAACAAACAACCTAACTGTGGTTCCACTAAGCAATCAAATCACTGTTCACTCCCCGGGATCTCAAATGTTGACTTCCAAGATAAGTAAGGACAATCAAATCCTAATTGGAGGCCACATATTCCTTGCTTCTCTCATGTTGCTGGGAAGTTCAGACATTGATGTCATTCTTGGTATGGATTGGCTGAAAGCTAATAAAGCAAGGATTGACTGTGCTCAAAAGTCAATAACTCTGTTCCACCCTTCTGGCCAGATAATCTATTCTCCAAATGAATCAAGTTCCTTTCAGATGTGCAACCTCGATGCAAAACCTCTACCTTCACTTGAAAATGTTCCGGTGGTTTGTGAATTCCCTGACGTCTTTCCAGAAGAGTTGCCAGGGATGCCTCCGGACAGAGCTGTTGAGTTCGTGATCGAGCTTGAGCCAGGTACTGCTCCAATCTCTAAGCATCCTTACAGGATAGGAACTCCCGAGCTGAAGTTGTTAAAGGAACAAATTGATATGTACATGGAAAAATGTTACATTCAACCTAGTTCCTCGGCTTGGGGTTGCCCAACTCTGTTCGTTGCGAAGAAGGATCATACAAAGAGACTCGTTGTTGACTATCGTCCTCTTAACGAGAAAACCATCAAAAACAGGTATCCAATTCCTCGCATCGATGATCTTTTTGATCAACTTGCTGGAGCCTCAATATTCTACAAGTTGGACTTGAGAATGGGTTACCATCAAATAAAGATCAGAAAAGAGGATATTCCAAAGACAGCTTTCACCACTCGCTACGGTCTATATGAATTCACCGTCATGTCCTTTGGTCTCACCAATGCACCGGCGACATTCTCTCGACTCATGAATTCTGTCTTCCATGAATACCTCGACAAGTTCGTTGTGGTATATCTTGATGACATTCTTGTCTACTCAAAATCCGAGGAAGAGCATGAAGAACACCTTCGTCTCACTCTCATGAAACTTCGCGAGCATCGTCTATATGCCAAATTCTCCAAATGTGAGTTCTGGATTCCAGAAGTTGCTTACCTTGGTCATGTCATCTCCGCCAAGGGCATAGCCATTGATCCAGAAAAGGTTAAAGCAATTGTTGATTGGAAACCTCCAAAGACGGTGAAGCAAGTAAGAAGTTTTCTTGGCTTGGCTAGCTATTGCCGTCGTTTCGTCCAAAAATTCTCCAAGATTGCCAAACCACTCACTGATCTCACAAAGAAGGACAAGAAGTCAATTTGGTCTCCACAATGTGATGAAAGTTTCAATCTCCTGAAGACTAAACTCACTTCTACACCAGTTCTGGTTGGCCCAGATCCTACCAAACCTTTCCAGATATTCTGTGATGCTTCTCTCCAAGGTCTAGGTGCAGTTCTTATGCAAGAACGCCAAGTTGTGGCTTATGCCTCACGTCAGTTGAACGCACATGAGCTCAATTATCCCACTCATGACCTTGAACTTGCAGCAGTTGTGTTTGCCCTCAAGAAATGGAGACAATACTTGTTGGGTAATCGCACTGAAATCTTTTCCGATCATAAGAGTCTGAAATACATCTTCACTCAACCAGATCTAAACCTCAGGCAAAGGAGATGGATTGAAAAGATTAAGGACTTTGATCTTACCATTTCTTACACTCCAGGCAAGGCTAATGTTATGCCTGATGCTCTCAGTCGCAAGTCGTATTGCAATAATCTCATGATCATGGAAAGCCAACCTCCTCTTCATGAAGAATTCCAGAAGCTCAACCTTAGTCTTGTTCCTCAAGGTTATCTTGCAAACTTGACAGCCAGTCCAACTCTCGAGGACAATATTCGTTCTGAACAACTTCGCGATGCTGAAATCAAGAAGATGGTAGAACACATCAAAGAAGGCAAGGAGAAATTTAAGTCCTTCTCAATTGATGACAAGGGAACTGTGTTCTTCGAAGGACGCATTGCAGTTCCTCAAGTTCAAAGTCTCAAAGATGTCATTCTCAAGGAGGCTCATGAAACTCCTCTCTCCATACACCCTGGAAGTACAAAGATGTACCAGGATCTCAAGACGCTGTATTGGTGGCCTGGCATGAAACGTGAAATTGCTCAATACGTTTCTGAATGCGACGTTTGTCAACGTGTTAAGGCAGTTCATCAGAAAACAGCCGGTCTTCTCCAACCTCTGAAAATTCCTGAGTGGAAGTGGGACATGATTGAAATGGACTTCGTCACTGGTTTTCCAAAGTCCAAGAGGGGCAACGATGCAATCTTTGTTGTCATTGATCGTCTCACTAAAATAGCTCACTTCTTTGCTGTCAAAGAAACAATCTCAGCTAGCCAGTTAGCAGAGCTCTACACAGCAAAGATTGTTCCTCTTCATGGTGTTCCTTTGGAAATAAGCTCGGACCGTGGAAGCATATTCACTTCTCATTTCTGGAAAAGCTTTCAAGAAGCATTGGGCACCAAACTTCTGTTCAGCACAGCTTATCACCCTCAGTCTCAAGGGCAAGTCGAAAGAGTCAATCAGATTCTCGAGGATATGCTCAGAGCATGTGGTCTCTCTTTTGGCATGAAATGGGAGGAATGTCTTCCATATGCTGAATTCTCCTACAACAACAGCTTCCAGGCAAGCCTAGGCATGGCACCATTTGAGGCTCTCTATGGCCGCAGATGCAGGAGTCCAATCAATTGGTCTGGAGCTGGTGAACGTTCACTCTTAGGCCCTGACATTGTTAAGGAAGTGTCGCACCCGGACTTCTAGGGGATACTCACAGTCCGTTAAACAGTAGATCAATGGCTTACGGGGCATACCGGCACCCGCATCTCAATATGAGCAGGCCAACACGTAAACGTGTGACAACCATTCTCTTACTGTTCATCGTCTGCGCAAACCATCCCATAGAAATCCAGATACTTCCGTTGACGTACTTCAAGAGATACACACATGGTACGTCAACGGCGTTTGAACAAGCGATATCACAACAGATCTCTACGACACAAAAGATGGAAATAAGTTGCAAATAGCTCTCACTAGAGCAGAGATAGCAAATACAATCATCCAGAGGACACATATCCCAACATATCATCATTACATCACAGCGGAAGCATCCAAAATGTCTGAGTACAGACAAGAACCAGATAGGCCTAAGAGGCCGGAAACGAAAAGACGGAGCCCATCCACGAAGTCTCGGATCCTGCCCGGGTCCGCTATCTACTCGTCAGCAGTCTCGTCGTACTCCACGTAGTAGCCACCATGTAGATCCTCGGAAACGTAGTCTGCGGAAACCACAGCCCCAAAGGGGTCAGTACATAAACGTACTGGCAAGCAAGACTCACAATTCACCAAAGTGTAACCCGTCAACACCAAGCACAGATGCTTTGGGTGCAACGAAAGGAGGGGGATATGAAAGATGCTGCAACTGGCTGCTCTGACCAACTACAGAGTTACTACCACTTCCGGCTAACAGAAAGGAGATAAGATCGCGTATCGTAACCAACTATAGCTAACTCCAAACAAACCCATCCTGGATCTCGCCCCTTATCCAAAGAAGCAATCCGAGGATAACTCACACAGTTGAATTAATGATGGTTCAGATTATTGTGTCAATAAGCCTATTACTAGTCAAGTTGTTAATCATAGGGTGTAAGGTTGTTAATCATTAGGTTTAAGTTGTCCTGAGTACTTGTTAGCCAGTACTTTCACCAAGTAGTCCATAACCGCGGAAAACACGGCTTCTCGAGAAGATTTATCCCTGCAGGGTTGCACCAATTTGGCCGTACACGCAAGAATAACCCGCCAGATGGGATGCCTTCCACCAAGCGGGGCACTCTACACAACTCAACTCTTCTTCGCATCAAGCCCAAAGAACCTTGGGCGCACGGCTAATCGAGCCCCAAAGAAAAGGGACCCTCATAGCACTCTAAGACCGTGTCCCCCTATATGCCGACTACAAAAGTTCCACCCTGGCCTAGGCTCGCAAAAACATGCATGCGGCAAATGGAAAACACGAACCAAATGAGGCGATTTGGACGAGATGCGAATCGAATCAAATTGAGGGGGGCGCCCATACTCGCTTCCCACATGCGGTTAGTGCGCTCATCATGGATCAGTAGACAAGACCCTTTTCCTATTAGGGTCGACACTAGCAGGCCTCAAAACCACACAGGGCCTCCTGCCGGCGCCTTATCAGCAAATTATTATTTAGTCATAACATTTAACAGGTTGATTGATTAACATCGAGCCCCCAGAACATAATAGAAATAGTAACAGAAAGTAACGGGTAACAGACTCGAGCAAAACAACCTAAGCATGCTAGTAAGACACTGGCTCAAACAATGGGGTGGTAGGAGTGGAGGTGAGGCAATATCAGGGTTAAGGGATTCATGTGATGGGTTCGTAACAGAAACAACTACTACTAGGGCTAGCAGAATAGACAACGGAAAGTATCGGTAACCAAGGTTGAAAGGAACACAGTGGTTCATGTGAGTGAATACTTGCCTGCAAACCCAGTAGCCTGGTACTGAGCTAACTCCTTAGAAGGGGTGTCGTAAGTATCGTCGGTCTCAACGCCGTCGTGTATCCGAGAAGAAGCAAACAAACAATGCAGAAAGATAAACAATCAATAACATGGCATAGTGCACAAACATGGGATGATGCATGTCAGTTTAATGGATGCATCAATATAAACTAGTTGACATGGTAACACAATTTAAATGTACCCATATGCACTTTGAGTTGCATATGAAAAGCCCATGAATTATGGTTGAAATAATTGTTTTACAACTAATCAAATTGTGTAAGTGAATTAGCATGATGCATGGATGAGGAAAACAGAAAAATAACAACAATAGAACCAAATAGAAATAAGGTTTACCAAGTTTGGAAATTCATTCATTAAGTTAGGAAATTTTGGTTACTTAAAGGTGTCACACAAGCATTTGTTGTTTTCATCAAGTTTAATTGTTCATAACAGATAACAAAGTTTATATTTGTAAATAACACACAATTTTAGGTGGAATACATGTTTCACCTGTTGAAAAAGGATTTCAAATAAATTATTTATGAATTAAACAAGTTTAAGCAAGAATTAAATGAATTTAATTCAAACATGAACTTATTTGAATTTTTAATTTGTTCCAAACATTAAGTGAGATTCATATTTGAAAAGTTTATACTTTTATGGTTTGAAAACATATTTTATATGTCCCAAAAGAAATTAAATTGACCAAGTTATGAACTTAACAATATTAAATGAATTAAATAAGGTTTAAATTATTTAACCAAGTTTAATTATTCAAAACATGAAACAAATTTTATATTTGGAAAGGTGGTTTAATTTTGCATGGAAAACATATTTCATTTGTTGAAATTGGATGTAAAATGAGCAAGTTATTATTTTGGCAATTTTAAATGCATTAAACAAGAAACAGCTATTTTCAGCAATTTAAATTATTCAAAACAGCAAACAAAATTTATATTTGGAAAGTACATGAAAACTTGATTGGAAAACATATTTAGTTTGTGCAATTTGGAATTTTTATGCTCAAGTTATGAATTTTGCAAGTTTAAGTGAATTAAACAAGTTTTCAAATATTTCACCAATTTAAAATATTCAAAACAGTAAACAAATTTTATATTTGGATAGAGCATTTAATTTGGGACAGAAAACATATTTAAAAAGTTAAAATTGGAGTTGGGATGAATTTCTTATGCATTTTACAAGTTTTGGTGTAAATCTGCCATTTTTAATTCATTAGGGACTTGGAAAATATTTTTACAGGGGCTAGAAATAATTTACAAGGACTTGGTTGTGATTTTTATGAAGTGCTGTGACAAAACAATTGAAAATAAAAACTTGGTTTTATTGAGGGAGGGGGGATTCGAACCCCCCCACCTCCTGGGCGCGCAAAGGGACAGGAACCAGTGGGCTAGTGTGCTGTTTGTTGGAAAAAAAGGGATCTCGGGGGGTATGAGGTGTGTTGCGGTTTTTCTGAATTCTCTGCCTAACTGAACCTGCACTTGGTCGATGGAGACAGATGCAGCGACGGCACGGTGCTCGCCGTGGTGTTCTGCGGCTGCAGCGTGGGGGCGTGTGGTGCTGTGATGGTGCGGGTGAGTTAGAGGGAGGAGAGGCGAGGGGAGGGACCGGAGGCGATGCTCACCTTCGAGCGATCGGACAGGAGGAAGGCGTGCAGGCTCGCGGCGGACAGCAGAGGGTGGCCGGCGTCTTGGAGCGGACAGCGGCGGCGACACAGCCCCTCCCGGCCCGTGCCGAGGGGGGGAGGAGGAAGAGGGCGGCCGTGGGGTTCCATTCCCGCGGTCGCCCGGGCCGGAGGGAGCCCGGAGCTCCGACGATCACCGGAGGGATTTCGGGTGGAGGTACAGAGGTTGTAGGTTCAGAGAGGGATCAAGCAGAGAGAAAAAGGAAGAGGGAGGAGAGAATTGGAGGCGTGGAAGGGAAGAGAGGGGAAGGGGTTAGGGTTAGGGAACCCTAGGGCTCGAGGGGGAGGTCTTAAAGGGAGGGGTGGAGGAGCTCCACCGTCTGCTGCCTCCTCTGCAGACATGGACAGCTTCGATGCAATCCGTACAGAGGTGGAAGAAGGCACGAGGGGGTATCGGGCCAGGGGAAAAAAATAGTTGGGCTGGGCCTCTCTCTGCTGGCTGCTCTCTCTCTCCCTCTTTTTATTCTTTTGCTTTGTTTATTTTTTTTTGCAGAAAAGGATTAGGAAGGAAAAGAGAGTTTTGGAGTTAGTAAAAATCTTAGAAAAATTGGTGTGAGATAGTAATTGCAACAACAACCAAAAGCCCACTTTAGTCTTACAAAAAGTTCAAGTTGTTTTGCTGTTTTACAATTTGGTTTAAATTTAAATGAATTTGATAATTAAATGATTATAGGTGAATACAATATTTTTAGTAGGGTGAACCCTATTGGTTAAATAGAACAAATGATCAAAATTGTTTTGGTGATTTTCATAAGTTGAAATTGGGTACTGTTTGTGAATGATTTGAATTTGAAATAACATTTGGATTAAGTTTGGATTAATTGAATTATTAAAAGCCATAGTTTTAATGGTTGAACCTTATGGTTTGATGGAAACAATTGATTGATTTGTGTTGCAATTTTCATAATTTTCAACATGGTTGTTGTTTGGAAGAAAATCATAACTGGATTTGAAAAGGGTTTGTTATTTGATGCATTTTTATAGAAACAAAACAACAGTTTGGAATTACAACTTTAATGGAAACAATTGATTGTTTTGATTTGAAATATCATTTTGGAAATTGTAACATCACAAGGATGAAACAAAAGGTTTGAATTTTGGTTTGAAATTCAAATAGAAAACAAAGGAAAACAAAGGAAAACAGTTGGAAAACAAATGAAAACAGAGGAAAACAAAAGGAAAACAAGCAAAACAATTGCAATGAACATGATGCCATGATGCAAAACATAAAATAATAGAGAGCAAACATTCTAATGGCTATTTTTCATACTTGGGATGTTACAAAACGCCCCCCCCCCCCCTTGAAGGAATCGCGCCCCGAGATTCCTACTGAGAAAAGAAAGCGTCCGGATACTTCTTGGGAAGATCCTCTTGAGCTGTGACACGTGAATCACATCGTGCACCTTGGATAGTTTTTCTGGAATTTTCAAGATGACAGGCATTCCTGGCAACTCTTCTGGAAAGATGTCAGGGAATTTGGAAACCACCGGACATTTTCAAGTAAAGGGAGAGGTTTTGTATCGAGGGTGTATAGCTGGATAGAACTTGATTCATTTGGAGAATAGACTATCTGGAATGTGGTGATTCAGGAATGCTTCCTCGAAACAACCCCAGGTGATAGGAATGCCAGCTCTCATAGCCTGGAATCAACAACAACAACAACAACAACAACAACAACAACCTTTCTGGCCAGATAGACTTGATATTTGGGAAGTTTTGATTAGACGCCGGTAGCAGAACTGAAATGGAAAGCAACAACAAGATTTCAACGGACGAAAAGGATGTTGAGAAGAACAGGATAACGAAGCAACACCGGGAAAAACGAGACCAAAACACTCCTGAGGTACTACGGAAAACCCATCCGGGCTTCTAAAGGATCAATATCTACTGCTTAAGGAATAGAGGATCTGCTTCCGGGGCTTACACGCCTCCGTTCTCAATCATGAGTAGGCAACATGATAAATCATGTCACAACCACCTCCATTCCTATGGTCTAGTAGATATAACTATCCTAGAGAAACCAGGATACGTGAAAACCTAACTTGAAAGTTTAGATGAGAATGGAAAACAACGTTGCACTTCCTTACCAGAAAAGGGAGGGTGGGTGGGGAAAGAAGAAAAAGAACAGAATTCCTACTCTCACGTTTCATTTTTCCTATATAGCTACAAAATAGTTTCTAGACTCAACTGCGACCAGTAAAAGGGATCCTACAGGCAGACAGGCTCTGATACCATTTGTCGCACCCGGACTTCTAGGGGATACTCACAGTCCGTTAAACAGTAGATCAATGGCTTACGGGGCATACCGGCACCCGCATCTCAATATGAGCAGGCCAACACGTAAACGTGTGACAACCATTCTCTTACTGTTCATCGTCTGCGCAAACCATCCCGTAGAAATCCAGAAACTTCCGTTGACGTACTTCAAGAGATACACACATGGTACGTCAACGGCGTTTGAACAAGCGATATCACAACAGATCTCTACGACACAAAAGACGGAAATAAGTTGCAAATAGCTCTCACTAGAGCAGAGATAGCAAATACAATCATCCAGAGGACACATATCCCAACATATCATCATTACATCACAGCGGAAGCATCCAAAATGTCTGAGTACAGACAAGAACCAGATAGGCCTAAGAGGCCGGAAACGAAAAGACGGAGCCCATCCACGAAGTCTCGGATCCTGCCCGGGGCCGCTATCTACTCGTCAGCAGTCTCGTCGTACTCCACGTAGTAGCCACCATGTAGATCCTCGGAAACGTAGTCTGCGGAAACCACAGCCCCAAAGGGGTCAGTACATAAACGTACTGGCAAGCAAGACTCACAATTCACCAAAGTGTAACCCGTCAACACCAAGCACAGATGCTTTGGGTGCAACGGAAGGAGGGGGATATGAAAGATGCTGCAACTGGCTGCTCTGACCAACTACAGAGTTACTACCACTTCCGGCTAACAGAAAGGAGATAAGATCGCGTATCGTAACCAACTATAGCTAACTCCAAACAAACCCATCCTGGATCTCGCCCCTTATCCAAAGAAGCAATCCGAGGATAACTCACACAGTTGAATTAATGATGGTTCAGATTATTGTGTCAATAAGCCTATTACTAGTCAAGTTGTTAATCATAGGGTGTAAGGTTGTTAATCATTAGGTTTAAGTTGTCCTGAGTACTTGTTAGCCAGTACTTTCACCAAGTAGTCCATAACCGCGGAAAACACGGCTTCTCGAGAAGATTTATCCCTGCAGGGTTGCACCAATTTGGCCGTACACGCAAGAATAACCCGCCAGATGGGATGCCTTCCACCAAGCGGGGCACTCTACACAACTCAACTCTTCTTCGCATCAAGCCCAAAGAACCTTGGGCGCACGGCTAATCGAGCCCCGAAGAAAAGGGACCCTCATAGCACTCTAAGACCGTGTCCCCCTATATGCCGACTACAAAAGTTCCACCCTGGCCTGGGCTCGCAAAAACATGCATGCGGCAAATGGAAAACACGAACTAAATGAGGCGATTTGGACGAGATGCGAATCGAATCAAATTGAGGGGGGCGCCCATACTCGCTTCCCACATGCGGTTAGTGCGCTCATCATGGATCAGTAGACAAGACCCTTTTCCTATTAGGGTCGACACTAGCAGGCCTCAAAACCACACAGGGCCTCCTGCCGGCGCCTTATCAGCAAATTATTATTTAGTCATAACATTTAACAGGTTGATTGATTAACATCGAGCCCCCAGAACATAATAGAAATAGTAACAGAAAGTAACGGGTAACAGACTCGAGCAAAACAACCTAAGCATGCTAGTAAGACACTGGCTCAAACAATGGGGTGGTAGGAGTGGAGGTGAGGCAATATCAGGGTTAAGGGATTCATGTGATGGGTTCGTAACAGAAACAACTACTACTAGGGCTAGCAGAATAGACAACGGAAAGTATCGGTAACCAAGGTTGAAAGGAACACAGTGGTTCATGTGAGTGAATACTTGCCTGCAAACCCAGTAGCCTGGTACTGAGCTAACTCCTTAGAAGGGGTGTCGTAAGTATCGTCGGTCTCAACGCCGTCGTGTATCCGAGAAGAAGCAAACAAACAATGCAGAAAGATAAACAATCAATAACATGGCATAGTGCACAAACATGGGATGATGCATGTCAGTTTAATGGATGCATCAATATAAACTAGTTGACATGGTAACACAATTTAAATGTACCCATATGCACTTTGAGTTGCATATGAAAAGCCCATGAATTATGGTTGAAATAATTGTTTTACAACTAATCAAATTGTGTAAGTGAATTAGCATGATGCATGGATGAGGAAAACAGCAAAATAACAACAATAGAACCAAATAGAAATAAGGTTTACCAAGTTTGGAAATTCATTCATTAAGTTAGGAAATTTTGGTTACTTAAAGGTGTCACACAAGCATTTGTTGTTTTCATCAAGTTTAATTGTTCATAACAGATAACAAAGTTTATATTTGTAAATAACACACAATTTTAGGTGGAATACATGTTTCACCTGTTGAAAAAGGATTTCAAATAAATTATTTATGAATTAAACAAGTTTAAGCAAGAATTAAATGAATTTAATTCAAACATGAACTTATTTGAATTTTTAATTTGTTCCAAACATTAAGTGAGATTCATATTTGAAAAGTTTATACTTTTATGGTTTGAAAACATATTTTATATGTCCCAAAAGAAATTAAATTGACCAAGTTATGAATTTAACAATATTAAATGAATTAAATAAGGTTTAAATTATTTAACCAATTTTAATTATTCAAAACATGAAACAAATTTTATATTTGGAAAGGTGGTTTAATTTTGCATGGAAAACATATTTCATTTGTTGAAATTGGATGTAAAATGAGCAAGTTATTATTTTGGCAATTTTAAATGCATTAAACAAGAAACAGCTATTTTCAGCAATTTAAATTATTCAAAACAGCAAACAAAATTTATATTTGGAAAGTACATGAAAACTTGATTGGAAAACATATTTAGTTTGTGCAATTTGGAATTTTTATGCTCAAGTTATGAATTTTGCAAGTTTAAGTGAATTAAACAAGTTTTCAAATATTTCACCAATTTAAAATATTCAAAACAGTAAAAAAAATTTATATTTGGATAGAGCATTTAATTTGGGACAGAAAACATATTTAAAAAGTTAAAATTGGAGTTGGGATGAATTTCTTATGCATTTTACAAGTTTTGGTGTAAATCTGCCATTTTTAATTCATTGGGGACTTGGAAAATATTTTTACAGGGGCTAGAAATAATTTACAAGGACTTGGTTGTGATTTTTATGAAGTGCTGTGACAAAACAATTGAAAATAAAAACTTGGTTTTATTGAGGGAGGGGGGATTCGAACCCCCCCACCTCCTGGGCGCGCAAAGGGACAGGAACCAGTGGGCTAGTGTGCTGTTTGTTGGAAGAAAAGGGATCTCGGGGGGTATGAGGTGTGTTGCGGTTTTTCTGAATTCTCTGCCTAACTGAACCTGCACTTGGTCGATGGAGACAGATGCAGCGACGGCACGGTGCTCGCCGTGGTGTTCTGCGGCTGCGGCGTGGGGGCGTGTGGTGCTGTGATGGTGCGGGTGAGTTAGAGGGAGGAGAGGCGAGGGGAGGGACCGGAGGCGATGCTCACCTTCGAGCGATCGGACAGGAGGAAGGCGTGCAGGCTCGCGGCGGACAGCAGAGGGTGGCCGGCGTCTTGGAGCGGACGGCGGCGGCGACACAGCCCCTCCCGGCCCGTGCCGAGGGGGGGAGGAGGAAGAGGGCGGCCGTGGGGTTCCATTCCCGCGGTCGCCCGGGCCGGAGGGAGCCTGGAGCTCCGACGATCACCGGAGGGATTTCGGGTGGAGGTACAGAGGTTGTAGGTTCAGAGAGGGATCAAGCAGAGAGAAAAAGGAAGAGGGAGGAGAGAATTGGAGGCGTGGAAGGGAAGAGAGGGGAAGGGGTTAGGGTTAGGGAACCCTAGGGCTCGAGGGGGAGGTCTTAAAGGGAGGGGTGGAGGAGCTCCACCGTCTGCTGCCTCCTCTGCAGACATGGACAGCTTCGATGCAATCCGTACAGAGGTGGAAGAAGGCACGAGGGGGTATCGGGCCAGGGGAAAAAAATAGTTGGGCTGGGCCTCTCTCTGCTGGCTGCTCTCTCTCTCCCTCTTTTTATTCTTTTGCTTTGTTTATTTTTTTTTTGCAGAAAAGGATTAGGAAGGAAAAGAGAGTTTTGGGGTTAGTAAAAATCTTAGAAAAATTGGTGTGAGATAGTAATTGCAACAACAACCAAAAGCCCACTTTACTCTTACAAAAAGTTCAAGTTGTTTTGCTGTTTTACAATTTGGTTTAAATTTAAATGAATTTGATAATTAAATGATTATAGGTGAATACAATATTTTTAGTAGGGTGAACCCTATTGGTTAAATAGAACAAATGATCAAAATTGTTTTGGTGATTTTCATAAGTTGAAATTGGGTACTGTTTGTGAATGATTTGAATTTGAAATAACATTTGGATTAAGTTTGGATTAATTGAATTATTAAAAGCCATAGTTTTAATGGTTGAACCTTATGGTTTGATGGAAACAATTGATTGATTTGTTTTGCAATTTTCATAATTTTCAACATGGTTGTTGTTTGGAAGAAAATCATAACTGGATTTGAAAAGGGTTTGTTATTGGATGCATTTTTATAGAAACAAAACAACGGTTTGGAATTACAACTTTAATGGAAACAATTGATTGTTTTGATTTGAAATATCATTTTGGAAATAGTAACATCACAAGGATGAAACAAAAGGTTTGAATTTTGGTTTCAAATTCAAATAGAAAACAAAGGAAAACAAAGGAAAACAGTTGGAAAACAAATGAAAACAGAGGAAAACAAAAGGAAAACAAGCAAAACAATTGCAATGAACATGATGCCATGATGCAAAACATAAAATAATAGAGAGCAAACATTCTAATGGCTATTTTTCATACTTGGGATGTTACAGGAAGCCGAAGAGAAAGTTCGCATCATTCGTGACAATCTCAAGATTGCTCAGTCTCGTCAGAAAAGCTACTATGACAGCAAGCACAGGGATATGGTCTATGCACCTGGTGACAAAGTATATCTCCGTGTAACTCCCCTCAGAGGCACTCATTGTTTTGGTGTCAAAGGAAAGCTTGCACCGAGATATATCGGTCCTTTCAACATTCTCTCAAGGCGTGCAGAAAATGCGTATCGTCTTGAACTTCCAGAAAAGCTATCCAAGGTGCACGATGTGTTTCACGTGTCACAACTCAAGAGGTGTTTCAAAGATCCAGATCGTGCAGTTGATCATGATTCCATTGAACTGCAAGAAGATCTCTCTTATGAGGAGCACCCTGTTCGTATTCTCGATGAGACCGAGCGTAAGACTCGCAACAAGAGCACCAAGTTCTTGAATGTGCAGTGGTCTCATCATTCCGATAAAGAGGCAACGTGGGAGACCGAAGAGGATCTTCGCAAGAAGTATCCGGACCTTTTCTCTTCTCAGTAGGAATCTCGGGGCGCGATTCCTTCAAGGGGGGGCGTTTTGTAACATCCCAAGTATGAAAACAACCCTAGAATGTTTGATTCATGTTAATTTATGTTTTGCATCATGGCATCTCAATCATTGCATTTGTTTTGCTTTCTTTTCCATTTGTTTTTCTTTGTTTTCCATCTGTTTTCCCTTGTTTTCCATTTGAATTTTCAAATCAATTTCAAATCCTTGTTCATACTTGTTCTGTTACAATTTTCAAATAAAAAATATTCAAATAAAAACAGCTATTTGTTTCCATTAAAATAGAAAGCTCAAACTATTAACTTGTTCTTTTTAATAATTCACTTAATTCAATTTGCATTCAAAATTCAATTAAAATTCCAAACAGCAACCATTTTGAAATTTATGAAAATTACAAAACACTTTCATCATTTGTTTCAAATAAACATGAAGGTTCAAACTATTTAAATCATTGCCTTCAATAACTCAATTAATATCAAATTCAACCAAATTCAATTGAAATTTCAAACAGCAACATATTTTAAAAAATTTGGAAAACAAAAGTTGGCAAATGGGTGTTGTTACAATAAACAACATATACAATTTTTTCCTAATTTTTCTAAACCCCAAAACCTATTCTTTTTCTTCCTTTTCCTTTTCAGCAAAAAAAAACAGAACAGCAAAAAAAAAAGGAAAAACAGAGAGAGAGAGGGGAAGGCCAACAAGTGGGCTGCACCCACCAGGCCCAGCCCACGGCCACTTACCTGTTCGTCACCTACCTCTGTACGGCTCCCATCGGGGGCGCCCACGTCAACAGCAGCGAGGAGGGAACGGCCACCGCGGCTCCCCCACCTCCTTATTAACCCTAGCCTCGAGCTCCCCTAGGCCTAGACCTCCACCTCTTTTTCTCCTCGCGCGCCGCCGTTTCTTCCTCCTTCCTTCCACCTTTGCTCCTCCCTCTCCGTTCTGAACCCGCACGCCACCGTACTGAACGACGGCGATCGCCGTCGACATGGCGAGTCTCTGTGCAGGATAAGTACGGGGATCAAACCCCTGTACTGCCCCCGTCCTCCTCGACATCTCCGCGGTGACGGAGAGCCACTACATCACCGCCGCCGTCCACCTCAACGTCGTCGGCCGCCACCGAGCCTCTGCGTCGACGACAGGGTTGGTGAGCAGCACGTCCACCTCTCTCCCTCGTTTCCCTCCTCTCTGCATCACGCGCACGCACCACCCCCTGGACAGCACTCTAGCACAGGCACACGAGCAGCGCAGCAAGCACCGCAAGCCAGATCGCCGCCGGCGGCCGTCCTGCTCTGTCGAATTCAGTTAACTGAACTGAAGTTCAGTTAACGCGCGGTCTGAACCTCAACCTCCCCGCGCGTCCCTTACTGTCATGAAACAATCGCTCACCGCAGTGGCAACAGCACACACGCACGCACACGAGGTCTGGGGTTCGAATCCCAGCCTCGCGGGATTAATCCCACCTTTTTGCACAGCGAGCGCTGACAGGTGGGCCTCCCTATCAGCGGCTCTGCTGCCACGCGCACACACGCGCGCCACCGTGGCCCATGGGCCCCCCTCGTCAGTGGCCCAGGCTAGGCCACTACGAGGTGTAACTCGTTTCTGGCCTTTTTCTTTTAGGTTTAAGTCCATTTTTAATTACAGATTAGTCCCTGATTTAAAAATGCAAATATCTTTTGAATTTCAACTTCAAATAATACAAATAAAATATGTATCCTGAACCAAATTTAATTCCCTAGCTGTTTAACTCATTTGTTTTCTGTTTTGAACATTTCAAATTGTTTTAAAATTCAAATCCAAACAATTCATTTCAAATTTGATTTAATTCATAACTAATTCAAACTTAATTCAAATGTCACATATAAAATATGTTTTCCATGTCAAATTGAACCACCTTTTCAAATATAAACTTTGTTTCATGTTTTGAATAATTAAAATTGGTTAAATAATTTAAACCTTGTTTAAATCATTTAAAAATTGCTAAATTCATAACTTGGTCAAATTAAATTCTTTTTGAACATATAAAATATGTTTTCAAACCAGAAAATTATAATATTTTCAAATATGAATTTTATTAAATGTTTTGAACAATTTAAAATTCAAATAAATTCAAACTTGAATTAAATCCATTTTAATCTTGTTTAAACTTGTTTAATTCATAATTATTTCATTTTAATTCCTTTTTCAACAAGTGAAACATGTATTCCACCTAAAATTTTGTGTTCTTTCCAAATATGAAATTTGTTATTTATTTTGAACAATTAAAATGGGTGAAAACAACAAATGCTTGTGTAACACCTTTAAGAAGCAATTTTCATAACTTAATAAATAAAATTCCAAACTTGGTAAACTTTATTTCAAATTGGATATATTGTTGTTTTCTTTTTGTTTTCCTCATCCATGCATCATGCTAATTCACTTACACATGATGATTAGTTGTAACTCATTTAATCCAACCTAAATTCATGGGCTTTCCATATGCAATCCAAATTGCATATGGGTCCATTTAATTATGTTATCATGTCAGCTATCTTATCTTTGGTGCATCAATTAAATTGTCATGCATCATCCCATGATTGTGCATTATGCCATGTTATTGATTGTTTGTCTCTCTGCGTTGTTTGTTTGCTTCTTCTCGAATAGACGACGACGTTGAGACAGACGAGGTTTACGACACTACTTGTGAGGAGTTAGCCCAGTACCAGGCTACTGAGTTTGCAGGCAAGTATTCACTCACATGAACCATTGTGTTCCTTTCCACATCGGATACCGATACTTTCCGTTGTCTATTCTGCTAGCCTTATGAATCGTTGCTTGTGTTCCGATCCTATCACATGTTATCCTTTAACCCTGATATAGCCTCACCTCCACACCTATAACCCCGTTGCTTGTTGCCCGTGTCTTACTAGCATGCTTAGGGTTGTTTATGCTCGAGTATGCTGTCCGTTATTTCTGTTACCATATTTATTTTGTTCTGGGGCTCGATGTTAAACAACAACATGTTAATGTTTGAGGTAATGCTAATTTGATGATAAGGCACCGGCAGGAGGCCCGGCGTGGTTTTGAGGCCTGCTAGTGTCGACCCTAATTAGGAAAAGGGTCTTGTCTACTGATCCATGATGAGCGCACTATCCGCATGTGGGAAGCATGTATGGGCGCCCCCCTCAATTTGATTCGATTCGCATCTCGTCCAAATCGCCTCATTTAGTTCGGGTTTTCCATTTGCCGCACGCATATGCAGGTACGAACCCGAGGCCAGGGTGGAACTTTTGTAGTCGGCATTTAGGGAGACACGTTCTTAGAGTGCTATGAGGGTCCCCTTTTCTTCGTGGGGCTTGATTAGCCGTGCGCTCAATTGCACAGGGTTCTTTGGGCTTGATGCGAAGAAGAGTTGAGTTGTGTTGAGTGCCCCGCTTGGTGGAAGGGCCATTCCATCTGGTGGGTTATTCTTACGTGTACGGCCAAATTGGTGCATCCCTGCAGGGTTAAATCTTCTCGAGAAGCCGTGTTTTCCGCGGTTATGAATGACTTGGTGAAAGTGCTGTCTAACAAGTACTCAGAACAACTTACACCTAACTAATGATAACTTGACTAGTAATAGTCTTATTGACACAATAACTTGCACCATCATTAATCCAACTGTGTGAGTTATCCTTGGATTGCTTCTTTGGATAAGGGGCGAGATCCAGGATGGGTTTGTTTGAGGTTAGTTATAGTTGGTTACGATACGCTATATTATCCCCCTCTTTTAGCCGGAAGTTGTAGCGTGTTTCTGTAGTTGGTTAGTGCAGCCTGCTGCCGCACTTTTGTATCACCTATTCTTTCGTTGAACCCAAAGCATCTGTACTTGGTGTTGCCGGGTACGCTATGGTATCTTGTGAGTCTTGCTTGCCATTACTTGTCTGTACTAACCCCTTTGGGGTTGTGGTTTCCGCAGACTACGTTTCCGAGGATCCCCATGGT
This sequence comes from Alopecurus myosuroides, assembly GCA_028641055.1. Taxonomy (NCBI): domain Eukaryota; kingdom Viridiplantae; phylum Streptophyta; class Magnoliopsida; order Poales; family Poaceae; genus Alopecurus; species Alopecurus myosuroides. Next base: position 15,520,591 of record CM054061.1, on the reverse strand, counting down.
GGCTACTACGTGGAGTATGACGAGGCTGCTGACGAGTAGATAGCGGACCCGAGCAGGATCCGATACTACGTGGATGGGCTCCGTTTCCTTTACTTTTCCGGCCTCTTAGGCCTATTTGGATCTTGTCTGTACTCAGACACTTTGGATGCTTCCGCTGTGATGTAATGATGAATTGTTGGGACATGTGTCCTCTGGATGATTGTATTTGCTATCTCTGCTCTAGTGAGAGCTATTTGCAACTTATTTCCATCTTTTGTGTCTTAGAGATATGTTGTGATATCACTTGTTCAAATGCCGTTGACGTACCATGTGTGTATGTTATGAAGTACGTCAACGGAAGTAGCCGGATTTCTATGGGATGGTTTACGCAGACGATGGATAGTAGAGAATGGTTGTCACACGTTTACGTGTTGGCCTGCTCATATTGAGATGCGGGTGCCGGTATGCCCCGTAAGCCATTTGTTCTACTGTTTAGCGGACTGTGAGTATCCTCTAGAAGTCCGGGTACGACATATGATCCAGTGTCCCACCGCGTGTACACCTCGAGACATGTTTACTTTGACGAGTCCGTGTTTCCGTTTCAGCAGGTACCCTCTCCGACGCGGCTCGCCTCCGCTATTGGCGAGCTGTCTTCCTCGCCCCAGGCTCCGGCTGCGCCCGCGCCCGCGGCGGCCCCGGCTGCGCCCGTGCCATCGGCGCCCTTGGCGCCTGCCGCGGCCACACCTCTCACCGGTGTGGTCACCCGCGCTCGGACTGGGACCTTACGTCCTAACCCGCGCTACCTCGACACCGAGTACGCCTGCGCCGCGTCTTCCTCGACTCCGTCTCCACTTCCCTCCTCCGCTCGTGCAGCCCTTCGGGATCCGAACTGCCTCGCAGCTATGCGTGAGGAGTTCGACGCCCTGCAGCGCAATCGCACGTGGCAGCTTGTCCCGCGACCCCCTAATGCCAACGTCATTACTGGCAAGTGGGTGTTCCGCCACAAGACTCGCCCGGACGGTTCACTTGAGCGCTATAAGGCGCGTTGGGTGGTGCGTGGTTTTCGACAACGCGTCGGCGTGGACTTCACCGACACCTTCGCCCCGGTTGTCAAACCGGGCACGATTCGCGCCGTTCTTCAGCTCGCTGCCTCCCGCGCCTGGCCAGTACACCAGCTTGATGTTTCCAATGCATTCTTGCATGGACATCTCGCCGAGCAAGTGTTCTGTCAGCAGCCCACTGGTTTCGTCGACACCGCCCTGCCGGACCACGTGTGTCTGCTCTCCCGTTCTCTTTACGGGTTGAAGCAGGCGCCTCGCGCCTGGTACCAGCGGATTGCGGCCTTCCTTCACCAACAGGGGTTCCGGTCCACACGGTCCGATGCCTCCCTGTTTGTGTATCACCAGGGAGCCGCTACCGCGTATCTCCTCCTGTACGTCGACGACATCATCTTGACTGCATCCTCGTCGGCCTTACTGCAGCAGGTTATAGCCCGGCTAGGCGCCGAGTTCGCCCTCAAGGACTTGGGGGCTCTCCACTACTTCCTCGGCATCGAGGTCGTCCGCCGTGCCTCGGGCTTCTTTCTACATCAGCAGAAGTACGCGCATGAGCTTCTGGAGCGCGCAGGAATGCTTAATTGCAAACCTGCCTCTACGCCTGTCGATACGAAGGCTAAGGTGTCAACCGTCGAGGGTTCTCCGGCGTCCGACGCTCCGTTCTACCGCTCCATCGTCGGTGCGCTTCAGTATCTCACTCTGACGAGGCCTGATCTTCAGTATGCTGTTTAGCAGGTGTGTCTACATATGCACGCTCCGCGAGATACTCACTGGGCCCTGGTGAAACGGATTCTTCGGTACATCCGTGGCACCATGGCCATGGGACTCACCTTGACGGCATCCTCCGACATCAGCCTTGTCGCCTACTCCGACGTCGACTGGGCTGGCTGTCCCGACACTCGACGCTCCACCTCCGGTTACTGCGTCTACCTCGACCCCTCCTTGATCTCGTGGTCGTCCAAAAGACAACCCACGGTTTCATGCTCGAGTGCCGAGGCCGAGTACAGGGCTGTGGCTAACGCCGTTGCCGAGTGGTCCTGGCTCCGCCAGCTGCTCTAGGAGTTGCTATGTACGGTTCCCAAGGCTACGATTGTCTACTGCGACAACGTCTCTGCGGTGTACCTCTCGGCTAATCCTGTTCATCATCGCCGGACGAAGCATATCGAGCTCGACATTCACTTCGTTCGGGAGCACGTCGCCCTTGGTCGTGTTCGAGTTCTTCACGTACCTACCGATCAGCAGTTCGCCGATGTGATGACGAAGGGCCTTCCAACCTCGACTTTTGAAGGTTTTCGATCCAGCCTTTGCGTCTCGGGCGACGCTTCGACTGCGAGGGGGTGTTGAACATATTCCGAGTATATGTGTTGTATTAGGGCCCACCTCCTAGTTTCGCTGTATAGTTGAGGTCGTGGCCCACCCTTGTACATCATATATACGTGCCTTTGCACCTGAGCAATATATCGATGCACCAAATCCCATCAACACTTAGAAACCCAGCAGTACTACTAAGATGAGAAGCAATAAAAATAGAAGAAAGGAAAAAGGCAGGAATACAGCAAAAGTAAAATATAATCTAAATCAAGTCGAGGAAAAAACAATGGAATAGTGGTAGTGTAAGGGAGCGACAATAGACAGTGAGGTAGAACATAGATTGAAGACCTAATGGACAAGCATGGTGGCCGGGAGCCCTATTGTCCGGGTATGGAGAACGGAGAGGAGAGTTCGATGGAAGAGAGCATATATACGCGCCTGAATAAATGAGTAGGCAATGGAATTGTAACTGGCCTGCACTATAGACTGCCGCCGGGTGGAGCATCTCGATTTTCCTTAAACTAGTCACAATGAGAAATATAATACACTATTATCATGCATATGATACTAGTCTATGTTACTACTGCTACAATGGGTAGTAACATATTTGTAGTATCATATACTACTATATTTATTAGCTTATAGACACATCTTGTCTTGAAATGCGATATGTTACGGTATCTAACTATGATACCACTAGACTAGTCATAGTGGGGAGTATCATACACAAGTATCATGTAAATAATACTAGTATATGATACTACATCTATAATGCATAGTATCTTACAGTAGTATCATAAGACTAGCCACAGTGGTGGTATCATAGGTGGTATCATGCAATTTGGTCCCACAAAAAATCTGATGTGGCAGCTAATTAAAGAAGAGAGAGATGATAAGAGTAACATACTCCCTCCGTCCCCAATAAAGTGTACGTTTTCCTTTTTCGTCGGTCAAATTTATTAAACTTTGACTAACTTTATCGAGAAAAGTACTAGCATTTATGACACCAAATTAATATCAATAGATTTATCTTTATATGAAGTTTTAAAATATATCATTTTGGTGTCATATATATTGCTACAATTTTCTATAAATTTGGTCAAAGTTTAATTTTTTTTTACTAAGTGTAAAAGTAGATGTACACTTATTCGTGGACGGAGGGAGTATGTAGATACCGTATCATGACACGTAAAACTAGAAAAAGTAATGACAACTAAATCTTGTACACACATTTACATTGAGATTCTACAAAATAATAAATAGAGTGAGACTATGATACTACCATATGATACTATGCACTAAAGAGGTAGTATCATACTCCCTCCGTCTCAAATTAAGTTACAAAATTTGACAAAAGTGGATGTATCTAGACAGTTTGACAAAAGTGGATGTATCTAGACATAATTTTGTGTTAGATACATTCACTTTTGTCAAACTTTGTGACACTTAATTTGAGACGGAGGGAGTATATCAGTAACATGTGCATGATACTTGTATATGATATTCCCCACTATGAGCAGTCTAATATCATTATATTTATTATTTTGTAGAATCTCAATGCAAATATTTGTACAAGATTTATATGCAACTAAATTTTCTAGTTTTACGTGCCATGATACGGTATCTACCTATGTTACTCTAACCTTCTCTCTCCTCATTAATTACTTGACATATCAGTTTTTTTGTGGGTTCAAGTTGCATGATAACCACCACTATGCCTAGTCTAACACGTTTCTTCACATTAAATGATTGCCACATCATCTCTTTTTTCCTAGTTGTCACTTATATTAACACCTATGTTACTTCCATTGTAAGGTCTTAGGGCATCTCCAACAATGTACATGTCATTGTAAGATAGCATGCCAACTCAGCTAAAATCCTACATGGCATAGTAATTAATAATGAGGTGAGAGAATATAGGTTGTATGATATGCAACCAACAAGGTAGCACGTATGCCAAGATACTTTTTTCTTTGGTCCCACTAAATGAAATATATGATTGGATAGATTGTACTACTTTACCAACAACTTTACCAACAACCATTGAGAGCAAGTACAATAAGGTACAGTCAGCAGGCTGCAAGCATTTAACTAATATATTTGTGCTTAGGTGGAGGAGAGAGGAGAGGAGAGAGAATGGAAGCGGGCTCTCATGCAAGAGCCAGCTGCAGCGCGTGCTCCTAGGCACTATGTGAGAGTGGCATGTGGGCCATACATTGATAACGTAGCACATTCTTATAGCTAATTGTTGTATATGTTGGCTATAACTAGGCTATAGATGACATGACGTTTTCTTATAGCCAAGAGCCGGCTATACTATTGTCTTTGCTCTGAGATAGCTGTATGATAACTTGTTGGTTGATGAGTTGGACAACTATCATACGGTCTTATCTTACAGCCTATTAAAGATGCCGTTAATGGCTTCTAGCAACTGTAGATTAAACGCACGCGGCGACGGAACTCCAATCGACTGCCACCAGAGATGATTGGATGTCTCCACCAGAAGACGCATCATCTCCGGACGGATGGGTTTCCGTTTCGGGCGCCCAGCCGCATCGCCATGGCCATGCCCTCGGTCGCCCCAAATTCTTTTTTTTTTACATGGTCGCCTCGCCCCGCATCCTGCCGGTTCCCATCTTACCCGATCCCCTTCAATCTATTTTATTTTTCTATTGATCGGTAAGCGTGCTCTAATAATCACCTCAAGTATGCCTTAGTATATTGGCTTTGTATGCTTTATTGGCCCAAATTAACCACGATGAGGCCGATTTGACGAGCAGGGTAGCTTGCCTACGGACATCCGGTCCAACTTGGGACGTCAGACGACAGGTCAAAAGAGCAATCCAACAACCAAAAATGCTAAAAGCGTGAGAGGCCTTGTTTCTGGCTCAGTTTTAATGTCCCTAATTTTCCCTATGTATGTTTTGGGCATGGTATCTACCCCTTGCCACTCGGATATCGTTCCCGGTGCTCCATCCTTATTCTCTATATTTTTCTAATGAAAACCGGTTCAGGTGGGCGATCGTCCGCCATTGCACCTTAATAACAAGAGACAAACTTGGCACTAGAGAGGAAACCACTAATTCTAATTGTACATATCAGCTAAGAGTCATACTTTTTCATTTATCATAATGTTCAAACTTGTTCCGGGGCCTCAGGCCATCTCGTCAACCGTATAGCCAGCGGCTCAACCAGCCATCGCATTGACAAATGCATATGAGGTAAGAGTTCAAGCTGTAGATTTGAATGTCCATCATCGAGCTCAATCTAGGAGGTTCTTTGTCGTTGAATCTGAGAAACCGCAGCAGAGACGCTCTCACCCGCCTCCAACATGTCCCGAACAACAAGAACGCATAATCATCATGCCCAATAGTTTGGGTTCGATGCAAAGCATGCCAACCAGACACATAGCAAGAAAGCCCAAAGGATGAACCTGCACCAGCCAAGCAACGGTGACAGCAACTGAAAGAAACTGCCATATAGAAATTCCTGCAATGGTGCTTCACCCAGGCAGAACCACCTCCACCCCTCCTGACTGAAACATCGCCAATCCTGGTGTCCTCACCACCTATGGCGGCCAGAACCTGGATGGGCACTTCCAATCCAGCAGGGAGAAGATAATTCAAAGCAAAATCGTGGATCAACCTCCTCAGAGCAGAGTCGCACAAGCAGAGCATCCACCACGGACCCCTACACAACCAGAGCCGATCTACTCCGGCCACCACTCTGGAATCAGCAGGAATCGATCTCAGATTGAGCCTGCCTCGACGCGCAGCTCAGATCCGTCGACAACCCACCACCCCCCGCCTCCATGGCGACTAAATTGAGTGGGAGAAGAGCAGAACCGAGCAGCGCGGATCTCCCCAAAACCAACGAGCTTATTTAGAGCAGGGAACGGGGAAGATGGCGTAGCTTCACTGGTCAACGCCTCCAACCTGTGGAGATTTGAGAGCAGCAGAGCCAACACCAACCAGCGCCGATTAGCGCTCGCATGCCGCGGCGGCTGGCTTCCCCTCGGTAGTACGCCAAACGCCACATAGGGCAACACTAGAGCAACAAACTGAAAACTAGACCTACTACTACTATGAACAAGGTGAGCACGACCACCTACGCCATCCTCACGCCGGCGAGCAAAGCTACCGGAGTTACGGGAGGGAAGGGGCGGCAGCGGGGCTAGAGGGTCGACTCTCAAGGTGTCTGTGAGGATAAGGTTTCTTGTTTCAGAATGTTTCAAACATGGATGTTGAACGACTATATGGTCATTTACACATATGACTCGGATCAACTGATCTATAAATATGTGCACTGGTTAAGTTTGGTTGATTAAGGGCCTCACGAATTTATACCAGCTAAACATGCTATGTACCCTGTCTTAACTATATTGAGATTATGAGGCCGGCGAACGGGAAGATGAGATGGTTTATATGTTAGGTGAATGAGCAATGACCATTGTCGACCTAGGAGCTTCCATATGACAGAGGGCTGTCAACAACAAGCAAGCTCGAGCGAATATACCTAGATTTGGCTTGAGCTTTTTTTTCTAAAATTCGTGCCAAAACGCAAGGTTTAGTCCAGTCTTGTGTTTGGCTTGTTAAAGCCTCGAAGCTGAGTGTTTTTTTTTTTTGAGAGCAACCACATATTTCATTAATAGAAAATCAAGTTACAATAAGCAACACATATGGAAACTAAAAGACAAACCGGAATAAAATGATTATCCTGAATTTGCAAATAAAACCCTAAAAGATCGAGAAATACAAAACGACCCCTCAGGTTTACTGCAACCACCGTAGCGAGCGGCCACCGTTTTCCTCTAGCGCCGTCGAGACGAACGCCGAAAGAAACGCCGAGCCTCCACCGTTGCAAGATCCGAGAAAGCACCATCGCCAATGAGGCTTTGTGAGTCGATGAACAGACCCGCTGCACGCAGCAAGGCACATGTCGCTGTGGCACGTCGACCGGGGGACGTCCCCGTGTTGTCTTGGACCAAGATATGTCGCCTCCCATCGACGAAGTCGGAGAGAAACAACAGATCCACCACCTCCGGACCAACATCCGTGCTCTAGAAGAACCATCTCGCCCCGGCCGCCAGCGTCGTCGTGAATAACCACGAACGCCAGCGACACACCGAGAAACTGATCTCACCAGATCTGAAGAACGGCGAGAAGACCAAACTGTTGATCTGAAGGACCAAGCAGCACACTTTGCCATCAAATCCGAAACGCCGCCCTGAAGGTTGCCGCCGGTATGGGAGTGGAGTTGGAGCAGATTTATTTGCTCGGGCGCCGCTTTCACCACCCAACGACACCCCAAGAAAGCAGTAGGCTAATCCTACCTATAGACCAGCGCCGAGGCGCCATGGTCCCCACCTCCTCGCGTCGCCGGAGTGGCTAATAGAGGAGGCAGAGACCGGCGGCCGCCGCTGTAGTTGGAGCCTTAGGCGTCGCCTCCTAGATCGCCTCTAGGTCAGGAGAGAAACGCAACTGGGCCGTTTGGTGGGCGTTTTTCGTTGCACAGTGTTAACGTCAAGCTCAAACGGTTTGACGAGCCCGAATAATTATTTTTTTGACACCCCTAACTCCGAATTATCAAAAACAAAAAACAGAAGAAATCCAAAGCCCAGTAGCAGCCCGGCCCGTCTCCAAATCGACCTCGTCACCCTTTCCTTCTCCGACCGGTCGTCGTCTTCTTCTCCTGCAAGAAAGGGGAAAACAAAAGCTCTATTACTCTGCTCTCCCATCTCGAAAAATTGAACAAGAAACTCCTCTGCTCTCCAGACAGGCTCGCCGCTAAACCCTAGCTCGTACCCCGGCGACCTCAGGATCCGCGGAGATGGCTACCGTTTCTTCGGCGGTGGGGTGGCTGCAGGCGGCGGCGCAGGACGCCGCCAACTCCTCTTCCTCCTCGTCGCGCTCCGGCACCTCCGCCTTCTCCGACCAGGAACTCGTGTCCAGGGCCGCAGGGTAAGCGTTCGAGCTCCTCCGCTCCTCCTCCTGCTACGATTCCATCCATCCTCTCTGTTCTCGCTCGGCGATTGCTTCGATTTAGGCAAATTGGGGGGCGGATTTCGCGGCGTGCTGCTCGTATTGTGACTAGTAGTAGTAGTTGACTAACACATGGGGAATCTCATATGACCCTTGTACGAGCTGAAGGTCATCGGACCTGAAAGCTTGATAGAACGAGTTGAAGGTTCTGTAGTCAAGCCTTCAGTGCTTGAGTAAATTGTGTATGATAGCACAGCCTATAAAAAAAAGAAACCCACTTCTGTTAATTTCGATGTCATGTATGGGTGTCTATGATATACTCCTGAATTTCTGATAGTCTGATATCTATGGTTCTTTTCGGTATCTTTAGGAGTGATCCCTAGGATTGCCAGCCACTTCCACATCCACCATGCCTCCACCCCTCACCGCCTCGTGCCCATCCTCAGGCACCAAAACCCGTGGGTACCTGAACTAGTTCAAGTTTTTATGTATCCTAATCGAAAGCTTGCTCGAGTCGCTAGGCTTGTTGTTGATTGGAAGTTGCTTGATCTTAATTCGAGTCACTAAGAACGTACCTGATCTAGTTCAGTCAGTATTGAAGGCTTTCAATAAATAAGTTTTGATGTAATCTTAATACAGATTTGGCAGGGGTAAAGCTCCACTGCTTCAGTATAATTTCTCTTGCTTTTGTCTATTTGTATGACGGATCTCCACTGCTTCAGTATGGTAGCACAATACAGGCTTCACAAAATGGGTTATGGTGTAATCTGTAATACTGTAATTGCAGATTTGGTAGTCGTAACTGCTTCAGTATAATTTATCTTTTGTTTATTTGCGTGACGATTGACGAACCTCCAGGGTATGTAGGATCTCTGCCCGATTCATGCTAGATCACACTTCCCCCTGTCTATAACATGATTACTCCAAATTATCCTATCCCATATTTGCCAACGTAGCCACTCCCACCGTGCTGCTGCTTTCCCAGCTACTCACTGTCATCCTCCTTTGCCCTGCCTTGCTGCTTGCTACTCCCTCCGTTCCAAATTAGATGACTCCCACATAGATGTATCTAGACATATTTTAGTACTAGATATATCTATTTGAGAGTTATCTAATATGGAACGGAGGGAGTATTTTGCATCTTACGGTGCTGGCCAAGTCCTGCTTAAGTGAGGGTGGCGGCACCCTTGACCAGCAGCACAGCACTAGACAGATGAAATTAACCCCAAATACATGTGAACCAGCTGTATGTTCTTGAATCTTAACAAAAAAAAAATTGATATGTTTGTGCGGTTCCTAGCTGATTGAAAGTTGCTGGGACTCCCTAGGTGAAAGTTTGGTCTCTGTTGGGTTTTTCTTTACAAATCCTAGGTGAAAGGTTTCCCCCTTAAGCTGAAATTACTGAGTTGCACTAGTACATTGTTTTATCGAGATTTCTTAGCTGAAACAGTGTGAACGTTTCAATCGAAAGTTAACATCCAGATTAAATCGAAAGTTAACATCAAGATCAAATCCAGGAAAGGAACAGAAGCGTTTCAATCGAAAGTTAACACCAGAGTTGATGTTTATTGTTCTGCTACTTGGAACTGACATGCATTTGGTAATCTGCTGTATTGCAGCCGGGTCGTGTCTCTGTCGACTTGCACAAAGGTTAGCGCCATCACCTTCGTGGTCGGCGTCGCGGTGGGCTTCACGCTGAAGAGAAGGTTGTGCCGGTGGGCTGCCAAGCTGCTCAAGAAGATCAAAGACGACGAGTAGCTAGTTAAGGCAATGTCTCCAAGTTTTGTTCGCAAGCGTGTTCCTCTAGTTACTATCTAGCCCCTAGTTAAACCTCCTTGACAGCTAGGGTTTAACCGTCAGTACAGACCTATGGAAATATGCTACCGTGATATGTGCAAATTATGTCGTACATCTCTTGCCGATCTGGCGTAATCTATGTTGCCGTTCTTTGTGCTTGGTTGCTGAAAAATGATGAGCTAATGTTGTTTTGGTTAGATTCCCGGAACATTAGTTAATGAAGGCATAAGGATGCGGATGGTTTTAGCAGCTATCTTTGTTAATTCTAGCGAATGCTTTGCTCTTGCTTAGTTGGCTCAGGTAGGTAAGGCATCATCATCTTAAATCAAGAAAGAAAATCGAATCACCGCCTAGACTGTATTTTGCTGAACTTAGGACAGAGGCCGCCGTTCCTGTACTAAACTAGAGTGTGTCGTGGTTTCTGGAATGTAACTGATGGATATAGTTTTATTTATTTCTGAGGTGTCCTGAATTTCGTTTTGGCATGATTTTCTTATCTTGATGTAACCGATAGGGTTTTGTTTTATTTAACTCTGAATCTAGGCTGGACCTTGGAGGGCCTGTGTTGCACGCACTGAACGTCCTATTCAACACGGTTATGTTCTTTCAGTGAAAAACATGTATCATCAAACCTGTTTGACCTGGTGACGGAAGAGCATTATGTTCCCATAAACCTTTAACCCACTGCACCTGCAAGCTACAGTATCACAAGGATTGTTCGACTGGAAACCACATAACCAAGAATAAATGTATCATTGTTGTTTCAGGAAGCCATACACGAAAAAAAACGCTTCATGCTAAATTCCCCTAAGAGGGGTTCCTGGCGTTTGTCAAAAAGATTACTAGGACTAAAATAGCGACGCTCCAAGCCCAATCCCTCCAGTAACTCCCATTAATCGTCAAGCAAGCGATCTCCAAATAATCACCAAGCAAACAACCTCCAAAATTATCACCCAGCATGAGATCTCCAAGCTGCTCAACAGCAGGTAACTAAACCTGGACAAACTACCACGACAAGAAGTATTCAACAGCAATGCATTAAACATAACATCATTGCTTTACAAAGAACTGTGAATTCCTCGATCCATTTGATGACCAATCCTATCTCCATTCATCATCACCAGCATCACTGCGAAGGCGTATAAGTTGGGTGTAACCAAAAAGAAAATAACAAACACTAACGAAGTGTACCTACCACACGCTACGGCAACAAAACAAACTATACGAACCTCTTTCTTTATATACTATACCGAGCCGAAACCTCATCAAGGGGAAAATACATGAAAAAAAGGACACACACGGCCAAAGGGGGCCAATTCTCACGAGTTGCCACCTAAGCTACTCCTATACGCTCTTAAAATCAACTTATTTACAGTGAAACAGATCACTCCAGGGCGGCCAACTCGTGTTTTTCTTCATGCCACTTCCTAACGGTGACGTCCAGCTCTGGGAACGTAGCAAGGACAAGGAGCTCTAGGAGTTCAAATGTTAGCTGCTTCAGACAAACTTCAGACTGCAGGGGAATATCAATCATAGATGTCAGTTAAGGAGTTAAGGATTGTACAGTTGCTAATCATAAATCTTTCATTTATCTTAATGTTGTTTTCCTATAGTTGAATTATTAAGTAAATGATATGACTTAGAAATGGATGTTGAAGAACTTTATGGTCCTTTAAACATATGACTTGGATCAACTCATCTTAAATGGGTGCCCTGGTTAAGATGGTTGACAAAGGGCCATACGACTCTATGCCAGCCAATCGTAATGGTATGCTGCCTTCACAATATTGAGATTATGAGGCTGATGAACAGAAAGATGGGATGGTTTATACGTTAGCTGTATGAGTGTTGACCTAGGAGCTTTCATGCTAATATAGAGCTGATAATGTGCAGAGTGCTGGATAAAATGGTAACTTTGCATTCAGTAATGCACTGAATCCCCAAAGAATATTTTTACCTGGAGAAAAAAGTAGATATCCTGAGCACATCTTTCGTACTCCTTTCGACCAACCAGACTCACCAGCGCAGATGGTGCTTTATCTGTGCAGATAAAAACAGTAAGCAGGCAGAACTAGCAGAACAACTCTGAAGAGCATATATACGAACTACAAATCACAGAGGTGACGAGTCTGATAACAGAAAATCATTATGTCTCTAGAAACACTACAAATATAAAAATGGAAAGCAAGTATTACAAAGTTCACCTATTATCAGTTCACGGACAAAATCTGCACGACGAGCAGCTTCTAATCGTTGTTCTTCAGTCAGATTGTTTGTATTGCCATCATTCTGGGCACCAGGAGAAGGTTCAGCTGGTTTTCTGCTGGGATGCTTTGTCATGAAAATTCCATCTGGCCAGAGTATCTGCAGAGAGTGAAAATAGGAAGCACACAGCCTAATTTAGGGGCACAATCATGACCAAAGACTTGATGGGAACAACTTATCTCATGGTCTAATTGAAATAAACAACACCCTTTTACATTGTTGGTTGTTGGCAACCATATATACTTACTTGTTCAACACGCTTGACTGCAAAAGCAATTATCCTCCCCTTTCTAAGTAACTGGATTTTCTCAACAAGCCAGTCATCAAATGTGTCACCCATTCCTAATTGCAGTATCTGCTTTGCTACCCAAAATGCTTGACGTCTACAAAAACAAATATCAGAGATCCTTCACACATGGGTTCATTATACTTAAGTGCACATGCCAAGGTTACAGTTACAGATGCTAAATAGTAGAATTGTAATCAAGGGTGTAGAATAACTCACCTAATCCAGCCTCCATCTTGGAGCTGAAAAATCACATCAACTAGATGAAATATGGGGGCACTAACATTTGGAGCCATCCACTGCAAATAGTATAAAGTTGTCAGCCAGGCAGCTGCTGACATTCGCATGCAATTTAAGTAAAAGAACAGAAAATGAAAAAAATGATTGCAACAACACCATATATAGCTTGAGCGGATATGAAGAACTGATGGTAAGAATTGTAGAAACAATCAGAACCTACTTCATTAGGAGTCACTGAGTATCCATCAGATTCCAAAATTTGAGATGTATAATCAGTTTGACTTGCCAGCATTTTCTTATGATCTCCTGAATTTATCGAAAACGAGTAATCATTTTGTTCAGGATCACTTCCAGAGTGGTCCTGATAGGTATTGGCACTTGCGTTGCTAACACTAGTTTCCAAATTCTGATCTGTATGTCCTTTCCTCAGTCTCAAACCATCAGCAGCAGCGACGTCCTTATCCTTCTGCAAGTTATCATTTTGATATCCACTCACAGATTGCCTCATAGTGGATAAATTTCCATTCAGAGCTTTGGGGGAATTCAATGGTCTTGTACCCTTCTCGTTTGATCTTACATCTAAATTGACTGCATGAAATCAGGATGTGGGCATTAAGGAATTTAGAAAGAGAAACTAGCTAACTCGACGAAAAGGAGATCGCTCACCTGACAGTGCCTGGATAACTGAGAGAGAATCTGTGAAAATGTATGTCTGAAACGAGGGAATTTCACAGTTATACACAACGGTTTGGAAAAAGTTGGGCCTGGTATGGTTTAGAAGGCTACCTGTGAATCAACACTAAGAAAATCCCAGACTTCAATACAGCTTGAAACAGTGGGGATCTGAAGAAGATTCTGTAGAATCAACAGGCACAGTTATCATATATTCAGAATTTAACCAAACTTCATGAGAAGATAACAGAACAACATGGAAAAGCAAACGTGTAAAGTAACATAGATCAATGTGTCCATGAGCAGTGCACATAATGGACATTCATGCTAGCAGAGATGATTTGTGTCATTTAGCCTCAGGGTCAAGCTGATTATGAATTATGATTCAAACTAAGTACACTCCAAGAAACTGTTTCTTGATTAGACATCGCAAGACCAGTACTCCGACTTATGAGGGAAGTGAAAAAATAAAGTATATTGAAATAACGCAAAGAAATACACCTTTAGATAAATGTCAAGCAACTTGCACCTCTCTCGAACAACAGGAACCTCTAACCCTGATGAGAGGAAATGCTTTGGAGGCAAATGAAGACTGTACTGAGGATATTCTTTCAGACGACGATGTAGCTCTTCAAAATGACGAAACCTGATTAAAGTACACAGCAAACCACAGGGAGAATTCGAAAGCAGTTAACACACTAGAATAATCATTCATAGGCATTGGTATAGGCATCATATATCTTATGGGATTGTGGTTGACATAATCAAGTGACAAAATATAGCATAATCACCTCCTCTTGATGGACCAGCTATTACCGTTGGCATCGGTTACAGAAACAGAATACACAGCAAACATGCCAGACCCACTTTTTACAATGCTGGCTCCTACCACCTGAACAAGAAAATCAAATAAAGATTTGTACCAGCAGTAAAGGATCGAAGAATATTTAACAGAACTTGTGTTACCTCACATCGTAACTTCAAATACGAGTCTTCCAACACATTAGTGCTAGAATAATTAGATGAATAGGAAGAGTCACTTGATGCCATCGACAAAGATGAAGCATTTGCACCACTAAGCATCCTAGTCATACTTTCCACCTCAGTATCATCATAAAGTCCATCCGCACTTGAATCATTTGCTAATGTATTTAGTATGCCAAAATCACCACTCGCCAAGAAAGACCTTTCTGTCTCTTGCCATAAGGGAGGCCTTTGAGCATTTGACCTTGACCTTTTCCTTCCTGACGAACTTCTCGCCATTTTCAACTTGCCCACATGACTGCGATTTGTCCTTGCTTTATGGAAACTAGATGATTCAAGTGGGTGATGTATATGAGATGAGATCCCATTTCCTTTACTTTTGCTATCCCAAACTCTGGTTACAGGAGAGTCCAAGCCAGTCACATTGTTATTTTCGTCCTCGGTGCAATATGAACTCTCACTGTCCACACCGAAATCTTCTTGGCTGGCATGGTCTGCCATTTCTGCAGCTAAACTTTTTGGCAGGTGATTACTGCCATTTGAATATGCAGGAGTAGCTGAGGGTTTTATCGAATGATGCTCCTCAGAATTAGAGGACGCTTTTTGCCTATGTGGAGCGGTAGGATGATGACGAATTGAAGTGCTGAAGGGAGCAGACTCTTGCATGGAAGAAGTGGTGACCAGAGAAGATCTAACAGGTGCTTTGGTAGCATGATTTGCATTTTCTAATTTGTAATTCTTCCCTTTAGTCCACATATTCTCAAGGTGCTCAGGTGCTACAGCTCGATTTTTCCGGTGGGAGCTGACATCCACTATTTGTGCCGACGGTCCTTTGAAACTCTCTGTAGTTATCCCAGAAATACCGGTATCCGGATAGATGTGGGAATTGGAAGGTAAACTGCCCGACTCAAGCGGATGTGAATCATTGATCATACAAGCATTAGGTGATTTTGGTTTGACACTAGATGCACTTTTAGTTTTACTGAGTTGCATATCTGAAACAGTCTTGGACTGACCCTGACTAAACCTCACAAGTTCAACCCCAGGACTTGAGTGGTCTGCTAGTGCAGAAAGTTCATCCACAGATGGCATAGGAGGTTCCCTTTGCTTCATCACAACATCCTCCGAGGATCCCGCAACTCCTTTATCTGCCTTATTGGCGCGAGAAATAACCAAAGATTCAATCCTTTCATTTATAAACCTGCAAATATTGCATCTCAATATAATGGCAGTAGAAAGTACTAATGCAGTAGTCAAGGTGTATGTTACTACCTTGGATTTGCTAAGTTTATGACAGGCCTCAAAACTGCGCATGCAAGAAGTTCCCGTGCAGTACAGTGGAAGAAGAAGCACTTTAGATTTTCAGGATTTACTGTGATTGAGATCAAACCATCAGCAAGACTTTGTAAGACCTGGAAGTAAGAATAAACATATTTTATGCATCAGATGATCAGATATGTTTGATACTTAAGCAGCTACGCAGTCATGAAATCAACAGAATTACCAAGATGCTCAACTCACGAACAATCATACAAAGTGTTAAATTTGCACATGAAGTATGAGGTAGTGTGTGTTGTCAAACTTATAAATACAATAGGAACAAAAAGAAACCGATATGCCATGTCTCACAAACAGGTTACAGGAAACAGTTTATCGTTCAGATATGCATGCTTAAATTATGTGTTGACCTAGCACTAGAACTAGAAGCATCCAATTCATCCCCAGGATAGATCCAACATGGTACAAGTACAATACATGAAAAGTAAGAAGAGGAGGAGGGGGAGGGGATAAGCTAAATTTCAGACCCAGGTGTTCATCTAGGGGCCGACCATATTTTGGATGTTTGGCAACTAAACAGCTTACAGTAAGCAATAAACTAAAACCATAACATCAATAAAGCCTAACCTTGTATTCAGCACTGGTAGAAAATAAAGCCGGGTGCAACTTGTTTTGAGCTATAAGGGCGAGTTTCAGTTCAGCGTCACGACGCTCTGTTGGGAGGCTAACAAACTTCTCTTTTCCTATCTTAGCTTCACAGCATTGATAAAGCTCCAAATTGTTGCA
The DNA here is from genome assembly GCA_028641055.1 of Alopecurus myosuroides. Lineage (NCBI taxonomy): Eukaryota > Viridiplantae > Streptophyta > Magnoliopsida > Poales > Poaceae > Alopecurus > Alopecurus myosuroides. Next base: position 15,503,957 of record CM054061.1, on the reverse strand, counting down.
TATGAGATCAACCAGATCCCTGCACAAGGTAGATAAGGTCTTCCTAAGACACCCAATGTTCTGAAAAGGTACATTGTAAATTTATTTCACGTGATAAAACAAGCTTTTCGACCTGGTTAGCAGAGTGATAAGGTTAATGTTCCTTGCCCGGTTAGAAATCTCTCCAAGGACAGAATTTACTATGCTGACGAGCTCCTCCGGTCCGTCCTTATCAGGTGTTACACGGGAATACCAAAGATCTGTGACCCACTCTGTGATAAGATGCCTTGTGAACTGATCAAATGCTGCTTCGACCGGAGGCGAATTCACCTTGCTCCTCCAAACTGAATTTCCATTCTTCTGAGAAAGGGAGGGTTTACTTAACTCAATGCTTTTTGTTTTGGCAAGTGGGCGGCTGGCATCATGATCCGTAGCAGTTGTGCCCTTTCTACGGAAGTCGTAGTCGAGTGACAGGTAGCGGAACAAAACTATCAGAGCTATGGAAAATGGGAAGTTGATCCAGACTGAAGAGCTTGTCACTGCAATGGAGAAAACCAGTCACTTAGCACGACCATAAGCAAGCAAGGTCGCTTTAATATAACTCAAACAACGATGCATGATGTGACTGTAATCTAAATCTACCTCGCTATGCAGCCACTTTTGGCGATTTTAACCGATACAATGCAAAATTGCAGGCTATACTTACGCGAATTTACCAATGGAACTTACGCGTGTAGCTTGCATCTCTGTATTTCAGGGTATGATTCAGACCAATGACTGATGTGATCTATGTTCTACAGTTTGGCTACAAATTCCTGTCACCATGAGATAGCAGTAAAATTTCTGACGCCCTGAGAAATTCACCAATCGTCTAAAGCTGGAAACAGCCCGCCTACTCAGAGCTAAGTCCAGTCCACAACTGCCCAACGTAACAAATTACAGCAACAAACTAGAATCACAACTCCGCAGATGTAGGAGGAGTAACCTAGTCACGGCACTACCGACGACCAAGGACCAAAACCGACGCGCCGACCAAAATTAATCACAATTACCGGCCCGCATCCCGCCCGCCAGGAGATCGATCCTACGGCGGGGAGAGCGGCGCCCTAGGGTTTGGGGAGAGGGACTCACGGGACATGAGGAAGGCGAGCCCGAAGGCGAAGACGAGGAGCAGCACGGCGCGCTTCTTCCCCTCCTCCGCGAGGTCACGGGCCGTGCGCGCCCTCCTCGGCGCCACGCCTGGAGTCGCCATCCGCGGAGGCGAGGCGCGGGAGAGGGAGGCGGCGGGGGCCGCGACGGCGGCGGCTGCCGGCGTTTCTGTTTGGAAAGGGGGCACGGCCGGTCTAGTGGTGGCCTCTTCCTGGCGACTGAATTTGTTTCTTTTGTTTTTTGTTTTGTTGTCCCGGTGTCTCGGTATGAGCCAGGTCACTGCGCCGTGGGACCCGTTCGGGTGAGCTGGGCCAACTGGCTATGCTCGTTTCTGCCGTACCAGTTGGAAGATCTGAAGATCCCGGGAAAAAATAGAAGATCCGACATAGTATAAAAACTTGTAAATATTAAGAAAAAATCTGAATAAAATTGTCACCTTTGCCACTAGTTTAGTTCTCATAGTTTTTGCCGACAAAAGGGTTGCTCGGTTCTCTCTCTCTCCATCTGAAACACGCACAACCGTGCGACTCGTGTGCACGCATTGATTTTATCTCAACAATGAATTACATAGGTTCATTTATCTTGAAAATCCAATATGTGGCATCACTAACTTGAGTGAATTTTGTTTCGAATGATGTTATGTATGCCTATCATTGGTAGTTGAATTGCTTATTAGGCCCCATCGTCATAAATTTTTGCATCCACCACCGACAAGAACAGTTTTGAAAGCGAGGATGGTAGTGAATGAGTCTTGAAAATGACACTTGAGGGGAATTTGTTAGAATAGTCGTAAGCAAGATGTTCACGGGTTATTATGTGGAATTGCTCCATTGTTTTATGTCTTTTCTTTCACAATACCAAGTCCAATGTAGGGGTACACCACACATCACATGTATACCACAGTTCGAGTATATTTCCTTTTTGTTTGTGAAAGTGACACATGTAGGGCAGATTCAGCCCCAACGAGATAAAATAACTCTTCAATGGATCAGAAAGAGAATAGAAACGAACATACATGTGTGTGAGCAACACGTGGCATCAGACAGTCGGTAGTGAGTTTTTTGTATATGAACCTACGACAGAGAAAATAAGAAAATGTCTATTAGATCAAGTTTGAAGCTAAAACATCTCTTGGGCGACTGGTGGTGGTTCTGCACGAGGTACAAGAAGATCTCTGCAAGGCGGGGCAGGTGTTCTTACTCTCACCGCTCGATGTAGTTAAAAAAAAAGTGGAACAAGCACCCACATGACGGCAACTCGTTACACGTTGCCCCCCTCCACAAGCACCTTCACCGGTTCTCCTGCCACCCTCCTCCATGGACTATCTAAGCATCATGGCATTGTGTTTTTTCGGGTGACTAGATTTATTTATTTTTGTTTTATCTTTTCATGGTGTTTTGGTTTATATGGTACCATGTCATTTCGTCGTGAGACCATTTAGCTGAGTTGGGCCAGCTGGCTAAGGCTATGTTGACCTGACTGTAGTAGTTAGAAGAATTAATAAAAATGTAAAAAATGGTAACACTCGGTAAAATCTGAATAGAAGTGTCAACTTCGTCACTAGTTTACTTCTCATATTTTTGCTTACTTAAGGGTTTTTCGGTGTGCACGCATGCTTTACGTGTTGGTACGCATAATTTTATTCAAACAATGCATAACATAGATAATTCCACAATTATTCTGCTCGGGAATGCAATATTTGGTGAATTTCATTTCGTACGGATGCTATATATGCCTATCATTGGTAGTTGAATTTCCTATTAGGCCCCGGCGTCATCAATTCTCATGTGCAACAACGATGAGAATAGTTTTGAAAGCGATGATGAAACTCAACGAGTCTTGAAAAATACATTTGAAGTCACCAGGGAACAAACAGACTAGTCATAAGAAACGATGTTCAGAGATCATCATGCGGAATCACTCCATTATTTGTGTCTTGTTTTTAATACCAAGTACTACAATGTAGGGGCAAAGACACATGTACATATTACAGTCTAACTTCACTCATTTTTATTTGTGGAAGGGCTACATGTACGGTATCCGGCCCCAATAATGAAATTAATGATGAAACAACGACAAAAAGGAGAAAAAATTGGTTAGATCATAACCCGCAGATATTTAAGACTAAACAATTGCTTCGTCGGCCGACGGGGGCTCTGCACCCGACACGATGGGATCTGGGCAGGTGTTCTTGATCTTCATCCACGGTTGAATCAATCATCCTGAAACAAGTGTCGACACGCCGACAACAGTGCCGGTCCCCAAAAAAAGGACTCAGGGCAACTTAAGTCACTATATTTATATCAAACTCTTATACTTCAATATAACTTATTTATATTATATTATCTTATAAGTATATATTCTCAATCTATAGTTGACACATTTAACTCAATATAAACTTCTGTTAATATTAAATGTATCTTTATTGTAAAAAAAAATATACATTCTAAATTCATTAACTTGTGTTGAAGCTAACTTTGTAACCAAAACTATATTTTTTTTATATAGACGTATGGTAAAATTATAAAACAAATTGTGCACCTCTTCATTTGTTGCACCTGAATTAAGACTTAACTACATATAATATTTTGGGGTACATGTCTACTAAGTATATTCAAAAAATATCTTCATGCACTAGTGGAAACAACCCCTTTCGTCCAGGGGCCTAGGAGGCACCTGTCCCGGTTGCAACCAAATCCGGGACAAATGCTATGTATTCGTCCCGGTTCGTGCGCCCGGGGCAACAGAAACCGCCTGGGGGCATTGGTCCCGGTTCGTGGAGAGACATTGGTCCCGGTTCGTGGCATGAACCGGGACCAATCCCTAGTCGCAGGCCACGTGGCACGCGCACGGGCATTGGTCCCGGTTCAATCCACCAACCGGGACCAATGCCCCTTCCTTTTTTTTTTGATTGGTGGAATTAGTGTAGCCCGGGCGGGCCAGCTCCGGCAGTGACACGTCGAAAAAATGCGGGGACGTCGTTTGTCGCCGCGGCTGCCCCAAAACGGCGGCGTGTTGGGCCCTGGGGGGCGACACGGCTGGAGATAAAGTGTGTGTTATTTTACTATGCGCACGAGGCGTTGAAAAAGTGTTGAGCCGGCGCTCGCGCCCATATTGCACACAAACATGCATCTTGGATATATATATATATATATATATATATATATATATATATATATATATATATATATAGATAAAAAAGGCAGTACATAATGGAGAGAGTGGATCTAAACCTAAACAGAGAGCATAGATGCATGATCGATCTACATAATGGCAAGACAATGTGGATCTGATATCTGCTAGTCATACTCCTGCCTAGGCCTATAGTACTCCGACTCGTAGTCGTCGTAGTCGCCGCCGTCGTCGTCACTATCGTCTGACGGTGCTCTGCACTCCCTCGGAGGATCACGACTCCAGGACTGGGCGTGAGGGTAGCGCAGGCGGGGGTTATCGCCGGCCCTGATGTAGTCCATGACGCTCTGTAGAGTCCGGCCGTACCACCATAGCCGACGACCGGCCTCGTGAAAGTTCCCAGGAGCCAGACCGTCCTCCTCATACCTGGTGAGCGCCCTCTCACGCCGATTGATGAAGAAGCCATCCCAAGTATGCTGGTTATCGGGATGCCAACTGGGATTCCTCCGCTGCTCCAGCGTGAGCTCGTGGTAGTAGTGGTTCGTGATGGCCGCCCGACGCGCCACACCTTGAGAAAGAGGAGGGACCGGCACTCCTCCGGCGCTCAGCATCCAACCGGCGGGAACGTTGTAGCCGCACGGGCAGGGGTAGTTCGAGGCGGAAAGTGCCTCCGCCTGGATGAATGTTAGAGTGGGTACGGTAGAAACCATGAGAGAGTAGTGAGTTTGTATATGTTTTATGCCAACGGTGTGGCAATGCATACATATATATAGTGAGAAGAAAACATATCCCTTTAGTCCCGGCCTGTTTTACCAACCGGGACGAAATGGTTAGGGTTTTGTTTGGACCAATCAGATAGAATCACACGGATCGTGTGTTTCTTTCAACCGCTTGTGAGTCGTTGGATCCGGGGTGTGTTTTTTTTCGAGCTGTTGTGAGCCGTTCGATCAGGGATACGGTGTGTTTCTTTGAAGCGGTTGTGAGCCGTTGGATCAAGGTGTTTCTTAACCGTTGGATATCAAAACCCTAGCACAACACTTTGTGAGCCAGAGGACCCTATATATAGCCCACCTTCATACACCGGTCAGTTCATCGACCAAATATAAAACATCTGGATTCGCGATCATACGTCCGACCGTTCTTTTGATATGCATATATATGCACTCAATAGCCACGGTCGGGGAGTATGATGGCGATACCGATTGTTTTGTTCTACATCACCCCTTTAAGGTTTGATACATCATTCAGTTCGCCGACCGAATACAAATCATCCGGATTCTCCATCATACGTCCGACCGTTCTTTTGATATGCATATATATATATATGCACTCAATAGCCACGGTCGGGGAGTATGATGGCGATACCGATTGTTTTGTTCTACATCACCCCTTTAAGGTTTGATACATCATTCAGTTCGTCGACCGAATACAAATCATCCGGATTCGCCATCATACGTCCGACCGTTCTTTTGATATGCGTATATATATATATATATACACTCAATAGCCACGGTCGGGGAGTATGATGGCGATACCGATTGTTTTGTTCTACATCCCCCTTTAAGGTTTGATACATCATTCAGTTCGTCGACCGAATACAAATCATCCGGATTTGCCATCATACGTCCGACCGTTCTTTTGATATGCATATATATATGCACTCAATAGTCACGGTCGGGGAGTATGATGGCGATACCGATTGTTTTGTTCTACATCCCCTTTAAGGTTTGATACATCATTCAGTTCATCGACCGAATACAAGATTTATGGTTTTGCCAGTGCGGCAAGGGGTCTGTTAATTATGTTGCTATTAATGTAATTGTTACTAATTTTAAAACAATATAAGATATTTATTAATAGTACAATAGTTAATAGTTTGAATAGTTAGAATAATTATTTAGGTAAACAGAAAACGTATTTGAATTAGTTATGCAAATTCAAGCAATTTTCATGTTGAATTTTTTTTTCAAATTCGAAAGTATATAGAAGTTATTCATGTGCATATTCAAACAATATTCAAATTTTGGCGCTAAAACTTTTGGCGCGTCCGGCCCAAAAATACTTCTGGTCCCGGCCCGTGCGACCAGCCGGGAGTAAAGGGAGCTTTCGTCCCGGTTGTTGCCACCAACCGGGACGGATGGTCGTGGATATATGCACGTCACTCTCCCTCCCCAATTTCAGACCACGCGCAGGGACGAACCGACGCCGCCAGGCTGCCCAATTTTCCCGTCCCCGCGCCGCCCCCTACCCCGTCGCCGCACTCCTCCGCGGCGCCGCCCTCCGTCCCGCGCGCCCGCGAGAGCCGCCCCTCGCTCCCGTCGCGCCGCCCTCCGTCCCGCGCGCCCGCCGCCGGCCCGTGAGAAGCCGTCCTCGATCCCGTCGCGCCGCCCTCCGTCCCGCGAGAAGCCGCCCTCGATCCCCGTCGCGCCGCCGCCAGCCCGTGCGCCCCGCCCTCGAACCCGTCGCGCCGCCGCCGGCCCCGCGCGCCCCGCCCTCGCTCCCGTCGTGCCGGCCTCCACTGCCCCGCGCCGCCGCCGCCCGGGAGGAGGTAAGTCCTGCCTCCATCTCACCCTAACCAGGGGCCTTTTTTGTTTTTTTTTCCTTTATTTTTACTTAATTACTATTTTGTTTTTAGTTATTTATTAGTGTTAGAAATGTTAGAATCATTAGTTATGAATATTAGAAATTTTAGATTTGTTTAGAGTTGACATAGGAAATGTTAGAAAATGTTAGAAATTTGTTTAGGAAATGTTAGAAAGTTGACATAGGAAATGTTAGAAAGTTGACATAGGATTTGTTTAGAGTTGACATAGGATTTGTTTAGAGTTGACATAGGAATTTTCGAAATGTCATGAATGTTAGAAAATTTAACTAAGTTAGTGTTAGAAATTCAAGAATTTTTGTGTATTGTCTATAAGCAATTTTGATGAAAATAATTGATCATTAGTTATTATGTATAAGCAATTTTGATGAAATGGATTGATCATTAGTTATTATGTATAATTGATCTTTTTGTATAGTATGGAGCCAAGAGACGAAGATGCCGAAAATATGCTCGAGGGTTTAATCCGCGGCCCCGACGTAGAGACCGATGTGAGCCAGTGGATGAACAACTCCGGTGAGGGAGATCCGGAGCTCACCCAGGGAGACGACTCCGGTGAGGGAGAAGCCGACGGCTCCGATATGGGAGCAGCCGACGGCTCCGGTGGAGCCATACAAATTACAAACACCGGCTCCGAGGTGCATATATAGATATGTTAATTAATGAAGCATCCGTTGTATATATACATGTATTAACAGTCTTTATATTTTTAGCCATCCGGTTCAAGCATATCAACCGGAAAAAAGACTAAACGAGGCGCAACAAAGAAGTTGAAAGATATAGGATCGACACGGTCGCAGCAGACGGTGCACCCGAGCTTCCCGCTGATGTTGCCCAAAAATTTGTGAAGCAATGTGGAGTGCTAGTTAGGGATCACATCCCGATCACTGTTCATGAGTGGAATAAGCCAAAAGATCCGCGGAAACAAGGAATTTCATATGTCAGCAAAATAGCCAAAGATCATCTTTTCTCGAAGATTTTGGCTAATTTCAACGTACCCATGCCGGAGGTGGACGAGAATGAAGCGCCTGTGAATGAGGCCGATGTTACTAAAATGAAAATTGAGATACGGGAAAAGGTCAAGGCGTGGACCCTGAAAAAGATGGCCGAGCAATTCAAAAACTGGAAGAAAATATTGAACCTTTACTATGTTAAGAAGAACAAGACTCCAGATTTCACTCAATGGTATGAGAAAATAAAACCCATATGGGCAGATTTCGTGAAGTACAAGCTGTCAGAGAATGAACTGGAAAGGACAAAAACAAATGAGAAAAATGCCGCCAAAAAGGTATATCACCATGTTATGGGGCAAGGTCGCTACAAGGGTTCCAGTCCCAAGTGGGAGCAATGGGAGAACGACCTGCTTAAGCTGGGGATCACTCCCGAGCCGTTCTTGTGGGTCGAGCGGACAAGGTCATGGTTCTACGGGCATGGGGGCACGTTGGACGCCGAAGGAAATGCAATCTATAACCTAAGGCATAAAGAGAGTCATCTACCCATAGAAAAGCTGAGAACCGCAATAAAGGACGTTAAAGAGGGGAAGTTCGTGCCAGATAGAGAGAACGACGAGCTCACACGCGCCCTCGGGAATAAGGAACACGGAGGGCGTACACGAGGCACGAAAGGCACTCCTCCGTGGAGTATTGCGTTCGACCCCACCAAAAAGTTATACCCTGACAAAAGCCGTGAACGTAGAAAGGACGCGGAGGCAGCTGAAGCAGAGAATCAGGCAAACTGGAGGCGTCAACTTGAAGAACAGATAAAGCTGACGCATGATGTAGCAAAGAAGCAGCAGGACCAAATTAACACACTTAGCCAGCAGATAGTGTCTACCGGCGCATCAGTACACATGGTAGAAGTTGAAGTCGAGGCTACCGACGCTGCACATTCTCATCACAAAAGCAGCGTTGCGTCCACGCAGCTACCGGGTGATGATGCACCACCGATGATTCACCCGGTGGATGATATCACGGAGATGACAACCTGTGAGCTCCACGTGAAGGTCGTCAATATAACCATCAAGGCGGCGGCCGGCTATGTCTTACCAATTGGCAACGAACCAACTCACCATAGTCTTCCGGTTCCACGGGGCTACGCTGTTGTTGGGGTCGATGAAGTTGTCAATGGATTCGAGCGGGTAAAGCTTGATTTCCCTGAAGGTGAAGACGAAGAGTTGACTGAACTCGGAGAAGCCAAGAACTTGACCGTTCTATGGCTAAAGGAATGCATTGTGCTCCCAAATCAGACGGCAAAGTCATCGAGTCCTCGCCATTCTCCAGCGCAAAAGTCTCCGGCGCGATCGTCTTCGCTATGCATGCCGTCTCCGGCGCGGTCGCCTACGCCGTGCACGTCTCGAGCGCGGTCGCCTACGCCGCCGCGTCAGCCTTCTCCGCCCACTAAGTTTCTGCCGAAACGTAAAATATCACCGAAACGTCAACGGTCACCCCTCCCGAAGGTACCAAAGGAGGTACCCAAGTTACCTTACGACTATACTCCCGAGGAAACCCAGCAAATCGCAAAGGACGATTACGAGGCGTGGAAATCGAAGCGGAAGGAAAAGAAAAAGGTAGATTTCCCCGAGACCGAAGAAGAGATAGAACGAGCTTGGAAAATGGTGAAGACTCTTCATCAACCCGAGCCGAGTCTGTCATCTGACTATGACCGCTCTATTCTGAAGTCACACCAGGAAATGGTGCGGTCGACGAAGAGTAGTAGCGCAAGAGGGAAAAAGGGAAAATCAGTTGATCAACTCGGAGAGCAGAAAAAACAATCCACGTCCCCGCTCAAAGTGATTTCCAATACCCAGGTGGGGCCAAGCACTAATATTGCTGACGAGCAAATTGATCCGGAGTTTATAACACTGTACGCAGACAAGGCAACTGATGCGGGTTTGTCCATTGCTGAGTATATGCAAACAGTAGACTACTTCCCCGAAACTGAATGTGCGTACAAATACCAGTACGGGAAGCCTCTCGTCAAACCCGAGGAGATAAAGGATCTACCAACGAAAATGCGAAGAGTGCACAGTTGGTATATGGAAGCCGTTGAGAAATCTATGGACTGGATATGTCTCAGCGTTAAGTACGAGCACTATGGGTATGGAAATGGATTGGTTATGATTCAATTTGACGAATTGTTTCAGTTATACCAGCAGCAGGCCCTCGACAAAGCCGTCCTTAGTGCATATTGTCTGTAAGCACTTATTTTTCTAGCTCACCTCATTCATTTGCATATTCATATATATATATAATACACTCATATATTATAATTGCAGAATGAAGATTCTCTAATGCAAAAGAGGTGGAATCTATGATATTGGGTTCATTGATCCAAATATTGTTTATGAAAATACTCTTCAGCTATCTGCCAAGGATACAGAAAATAATATCCTGAGGGCAATAATGTTTAACCAACACCGACAGGAAATACTGTTTCCTTACAACTTCGGGTTAGTGTTACTCTGTTCTAAACATTCTGTTTTCCTTACTCGATGTTCACTGTATAATTGATGAGTTCCGCGTGCGCAGCTTCCACTATATTCTGCTAATCTTTCAAGTTGACAAAGGAAAAGTAATGGTAATGGACCCAAAACATAAACCCCTAGCGACGTGGGCTGACATGCAGGAAATGATCCAGCGGTAATTTCAATCTTTATTAATTTCAGTATTTATATATGGCACTATATCGACTACTTTGTTTTATTTTTTGATATCAAGTAATTACTAACTTTTTTTATTCTTTTTCTTTCTCGGGTAGCGTTTGGAAGAGGTTCATAAAGAAGTCTCCCGGTGAATGGAAACCAAAGCTTACATTTGATGTTGTGCAAGTAAGTACTACCTAGATCCGCGCGCATCTCCTTGATTCTAGTGTCGATACCATTATCATGGCTGGTTGATTATTATTTTGATTGAAACCATATTCTCGTAAAGTGCTTGCAACACGGAGACGGGAATCACTTGTGTGGATACTACGTTTGCGAGTTCATTCGTCAGACGACATGTCCCAAGGGCAGAAATTTAAAGCAACTTCATGTACGTTAGTCGTCAATTCTTCTTATTACCATCTATTTTAGTTACTTAGTTTCATATATATATATATATATATATATATATATATATATATATATATATATATATATATATATATATATTGACCACTCTTCTTTATATTAGATCGAACGGCTTCGGGACGGTCTTCTACCAAGGGACCGCATACGAGCAATTCAGGAGGAAATTGCGGGCTTCTTAGATGCAGAGGTCCTAAACGTAGATGGAGAGTACTATACCCCCGGTTGGAACTGAATTTGATTTTGTAATACACTCCATCGGTCATGTAATATGTTCGATATACTTTGCTTCCGTAATATAAGTGTACGTTCCTTATTCTGCTTTATATACTTATTCACTCGTGGGATCCGGGAGCTCCGGGGAGGGTCCACCGAGGCTCCTCTCTTCTCGTGGGACCCGGGAGGTCCGAGGAAGGGCCACCGGGGCACCTCTCTTCTCATGGGATCCGGGAGGTCCGGGGAGGGGCCGCCGGGAGGTCTGGGAGTCGCAAAACGCAAATCGTAAAATTTCTGCCGCGGCAGAAAGGGGCATGGGTCCCGGGTCGTATTGAGAACCGGAACTAATAGCCCTGGCCAGATTCCAGCTCACGGGCCACGTGGTCAGCCCCATTCGTCCCGGGTCCTGGCACAACCGGGACCAATGGGGGAGTGGTATTTGTCCCGGATGCCCCATCCCGGTTGCACAACCGGGACAAATGGGGTTTACGAACCGGGACTAATGCCCCTGTTTCCACTAGTGATGGTGGTTTCAAGTGTGTCGTTACATCAGAAACTTTATAAAAGCTTCTCGAGGATAAATTGAACTGTCGGTTTGTCCAGGTTATTTTGGTCGTGTGTCTTACAAGTAACATTTTGTTCAATAATAATCTCACGACGCATGATTATATATACTTCCTACCGTAATATAAGCATTTAAACTAATCACCAACGATCATATAAAGTACTATAAATTCTATAAAATTCGCATTCGTACGATTTGATTTGTTACCCTCGTTGAAATGGGTTTTATATTATGTAGTGTACACAACTTCTCATCTAATTTTCTCACATACAAATTTAAACGTAATGTTGAAACTGGATAATTGGTTATCATAATTTTCATTTACCTTAATTAAACTTTGCAATGGTGACTAAGTAGTGTTTTTTACAACTAAAATATACAAGATCTATGGAGAAGACTAACTTCTAACTAACAAACAAATTTATCTTTATACACGGGTACTTTCTTGGATATAATAGACAAACGTACAATACTTCACTATTTGGGGTTCCTTTTCTGGTTTTAAAGCCCACATCCACCCCTGCACGCAACAAGTCTGAGTCGGAGTAGAAATTTTTTTATTCTTCGTTGAAACGAACAATACGAACAAATTCCTAGACCACGTCTCTTTTTTTGCTAATTTAAAAAACATTTTTATTACGAAATTTGGGAAATAATACACAATTTTGCTTGTTTGCAAAACTATTAGCCAGTCGGGCCTGGCGAACCCGACTAAATCCTGTCGGCCCTGCCCAGCCCAATGATGGCCGCGGTGATGGCCTGGGTGACGGCTGCGGGGAGAGTCGTGGACACAGCTCATGCCGCTCCTGTGTGGACCGACGCTGTTGTGTTGAGGGACGCGGGGGGCGGTGTATTGCCTGCTGGGAACAACGTCCGACGTGCGGGTGCACGTGAGAGTCTGGTAGATAGTTCGTAGCTTCCCCTCTAGGCGGTCCACCCAGAACACTAGCCAAGGCGGCCGTGGTAGAAGACGTCCAGAAGGCACTGAGTGTCCAAAGGCCTGCACCTCATCATGATCAAGTGTCATAGCGGCCTGAAATTGTTTGAATGTATAGTAAATAAGTACGAGATTCTGTGTATGTTGACAATGGTTTGCATAAAAAGAAGGTGTATTACCGCGTAATGTCTGTCAGCGGAAGTATCATAGCTCGGGCACGTATCCGATGTAGCAGGGGCTGATATCTGTTTCGGCTCAGCGTGTTCCATGATGTGTAGCCTTGTCTCAGTCATGTATTTCTCAAGGTGTTTATTGAATACCTCGATATCAAACTTCCGATCCTCTTCTGAGAGTCGTGTCGTCGCAGCCTCCCACTCTATAATGTAGGGCTGAACCCTTGTCAGCCAGTCTACGACGCTCCTTTTTTACCCCTGCCTAGTTGTCCTAGAATTGCAGTGTAAATTAGCCAAGTAACCGGAGCTTCAACGTCTAATAATGTGAAATATAATGCAATATGAAATAAATAGACGTACTTGTGAATTCTATTGGGAGTAGACCAAAGTGCCTCATAACCCTCCGTTGGGCCATCTCCTCAACGTAAATATCCAATATGATCTTAGATTTTGTCATCCAGTACAGCCGATTTTGTGTGTAGAGACTAGAAAGGCCGCCAGGGTATCTTGCATGTACGGCGTGGAGGATCGATCACCTGGAGTAGACCAAACTGCCTCATAACCCTCTGTTGGGCCATCTCCTCAACGTAGATATCGAATATGATCTTAGATTTTGTTATACAATACAACCGATCTTGTGTGCAGACCCTAGAAAGGCCGTCGGGTATCTTGAATGTATGGCCGCCAGATGACGCCATTGTACACCACTACCGAATAATATTACTACCTATCGGCGCATCTCTAGATTATATAACACCATAAAAAAACTGAGCAATGTGAGTCGATTCTTACCCTTGAAGCGTTGATACGTCATAAACATATCCTTAAGTTCTGATGTTCCATGTTGTTTTCATGTCATATGCTACATATTTTTCCTTACACTTTATGTCATTTTTATTGATTTCTCGGGACTAACCTATTGACTATCCTTAATTTCTGATGTTCCATGTTGTTTTCATGCCATATGCTACATGTTTTCCTTACACTTTATGTCATTTTTATCGATTTCTCGGTACTAACCTATTGACTATTTTTATCTATTTTCCGGGACTAACCTATTGACAAGATGGCACAGAACCAGTTCATGTTTTCAGTTTTTTTAGTTTCAGAAAAGTTGTTCTGAAAATATTCTCGGAATTGGACGACTCAAAAGCCAGAAGTCTTAGAAGTTCCGGAGGGTCAAGGAAGCCTCGAAGAGACCCGGAGGGGGGCCACAGAGTGGCCACACCATAGCGTGGCGCGGGCCCCCCTGGCGGCGCCACCAGGTGGTGTGAGCCCCCTGGCCACCCTTTGGCATCGTCATTTCGCCTATATATGCCCCCGATGCATCAACCCTAAAAAGATCGGCTTTTTCCACCAAAAACATCCGTAACTCCGCCGCCGCCGACGACAAGTTTCCGTGGACAGAAATCTCTATTCCGGCACCCTGTCGGGACGGAAAAGTGCCCCCGGAGCCATCTCCATCGACTCCACCGCCATCTCCATCGTCGTTGCTGTCTCCTATGATGAGGAGGGAGTAGTTCTCCTTCAGGGCTGAGGGCTCTACCAGTAGCTATGTGTCTCCTCTCTCTCTCCCATGGTGTGATCCATATGTGATTATGAGCTTTGTAATCTAGTTGAATAAGTAGATGTACTCTTCATCTGTTATGCTACTCAAGGGCTTTTGTTATGAGATCTCCGTAAACACTTTGATAACGGTGTAAAGGTGACAATGTGTGCATCGCGTGGTTTAGCAAGATATTTATATCTTGTGTTGGATGACCCTATGAAATTGTGGTGTTTGTCTAGTACCCTCTAGGGCGCTCATAGTGACAGCGTGGGGTTAACTAGATACGGGAATGCAAATTTAAAGTGTGTTTTGTACCATACGCAATGAATTGGTGTTTGTTATTCAACCGGAGAGTGGTTCGGAGTAGCATAGTGAAGAGAGATATTTATGCATTCAATTATGTTATCATTGTTGAGAGTGTCCACTAGTGAAAGTATGATCTCTAAGGCTTGTTTCTAAGCCTTGAAACACCGTTTATAATTAGTTACACAATGAATTGGTGTTTTTTATTTAACCGGAGAGTGGTTCAGAGTAGCATAGTGAAGAGAGATATTTATGCATTCAGTTATGTTATCATTGTTGAGAGTGTCCACTAGTGAATGTATGATCACTGGACCTTGTTTATAAGCCTTGAAACACCGTTTACAATTAGTTCTGCTACATGTTTGCTTGCGGCCATTTTTATTTCAGATTGCTATATCACTTATAATCATCCATACTACTTTTATTTTACTCTCTCTTCGCCGACTTAGTGCACCTATACAACTGAAAATTGTATTAGGCGTGTTGGGGACACAAGAGAATTCTTGTATCGTAGTTGCAGGGTTACTTGAAAGGGATACCTTTGACCTCTTCCTACATGAGTTCGGTAAACCTTGGGTTAGAGCGAAACTTGCTGCTATTCTACAAACCTCTGCACTTGGAGGCCCAGCATTGTCTATAAGAATAGAAGCGTGCGTAGACATCAAGCGTGCATGCGAACTTCAACCGGGCACGTCAAGTTACCGGAATAGCACCAACACGCAGTCCACCACCACCACCACCACCACCATGAGAAGATCTCAAGCCACCACTATCACCCCAACCACCATGAATACCACCCCGACAAGCTATCCCATCATGAGATCAAGCTATCCCTAGTCTCCCTAGTTTCCCTCTAACCGATTTACGGTGAAAAATCTGGATCCAATCGCTGAATTTTGTTGGATTAATTCGGGACTTGGAGTTGAAGAGGGAGAGAGGGGGGAAGAACACGAGCAAGAAAGAAGAGGAAGAAGAGGGCCGCGCCGGCCGTTACAAACCTAGCCATTAATCAGAGTCGCCAAGCCCGATTAGTTTTGCGGCCCCCCCACCTGTCGGCCGACAAGCCGTCCACTAATCAGGCCAGGCTAACCTGACAGGTTCTGTTAGAGTCCGTGATGGGCCTGAGCCCATTAGTCTTAGGGTTTGCTTAGGGGTTAAGTAAGCCTTGCTTAGGGGTCAAGTAAACCTCTCTATATATTGAGAGGAGATGTATCAATCTAATCAAGCAAGAATTAAGAAGGAAAACCCTTCCCATCTTGCCCGGCCATGGGAAAGGATCCCCACGGCCGGCTCTCCCGCGCCCTCGCAGCTCTCTCTCCCGCTCAAACCCTAGCAGCCATTACAGGTTCAGTCGGCTACGGCTAGCCCGACTGGCTAATAATTTTGCAAATAAGCAAAACTGCGTATTATTTCCTGAATTTCGTAATAAAAATGTATCGCAAAAATTAGCTCTTCTTTTTTAGAATGGTTCCGATCCAGGCACGATGCGAGTGCTAGCTGCTGCTCAAGACAGTCGCATCTGAACTAAACCCTGCAAGTCGTGGGCAGCCTACGATGGTTCCGGTGCACATCCGGCAGCTGCTCGTGCTTTTCTCTTGCTCCTCGTCGACGGTACCTCGTCCTCGGCGCGCGTCGCCCCCATCCGCCAGCTCCTCTAGGCACATTGTGCACACCTCCCCGGCCGCCCTCCTCCCCCTGCCATAGTTGACGGCCGGTGCTCGAAAAAGAACCGAGAGCGGCGGTTGCGATACCAGCCATATGTCCCCGTTCTCTACTTCTCTCACGTTGGTCTGACTGCAGCAGGGCAGGGCGAAGAAAAGCGCCACCGAGGCGCCAAGCGAATCAAACATGGCTAGGACGACGGCCACAGCCGTCATCGTGACGGAGGACGGCGGCCACAGCAGGGCAGGGTACCGGGTTTTACGTCTTTGGCCGGAGATCTCTTTCTTGTTTCTTGTAGTAGTTGTGTTCGTCGGATCAATGACAGCCGGCACAGTATAAAGCAAAGCGATCCAAATCCTAAGTTGAGACGGATACATACATTGAACGCGTGTTCTCCAGATTAAGGCCACAGAAACAGACTCGGGTACTCTCTCTCTTTTTTTTTTGACATGCAGCTCTTTTTTTTTTGACAAACTCACACACTTTTATTCCGAAATAACACAGTTTACATGAATGTTTAAATCCGGGGGTGGTTCCAGGAACCACACATATCGACCAACAGGCAAGGTCGAAGCAAAACGAGCGAGCCTATGGGCTTCAAAATTACACTCTCTTCTCTCATGAGCGAAGGTGGTAGATCCTCTCATCTTGCTCCTCTCCTTGACCTCAGCTGCTATGCTTCCAAAGGGGCCCCGATCTTCTCTGTGCAGCGCCTGGATCACCTGCAGGCAATCAGATGCTACGTGGATAGCAACTATCTGAAGATCATCAGCCAAATCTAGCGCCTCCCTGCAGGCTAGTGCTTCTAGGCAGCTCGGATCCGTTACCCCTTCGTAAACCATCGCAGATGCTCCTTGGTAGACTCCATCGGAAGAGCGGCAGACAGCCCCCACAGCACCCCGGAATGCCGTTCTAGCCACGACAGCATCTACATTTATCTTGGTACTCCCCGACGGAGGAGCAAGCCATGCTCTCTGTCTTCGGGCGGGAGTTGATCGGTTTCCTACTGCATGCACCACAGGAACCACCGCCAGCTCCTCCAAGAGTCGATCCACAAAGCCCTACGTGGCCATAGGACTTTGGAAGATTTCCTCATGGACCGCTTTCCGTTTAGCATGCCAAATCGCCCACAACGTTACTAGCATACGGATTAGGTCTCCCTTCTCCATCGTGTCGAACATAGCAAACAGCCATTGCTTTGGTGTTGGTTCTGTCGCAAGGGAGACATGCTCACTGATTTCCTCTTTCGTCACAGCCCACACGCACCTAGCCAGGTTACATTCGATCAGAGAATGGCGCCACGAGTCCTCCTGCCCACAAATCGTGCACATCGCTGTGGGCGCCATATTGCGCCGCTGTCGGACGTCCCCCGTGGGTAACGATTGCTTTGCCAGCCGCCACAAGAAGACTCGAATTTTTTATGGGATCGAGACCTTCCACAGCTTGGTCCACAGCTTCCCCTCGTCATGAGTACTCGACGAAGCCGTTCTACCTTCTAACCAATCCTCTCGGGTGCGTTTAGTCGAGACCAACATCCGATAGCAAGATCTGACCGAGAACACTCCTGTTCGCTCAAAATGCCAGGCCCATAAATCACTCTGGATCCGTGTGCACAGTGGGATGTTCTTGATGATTTCTATATCCATAGGGAGGAAGAATTCATCAAGCTTGTGCTCATTCTATGACGCCGAGTGTTGGTCAATGTAGCTGCTGACCAACGCAGGCGCGTTCTGCTTTCGCGGCGCCACCGGCCGTAGCCTTTCACTTTTCGGTAGCCAATTTTGGTTCCAGGCATCCGTAGTGCTGCCGTCACCAATCCGCCTGATTAATCCAATCTTGAGGGCATTAGTACCCTCCAACATTGACCTCCAAAGCTGTGATGGATGAGAACCGAGTCCTGCAGACAGAATATCCCCATTCGGGTAGTAAACCGCCTTTAGTATCCTTGCACTCAGAGATTCCGGGGCGGTCAGTAGCCTCCACGCCTGACGTGCGAGTAGAGCAAGGTTAAAAAGCTCGATATCTCTGAACCCAAACCCCCCTGCAAATTTCGGCTGCGTCATAGACTCCCAGGAGACCCAGCTCGTCCTCCTCTTCCCTTCTTTACTTCCCCACCAGAACTTGCGAATCATAGTGTTGATATGTTCGCATAAACCCCTTGGTAGCTTAAAACAAGACATTGAGTATGTAGGAATTGCTTGGACAACTGATTTAATAAGTACCTCTTTACCTCCAACCGACAGAAGTTGTTCCATCCATCCAAGAATTTTCTTCCACACTCGATCTCTTAAGTATTTGAAGACTCCATTTTTTTCTTTGCCCACATCCGATGGCATCTCCAGATACTTTTCACTCAAAGTCTCCTTATGAACATCCAATTCTTCCTTCATTGCTTCCCTCACCGCCTCTGGACATCCCTTGCTAAAGAATATAGAAGATTTGTCCATATTAATTCGTTGGCCTGATGCATTGCAATAGGTCTCCAAAACCTGCTTAATCTCCACTGCTCCGTCAGTACTTGCTCTGAAAAACAACAGGCTATCGTCAGCGAAAAGTAAATGGTTCACAGCCGGGGCGGTGGGAGCCACTTTTAAACCATGGAGAGCTGACGATTCATCTTTATATTTAAGGAGGCACGAGAGACCCTCTGCTGCTAACAGAAACAAGTAAGGTGATATAGGGTCACCCTGACGGATTCCCCGTGAGGGATGAAACTCCTCCTGCGGTGATCCATTAAAAAGGACCGAGAAGGAGACTGTCGAGACCAGCCGCATAATGATCGCAACAAAGGAACCACTAAATCCCAGCTCGGGTACTTCTGGTTTCTCGTGTAGTATTTGCCAAATCGGTAGCTTTTTTTTTGTGGGCTGCCAAATCGGTAGTAGCTATTTCTTGGATCATACTATTATTAGAAACCTTCCAATTAGCGATGAGCAGTGGGTACTTTGGCCTAGAGTGGCTGGGGGGAGGTATATACATTTTTAGTCCCGCAACTTGTTTAGCAAGTACAGATTAGTCCCACAACTTGTAAACTAGACATCTCTAATACACAAACTTGTATTGAGTGAACTAATAGGTCCAAAATCATTTTAAAGACGACAACTTTTAAGAAAAAAATCCCTTCATATTTTTTATCTGGCACCGCACATGCGAACTTTGATCCTTCCCGTCAGTACAGGGCGAACCAATTAATAAAAATTATAAAGCAGACATGGAGGATCGAAGACAG
Source organism: Alopecurus myosuroides (assembly GCA_028641055.1). Classification (NCBI taxonomy): domain Eukaryota; kingdom Viridiplantae; phylum Streptophyta; class Magnoliopsida; order Poales; family Poaceae; genus Alopecurus; species Alopecurus myosuroides. Next base: position 15,484,395 of record CM054061.1, on the reverse strand, counting down.
GAAGACGAGTTTCAGCCTAGCATGCATAGCCATCAGAGTACCCGTTCAACAACAAACAAGTAGAACCTATTAAACATAATCACCTTATTTTGGTACATTTTTTTTTTTGGGTTCATTCAGTACACGTTTCTAAAAACAGAATAAAGCTATTTTAATCCATCATATTATAATGGGTACCTTGTTGGGAATACATCTCAGATGACTATTTCAAAAAATTCTCAACTAAATTAAGAACAAACTTAGAGCAATTCCAGCCGACGCTGTAAATTTCGTCGTGCTATAACGACTTTACAGCGCCTGTTTAAGATATTGCGCGCGATAGCGGTAGGAGGAAAACCAGCGCTAATTTTGCGCGCGACGGCGGTAGGGTAAAACCTAGAGACGCTAAAACTGACGAGGCGCAACGTCGGCGCTAGGGTTGCCGCGTGCTGCATGTGGAGAGCGTCGGAGAAGTTCAGCCCGCGCAGGCGGCTGAGCCTCCACGCCAATGCGTCGTAGGCGCGGGCGGCCTCGATCGCCGTCGGCTACGACCCGAGGAGAGGAGAAGGCGCGGGGAAGAGGAGAGAGGAGAAGTCACGGGCGCGAGAATTAAGGTTCGTGGCGCTCAACGTGGCGCATGTGTTGCGTTCTGTAGCGCGGGCGGTCCGCCACGCGCCACTCTTCCCGCGCGAGTCACCGTCCGCCGGCTTTTCCCGCGTCCGGTGGACCGGGCCGCGCTGACTTCCGGGAGACGCTAATATAGCGCAACCGCTGGAGATGCTCTTATACAATTGTTGGACACTGGTATTGTATTTTTTGTGTAGACCACCACAAATATTATCTTTTGCACGAAAATTTTCACACACATATATAAAAACTGTATAAATTTGTTGAGAATCTTTTGAAATAAGCATCTGAGATGTATTCGTCCGACAAGGTACCCAGCTAATCTCGTATTAAAATTATGATAGTTTTTTCTGTTTTTAAAAAGGTGTACTGAATTATTCCTAAATAAATCAGCTTACCGTAATAAGTTGATTACGCTTAATAGGTGCTTAATAGGTAGAGTGTCATGTCACCACTGAATATGAACTCTGGTGGTTAGGCACTTCAAGCCTAAACTGCAAGTCTTCTGTTCGATTCCTAGCTTAGTCAGGTTTGATTTTCAATTTTAATTATTTCGCCTGTACTGACATGTGGGGCCCATGTCGTGAAGAATTCACACAAAAATATAAAATTATTTTTTTCGCAAAAGTTACCATGCCACATGTCATCTTCAAAATGGTTTTGGACCTATTTGTTCACTCAATACAAGTTTATGTAGTGTAGATGTCCAATTTACAAATTGTGGGATTAATTTGTACGTGCTGAGCAAGTTGTGGGACTAAAAATGTATATACCTCGGCTGGGGGAGTGGGGAGAGGTGGTGCGTGGGCCTTTTTCTTCTTATTCTTCCCGTGGCGGTGCTCGTTCGTATGGGATTTGTGTATTATGCGTTTAGGGCTTTGGCCTTTTATACTTTCGGAACAGGGTAACTCTTTTACGGTTGACCGGAGGACAGATTAAAACTTGACAAGAGAACACCTCCTTGCAATTACTCTTCCGATTGCACATGCATGCAAGACACCAGGCGGGGCCCACACGCATGCACATTCTCTTTCCTCTTTTACTTCTTTGACCCGGAAATTTCTAGCCAGAATTACGTAATGGATAGTTACCTAAACTGCAGATTACCATAAATAGAAATTATGTGTCGTAATATTAACCTTCCCATCAGTTACCCGTCAGCTAGCATTGCCCCTTTCGGAAAGACTCTGGTGGTTATTTTTTTTTTTTTTGCGGTTATAAATCAGGCACTAAAATCTTGGGCTCTCGATTTTATCTCTCTCTTTAATGTTACGGATGGATTCATTTTTTCCTTTTATTCCATGGAAGGCGGGGTGTTGGTGAGCTATGGGAGAGGGGACAAGAGAGTGGTGGTGGTGGTCGGCAATTTTGTTTGGAAAGAGTGGGATGGCTAGCGTAGTGATGGAATCTAGCTATCCATTTAGGGCCTTTTTGGATTGAAGGAATTACATAGAAATTTTGGAGGATTTCAATCCATTGCTTTTTCCTACGGAATTCCTTTGGATCGTAGGATTGAACACAGCAAATTTCTAAGGAATCCATTCCTATGTCCACTATTCCATAGGAATCTCAACATTAACTAAAACCTCTCTTTATTTTTTTTCCTTTGCAAGATCCAATGCACTCACACTCTATCTCTCTATATTATCTCTCCTTATTCATGCAAAGTTCCTAGGTTTGTTTCCTGTGTACCATCCAAAGGCAGGGTGTGCACAATTTCTATGTTTTGAAATCCCGTAGGGAAGTGCATGTCATCTCAATCCTATGTTTTTCCTATTCCTAGGTTTCTGCAATCAAACAATTGTTGCATCCTATAATGCCATCAAAACATAGCACTCTTCTGATAATGCCACCAAACAGTGTCGTTATTCTGATAATAATTTATGTTAGTTGGCCGCGCAAGGGTGACGGTAGTGTGAACGCCCGCATGAATGCGATCCCCAAGTAGGGGAAGAAAGCTTTTACTAACAATGATTTCACGACATCCAAGCTAGCCACATATCAAACTAAACCATGTCTTGGGCACGCGAAAATTGTTGCCATCCTGGACGATAGTAGTTTTGCACAGAGGGCATTTGCTGTTGCTCCTCGTCCACAACGCAATGCATTCTCAGTGGAATAAGTGTTGGCACGGCGGCACCTGGCAGCATGTCACCCCGAGCACGAAGGCCTCCATGCATATGGAGCACAACAGCCTCTTCTGTGATGCCGCCGAGCCGTCGGGAGCACGGGAAGTAACAAAGCTCGTTCCTCACGACCGGTGTCGTCCTACACCACGGCCCGTAGGCGACAGTGCCACTGGCGGCATCAGCCTCGTGGTATTAATTGTCCATACAAGTTGATTGGGAAGAAGAGGAAGAGTAAGAGGCGATTTAATCCTAATTGGTTTGATCAATGCTAATTGGATAGAGTACAACGAAAAGACGGACATAGCCTATTTCTTATGTTGCTATTTACTCGGGGACAATGTTTAAGACAACCATCATGTGCATGATGCATTTGTAATAGAAGGGTGGAACACTTGGAAGAATACAGAGAGATTAGTTACTCATGTTGGCGACCGCAATAGTTTTCACAACAGAGCACTCAAGAACTGCGATGAGCTATTAAAAAAAGATCAATAAATCCATGCAGTATTACATAGGCAAAGCAAAATTGAAAAGAATGAGCATCTCATCCAGTTAAATGTTGCAATTGATGTTTGCTGATACATGTTGCATCAGGGGCAGTCTTTTCGTGGACATGATGAATCAATAGATTCTGATAATAAAGGAAATTATACGGAGATGCTGGACTACACTATTAAGTAGAATGATGTTGTTGCTAAGGCTTTTAAAAATGCTACAGTGAATAATCAATTGTTGTTTCCAAAAATTCAGAAATATATTGTTAAGTGATTTGCAAAAGAAATGTTGAGCTATGTGATGGAAGAAATAGGCAATGGTGTGTTCAGCTTATTGGTAGATGACTATCGTGATGTTTCCGAGAAAGATCAAACGACACTTGTTCTCCGACATGTTGATAAATGTGGGCTGGTTCAAGAAAAGTTTCCATAAGATCACAGGGATTGCTAGACACAGTTACTAATGAATGATCGTTGATCGTTTCCATACGATGAAAGATCGTCGTGGGAGAAATGAAGTGTAATGATCTAATTTCTTATAGAGTTTTTATGTTTATCACCTCCATTACTATTTACATCGCTGATCATGATATGTGTTTTCTAATTAACAATATTTTGTTTTTGCATCCTATGAAGATATTTGTCTTTTTTATTTTAAAAGGGTTTGTTCACTTTAGTAAACTTGTCATATTGCTATTGGACCTTGGACGAAGTGTTTTATTAATTATCAGCGAACTATCATATATATAGACGTCCATAAGATTTATGTAGTTATGTGCTGGTGATTTTTCTTTCTCAGAAAAGAAAAAAGAAAGTGCTGGTGAATTTTATATGCAAGGATGCCCCCGGTCCATTTTTCTCTGGGCCCGCCACTGGAGGGAAGTGAAGGGAGTATATTTTTAGTTTGAGTTGTGTCTGATTTGGAGAGGGCTTAGATTCCATCCACCCATATCGTTGTACTCCTCGCTTTTAGGTCCCGCTTGGAAAGCTGGCATAATTCCCTTCCGTGATTTCCGACTGCCCCGTTTTCTTCCTGCACGCGCGATACGGGGAAAAAGAGCAGGACCTCCCGAGGTCCGTTCCGTTTACGGGAGGAAACAACCAGAAACTGATTCCGTACGGAAAATAAAACTGCAATCCAAGTGGTAAAATTGGGCATGGACGGAAATTTTGTGGGAACAAAAAAACCTGGAGGTATTAGCACCCTACAAACACGAACTTGCGAGGTGGGAGCAAATACATACAAAAACTTGCAAACGTGTACTAACCCATACACGAACTTCCAAGGTTGGAGCAAAAACATACAAAACTGCCCTAATGACGGCACATAAGCTGCCACGTCGTTTATTTTTTTGCTAAAAACACCCTGCAAATTTTTGACTCTCACGATTGGTTAGGGGTTAGGACAGACACAGATTTTTTCCAAAACCCCCCTAGACTTATCCGTCCCGACATAAATCCCTTTCCATCAATTCCACATTCTCCCTTGATACCCTAGGCGACATTGGAGGCGACTAGCTGCACGGCGGCGGTGGAAGGATCTCGACGGCGGCGATGTCTTTTTCCACTGGATCTTGGGCTCCTGGATTCCGTTAGGCCAGCAGGAGGAGGGATGGTGGCTGGGATTCGCGGTCTCATGTCCCGTACCGAGAAGGCGCCATGGACTACGAGCCTGCTCTGTATTGCCGTTGCGACCCGCCGAGTAAGGCGCCGAGATGGATTAGCTGGAGCAAGTTGAACCCTGGCAGGAGGTACTACACCTGCGTGCACGCCATGGTGAGCAGATCTCCTCTCTGGTGCTCTCTCTCTTGCTCTCTCTCTTGCTTGCTCTACTCTGTTCTTCTCTGCTCTCTACTCTCTGTTGTGCACTGGAGCAAGATGAACCCTAGCTAAATCTTCTGGTGGATAAAAATTGGATTTGATTTTTTTTGTTACAGCAAGGTGGTTGCGGCTATGTGAAGTGGCATGATGGAGAATTGCCCAAGTTTTTTTAGTGATTTGATTGGAGACTTGCGCGATGAAGTTTGGAGGCTTAGAGGTCAAGGCAGTGTAGGTTGCAATGAGGATATCATGGGTGATTCTGTGCATGAAGCTCCTATTCTTGGAGGCAATATGGATGGTCCAGTTCTTGCAGGAAATGTGCAGGCTCTTCAGACTCTGCAACATCAGTTGAAGCTGCAGAATGCAGAGATTAATGCACTAAAGGGGAAAAAATAAGAATGTGGTGATGCTATTTGTTGTCTTTGTTCTAGGATTAGTGTTAGGGAAATTGCTTTTGCATTGAGCATTGGTGTGTAAGATGTGTAAGCTAGTACTCCCAAAGTTCTTAGTTATGTCAGAGTATTGTAAAACAAGTACTGCTTGTTGTTTGTTTTGTGAGATGCATTTTAATTTGAACATTTACCATATTGAAATGTGTTTGTGCAAGTTTACATTTGAAGTGTTAATTCTTGTTTGCACTACATAGTGTTGGAGTGGAGAGAGCAAGATGTAAGCAAGGAGTGTTAGCCACTTGTCAGCGCTATGGAGAGAGCAAGTTGAGGTAGACCCACCTGTGAGCCAAATAGAATGCCAACCGGCCTCCCACACACACCACCCCCCTCTTAATTGCACCCAACCACTCTCTTCACACACACACACACACACGCACACACACACACACACGTTATTTCTCTATCCCCTCCTCACTTCACTTATCTGTCGCCTCCTCACTCTTTTCACCGAAGAAACCAAGAACCAACCGCCGGATCGAGTTGCCAAGAACTCCATCCAGGTATGTGCATGTGTATCATCCTCTCTTTCCATCATTTGCTTGATGTTTAGCATTTTTTTCTCCTCTCTTTCTGTTTGACATTCAGAATCTAGGGTTTTTTGTGTTTGTCCGAAACTGCTCTTTCTTGCTGGTTTGATAGTAGATCGATGGACCCAAAGGTGGAGGTGGTCGACCTGTCTGATGATAGTACTGATCATAGCACTGACCTGTCCTGTGAGAGATTTCAGATGGAGGAGGACATGAACATGACCATCAAAGGTACTATAGGGCCCACTTGTGCTGCATGTCTGCATGTTATTTGTAGAGACTGGGAAATAGAACATTCATGTACTGTTATTGAATGAATGTAGGGACAAAGTGGTCTGGAGAGGACACATATGATGCATACTGCGTGTACCCCAATAGGGTTGCTATGCTGCCAGAGCAAGTTATTCTTCTGGAGGACATTTGTGACCTTCAGAAACCACGAATCCCTATTTATGTCTACACCATTAGAGAGGGACAGGTTGCAACAGAGAATAAAGGCAAAATGGCATTTTATTAACTGAATTTAATTGGATTTAAAATATGATTTAATAGCTACAGTCTCTGATTTTTTGTTTTCATTGCAATACTTCAATAAGGATTTCACCAACAGCTACCTGAAGAACTACATAACCAGGACTGGATATGAATGAGGGTTTACTATGTGATTGCAAAGAAAATGACTGAAGTGAAGATAAGGATGGACAAGGGGACAAAGTGGATGTCTGTTGTTAATGATCAGAGCTTTGGGGAGGGTGAATTGCCGATGTTCTGGTTTAGGAGGACCCATGAAGAGAAGAAGCTGAAGCTCTTTGTGGACACGATTGTGCCAGGGTGCTTTTGATTTGTCAGGGACTACCACAATGCTCTCCTTGAAGCTGAAGGACTGTGAAAGATGCTGCTAGGTGGAAAGCTATGCTAGTTGTTTTATGTGTGTTCTGTGTGAACAATGCTACTGTATATGCAGTTGTTTTATGTTTGCTATGTCTGAACAATGCTGCTATATGTGCAGTTGTGTTATGTATGTTATGATGAACAATGCTGCTATATGTGCTATATGTAACTATATATCTATGGATATGATGGTGTTTTGCAATATTTGGTACGCCATTGAAGTAATTGTCTTGCAGTACACAAATTCAGTCCACAAAAATTGAGACAAAATTCTTGGAAAATTTGAGACAAAATTCTCTTCATTACAAATGATTATGAAATCATGTGCATCTAAACATCAGGTGCATTTTGTGTACTGATGATCTCTTCTGGAAGTGTCTCATTGAGGTCTGGCAACACTCTTGGCCGGGTGTCATCACCAAACAGCATGTAGTATGCAGATCCTGGCCCTGTAGGGTATGTACCTCTACCTCTGGCTTTGGTAATGTTTCTTCTAGGTTCTGGTACTCTTCTTGTTTCTGTAGTTTCTGCTTCTTTGCTTCTCTTTCTTGTTTGCTTCTGCTTTGTACCTATACCTCTCTTTGTGCCTGTACCTCTTCCTCTGGATGCTGGTGCTTCTGCTTCATGTCTTGCTTCCCCATCAGCAGATGCAGAATTGCTGGCTCTTCCCCTTCCTCTTCCAACTATGCTAGTCCTCCCTCTTGCACTTCCACCTGATATGCCTCCTCTGTTCATTGTTGTAGTTACTCTACCCTGTGGAAGTGAGTTCCTTGCAGCTACCACAAATGCACTCTCCTGAGGCAAAAGAACACTTGCCCTGGGTATTGGTAGCAATGCTCTGTCCTCTTGGCCCATTCTGTATACCATCATGTGTCTCTGATGAGAAGGATCCAAGCTAGGTATAACATTCTGTTGAGTAATATGTTGCCAAAATGACTCATAGTCAATACATAATTTAGATGCAAGCTATGCACAACAGTAATTAGATTAGTACCTGCAATATTTGTGGGTTATCCACATCACCATTTTCATCTTCAGTTAGAACAAACCCACTAGCCTGGTCTTGCATGAATTTAGCAAGGCCCTTTTTGTTGTGGCCTTCTCTTCTACAAATAGAGTAGTGCATTGGAACACCTGATTTTGAGATTTTCTTGGCACCATCTTTCTCAATTTCTTATGATGTTTTCCTCCTGTTCTTCTTAGGCCTTCCCATGACTTTTGTGAATAGTGGTGGATGCACAAGAACTCCATTTTGCTTCTGCTAGTGTGAAACTAGCACTATTTGTGATGTTCAGGTCATCTCTTAGTGTAGTTAGAAACCACTCCCAAGAACTTGTACATTCTACTTCAGTGACACCCATTGCAATAGGAAATATACAGTCATTGGCATCAACTCCAACTGCAGTGAGTATCTGGCCCTTGTATCTTGTCTTGATGTGACAACCATCAATACAAATTACTGGCCTGCATCCTTCAAGGAATCCTCTCTTGCAGGCATCATAAGACCAATACAGTGTTGCCAAATGTTCTTTCACTTCTCCATTTACATTTGACTTGTTTGTGCTTAGAAAAAAATGAAACCAGGGTGGCATGTCCTTAACTCCTGCCCATAGTCCCACAACAAGTTGAACTGCTGAGCTTCATCATCATGAATCCTAAGTAAAGAAACTTTCCTTGCTCTCCTCAACTTCCAATTGTTGGGGCACATGTTGAATTTCCTCCTAATTTTGTTCCTGAATGTCTGCAAATCCATCTTTTGGTTGTCTCTGAATTCATCCATGAAAAAATCAGTCAAGAATCTGGCTGTCAACTCCTTCACCTCCCAAGCTCTCACACATTTATGTATTCCACAATATTTCTTCACAACCACTGCCTCTGCCCTACTGTCCACAGATGCTTTCAAAAACCATGAGCAACCCCCTTCACACTCTTCATCATAGACAACATGTATCCTAGTAGGCTCATTCCTTTTCTTCAGTAACTTGACTCTCTCATTCACACTGTATGCCTTTATTGCACTTCTTATCTCTGCAATACAACTAAACACCTGACCAACTTTGAAGGATGGAGATGCCATATCAACCTCTTGATTGAAGACACTGAACTTGTACTTCAACTCTTGCTCTTGTTCTATTGTCAACTGGAGGTCTTCATGCTCAAGACATGCATCATCCTCTTCTTCCACTATTTCAACCATTTCATTATTGTCATTCACTTCCTTGTGAACAATTGCTAAAAAATATGTCATCATCTCCATCCTCAGCATCCCAATCACTTTCATAAAATTCATTGTTTGTCCCATCTTGCTCTGATTCATCATCATCATTCTCATCTTCTCCATGACCATCAGATGCAGTTCTTCTTCTAGGTGTCCTCACTCTTCCTTCGTGCATTTGCTCTGGTTCATCAACATCATTGTCTGCCCCATCTTGGTCTCCAATGTTAACAGAGGGTAGTCCTAGACCTACATTTGTAAGAACATCAGGCCTGAAAAACTTAACAAAATCTGTGTGATCCACAAACAAACTCAGTGTCTTATGCTCCTTTGTAGCTTCAGTCATTAGTATTGTGTGAGCATCATTTTCAATGCAGATCAAGCCATTTTGCAAAGTTTTATTAGGAAGGCACAGTACACCCTTGTCCTTACTTCAATTTCATGGCCTAATTGCTTCACCAGATCATGAATCCACAACAGTGACCATGTGTCTGATTCACAATAATGGTCAAACCAGTGAGTTGTGCCATCATCATAGCTCCTGAAGAACGTGCACGCTCCTGATGATGCTTTTCCTAGCTCGTCTACCTTCCTAGTTTGACCGGGCCAAACCCTTTTGCCCGCATCGCATCTCGGATTCGCACGCATTCCTATGAGTATTTCCGATTTAAACGGGAAGAACGATGTACGGAAATTAAGGATGACTTATTTTTTCCTACCACAACCTTTGCTCTGAGAACGAAATCCATTTACAGGTTACTATTGCCAAAAATTTGTTTTTCAGTTACTTACAAATGAGGACGCAACGGCTGCAACCCACAGCTTAAACTAATCCCACCCACTTGGTTACTCTGCGGAGACTGTTGACCAGAATCACATATGCTAGCCGGAGCACGCCACCGCGCTGCCGTTGCCGCACATTATCGTCGTCGTCTCCCGCCGCCTCCGGCTCCCGAGCTTCCCGAGAAAAGGCAGGACGACTCTCATGCTCTTCCTCGTATCACGGCCGTCCGCGGCGGCGACCACCACCACTTCTTCGACGGTCTCCAGCTTGGGCGCCCACCTTCGGGCCTTGCGGTATCCGACCAGCTTCTCGTACTCCTTCTCAAGCCTCCCGTCCCCGCGCAGCACCGCCGGCTTCCTGGCAGCCTGGCGGGCGTCAGAGGTGTTCTTGGCGTCGTCGAGGAAGTCGTCGGAGAACTTGATCTGGAGCGTGCCGGAGTCGGTGCGGAGTAGCTCGAAGGGGCGGTGCTGCTTCTTGCCCCCCGGCGCGGGGGCAGCGGAGAGGAGAAGGAGGAGGGAGGAGGCGAGGGAGACGAACGAGAGGACAGAGTGGAAGAGGTGGGCCGGCAGGAGGAAGTAGGCGTGCCCGGGCTGCAGCTCCTCTGCGGGGGCAACGGCCGGGATCTTCTCCCCGATGAGCAGCGCGTCGGCGCGGCACACCAGGTGCCGCGGATGCTGTTGCATCAGCTCCCGCGCCGTCACCGGCCTGCGGAACGTCAACACCTGCCCGTCGCACCCAACCAGCCTCACCGCCTGCTGCTGCGGCGAGGGGCACGGCGACATCGTCGTGGTAGGCTGCGGGAAGCAGGAGTGCGCGGAGGAGTGGAGCGCCACGAGTGACTTCCACTGCTTCATGCTTTAGAGCGAAGCTAGCTCGCGCCGTCTGGTGTGCGAGCCCGTTGTGGTGAATGCTGACTAGATGGTCCGTGGTGGTGCTAGTATAAGAGAGTGGTGGAACAAGTTCATGGGCCCCACGTGAAGGGTGGCAGGTTTGACACTTTGACCGCCAGTTTTCTAACTGCTCGTCTTGATCTAGCTTAGCTTTATCTCGGCATGGGTTTTTCTTTTCCTTTCATTTTTCTGTCTCACGTCACATACTGAGTGATCGAGAGCATGTACAATGCAGGCGCTGGGAATAAATTCCCGGCCAATCCTGAGAAGGCGCTAGGGAATAAATTCCTGGCAGTTAGGTCCGGGTCCCAGCCAATCCTGAGATTCACCTTAGCGTCAGACTTAAATATTTGAGTCGACCGTTTCCTCAGTTTTCGGCTTGCGACATGTGACAGTGAGGGTTCAAGCTAGGTTTCCGAATCGGGCGACATGCCGAGGCTGGCGTCATGCCGATCTAATCCCCAAATTTTTTTCTTCTCTAGATCTTATTCCTTCTACTGATCCTTCCCTATGTTCAGATCTTAATCCTCTCGATATATCATCTATCCATTCGATTTCTTCTCTTTATTCTGGTGAGCTTCGTTCCATACAAAAGGCATAAAAAAATCGGTTTTGCTTAATATCAGTCGACTGAGATTTTCTTAAGTCCCAGCCACTTTTCATAAAAGTGCAACCGTAGTTTAAAAAAGTGCAATTGCACTTTTCTGGACAGAAAAGTACAACGAGTTCAGTCGGGTGAGACTTCGCGGTTGCACTTTTCTGAATTGATTGTGATTTAAGAAAAAAACAGTCGACTGAGATATAGGCAGTCCCAAAAAGAATCCCCGATTCCTTTTCATTACCCGTCCGAGTGAATCAATCACTTGCTGTTATCCCGACTCCTCTGGATACTATCTAATCCCTGAGGGCACCCCTCGTCCATTTCAGTTAGTTAAAGGGTATTCCCGTGGGCGCAGACGTGTGCTGGGCCACGGGTGTTGTGCATCCCTTGAGCAGTTTCAATAGAGATGTGAGAAAAGAAATCGACACATAAAAAAGAGGAGCGGTGGGAGCAGGCCTTTCCAGTGCCGGCTGTGGATCTTCCCCGTGAAGCTCGTCGGATGGAACTGCCGAGGTTCGGGCAAGGATCTCGACAACTCCACAAAAATGGAGTTCCTTCATAGGTTGATGCAGTGCACGGGTATACGCATCTCAATGCCCTTTTCAACTCTGCTCATAGTTTTGTAGTTCCATCCAAGGGTAGCTCCGGTGGCCTTTGGATCCTTTGGAGTGATGATGTTGTTGTTACTGTCATGTTCTCCAATAGTTATATGGTCCTAGCTCAAGTAGTTATTGTAGCCACTAATATGGAATTTTTTGCTTGCTTGTGTCTACGACTCTACGGTGATCCCATCATCGCCATACCGATATGATCTGGGATCAAATATCAAAATTTGTACATGATAATGTTGGTAAAGTAGTCTGTTTAGGTGATCTGAACAATATAATGTGTAATAGGGAGGATACCACTTCTTCTCATGTAAATAAGTCTCGTATGCGTGCGTTCAATTCCTTTGTGAAGCAATGTGGTTTGTTTGATGCGGGTTACAGTGGTCCAGCTTACACTTGGCCCAACAAAAGATTTTCCACGACCCCTATTTTTGAAAGGCTCGATAGGTGTTTGATTAATGATGAATGGTGCGCTATTTTCCCGAATACTAATGTTTTCAATTTACCTATTATCTTGGGTGACCATGCGCTCATTCTTGTTTCCGCGGATTCCCAGTTTCGCAGACCTAAGCTAGTTTGAAATTCGAAAACTAGTGGACTATGGAAGCAGACTACTAGCAAACGGCGCAATCAACTTGGCTTTCTTCCACTCATAAAACTTTTCATACTAGAACATCCATCCTTGCAGGAACTCTAAAAAAATGGTGCAAGAAGAAGAAGCCAATACAAATGGAGCTAGACCATACTAAAGAGGCTCAGCTTAATTATCACCGATACGAAGAAAACCTCACCAAGCTCACTGAATCCTATCGACGGCGTGCCAAGAAGCACTAGGCCACATTTGGAAACAAAAACACATCTTACTTCCATAATGCGGTTCTCAAACGTAGGCGGGGTAACAGTATAGTATCTATTAAATCCCAAACTGGTGCTGAATTGTTTGATCCAGAAGATATTGCTCGTGAATTTGTTTGCTATTTCAGGAATATTTTTTGTTCTTCGGTGACTAATATTGACAAGGCTACCCCGATCAGTTCTCATCCACCACAAATAAGACATGACTTCACCAATTCGGTTACGGACAAGGAAGAGATTGGGAATATTCTAAAGGCAAGGAAAAGGTACACCTCTCCAGGCCATGACGGTTTCAATGTTGAGTTCTACATTTCAGCATGGAGCTGGATAGGAGATGATGTCACGAACGTAGTAACTGATTTCTACACCTAAATGACACCCATATTGTCCTAATTCTGAAAAAGCTTGTTTGCCACCTACCTTCAGATTTTAGGCCATTAGCCAGTGTAAGGTCATTTACAAAATCATTGCAAAATCTCTTGCTAACCGACTGAAACATCATTTTCCTGGTTACATACCCATCCTAGCAAGCTTTCATAAAAGGTAGGCGCATTAGAAACAATATTATTATATCCCAAGAAATCGCTCATTCTTTTAATCTGAACTCTTGGGCTACTCATGATTTCATGTTTAAAATTGATCTCGCGAAGGCTTTTGATAGAATGGAGTGGGACTTCCCCCACCAGAGTTCAAACCCCATGTTTGACACATGTGTGTCATATTTAGACGGAATATTCTTTCAGTGGGAGGCGACGTTCCCGTCGATAACGAGGCGCCTGTGGTGACTTCGTCAATCTCAAGACCCGCCGACTCAGTCTCTCGAAGATGCTTATAGGGGTAGAGTGTGCGTGTGTGCATTCATAGTGGGAGTGGCGCGTGTATATAAGCGCATGCGTTTTTACTATGTTTATCCAATAAAATAAGAACGGAGTGGTACTTCATTGAGCACGCGAAGGGCTTCATGCAAATTTCATTAAGTTCATCCATGCTTGCATTTCTACCCCTGTGTTTTTAATTACACGACTGACCCCGTCTCAAGTTATTCCTTGCCTCCATCTTGTAGATCTCGTGAAACTAGCTTCGGTGAGACGACGATGGTATCTTGGTATCCGTGGTGGCGCATGCTGGCTGGCGGTGTGTCTTGGTAGTGGTGAGGCTTCATTCCCACGGGCTCCTGTGCTACAGACCATTCAGGATCGCGGACATAGTTTTTTGAGTTTTTTCAGGAGAAATTGTTGTCAGCTCAGTCGACACCAAAGCGGTGCCACTTATTGGTGACACCTTCCCTTCCTGAATGGCGTCATGGTACCCTTAGTCGTTTCTCAATTGGGGGGGGGGGGGGGGACCCTAGGGCGAGTGTGCTGGTCCGGAAAGCAGTGGGTGCGTTGCTTTCTTAAGGTGCCGCTTGGTACTTGACGGTTCGGCACTAGAAGCGTGGTGGTACTTCTTCAGAGAGCGTAGCGGTCACCGGTCACCGTAGTTTAGTCGATCCACCTATGTATCCATTTTATTTCTTCTTTTCTTTGGGTGTGTGTGTGTGCTGCTACATAGCATGTGTGGTGTGGCGTTTGTATCGATGGTTGTATGGTGGTCATTAATTTATTTATAATGCGGGGAAAAACCCTATTTCGAGACATTCGCGGATTCAATTTTAGTAAAGATATTTCAAACGTATGATGTACTCCACTGCTACGTGATACTAGAGATATCCATCTGTCAAACTAATAACAACATAAATAAATTCTTCCATACTAGGGTTTGAATTTTCTTCCGAATATCTTGGGACTTGCTACTCTGAGTTGTTGGAAAGGTCAGCTAAGACCACCGCCCTGGGACCTCCTCCATTATGATGAAATCAAGGCTCACCGTAGGCGTAGCACAAGACAACGGTGGCGTCAATCGAAGAGGCCACCACGGTGCCTTCCTCTTTCATCTCGACAAACGCCTCATAGAACATGTCCTACACGTGCAGCTTCATACACCGGTTTGAGCTGTACCCCATGTCAGACAGATCAGCCTTTTTTGCAGAACAATGTATGAAGCCCCAAGGTTTTGAGAGTCTCTTTCATGCTGAATGTTTAGGACACCTTAATCCTCGGAAGCAGAAGTTTGTAACTTGATTTTTTGAAACATAGATAAATAGTTACATCTTATCGTAGTAAATCTTATCTGCAAAATAGCAATGGTGACGAACTGACACTGCTAGGGCACTTAGTCAAGATGTTTAAATGTATGTGTATGAACAAAACCAGGTAAATAACTATACATGAATGTCACCGAAATATTTTGGCGCGTGCACTAATCTGATGAAAGATCACGATCCAACAAAATTGCTGAAAGTTTTCTAGAAGAATGCTCAAAACAACATCAGAAGAAAAATCATCAATAAATGAGGTATATAAAAATAAGATAAAATTATGGCAACAATAGAAAACAAAACCAAAGCGAGGCACGGATAAATGTGGGCCGACTACTTGATCCATGAAATAATGAGAGGCGGTATTTGCCACTTTGTCAGATAAATCATGTTGTCAATCAAGGCGAGGAGCCGTTTTCTAATGCAAAACGATTGGTGGTGAAGCTCAAGTGTGTGTTCGACCTATGAAAAACTGATTTGGAAAACTATAAGAAAAGAAACAATAACTTAATGCAAGAAACATGCTAAATTTCCATCAATACAATAATCTAATTGTAGTTTTAATCATACCGGGTAAACGCATACCTAAGAATTTGTACACACTGTTAGCATGGACGCATACAAAGGTCATTATTATTTGTTAATGCCAGGTCAACAGTAATGATGGATGATACGTGCAGTACAAAATAAGGGAACATGTTAAAAATAAATTAAAAGAGAGGGAGCAAGATTATGGAACACTAGTGGAAACAGGGCCTTTTGTCCCGGGTCGTAAGGGCCATTTGTCCCGGTTGCGCAACCGGGATGGGCTAGCCGGGACAAATGGCCCTCCCCATTGGTCCCGGTTGTGCCAGGACCCGGGATGGTAAGGCTGGCCCACGTGGCGACTCTGGGCCAGGGACCGCGAGGGAGTCCGTCCCGGTTCGTTTTAGGGACCGGGATGGATGCCTTCTTAAAAAAAGAATAAAGTCCGCCCATTTTCCCTGCCGCGGCAGGTTTTTTTTGTTCGTTTTTTTTTTCTCCTGCCTCGCAATCGCCAACCGGCCTCCCCTTCCCCAACCGCTCCAGGCCCACGTCTTTAATTAAGCCCACTGACACATTTTTTAGTCAAAAAGGCCCACTGGCCCGCGTCTTTTATTTATGGACAGTCAACGGTTCGAAGGGCCCACTGGCCAGTCAACAGGGGCCACTGGCCAGCGGCCTGGTGGCTGGTTCGCCTGGTCCATTAAACTAAGACCGAAGGACGGTCAAAGGGCCGCTGTCCGCCTCGTCTTCCCGCCCCGCCTCGGCTTCCCGCACCCCACTCCCCACGCGCCACGCCTCGGCTCCCCGCATTCATGGCCGCCTGCAACCGCCGCCACGTTCAGGCCGCCGGTTGGCATGCCATCCCGCCCCGGGTCCTTTTTAAAGGCCCCACGCCGCCCCTATTAACTTCACCTATCTCAACTCAAATCACTGTCTTCATGTGTCTTCTCCTCCAATGCCTCAAATTAATATGGTGTGCCTGCAATGTGTGCGTGGAATATATCGCTTGTTCTATACCGTGTGTCAACAGATACTACATATTAAAAGTAGTTATAATCCTGCAATATCTGTCAGGATGTTATCCGTACTATCACTTCGAAATGTATTCGGACATGGGTCATAGTTGTCAGCTATTTACCGGTCAATACAAAATACTAATCAAACAGAACTATATGATCATGTATTCCACGCTTATTATTACACATCACCAACATACGGAGGAGAGAGAAACAGAAAAGTGGGATGGTGGAACAATAATGCTTGCCAGCTTTTCTTCGTGTCCCTTGCTTATGATCGCTTCGGCCGTAACCATGGAGCATCTTCATTATTTAACGGGATGGTGGGGTCAGATTTCACTGTGAAGGGTGGAATTTCAACAAACTTATTGTAATCTTCTGACATGTCTGTCGTGTCCTCGATTCCCACGATGTTTCTTTTCCCTGAGAGAACTATGTGACGCTTCGGCTCATCGTATGATGAAATTGTTCCCTTATTTTTTCTTTTCTTCGGTCTGGAAGACATGTCCTTCACATAGAAGACCTGAGCCACATCATTGGCTAGAACGAATGGTTCGTCATTGTAACCAATACAGTTGAGATCCACTGTTGTCATTCCATAAAGCGGGTCTACCTTTACCCCTTCTCCATTCAGGTTGACCCATTTGCACTTGAACAAAGGGACCTTAAAAGAAGGTCCATAGTCAAGTTCCCATATCTCCTCTATGTAACCATAGTATGTGTCAGTTTTTCCATTCTCGTTTGTTGTATCAAAGCGGACACCACTGTTTTGGTTGGTGCTCTTCTTATCTTGGGAGCTCGTGTAAAATGTATTTCCATTTATCTCGTACCCTTGAAAACTCCCAATAGTCGAAGATGGTGACCCTGCCAACATGTATAGCTGATCTTCAACAGTGGTGTCATTTATAAGACGTGTTTGCCAAGTGCTATGACTGGAGCTCTGCTCCCCAAAAGGATTAAAGCCATCTGTACTTAGACCAAACCATAAGTTTCTCGCCTCTCCTGCAAAGTCTGGAAAGTCTCTCTCGATCTTTCTCCACTGCGATCCATCGGCGGGGTGCCTCAACTTTCCATCTTTCTTACGGTCTTCTTTGTGCCATCGCAACAACCTAGCATGCTCTTTGTTTCTAAACAGACGTTTCAGCCGTGGTATTATAGGAGCATACCACATCACCTTAGCAGGAACCCTCTTACGGGGGGGCTCGCCGTCAACATCACCAGGATCATCTGCTCTGATCTTATACCGCAGTGCAGTGCATATCGGACATTCATCCAAATTCTCGTACTTCTCACCGCGGAAGAGAATGCAGTCATTAATGCATGCATGTATCTTCTGCACATCTAATCCTAGAGGGCAGAGAGCTTTCTTTGCTTCGTACGTACTCTCAGGCAATTCGTTATCCTTTGGAAGTTTTGGCTTCATTAGTTGAAGTAAAGTCTCAAATGCCTTGTCAGTCACACCGTTTTGTGCCTTCCATTTCAGCAACTCCAGTGTGGTACCGAGCTTTGTGCTACCATCTTCGCAATTTGGGTATAACAATTTTTTGTGATCCTGTAACATGTTGTCCAGTTTCAACCTCTCCAATCTATTTTCACAGTCTTCCCTTGCATCAGCAATAACTCGGCCAAGATCATCATCGGGCTCTTCTGATGCCTGTTCTTGATCACCTCCTTCTTCTGCATTCTCTTCCATTGCAGTATCGTCGTATTCAGGGAACAAAGGATCTTCTTCTTCTTCTTCATCGTCTTCCATCACAACCCCTCTTTCTCCATGCTTGGTCCAGCAATTATAGCTGGGCATGAAACCTCTCCGAAGTAGATGGCCGTGAAGGATTCTTTCGGAAGAATGTTCTCTGACGTTCCGACAATCAACACATGGGCAACACATGAAGCCATTATCTTTGTTCGCCTGAGCTACAACAAGAAATGCATTCAGGCCTGCCATATACTCGGAGGTGCGTCGGTCACCGTACATCCATCGCTGCCGTGCATCCATCTGCATCATATAATTAAGTTTATCAAAATACATATTAATACAGAGATAACCACGGTACATCGACAAATAATACTTTTTTATGTATCAGTTACAGATGAAAAAGATAATTTGTTAACCTCGGTCGAAGAAACCATTTTCAGTGAGCTTGTGTGCGTCTCGGGAATTTCGTCGAACACCTCGTGTGCATAGTAAAAAAAAAACAGCAACACCACACTCTCTCACACCTCCAAGCAAAAAAAAAAGATGGAAGGAGGGGGGCTGGGGCAGTATATATAGAGGAAGGGGGCATTGGTCCCGGTTCGTGGACTGAACCGGGACAACAGGTCATGCGCGTGCCACGTGGCCTGTGGCTAGGCATTGGTCCCGGTCCGTGGCACGAGCCGGGACCGATATGACCCCCACGAACCGGGACCAATGCGCCCAGGCGATTCCTGTTGCCCCGGGCGCACGAACCGGGACCAATGCAGGGCATTTGTCCCGGATTTGGTTGCAACCGGGACAGCTGCCCCCCGGCCCCCTGGACGAGAGGGGTTGTTTCCACTAGTGGAATTAAACACAATTCTTTTCATTGGAGCCTATCGTCTTCCAGCTAGTGCCTCCATTCATTAGTGTGGGGATAAAGCGAGTGCACTGCCCTATGTGTAATGGGAAGAGGAAGCATGAGTCGTTGGTAGGGTAAGAGATAAAAAAAGGTAGACCGATGGGCTGCAGTGGGCTGGATTTGTATAGTTCCGCCTACGTGAATGGCATGAAAGGGGGTTTGGATTGAGCTGATTTCTAATAAATATTTAGGAGGTAAAACGTTATCTCAGGTTACGGCTAATCCTTCTGACTCTCCATTCTGGAAGGGGATTATGAAAGTGAAAAATGAGTTTTTTGGCGTGGAGCTAGCGTTTTCGGTAGGGAATGGACAACAAGCACGTTTTTGGGAGGGCACTTGGCTAGGTGATGAACCGTTGTCATTAGCTTACCCCTCTCTGTGTAGTATCGTGTCGCATAAGAATGTTTTGGTCGCTGATGTGCTATCAAATAATCCTTTGAATATTCGTTTTCGGAGAAGTATTACGGGTCCTAGGAGAGACCTGTGGCTCTCGTTGGTAGAGAGATTAATGAGCGTCTCTTTGACCAATTTGGCAGATTCGTTCTGTTGGAATTTAACAGATAATGGGGTGTTTTCTGTTAGCTCCTATTATGCCGATTTGCTTCATGGTTCTATAAGATTTTTGCGAAAATACTTGTGGAAGTTGAAGGTACCATTAAAAATCAAAATATTTTTATGGTTCCTCAATAGAAAAGTAGTTTTAACTAAGGATAACCTGATTAAAATAAATTGAAATGGATGTAAAAAATGTGCCTTTTGCGATATGGATGAGTCTATAGAACATTTGTTTATATCCTTTTTTTTGCTCGCGATATTTGGCGTCTTGTTCACTTTACATTCAGTATTTGTCCACCTACTAGCATTGCGAACATGTTTGGTAGTTGGCTGAATGGCATAGACAGTAAAACTAAAGCACGTATTCGTATTAGAGTAGCGGCGTTCCTATGGGCGATTTGAAATTGTCGTAATGATGTGGTTTTTAATAAGCAACAAAATGTTCATTTTTTGCAGGTTGTAAACAAGACGGTTTATTCTATTCATTCATGGTCCTTCCTCCTCCCTGCCAATCAGCGAGGACTTATGGATTCAGGCTCTGCCCGACTGATGGCGGCCGTTCGGGCTATCTACAGCCGGGCTGGGTGGTTTAATCCTAAACGATTAGATGGGTAACTTTGTTATTTTTAAGTGGCTTGTCTTTGTGGCCACCTTAATCGACCCGTGATTGCTCCACACTTTTTGGATATTTTTGCTTTTGCAGCTTGGAAGATGAGAAACAATTTTATTTTCCAAGGCAACAATTTTCTCTAGAGAGATGGAAAGTAAAGTTCAAATCTAACCTGCAGTTACACCTATTTCGGGTCAAAGAGTCCTTGGTTCATCCCCTTTTGAGGTGGATTAGTGATTTAAACTTTTTTATACGTATCTTTGTCTCTCCTTTAAACCCCCTTGAGTGCTCCCTGTAAACTTTTGGTAATTTTACAATAAAAAATAGAAAATCACACCGTAGGGGTTTTAACCTACGGCCACCGTTCTTAAGAAAATAACATATTGGTGCTAATCAATAACACTTTCTTGTTGGAGTGCGTAGAGATAAACGAAAATCTTCCTACGCGGTACTTCCAAGATCTAGCCGAGGTAGAAGGCCACGAGTATTACCACTAGACGCGTAGGTGCGGATTATCGATGCAGCGCGTCGGGGCAGTGCAGTCCTACGATCCGATCCAGCCGATCCGATCCCTCGAACGTCGAAGTGCTGAACGTACAACACCTCTGCCGGTATCCACACGTACGAGGAGTAGCTCCGACGGCGGACTGCTAGGTCCGGTGCGACGGCTGGACTGAGTGGGGCTAGGGTTCCCAACGCATGGGAGAGTGGACTAACGTGCCCACTGGGCAACCTGCGCCCCTCTTTATATAGCGTATGGTAATGAGCTTCACAACACTTGTGGCCCATTCCCTCTGTGAGTCCGACTCACAAAACAGTCAATTTCCGGTTCGGGTCCAACCCGACCAATACAATTGCTCCCGCTCTTAAGTGTGCGACCCTGCAGGCTCATGGCGACTCGGACACGATTGGAGTCCTACTCCCAATCGATCAATCGGTAGCGGCTCCTAGCAGAACGTGCCGACTCCCAAGTCCCATTGAGTCATGACGACATACCTTTCAATGTGATATTCATCTTAGTCCCTTTTGCCTCACGATATACCTTGTCGAACTATAGGCGATTTATCGTCATCGCTTAAATAGCTCAACTCTCTTCTCGGTCCGTGATATGTGATTCATCTGACTAACTCTTTAGTCAACAGACACAGTTAACATTTAACTGAGTCGCGCATGGCTATGCTTCCTGAATCATATCACTCGAGAGGGCCCAGAGAATATCTCTCCATTCGGAGGGGCAAAATCCCATCTTGATTATCCACATCACGCAGCTTGCTTCTCATTCGACCCGTACTCTGCCTTTATAGTTGCCTTGTCACAGAATAACGTTTGACAGAACCTAAGTCGGTGATCCACAACTCGGATTGTGCGACAACCTCAGGTCTAAGGATTACATTGATTGAGACATGCAAATGACGACTTGATCGTTGCATCTCAATGTGGGTCAGTCCGACTTGCTAAACTCTTTAGCCAAGTCCGTGATCGTTGGAATGGCATCACCATGCCCATGACAAGTGGAACCGTGTCATCAGCCAACACTCACATTAGTCTAGGGTGTATGTCCAGCACAACCTAAATGACCAAGGACAATCTAGTATGAACAACATGAATACATAGTTCCACAATCGAATCACATATTCAATGACATGTATCAGATGTTCAAAACAAGGACAACTTAATAACTTTATGAATACTTTGGGAATTACATCATCTATGATTGCCTCTAGGGCATATTCCCAACAGTCTCCCACTTGCACTAGAGTCAATCATCTTGGCATCATATGCCTAGGCATCGAATGCCCATGCCTCTCGCGTGCGCCTCATGCTTAGGCTGTGGTAGCGCCTTTGTCAACGGATCTGCAATGTTTGCATCCGTGTGTACTTTGCATAACTTGATATCACCTTGTTCGACAAACTGGCGAATGAGGTGGTACCGCATGAGTATATGTTTGTTCTTCTGGTGTTGTCTAGGTTCCTTGGCCTGTGCGATAGCACCATTGTTGTCACAATATACGTCCAAAGGATTGGACGCGCCCTGAACCACACCAAGATCTATCAGGAGGTTCCTGATCCAAACAGCTTCCTTTGCCGCCTCCGAGGCAGCAATATACTCAGCCTCTGTTGTAGATGCAGACACCGTATCTTGCTTGGAACTCTTCCAGCTCACAGCTCCTCCGTTCATTACGAACACGTATCCAGATTGCGAACGAGAATCATCTGAGTCGGTGAGATAACTCGCATCCGTGTAACCCTTTACACTGAATTCCTCATCACCTCCATAAACTAGGAACATTTCCTTAGTATTTCTAAAATACTTAAGAATGTTTTTAACCGCTGCCCAGTGGGCTTTGCCAGGGTCAGCCTGGTATCTGCTCGTAACACTTAGAGCATAGGAAACATCTGGCCTAGTACAAATCATGGCATACATGATGGATCCGATTGCCGAAGCATACGGAATCACACTCATCTGACTTCGCTCATCAGTCGTCGAAGGACACTGAGTCTTGCTAAGTTTTATACCATGGGACATCGGTAAGAATCCCTTCTTGGACTCTTCCATTTTGAATTTCTTCAAAACCTTGTCCAGATAAGTACTCTGACTCAATCCAATGAGCCGCCTTGATCTATCTCTATAGATCCTGATTCCTAATATGTAAGTCGCCTCACCCAAATCCTTCATTGAGAAACTCCTTTCCAATGACTCTTTGGTTTCTTGCAACATCATGACATCATTTCCAATCAGTAATATGTCATCCACATATAAGATTAGAAAGTTTACTTTGCTCCCACTAAACTTCTTGTATAAACAAGAATCATGATCACTCTTGATGAAGCCAAACGATTTGACTACCTCATCAAAGCGAATGTTCCAACTCCGAGATGCTTGCTTCAACCCATAAATGGATTTCTGAAGTTTGCATACCTTGTCAGCATTAGCTGGATCGACAAAACCTTCGGGCTGTATCATATACACGTCCTCAGTTAAATTTCCATTAAGGAAAGCTGTCTTGACATCCATCTGCCATATCTCATAGTCGAAATAGGCTGCTATGGCTAACATGATCCGAATTGATTTAAGTATCGCTATGGGCGAGAAGGTCTCGTCGTAGTCAACTCCTTGAACTTGTCGGAACCCCTTCGCGACAAGTCGTGCTTTATAGACGGAAATATTTCCATCCATATCAATTTTCTTCTTAAAGACCCATTTGCACTCGACGGGTCTTGCACCGTCAGGCAGATCAACCAAATTCCAAACTTGGTTTTCATCCATGGACTTTAACTCGGATCTCATGGCTCCAAGCCATGACTCGGAATCAGATCCCACCATCGCTTCCGAATAAGTTGCCGGCTCATTACTGTCTAACAGTAAAACATCTCGAGCACTCTGTAATCTGGCAGATCTCCGAGGTTCAGGTGCTGTAACCGATGTAGTTACCACGACCGGCTCAGCCTCCAAGGCCATTGCCGACTCGCCCCTAGCTGGTTCTTCTCGAATTTCTTCGAGTTGCACCGTGCTCCCACTGACTTCCCGACTGAGAAACTCTTTCTCAAGGAAGACACCATTCCGAGCGACAAACACTTTGCCCTCTTCCCGGTTGTAGAAGTAGTATCCCAAGGTTTCCCTCGGATACCCCACGAAAATACACTTATCCGACTTGGGCGTGAGCTTGTCCGACTGAAGTCGCTTGACAAATGCTTCACAACCCCAAATCTTAAGAAAAGACAAACTTGCCTTTTTACCAGTCCACATCTCATGCGGTGTCTTCTCTACTGACTTTGATGGTACTCTGTTTAGTGTGAACGCTGCAGTTTCTAGACAATAACCCCAAAATGATAAAGGTAGATCTGTTTGACTCATCATTGATCGTACCATGTCCAACAAGGTCCGATTTCTCCGTTCCGATACACCATTTCTCTGCGGTGTACCCGGCGGAGTAAGTTGAGGAACTATTCCACAACTCTTTAGATGGTCATCAAACTCATGGCTCATGTACTCGCCTCCACGGTCCGACCGTAGAAACTTTATTTTCTTGCCGAGCTGATTCTGTACCTCACTCTGGAATTCCTTGAACTTTTCAAAGGCTTCCGACTTGTGTTTCATTAAGTAGATATATCCATACCTACTCAAATCATCAGTAAAGGTAATGAAGTACTCATAACCACCTCTGGCTGTCGTGCTCATTGGACCACATACATCACTATGTATTAGTTCCAACAAATCGGATGCCCTTTCACAACTCCTTGCAAAAGGTGTCTTGGTCATTTTGCCTAGTAGGCATGATTCGCATGTCTCGAATGACTCTAAGTCAAACGAAGTTAGAAGTCCATCATCATGGAGCTTCTTCATGCGCTTCCAACTTATATGACCAAGCCGACAGTGCCAAAAGTAAGTCATATTCAGATCATTTGGTTTCAACCTTTTAACATTTATGTTATAGACCGATTCACTATCAAGATTTAAAATAAATAACCCGTTCTGAACGGGTGCAAAGCCATGAAACATATCTTTCAAATATAAAGAACAACCATTATTCTTAATATTCGACTCATAACCTTGTCTCATCAAACATGAGGCGAAAATAATGTTTCGACTAAGCGCTGGAACATAATAACAATTATTTAGTTCCAAAATAAATCCTGAAGGTAAATGAAGTTGCATCGTGCCGACTTCCAACGCAGCGACTCTCGCCTTGTTGCCGACTCGAATATCAACCTCTCCTCTTGCCACGCTCTTAGTTCTTACCAGTCCCTGCAACGAGTTGCATATGTGAATAACTGATCTGGTATCATATACCCAAGAACTATTAGGCGCATCAGCAAGATAAATGTCTATAACATTGCACACAAGCGTACCTGAGTTGGAAGTCACACCTCCACTCTTGGCTCTGTCAGCCAAATACTTGGTGCAGTTCCTCTTCCAGTGGCCATCTTGCTTGCAATAGAAGCAATTGGCTCCGACTGTAGGAGAAGGCTTAGTCTTTGAGGGAGCACTCTGGACAGGGCCATGGGCGCTACCTCCCGACTTATCCTTCTTCTTCTTAGTCCAAGAACTCTTCTTGAACTTAGCCTTATTCTGCACCATCAACACTTGACTGGCGCCTTTCTTGAGATCAGCCTCTGCCGTTTTAAGCATCCCATGTAATTCAGTGATACTCTTATCCATACCATGCATATGGTAGTTCGAGATGAACGAACCATACGCACTAGGAAGAGAGTTTAGAATTATATCAGTAGCGAACTCTTCGTTAATTGGGACGCCCAGCCGATCCAGAGACTGAATGTAACCAATCATCTTGATTACATGCGGACTCAGTGGATCGCCATCTTTCAGCTTACAGCCCAGCAAAGCTTGGGAGACTTGATACCTCTCGGTCTTTGCCTGAGCCTGGAACATACTTTTGAGGCTTTCGATCATATCGTAGGGCTCAACATTTTCGAACTGCTGCTCAAGTCCGGTTCCATGTGTGCAAGCATAAGACAGCTAATTTCCGTAGACTCATCTCTAGTCTTACGGTAGGCATTCGTGACTGCGACAGTCGCATCGTCATCTGGCTCTTCTGGAAGTGGAGTTTCTAGAACATGTTCTTTCTTGTCATGCTTGAGGACTATCCTCAGATTACGATACCAATTGGTGAAATTAGTTCCATTAAGCTTATCTTTCTCTAGGATTGACCTCAACGCAAACGCGGACAACTGAGGAAGGTTGCTAGGTGCCATTAATCTACAACAGAAAATACGCAAAAACACTTAAGACATGTATTCATAAAAGAGCAGGCATATTAAACGCTTTAATACTTATGCTTCCACTAGAACCAACATCCCTCCGATGGTTGCTAAGTGATTCAGGACCCTAAATAAGCAAGCCGACTAGTGAGGTTTAGCATCACTGCTAGCCGTCAAGTGATCTAGGTAGGCAACACCTTGCCAATCGTATCCAATACGACTCCTGTTAGTTGAGTGACATCACATGCCCCGGCTCCCAACCTACCTCGCCCCGAGCCCCACAACCGTTGTGATGGACTCGTCTAGATTACCAAGTGCTTCTGCTTGTAAGAGTCCGACTCAAACCCACCTAACCGGAAAGAATTGGTAGCACCTCAATTTTATGAGCCCACTACCAAGAATGTCCGTCTTGTGATGATGCAGCACTGGCGGGGCGACCGACTAAACCTTCTTTGAGGGATTAAAGAATCTACCAACTATCTAAATAGAGGTAAATAGAGACATAACAATAACACAAATAAAACAATTATAATGTGAAATGGTATGGCTCTTTTCATGGTGATCTCCATCTCCACAAAGCTTGTAAGTCGACTCGTGCCAACTCTTGTCACGTGCCATCTTACTCCATGTAGCCGACTTGTACATCGACTTGCATGCCACCGGGTTCTCCAACAAGCTACACTAGCTAGTAAATAAAAAATTTACATAGAGAATCCGACACGTAGGTCGTTATACAATAAAATGACAGCACTTAGGCTCCAGCCGGCTGACAAGAACATGATACACAGATCATGTATGGATTACACACATCACATGCACATAAGCCAAACCATTCACAACTTCCTGCAAAAACAAGTTATGCATAGATACGATATCTACCGGCGTTGTGAAACTCGCAACGACATCTAAGGCGCTACGACAGGGAGAAGCCGGCGGTCCGTATTCCGATCATGGATTTCTTCATCGGATAAAACGATTTTACCCGAATCTGATCCGTATTCCGATTCGACCAAACTCTTTGATCTTCGATCACCGCAACTGGATTTATGTGTCACGGTATACCCCGATGGCGGAAACCGACCGGTAGGGGTAAATTGTTTCACGACCTTAGCAGTATGATCACGGGAACCAGATCATCCATTAACCCCGAGTATGATTGATCCAATCAACCTTGTACTAAACCGATCTATCTGATAGACCGACCACCAAAACAGCAATTAGATCACATCTAACGCTAACTACATATCACATATGCACGGATCTCGGGCCTAATACCAGAAGCTACTGCTCTGATACCACTGTTGGAGCGCGTAGAGATGAACGAAAATCTTCCTACGCGGTACTTCCAAGATCTAGCCGAGGTAGAAGGCCACGAGTATTACCACTAGACGCGCAGGTGCGGATTATCGATGCAGCGCGTCGGGGCAGTGCAGTCCTACGATCCGATCCAGCCGATCCGATCCCTCGAACGTCGAAGTGCTGAACGTACAACACCTCTGCTGGTATCCACACGTATGAGGAGGAGCTCCGACGGCGGACTGCTAGGTCCGGTGCGACGGCTGGACTGAGTGGGGCTAGGGTTCCCAACACCGGTAGAAAAAAGGCCTACAGTCCCGGTTCGCCAGGCCCATTAATCCCGTCCAGGCAACCGGGACTAGCTACGCGCGACTAAAGGCCCCCCCCTATAGTCCCGCTACTTACGGACCGGAACTAAAGGCCCGTCCACGTGGGCGGGTGGCGGAGCCTGGGGTCGGAGGACATTTAGTCCCGGTTGGCCACATGAACCGGGACTAGATTTATTTCGTAATTTTTTTAATTCATTTGGTTTCTAATTATTTTTCTCACCTTTTTTCACTCCCTTTTTTTTCACTCCCTCTCCCTTTTTTTTCACTCCCTTCTTTTTTTCACAATTTGTATTATTTGCTTTGCTTAGTGTCTAACTAAGATTATCCCTAGTCAAATTACTTACTCATGGTCATACTTCCCGCTCGGTCACCCATCCTCCCACTACTCTAGCACTAGCACGCTTAACTTCCGAGTTCCATCCCGTCCCGAATCCAAGTGTTTCTCACGCATGTATGTGATAGTAGTATCATATCAATCTTATTAACATGTTAGTCGAAGCCACATTTCTTAATTGTTTGAATTGCAAATAAATCTTTTAATAAACAAAAGTAATGATGTAATTAATAATTTTGAATAAATAAATAAACATTAACTTTTAATTTGTATTATTTCTAAAAATACAAATAATATATCCAAAAATTGAGAAAAATAGAACTAATTCATTTTAAAATCTTAAAATTACAAATAATATATCAAAAATGAAGAACAATAATACTAATTAATTTTAAAATCTTAAAATACAAATAGTATATCAAAAATTAAGAACAATAATACAAATTCATTTTAAAATCTTAAAAATACAAATAATATATCAAAAAATGAAGAAAAATAATACTAATTCATTTTAAAATCTTAAAATGAAAAAATATATAAAAAATAAAGAACAATAATACAAACAATATTAATTACATGCATAGAGTCGATCACACATAACACAAACATAGAGTCGATCACATTTCATAATTAACATATATATATAGAGTCGATCACAAAAGTTATCCATTACATATATATATACTACTAATTATAGATAACCATTACATGCGCAATATCGAACGCATACATCATCTATGGCCCCGCCGAGTAGATGCGGAACAACTCGTACGCAACATATGCATCTACGGCCGCATACTTGAGGTTCGTCATGCGCAATGGGGTCTCCTCCCAATAGTTGTGATTCTGCCGGGGGAAATCAGTCTTCATCCGGTGATAGCAGGGGTCGATTAAGTAGCTTGCCATGACAGCCATCCCGGTCTTTGGCCCGGTGAACTGGATAAGATTCTGAAGATCAATATAGTGATCTTCAGGTATCACAACACCGATGCGCGCCAACTTCACGCGGTCTTGCGTGATGTCAACGCTGCAAAAGTCGAACCCATTGTAGACAAGAAAATCAACAAGGTCCGGGCAATGCCTTGAGCTACTGTAACAACAAAAATGGGCTATGTGTTAGATTAGTTGCAGCACATATGATCTTCACATGCAACCAAAAAACCCGAAATGCATGCATGCAAGATTTGTACGTGGACGTGTGCTAGCGCTTCTACGTACCTTGACCATTGGAAGACCAACACCGTCTCCTTGAACGAAATCTGGATGACGGCAACATCCTGCTGATTCGCCGTGTACTCCAGATCGAGCCCAAAGAACCGGTGTTCTTCGGGAGCTGCCCAATACAGATCGGCCAAACGACCTAGAGCTTCAGGCAGCCGCGCGCAACTGTTGCTGAAGAGCACGTCCAAATCCTTGCCGCATGGTGTCTTCCCATCGTATTCCGTCCATTCAGCCATTTTGCGTGCGTGTGCTTGAAATGGCGAGAGAGGAAGAACAGAGGAAGAACGAGGAAGAACAGAGGAAGAAGAGAGCGAGCAGTGGAAATGGCGCCCTCTGCCTCTTCGCGAAATAAAAACCGCCGCGGGAAGGCGAGAAGCCGATGTTTAGTCCCGGTTGGCCACGGGCACGGGGAATAAAGAGCCAATGGTCCCGGTTGGCCACGGGAACGGGGAATAAAGGACCAATAGTCCCGGGCGGCGAGGTCAACCGGAATTAATTCCCTCCACGCGCGGCAACGCGTTTCCCAAACCGCGACGTCTGATTGGTCTGTCGCGGGTCTCCTGGCGACCCGGGAATAAAGACTCATTAGTCACGGGGCGCGACGCTTGGGGACTGATGCTGGCATACCGAAGGCCATTTTTCTACCAGTGCAACGCATGGGAGAGTGGACTAACGTGCCCGCTGGGCAACCTGCGCCCCTCTTTATATAGCGTATGGTAATGGGCTTCACAACACTTGTGGCCCATTCCCTCTGTGAGTCCGACTCACAAAACAGTCCATTTCCGGTTCGGGTCCAACCCGACCAATACAATTGCTCCCGCTCTTAAGTGTGCGACCCTGCAGGCTCATGGCGACTTGGACACGATTGGAGTCCTACTCCCAATCGATCAATCGGTAGCGGCTCCTAGCAGAACGTGCCGACTCCCAAGTCCCATTGAGTCATGACGACATACCTTTCAATGTGATATTCATCTTAGTCCCTTTTGCCTCACGATATACCTTGTCGAACTATAGGCGATTTATCGTCATCCCTTAAATAGCTCAACTCTCTTCTCGGTCCGTGATATGTGATTCATCTGACTAACTCTTTAGTCAACAGACACAGTTAACATTTAACTGAGTCGCGCATGGCCATGCTTCCTGAATCATATCACTCGAGAGGGCACAGAGAATATCTCTCCATTCGGAGGGGCAAAATCCCATCTTGATTATCCACATCACGCAGCTTGCTTCTCATTCGACCCGTACTCTGCCTTTATAGTTTCCTTGTCACAGAACAACGTTTGACAGAACCTAAGTCGGTGATCCACAACTTGGATTGTGCGACAACCTCAGGTCTAAGGATT
Organism: Alopecurus myosuroides; assembly: GCA_028641055.1. NCBI lineage: Eukaryota > Viridiplantae > Streptophyta > Magnoliopsida > Poales > Poaceae > Alopecurus > Alopecurus myosuroides. Next base: position 15,453,835 of record CM054061.1, on the reverse strand, counting down.
ACATTGATTGAGACATGCAAATGACGACTTGATCGTTGCATCTCAATGTGGGTCAGTCCGACTTGCTAAACTCTTTAGCCAAGTCCGTGATCGTTGGAATGGCATCACCATGCCCATGACAAGTGGAACCGTGTCATCAGCCAACACTCACATTAGTCTAGGGTGTATGTCCAGCACAACCTAAATGACCAAGGACAATCTAGTATGAACAACATGAATACATAGTTCCACAATCGAATCACATATTCAATGACATGTATCAGATGTTCAAAACAAGGACAACTTAATAACTTTATGAATACATTGGGAATTACATCATCTATGATTGCCTCTAGGGCATATTCTCAACATTTCTGTGGTCTCGTTAGATATTGGTGCTAATCACTAAGAACGGGATGTTCTCGGTGGATTCTATATATAGAGTTATGATCCAATCAGTTTTGTCAATTGATATTTTTTTAAATGTATGGCGTATGAAGGTACCATTGAAGATTAAGGTTTTCGCGTGGTATCTTCGTAAAGGGGTCATACTTACAAAGAATAATCTTGTCAAGCGTATTTCGCATGGAAGTTCAAAATGTGCTTCTTGCTCTCACGATGAGACGACTAGACACTTATTCTTTGATTGCACTTTTGTGCGTTCTATATGGTCCGCTATCCAAATGGCTTCGAATCTTTATCAACCCACATCTGTTGCGATTATTTTCGGTAACTGGTTAAATGGGGTAGATAAACGGTTTAAAGTTATTATTAGGGTAGGAGGCGCTTGGCGTTATATGGTCGCTCTGGCTATGTAGAAATGACAAAAATTTCAATGATAAATTGTTTCTCTTATGCAGGTTCTATTCCGTTGCACACGTATTCTCCGTTTGTGGTCCACATTATAGTGGGGGAGTTTCGAGACCTTTTTACGGAGCCTTGTGCAAGGCTGCAGCAGGTGATGAAGGATATTTTTATCCCAGGTGGATGACCGCTTGATTTATGGATAGCAGCTCCATAGCGACAACAGTCTATGTCTGATTGGCTTGTTTATCCTTGTCGTTTATTTACATTTCAGTGTCGAGACATCGTAGTAGTTTTCATAGACGGGGGTGCCATGAGACTACGATAGAGACGTGGGGTAACGGGATCGCGTGGTAGACAGTAAACACATGATTTACCCAGGTTCGGTACGTCGCGACAGTAAGACGTGCCTACTCCTGCACTTCTCACTATCAGGACTAAAGCCTGGAAACAGGATTACAATGTGAGGTTTAGATCTAAGCTATTCGACGAGGATGAGCTTCTCGGCGAGTCGGCCTAGGGTTTCTCTGTTATTCGTTGGTTGTTTGGTTTATCTTCCATACGGCTTTATATAATAACCGGATTAGGGCTTACAGAATAGGAAACCTAGAAGACTACGGTAGCAATAACTTGGAAAGTAAGGAATCCGTCTTCTTCTCCAAGCCAGATCACATGGGCCGTGATCCGGGTTCTTCTAGAATCCGGCTTCTATGCGTCAGGTTACTGGGCCGCCCAATGGACCACAACCCACTACAACTTGGGCCACCCTGGTAACCAGGCACTTTCACTACCATCTTACATACCCCTATACAGTATATATCCGACAGTAGCCCCCAAGAAGGATTAAAACTCTGATTTGCCGTCTTCCATCAAATGTGCTTTGTCCGAGAAATTTCAATCAGCAGTCTTGATTCTTCTTATTCTTATTCTTTTGAAAGAGATGGTAACGTGAAACCCGGAATCCTGAAAATCCGGCTTTTCTCTCACGATCCTTCGTGGAGAAGGAACTTCTTACGTCAGCGCACTTATCCATGCTGACGTAAGGGACGTTTGGGTTTTACTCGGAAAACCCAGAAACATATCTCTGACAGATTCTCGTGGGAAACGAGGAGATAACCATCATTACCCTGTCGTTTCATTTCCCGGATTTTCCGGCGAGTGACACGCGTTGATCAACCAACGGTCAAAATAGCCGTTGGCACGTATCTTGACGGATTTCTGGCTATAAATAGCCGTCTTCGTCCTCGTCAAAAACCTTCCGCACTCTCACTATCACGCCATTGCCGCACACCAGCCCCCGAGCAAAGAACCACTCCGAGCATGCAAACGCACCCAGAGCCCAGCGCAACGCGCCGCCACCAAATGGAAACCTCGCCGTCGTCCCCCGCTCGCTCCGCCGCGCTCACCGTCGACGACATCATCAACGAACTGGATTCACAACTCGAATCACCAAAGCACGCCGACGACGAGCCGGAAAAGATCGCGGCCTCTGCGGCGGGCGGAGGAAATCCTTCCGCCGCCGCGAACGCTGCGGGATCGAGCTCCGCGCCTCCCTCGCCGTCCGCTCCCGAAACGGCGAAGGACAAGATCCAATCCCGTGACGATGAGCACTTCGCTACCGGAGCCAACGAAGACACAGAGTTTGTCGGCAACGGGAGTCCGAGTAATACTCCTCTCGTTCTTCTTCGGCGGATGTCAAAGGAGGGATTAATAGTTAAAGGTAAATGGCGAAACCCGGAAGGTGAACCCGAGCCCAAGCCAAAAGACGGAGAACGCGTCCTCCTTACCTCTCATATCGCGAGAGGTATGGGTTTCCCTCCTTCCGCCTTTTTTCTAGACATCCTTAACTTTTATGGCGTTCAACCACATAACCTCTCTCCAAATTCCATCCTTTACTTAGCCAGTTTCCAAGCCCTTTTCGAAGGATATCTCGGGATAACCCCTAATCTAGATTTCTGGCAATATTGTTTTGAGGTAAAACATAACATCACAGATGGTATTTCGCCTATCTGTGGAACTATATCTTTCACCCTCAGGAAATTTAGAGAGGACTGGTATCCCAAGATAAAAATGCCGGAACCTGTCCAATCTTGGCTAGGTTCTTTCTTTTATCATCAAGACGTTCCATTCCCAGGCAAAGAAACCGGGGTTCCTTCATTTGTTAATTCTGCCGCTACCCCTTGCGAAAATTGGACAGTTGCAGCAGTAGAAAATTTGCCAGAAAACCTGATGAAGATAAAGCGGCGCATCGCCAAACTTACTTCCTCTCAGCCTTCTTTGACTGGGAAGGATACCGTTTTGTGCTGGTTCGGACGTCGTATCCAACCTCTCTCTTTTCGTTCCCGGCTCCTTTGCGAATACCAAGGACCAGAAGATAACATGAGAGGAACAGATAAGGCTTATACCAAAAATGATTTTATAAAGCGACTTCACCAACTGGTCGCCACCAGCAGTCAGATTGAAGAAAATCTGGCAATTTATCACGTGGAGAATCTGGCCCCTAAGGTATTTACACTTTCCTTGCTTCCAGTTTTCTTCAGATTGGCTTCTTTTTCTGACTTTCGACATAACGTGAATTCTTTCCTAGTTCAATGAACTTGACGGAGCTGATCTTGCTTCCGACATCGAGCTTAGCAAATTACATGCTAGCTTTTATAATGATCGGAAACGTAAAAAACATGTGGCTTTTGGCAATACGGTGACTGTTGACGAAATTCCTATTGCCACATCCAGGTATTTTACTCGAGCCTCCTTAATCATCATTCTCCTTCAGTTCTTCGAGATTTTTAACTCTCGGATATTCTTCTTTCAGTCTTGCCCCAACTCCTTTGAAAACAAAGAAGCTGAAGAAACATAAGACTGCTATCAAAGAAGAATCTTCTTCTGCAACCATGGGCCTGAGGGGTAGAACGGAAACACAGACGGGTGGAAATCTCCGGTCATCTGCTGGAAACGAACCCATCTCCAATTTGGACAGTAATATCCGGATAAAGGAAGAACCGTTTGACGACCTTGGATATATTCGTCCGGAGGCTAAAAAATTCTTCGCTCCTGCCCCTCTAATTCGTCCTTGGCCACAAGGCGGATTAGTTGTTCGCAACGATATTATATTTTCCCCTCGCCAGGTCATACAAGATGGCCTTCATCACGTTGGGATTATTTTCTGGGAATATGCCAAAGAATTCAACGAGGCCTTGGCCGACTTGCAAGAAATGAGCCAGGTGATACTTCTAGCCCCCAAGCATTAAGTTGAAAACCTGAATTCTTCTTAATGTTTCTTTGTATGCTTGTTCATACTTAAGCATTTGGCTTTCATTTCCGTGTTCAGCATTCCGCAGATGCCATAAACTTGGAAGTTTTTAAGAAGCTTAATCTCAAGAATAGAGAAGTAAAAACCCTTCAATCTATTATTGAGTTGAAAAGCAACGAGCTGGCGTCATCTCAGCTACAATTATCTGAAACCACAGGTATTTATTCTCTGCAGTTTTTATCCGGATAACATTTTTCCCAAATTTTCATAAACTCGAAATGTTTTTATGTCCTCTAGCTGCTTTAGCTAAAGTCAAAGAAGTAGCGAAGGACGCTATCAATGCATCTCGGCTCCGTGAAGAAAACTCGAACCTTCGCAAGGAGCTTATGAAAGTTCAAGAAGACCTGGAAGCCAGTAATCTGGCCCTTGGGATTGCTCAATCCAAGGCTTCTTTGCAGGCGGTGGAAGATAAATCTATTATCCATGATTTGGAAAGTATGCTATTCCCGCGCATGAAAGAAGGCACCGAAATTGACAAGGTTCTTGGTAAGTTAGTTCCTTTTACCAATTTCTCCATGTCTTATTTCCCGTATTTTGTGGCCTAAACCTTTTTTGGTTGCTTTTGTCATCAAAACAGGGAATATTCCAAGAATTTCTCGGATTGAGAAAATCCGAGCTTTTGGGGAAGTATGGAATGCAATCAGAAATGCAGGAATGCAATTGATTAACAAATTCCTTCCCACGAGTACTATAGAATTCTCGGAAGTTTAAAAACTTCCGGGTGCCATCATGGAAGTTGCGGGATCAAAGGAATCCATCCTACGCTCCGCTGCACGAGGTGGTGCGCGCATGGCCCTAGGCCTTATGCGTCTGCATTATCCTGACGCGAAATCTTGGCGCGTGGCATCTGGTGTCCCGCAAGGGTATACAGAAAATCAGCGAACCGCCATCTTTGATGAAGTCAAAGGTCACGCTACCAAGATTGCTTCCATGGTTAACATTTCTATCACTTATCCAGAAGAAGAGGTTCCCACAGTCCCCGAAGATGAAAGCAGCGAGGAAGACTCGGATGTTTGAAGGACTGCACTTAACCTGGATAGCGGATTTGTATAATAGGAGCGCTGTTTTTACAATGTAATTCATATTGTAACGCTTCTATTTCGTTTGTCAAAACAAGAACTCCGCCTTTTGCAGCTTTGAATTATGAAATTCCTTGCAAGATTGTCGGGTTTAATTATTCCTTTATCTTCTAAGCTCTCTGGCATATGCGTTTTGACTGTCTTTAGTGTTTGAAATGGCTCGATAGCATTATGAATCGTCATGTCGATTAACTGGGTATAACCAATTGGTTAAAACTCAGAAACATGGATCACACTAAAGGCATTTTTACTAACTAGTTCCAGTGACCCAACATACATTCGATCAGATAATGTTTAGAGATTTGTAAGGAACTTTCTTGAAACTTGGGCACGCAGGCACAATCCGAGTTTCCTTTAACCATTATCAGGCTGAAATCATTCAGTTTTTTAACGCCGAGCACGCAAGCACAATTCGGGTTAACATTGAGTATTTTATAAGATCATTGGGAAATAGATAAGGTGGAATCATGCTTTATAGTATAGTGAACTTGTAAAAACATGGATATCAGAATTCCAATGACTTTATTTCATGATCTCAAAAGATGTTTACATAGATATTGAACTAAGTATAGAAGGGACGTAACTGCTGGATGCTCCAAGGCCTTTTTGTCTCTCCTAGCTCATCATCTATCTTTCTCTTCCTTTTGCGATTCGGTTTCTCGGGATCATCTTCCGTATCTCGAATGTCAACAAGATAGTACGATCCATTTTTCATGGCTTTACTTATGACAAATGGCCCTTCCCATACTGGGGCTAATTTATGCTTCCTTTGCTGCACCAATCTCAGCACTAGGTCACCTTCTTTAAAAGAGCGATGCCTGATTTTCCGACTATGGTAACGTCACAAACCTTGCTGGTAAATGGCGGATCTTTGAAGCACAAGCTCTCGTTCCTCTTCTAGGAGATCAACGACATCCTGTCGCGCTTCTTCGGCATCTAATTCGTCGAAATCTTGCACTCTTGGACTATCATGAATCATATCTGTTGGGAGAATAGCTTCCGCGCCGTAAACTAGGAAAAACGGGGTTTGCCCAGTCGACCTATTTGGCGTCGTTCTTATACTCCAAATTACAGAAGGTAGCTCCTCTACTCATGCTCCGGCCGCTCTGTGAAGAGGAGTTTCGAGTCTTGGGCGTATTCCTTGCAGGATTGAGCTATTCATTCGCTCAACCTGCCCATTGGATTGCGGGTGTGCCACAGATGTCGGCAATATCTTGCCAACTCTCCGATGGAGAAATTTGTCCCGTTGTCGGTTATTATGCTGTGTGGCACACCGTATCTCATCACCAAGTCGATGATGAAATTTCTAGCAGTTGCACCATCCAGCTTTTTGATGGGTTTGGCCTCCACCCATTTGGTGTACTTATCCACTGCTACTAGCAAATGAGTAAGCCCGCCTCTTGCAGTTTTGAACGGTCCCATCATATCTAGCCCCCAGACCGCAAATGGCAACGTAATGGGGATAGTTTTAAGAGCTTGGGCCGGCAAATTAGTCTGTTTGGCGTAATATTGACACCCTGCACATGTATTAACTATGTGCTCAGCGTCTGTCTTGGCTGTTAGCCAGAAAAACCCCGCTCGGAATGCTTTCTTAACAATGCTTTTTGATTGAGCATGATGTCCGCAATCTCCGGCATGGATTTCTTCCAGTATTTCTCTTCCTTCTTCCGGTGAAATACACCGCAAAAAGATTCCGGAAGTACTGCGCTTATACAGGTAGTTATCAATTACCGTGTATCCTTTGCATCGACGCTGTATTTGTCTTTTCAAAACTTCATCTGCTTCTTCCGGGTACTTCTGATTAACTAAGAAGTTTAAATATGGAATCGTCCAATCTGGTTTAACGAGCATAACTTCAATGGATTCGGAAACCAGGGGATAATCAACATCTCCACCCTTTATGGATGGCTCATGCAAGTGCTGAACAAATACCCCTAGCGGTAGGGTTTTTACCCTTTCCGATCCCATGCGGGCTAACGCATCTGCGTTCCAGTTTTCCTCCCTTTTGATGTGGAGTACCTCGAACCCAAAGAAACAAATGGCGAATTCGTCCACCGTTCTTCTGTATTCGGCCATTATAGGGCTTTTTGCGTCCCAAGTTTGGTTAAGCTGATGCTGTACCAAATCCGAGTCTCCATAGCACAAAATGCGCTTTACTCCTATTTCCTTTGCAATTTGCAAGCCATGAAGCAGAGCTTCGTATTCTGCCACGTTATTACTGGCGTTGAAGTGTATTTGCAATACGTATTCCATTGTATCGCCTTTTGGGGATTTCAAAACTACACCAGCTCCAGCGCCCTCCTTCATCTTGGATCCGTCAAAGTGCATGATCCAATACTCGGACTCCGGCATTGGCGTTTTTTCCATTGCTTCCGTCCAGTCGGCGACAAAGTCCGCCAAAACCTGGGATTTTATTGCCGTCCTTGGCTGGTACTTAATGTCAAAGGCTGCTAGCTCGATGCCCCATTTGGCTACCCGGCCAGTTGCCTCCGCATTGTTTATTATATCCCCTAGTGGTACTTTACATACCACTGTTATGGAATGCCCTTGGAAGTAATGGCGCAGTTTTCTAGATGCGAAAAACACACCATATGCCAGTTTCTGATAATGCGGGTACCTTTGATTAGATTCGGAGAAAACTTCGCTTATGTAATATACCGGATGCTGATCTGGTATGCTTTGCTCATCCTTCTTCCGTTCCACAACAATTACGGCACTAATAACCCGGTTTGTAGCCGTAAGGTACAATAACATGGGTTCTTCGTCTTTTGGGGATGCCAAAATCGGAGCATTCATCAAAGTTTCCTTTAGTTGGGTTAACGCTGCATCGGCCTCTTCTGTCCATTCAAATTTGTCGGATTTCTTCAACAACTTGTAGAGCGGTAGGGCTTTATCCCCCAGCCTGCTAATAAATCTGCTGACGGCAGCAGCGGAACCCGTCAATCTTTGGACATCTTTTACGCATGTAGGCTTCGAGATGTTCAAGATGGCTTTTATCTTTTCCGGGTTAACTTCTATTCCTCTATGAGAAACGATAAAAACCAGAAGTTTTCCTGAGGGAACCCCGAATACACACTTAGATGGATTTAACTTCATCTTGTAAGTGCGCAAGTTTTCGAAAGTTTCTCGCAAATCTTCAAGGAGTGTATGTTTTTCCTTGGCTACGACAGCAATGTCGTCCACATAAACATGGACATTTTTGCCAATCTGACTATGCAAGCAATGTTGCATGCAACGCTGGTAGGTTGCACCTGCGTTCTTCAGGCCAAATGGCATGGTTACGTAATAATACGTCCCGTACGGGGTTATAAAAGAAGTCTTAATTTGATCTTCCTTTTTCATGCGTATTTGGTGGTACCCGGAGTATGCATCCAAAAAGCACAAAAGCTCAGAGCCTGCGGTGGCATCTATTATTTGATCGATTCGCGGTAACGCAAACCTATCTTTTGGACACAATTTGTTCAAGCCTGTGTAATCTATACACATTCTAAGAGCAGTAGTGTCTTTCTTCAGTACTAATACCGGATTTGCGGACCATTCAGTGTGGATTACTTCCTGGATGAAATCCGCTGCTAAAAGCCGGATAATTTCTTTGCCAATAGCCTTCCGTCTTCTTCCGTCAAATCGACGGAGACCTTGTTTGACGGGTTTTGATCCTGGAATCACCTTAAGTTGGTGCTCAGCAAGTTCCCTGGGTACGCCTGGCATGTCAGCTGGACACCAGGCAAAAATATCCCAGTTCTCACGGAGGAACTTGATGAGCTCGCATTCCTATTTGTCGGTCATCCCAGTCCCTACAACGACGAATTTTGTCGGATCTTTGGGATCTAGGATTACATGTCTTGTATTTTCGGATGCCTTGAAGCTGTCTGTTTGCTTCCGGGTTTCTTTTCCTGCCGGCATTTCTGTCGGCGATACCTCTTTGGCCAACTCCTTCAGTTCTTCCTTTGCTATGACTCTTTGAGCGCAAAGGGCGTTTTCTTTCTCCAACTCATTTGCTAGCTTAAAATCACCAGGTATGGTAATTACTCCTCCTTTGGGTCCTGGCATCTTCAGCTTGTTATAAATATAACAGGATCTTGCCATGAATTTGGCGAAAGCTGGACGTCCGAGTATTGCGTGATAAACGCTTTCGAACGGCACTACTTCGAAGGATACTTTTTCCTGCCGGAAGTGATCTTTATCTCCGAAGGTGACATCTAGGGAAATTTCTCCTAGGGATCGTGCTTGTCTGCCAGGAACAATGCCATGGAAGCGTATGTTGCTGTAATTGAGCTGGGACTCGGAAATCTTCAGATGCTTCAGTGTATCCAAGTACATTATGTTAATGCTGGATCCTCCATCCATCAGCACTCTTCTTAGCCTAGTGTTCTGGACAATAGGGCTTACAACAAGAGCTTGTGTGCCGGGTTCAGGAATATTCCCGGGATGGTCAGACTGATCCCAGGTAATTGGTGTGTTGGAGTACTTCAAGAATTTCGGGGTTGCCGGAACAAACCGCGTTTATTTCTCGAAGTGTTCTTTTGGCTACCTTTGCCGACGGGGTTGCTAGAAATGTTAGCATTGCTTCTCCATCAACTCTCGGAAATTTGGGTTCGCTCTTTCGCTGCTGTTCCTGGATTTTTTCATCAGTGTCCGATTCACTGTCTTCTTTGTCAGCTTCTGGCTTTTGTTTAGCTAGTTTCCTCTTGGAACCCTTTCCCTTACTTCCGGATCCTGCACTGCCTTTCATGTGCTTATTCAGCCGTCATTGCGCGTTTGTATGGGTGGGTTCCCAAATTGTGAATGGTGGACACAGGGTTCCGACTTAATCCTCTCCCACTCCTCTGGAGTGTAATTGATTGGATCTGGGCTGCGTCCTTTCCACTTATTCCCTTTTTCGCTTCCAAAGGCTATGTTGACTTCCTTGGGTTTTGTCGCTGTTTCTGGAGTTCCCTTTTTGTCAGAACGGGGAGTTTTCTTAGCAAGTATCAGTGTATCGATATTGCCTCCTCTTGCTCTGATGTCGTCTTCGGCTGCAGCGTGCTCATTGGCGGTTGTAAGCATAGATCCGAGATCTTTGTGCTGTTTGGAACCAACCATGAACGGTACAAGTCCGGGTTTCAGGCCATTGACGAAAGCATGCATTGCTTGTACGTCAGTTACTCCAGAAAAACTATTCTTCATTGCTGTCCATCTGGAGATGAAATCCACGTATGGTTCATCCTCGAATTGGGTGCAACGGTTCAGTTGGTTGATGCTGTTCGGGCGTTTGTATGTTCTCCGGAAATGCTGAGTAAATACTCTAGCCATATCATCCCAGCTGTCGACAGTTCTTGATGGTAATCCATTGATCCAATCTCTGGCTCCGTCCAATAACATTAGGGGAAGAAACTTGACAGCTTCCAGGTCTGTCCCATTGTTAATTTGGACGGCTGTATAATAGTCTGAGAGCCAGGTATCCGGGTTTGTGCTACCGGTATATTTTTGGTAGGTTGGACCAACTTTGGCGAAGCCAGAATGCAGGGTTATCCTTCGGATCCTGTCAGTGAAACACTTAGGACCAAAGTATAAATCATCCTTTTCCGCTCTATCAATGTGTGCGGAATATCTTCCGGCTGAATGGACAGAAGGGGATCTACTCCTTTCTTTTCCATTGTTGCGCGGGCGCGCTTTTCCGGGATTGTACCTATCTCTTCCATGATCACGTCCTTTTGGATTAGGCGGAGTCCTGCTCCTGTTCCTTTATTTATCCTTAGGGGGTGTCCGGGATCTCTCACGCCTGTGAGGTGTATCGTATCTTCCGGCTTTCTCAGCTGGGTTTCTCGGAGGTGGCATTATTTTGCCGTCATTCCGGTATTTTTCTTCCCGGTCGTGGGGTTTAAGCCCACCCTTCGGGGGATGGGATCCGGTTCGGGACGCTTCATCCCTATTGTCGGGGTTTTTCTTGTCTTTTCTCGGATCCCCTTTTTTATCCTTTGAATTGTCTGAATCTCCAGGTTCTTCTGGTCCAGGTGCTCCAGCGGTGCAAGTAGCTGTTTTGCATAGGGCGGAGTTATCCTGTAGTCTTCCTGATCGCTCTTGGGCCCGCTGCTGTTGTTGCAATGCTTTTCCTAGGAAAGCATACACCCCTTGAAGTTTTTCACCATTGGAGTACAGATCATTGTTCAGAATGGCGAATGCTGCTTCCGCGTTTTCTGCTGCAGTTTTATAAATTGGTTCGCCTCTGGCATCTTTGCCGTTTACCTGCTTTTGCCAAGATGGGTTGTGAAACCTTTCTTTTGGCGGCAGTACTTCCGGTCTTACGATTCCGGGTAACCTTGTAGGTTTAATGCCAGATCTATTCTTTCTCTCGTACTCCTCTATTTCTTCCTTCATGAGCTTAATGTCATCCTGGGTTTTTTGGAGGTGTTACCGAGATCTGAGTAGATGTTGCTGTTGCCTTTGGAAAGCTTGTCTCCTGGCTTCCAGCACCTCAGGGGGTTCATTTGCTCCCACTGGCGTTTGCAACAACTCTTGCTCTTCCTGTTCCGTCATTGTTGGAACAAGGATTTCTTTGATTTTCTTCTCCGCAGCTTTTGTTCCGCTAGCATCTCCTACTTCCAGGTTTTCATCAACTTGGTCAGCTGATTTTTCTTCCGGATTTTGTATTGGAGTTTCTTAGCGGCACGATGCTTTTTCTTGGAAGAGGGAGGTTTTTTGACAGGCTCATCTTCTGTCAACTCCTTGACATTGGGAAATACCGGAGAAGTTTCTCCGTCTTCTTTCTCTTCCTCTGGCGGAGGGGTTTTAGGGCTTTCCTGGCTGCCGGCATCCGTGGTATTAGCTGGTTTTGCCATTAGCACTTCATGGAATCCCTCTTGAAAAGATTTAACTTTCCTTTCGAAGGCGTCCGCGTCTTCGTCTTCGGAATCAAAATCCTCTGATCCGGTTTCCGACTCTAATCTCGCCTCAATGGCGGCAAGCACGGATTCTGCTTCCGAGTTCACCGTTTCGTTAACGGATGTCGGATCTTCCGCCTGGATGACGGGTATCGGGTCTTCCGTTGCTGTAACGGGTGTGTTTTTGTCTGCCTCTTGCACGGGGTTTACATCATCCGTGTTTTCGGCGACTTCGGACTGCACCATGCCGATAAAGTGTGTGTCACTTTTTTGTCGGTGATCCGAGGAGAATCCGGCATCATAGTCATCCTCGACTGGGTATAGGGCGGGTGGGATAAATTTGCTTCCACCGCAAAACCCCATTGCTTCTGCAGTTAGTCCGATAAAGATGTTAGCAGATCCTATCGGTAACACGCAGGCACTTACCAAGTGGTTTTGCGCTGGTATGTAGGATCCGTTGTTGAGGAAGCGTCCGACATCATCGTTGAATTCCAAGCTTCCGACAGTAATTGATCTTCCGATTCCGCCAAGTATCCCAGATCGGAACTTCACGCCTGACGTCGTTTGCCCCACGGTGGGCGCCAACTGTCGAGACATCGTAGTAGTTTTCATAGACGGGGGTGCCATGAGACTACGATAGAGACGTGGGGTAACGGGATCGCGTGGTAGACAGTAAACACAGGATTTACCCAGGTTCGGTACGTCGAGACAGTACGACGTGGCTACTCCTGAACTTCTCACTATCAGGACTAAAGCCTGGAAACAGGATTACAATGTGAGGTTTAGATCTAAGCTATTCGACGAGGATGAGCTTCTCGGCGAGTCGGCCTAGGGTTTCTCTGTTATTCGTTGGTTGTTTGGTTTATCTCCCGTCCGGCTTTATATAATAACCGGATTAGGGCTTACCGAATAGGAAACCTAGAAGACTACGGTAGCAATAACTTGGAAAGTAAGGAATCCGTCTTCTTCTCCAAGCCAGATCACATGGGCCGTGATCCGGGTTCTTCTAGAATCTGGCTTCTATGCGTCAGGTTACTGGGCCGCCCAATGGACCACATCCCACTACCACTTGGGCCACCCTGGTAACCAGGCACTTTCACTACCATCTTACATACCCCTATACGGTATATATCCGACATTCAGTTTCTGAATATCGGCTATGTGCATTTTATTATGCAGAGGCCGGGTGTAATGCTTAAACCTTTTAAGTAACTAGAATGATACCCTGCGCGTTGCAGCGGGTACCTCTTTAATAATTCTAATAAAAAGTTTGAAACATGAATTGTCTAGAGAAATATGTAAAATTTCGTTGATCATATCACTCGAGGTGCTAAGTTAAAATGGCATGAAAATGTATATATATGTATTTTACATTTTAAAGTTCATTATGTTTCAAGAATGTACCCGATTGATATAGATAAGTTGGAATCAACGGGTTCAATAAATGGATGTTGTGGATAGTTTACATAAAGATTTTCGCACAGTTTTTTTTAGAAAACTTTCAGCTGTTGGTAACATAAGATCACATAATCTCAAATAACATTTGTATGATTTTCATCATTCAAAATATCTGGAAAAAAATTCACTTGGTTGACGAAGCTAATACGGGTGTCGTACATATGATTTAACTGCGTAATTACGTAGCGGGATTGTGTGATCTTATCAACGGAAGAGAGAAAAAGAACAACATGGGCAATTTGATGGCTAAAATAAATTATGATGTGTATACTTGCATGTAGATTTATATAATTTAATATTAGTGGGATGATGTGGATAATTGATTTGCTAAAAAATAAAGTGATGTGGAGAGTTTGCATGTTGAGATAGATAAATATTAATTGCACTTAGTGGAGTTTTGCTTTATAAGAAATATATGTAGAGGCCCCAAACCGGATGGTCCAGAACCTCTCATATGCATACATTCACGATCCCAGGAATTCAGTCGTGAACAACATACAAAGTTGGTACACAGGTAACATTATCCATTACACGAATAATAGACTCTTACAACACATGGTCACATGAGCAAGTCTTAACAACTGCCACACAGGGCAGGAAAATATCTCACATGCAGCGGAAACTTAGCAAAACACACAACGTAGAGAGCCCGTGTCATGCCTTCACCTACAGGCTGCTGACCGGGAGCCGGGCCTAATTCGCGTAGTGTAAAGTACACATCTTCGTACTCCCCCTCTTGCGGCAGTTCCTCACAAGACATCCTTTATAAACTTACATAATACAAGTATGCTTATATGGTGGAATAGGTAGGCTATACATAGGGTTCACTACCCATGGTGTATGTAAGATAAAATCATGGTTGCTTTAACATCTCTATATTTTTTTAAAGAAGATACTTCAAAAGGAAATAATATAGTTTTCTTTTTCTTATAGATATTGCATATCCAAGAGGTTTTATAAAACTTGTTTTATAAAAGAAAGTTTTTCTTTGCAAAACTTCTTGTAAACAACTCCAGCTTTTCTTCATCAGTACCTCCACGGTACAAATCTTTTTTTTTACATAAGCATCCTTTTTGAAAACTGACACAATGCTAGCTACATGGTCATTCAACTGCCCATATCCGAGGGCTCGGCTATTCAGAATAGATTTACTCTGCAGAGGTGTACACAATCCACAAAATCCAATCATCTGCCATGAACCACCCATGGACTGGCACAATGGTATGCACGCATCAGATAAATGATCCTAACTGTCCACTCTGATCAAGCTAGTATATGGATATCCCTTTAGTTGGGTCTCATCTCCCCGGCACCAGGTCACACCCCGCCACGGCAGGAGACACAACGGTCGCAACCGGAGGAGAATTTAATCCCCCACTGTGTATGTCCCGTTTCTCCCTCCTGACGAAACTTCGTTTCAGAGAATCATCCTCTCTATAGCATCTTGGGATAGAGCACCCACTAACACGCACAAGTTTCTAGGTAGGCCTCGTACCCATGTTGAGGTAGAGTGGTAGTACGTCTTGGTTGTCCAGCGAAGACTAGATTATGTGTCTTCTATAAACCATTTTGAAAACAATCCTCTTTGTCTCCCCCGGTGAACAAGGTCCCGCCTTTCCACCGTGGACTTTTCATAAATCATTTGTTTACAAAAACATATTCTTAAAGTATCCACTTAGGGACTCAAGAATATTATCTTTTCTGGTATTTATATACCATATGGTGGCTAAAGGCCTGGTAACACCAAGTTTGACTAATGGCAATGTGATACATATAAATAATATTAATAGTAATAATAGCCACTCAAAAATAGTTTTTGGTAATCATATTTTTGTAAAACTTCAGAAGTAAAACATGCACGATAGATAATGATAAGTAGTATAACAACAAGCTTTAGGATGGCTTGCCTTGGTTGAGGTTAGGGTCTTGCTCTTGGTAGCAACAGGAGTGGTAATAATAACCTCCGGCACCAACTGCTTCTTCCTCGTTTTTTATTGTTGGAAAATAAAATAAAAGACACAAAATCAGAACCGGCCAATCTAAGGCAAACAATGGTACTAAGCTATACTACATCAAAAAATGCATAAAACAATCAAGTTTGCAAAAATAACACTCCACAACTACACACAAAAAATAACAATACTATCACTAACATTACTATGGTGAAGAAATGTTATTTCTCACCAAAATGAAATGGGACCAGTGGGTGTGCCACAAGATTTCCAAGACATTTAAGAGGTCAAAAAGCCTCTGGTTAAACTTGTGGAGAGAACATACACAAACAAAAAATTACAACTACTTATACTAGTGAATAACAACACTATGAATAAGAAACAAACAATGCTACTCATGCTTCTCTATGAATTTAAGTGCAACCTAACAGAGGTGAAAACATCTCATAACCAGTACCAAAATGGTACTGGACTAAAAAAACAACACTAAAAATCTAGGTAAGAAACCTATTAATACTTTGCTCACAAAAGTTATTAAATAAAAGACTAGAAAACAATACTAGACAAATCCTATTTCTATTTGATTTCCAAACATGCACAAACTTTCTAACATACTAGTACTGTAAGTAAAAAACATTCTAACAGAGAGAAAAACATCTATGCAAGCTAGAAAACATTATTTCAACTAGCAAACAATTATTCTAAACTAATTCCACAAGATTTATTTCTAACAGAAAAGTACTAAATCTAGATCTGCTTGCCAAAAATAATCTAGAGCTCTAAAAATTATACAAAGCTAGGATAACATAGATCTAAGCATACACAAACACATCCAATTGGATTCACATCAAAAAAGTATTTTTAAACTCTATTTAAAATCCCTAGAAAAGGCTACTGGACAAATACCAAAATGGATGGCATTTCCAAATGGTAGTTCTCCTTTAGTGAGGTCAAGTTCTACTGATATATCTATTCAATAGGTACTCAAATAAAATTGTTTGACCAAAATGGCCACAGATCCTAAAAGTTATGCACAAATTACTCTAACAGACAGTGGGTGGCAAAATAATTACTACAGCAAACCTACTGCTTCAAATCAAGATCTACCAGTGCCATCTGTTCAAGAAAATGTATCTCTACTGCTAGGAATTTTTGTGGATTTAAATTCTCACATTTTCTATTTTTCACAGGCTTAAATTAAACGTTTGTTTCTGATATTTTCTAAAAAAGAAAAACAAAGTTACTGCGCGGGTTGGATCTCTCTCTGTGCGCGGCCCGCTAGGACAGATGCGGCCCAGCATGCAAGCGTTAGCGCACGCAGCGCGCGTACCGTTTCGCGGTTCAAACGCGCGATCAACGGCTCGTGCTCATCTCCCTCCTCTCTCTCACAGAAACGCGACGGAGACACGGGCCGGCGGCGAGTTCGTGCGATTCCTCTGTTGGAACGCGTAGAGATAAACAAAAACTTTTCTACGTGGTGCTTCCAAGATCTAGCCGAGGTAGAAGGCCATGATGATTACCACTAGACGCGCGGTTGCGGATTATCGATGAAGCACGCGGTGCAGTGGAGTCCCATGATCCGATCCAGCCGATCCGATCCCGCGAACGTCGAAGTGCTGAACGTACAGCACCTCTGCCGGTATCCACGCGTGCGAGGAGGAGCTCCGACGGCGGAATGCTAGGTCTGGTGCGACGGCTGGACTGAGTGGGGCTAGGGTTCCCAAGCATGGGAGTCGAGTAACGTGCCCGCTGGGCAACCTGCGCCCCTCTTTATATAGCGAATGGTAGTGGGCTTCACAACACTTGTGGTCCATTCCCTCTGTGAGTCCGACTCACAAACTCAGTCCATTTCCGGTTCGGGTCCAACCCGACCAATATATTTGCTCCCGCTCTTAAGTGTGTGACCCTGCAGGCTCATGGCGACTTGGACACGATTGGAGTCCGACTCCCATCGATCAATCGGTAGCGGCTCCTAGCAGAACGTGCCGACTCTCAAGTCCCATTGAGTCATGACGACATATCTTCCAATGTGACTTTCATCTTAGTCCCTTTTGCCTCACGATATACCTTGTCGAACTATAGGCGATTTATCGTCATCCCTTAATAGCTCAACGTTTTTCTCGGTCCGTGATATTTTATTCATCTGACTAACTCTTAGTCAACAGACTCAGTTAACACTTAACCGAGTTGCGCATGGCCATGCTTCCGGAATCATATCACTCTAGAGGGCCCAGATAATATCTCTCCATTCGGAGTGGCAAAATCCCATCTTGATTGTCCACATCATGCAGCTTGCTTCTCATTCGACCCTAACTCTGCATTTATAACTGCCTTGTCACGGAACAGCGTTTGACAGAACCTAAGCCGGTGATTCACAACTCGGATTGTGCGACAATCTCAGGTCTAAGGATTACATTGATTGAGACATGCAAATGACGACATACTCGTTGCATCTCAATATGGGTCAGTCCGACTTGCTAAACTCTTTATCCAAGTCTGTGAACGTTGGAATGGCATCACCATGCCCATGACAAGTCGAACCGTGTCATAAGCCAACACTCACATTAGTCTAGAGTGTGTGTCCAGCACAACCTAAATGACCAAGGACAATTTAGCATGAACAACATGAATACATAGTTCCACAATCGAATCACATATTCAATGACATATATCATATGTTCAAAACAAGGACGACTTAATAACTTTATGAATACATTGGGAATTACATCATACATGATTGCCTCTAGGTCATATTCTCAACATCCTCACCTAGGGAGCTCGCGGGGCAGTGGCTGGGTGTCGTGGAAGTCGTGTGTGCTCGCAGTAGTGTAGGGGCGCGGTCACGGGCTTCCCTGGCGGCTCCAAACGACGACGTGCAACGGTGAGGCCGCGGCGGCTCCGGCGATGTCCTCGGGCTTCCTACAAACGAGGGACCACGGGAGGGGGTTAGGGTTGTTCCACGGAGTACGGCGCACGCGACAGAGGTGAAGAACAGGGGCGGGAGTGCACGGGGCGTGCCCCACCTGCGTTTTCTCTCCGCGGTGGCCGGCGGCAAAATTTAGCTCCACGGGGATCTCAGTGAGCTCGTGGTGCTCAACGTTCGAGATGGGGAGGTGGATAGGGGTGAGGGCGATGTGGTGGCGAATTGGGGGCGTGCCCATGGCTTTATAGCCACGGCACCGTGATCATGCGCATGTGGGCGCCCACGGGCATGGCCGCGGTGAGCTTAGGGCGTGCTCCCGAGAGCCCACTCCGTTCCAGTGGCTCTTGGGGATGTCTACGAGGTGCGGTAAGGGCTGCTGCTGCGTTGTGCATCGAGGAGAGGTGAGGGGAGGGCCGCTCATGGCGAAAGTGGCGCGCATAGTGGCGTGCCCTGACAGCCCGCCCATGCATGTCTCCTCTCTCTGCACCTCTGTTCCCACGCTCCTCTCTTCTCCTCTGGTCAAACTTCAACGGATCCAAGGCTTGGTAAACATAGAGAAAACCTAGGGCTTCTAGAAGGGCAAAGTGGCACGGCCTAATTCACACTCAATCAAAAGTTATAAGAAATCAAAGTTCTGTCAAACGAGTGATTTCAGAAAGTTCAGAAAAGCAGAGAAAATAACTTAGCCGTTTTGGCTAAGTGTCAAAACAGACAAAACCAACAAAAAGTCTCCTCTATTTTCAAGGCCCAAATGTTTTCCAAAATTTGTTTTCAAAGCATAAGGTTGTTAAACATTATTTGTACTTTCATAAACATCAATTGAAAAAAAATTGGCATTTTGGAAGGCTCTGAAAACAAGGTGATAAAATGGCTACTTTCTGTTTTTCTCTGTTTTCTAAAAAAAACCTTTTTCTGTCTTATTTTTCTTCCACAAAAATCATCATGCATTTGATTGTTTTCTTGTTCCAAAATCCAAACCAAGCTTGCACATTTGTATTCCATATATTAGAGATCACATTCATTCCAAGAAAACATAAAATGTGATCATGTAGTATATTGAAAACAAGTGTTAAATATAGCTACTTGGCTAGTTTTTCACAAGCAAGTTTAAATAAAAAACTCAAAGGAAAACATCCAAATATTCTTTTGCCACTTTGTTTTCTTGATTCAAACAAAGCCAAATAATATTGTTAGGTTGAAAGCAACATTGATTCAACCCTTACGATAAAAGTTATTCAAATCATCATATGGAAAACATCACAGAAACAATAAGAAACATCAGAAAAAATCGATAAATAATTTTAAACAAAATCTTGCTTGCATTGCATAGATACTCATGGTCTCTTACATAATGTTGGATTACCAAGTGCATTAAAAAAAATTGTTGGCTCACAAAAATGGCTTCATTCACTATATTACATGTGATCCAAAATCTGGGGTGTGACAGTATGGATAAAAGCCCTTTATAAAAAAAAATCTCCTTCACTTGTGGGCTTAAATTATTAGACACTGGTTTTCTTGTGATTCCTCACTTTGTTCCTGCAAGAACTCTTGAGTTTACATAATGTTTTCTTCAAAAGTAGAAGTGTGTGCATAACATGTCTAGTAGTGCATGTCACGATTGCTTATTTCACATTTTCTGTGACATGAAATTGTTTATAACATGTCTAGCAGCTCAACTATAGTGTCAGCTAGAAATGGCTCAAAGTATTGTGCTCAGATTCATGTTACGATTAGTTGTGCTTGGTAAAGTAAATCTCCCATCGGTACTTACCCAACTCTGTTCCGGACTTGCTCAGATTCCCCACTTACTATCTTTAGACAGAACGGACTCATGATATCTTTTCTTTATGCACATGATTCAGTTCCCAGCAAGGGCGAGAAGACCCCGTTTGACGGTAGATCTTTACTATCCAAAGATGCAGGGTGTAAGCATATATGCTGTGACAGTGTTTCCATATCTTATGCATTTTGTTCCGATTTTCACTCAGACAATCCACAATATTTGTAATTTATGAAACCTAGATCGACTCTAGTTGGTAATACCATGTAATTCATGTTACACTCTTGGGGTAGGCCGCACTTTTCTTGCGGCGCATAACTTGCTCTATTACGATGTTATTTTGCCTGGAGAACTGAAACAAGAGGTGTTTGATGCATAAACTGTGTTTTCCTATCTATTCCATGTTATGAAAACTTTCTGAAATTTGCTCTTTAAGTTTCACATTCGAACTGTTAAGGGCCTCAAGGCCAAACTACGGCTAGTAGCAAAAATTCCAGGGTGAATACATCCACAATAACAAACTGATTAAACTAGCACTGCCTAAGGTTCCGAATAACAATTTGGATTACGCATCAGTTCAGCATACGAGCCACTAACTATTTCTGCTTGCAATAGCGCGAGACTCGTGCGGCCAGGATGTCGACCCACGTGTCAGGCATGCCAGGAAGACACCAATGCATGCAGTCCTGGCCCCAGATCGCCACCACATCCTTCTTCCCGAGCCAGATTCCCGGGTGGGCGTTGGCCTGGAACTCACTCATGTAGGTCAGCTTGAGCAGCTGGATATGTTTGCCGGCCAGAGCTTCCTGGATCGCCGAATTCACTAGCCTTGCTTATTTATTCACTCCGCCGAACATGGGATGAAACCAGGAGCCGAGCTGCACAGGATTTAAGATGGGTCATGACTAGGAATTTATATGGAAAATACCACATCATGAACAGCATGAACCTTGGATGGTACCTCGTATTCTTCTGGGAGCCTACCAGACGCACAAGTGCCATTGTGATCCCATTCGCCTCCATCAAAATGCTTGGGTAACTGTGTGCGCTACAGCTTTAGTGTTTTACCTGGGATCTCCCTTTTGATGTACGAGGCCATACTTATTAGGACTACTTTCAGTCCATCAAAAATGCTGAGTGGAGGCTCAACGAGCTTTCCTCCTCTATAGAAAACAAGGGGAGTCTCTTTTGGAAATTTATCCGAACCCCACCTGACAATGATAGAAAATGCAGTAATGACTCATGATCACACTACGAATACAGTCTTCATCAAATAAAATAACTCGGGATTATTAATGTTACAATGGTAATTACACAGTAAAATTAACAAAATTAATAGCTGAAAACTGCATGGAAAGGCCTTTTGTAGATACAAATAGCTTAATTTCCAAGTGGTCTCACACATACAGAATATGTACAGGTGTTGCATCAAAATACACTTAGAAACAATGTCAGTACCCCTTGAACGAAATTAGAGAGATGAAAGTTGCATCTTAGTTTACAAGTACATAAGAAGTACATCAAGAATAAGAAGTATGATTGATCCAATCAACCTTGTACTAAACCGATCTATCTGATAGACCGACCACCAAAACAGCAATTAGATCACATCTAACGCTAACTACATATCACATATGCACGGATCTCGGGCCTAATACCAGAAGCTACTGCTCTGATACCACTGTTGGAGCGCGTAGAGATGAACGAAAATCTTCCTACGCGGTACTTCCAAGATCTAGCCGAGGTAGAAGGCCACGAGTATTACCACTAGACGCGCAGGTGCGGATTATCGATGCAGCGCGTCGGGGCAGTGCAGTCCTACGATCCGATCCAGCCGATCCGATCCCTCGAACGTCGAAGTGCTGAACGTACAACACCTCTGCTGGTATCCACACGTACGAGGAGGAGCTCCGACGGCGGACTGCTAGGTCCGGTGCGACGGCTGGACTGAGTGGGGCTAGGGTTCCCAACGCATGGGAGAGTGGACTAACGTGCCCGCTGGGCAACCTGCGCCCCTCTTTATATAGCGTATGGTAATGGGCTTCACAACACTTGTGGCCCATTCCCTCTGTGAGTCCGACTCACAAAACAGTCCATTTCCGGTTCGGGTCCAACCCGACCAATACAATTGCTCCCGCTCTTAAGTGTGCGACCCTGCAGGCTCATGGCGACTCGGACACGATTGGAGTCCTACTCCCAATCGATCAATCGGTAGCGGCTCCTAGCAGAACGTGCCGACTCCCAAGTCCCATTGAGTCATGACGACATACCTTTCAATGTGATATTCATCTTAGTCCCTTTTGCCTCACGATATACCTTGTCGAACTATAGGCGATTTATCGTCATCCCTTAAATAGCTCAACTCTCTTCTCGGTCCGTGATATGTGATTCATCTGACTAACTCTTTAGTCAACAGACACAGTTAACATTTAACTGAGTCGCGCATGGCCATGCTTCCTGAATCATATCACTCGAGAGGGCACAGAGAATATCTCTCCATTCGGAGGGGCAAAATCCCATCTTGATTATCCACATCACGCAGCTTGCTTCTCATTCGACCCGTACTCTGCCTTTATAGTTGCCTTGTCACAGAACAACGTTTGACAGAACCTAAGTCGGTGATCCACAACTTGGATTGTGCGACAACCTCAGGTCTAAGGATTACATTGATTGAGACATGCAAATGACGACTTGATCGTTGCATCTCAATGTGGGTCAGTCCGACTTGCTAAACTCTTTAGCCAAGTCCGTGATCGTTGGAATGGCATCACCATGCCCATGACAAGTGGAACCGTGTCATCAGCCAACACTCACATTAGTCTAGGGTGTATGTCCAGCACAACCTAAATGACCAAGGACAATCTAGTATGAACAACATGAATACATAGTTCCACAATCGAATCACATATTCAATGACATGTATCAGATGTTCAAAACAAGGACAACTTAATAACTTTATGAATACATTGGGAATTACATCATCTATGATTGCCTCTAGGGCATATTCTCAACATTTCTGTGGTCTCGTTAGATATTGGTGCTAATCACTAAGAACGGGATGTTCTCGGTGGATTCTATATATAGAGTTATGATCCAATCAGTTTTGTCAATTGATATTTTTTTAAATGTATGGCGTATGAAGGTACCATTGAAGATTAAGGTTTTCGCGTGGTATCTTCGTAAATGGGTCATACTTACAAAGAATAATCTTGTCAAGCGTATTTCGCATGGAAGTTCAAAATGTGCTTCTTGCTCTCACGATGAGACGACTAGACACTTATTCTTTGATTGCACTTTTGTGCGTTCTATATGGTCCGCTATCCAAATGGCTTCGAATCTTTATCAACCCACATCTGTTGCGATTATTTTCGGTAACTGGTTAAATGGGGTAGATAAACGGTTTAAAGTTATTATTAGGGTAGGAGGCGCTTGGCGTTATATGGTCGCTCTGGCTATGTAGAAATGACAAAAATTTAAATGATAAATTGTTTCTCTTATGCAGGTTCTATTCCGTTGCACACGTATTCTCCGTTTGTGGTCCACATTATAGTGGGGGAGTTTCGAGACCTTTTTACGGAGCCTTGTGCAAGGCTGCAGCAGGTGATGAAGGATATTTTTATCCCAGGTGGATGACCGCTTGATTTATGGATAGCAGCTCCATAGCGACAACAGTCTATGTCTGATTGGCTTGTTTATCCTTGTCGTTTATTTACATTTCAGTGTCGAGACATCGTAGTAGTTTTCATAGACGGGGGTGCCATGAGACTACGATAGAGACGTGGGGTAACGGGATCGCGTGGTAGACAGTAAACACAGGATTTACCCAGGTTCGGTACGTCGCGACAGTAAGACGTGCCTACTCCTGCACTTCTCACTATCAGGACTAAAGCCTGGAAACAGGATTACAATGTGAGGTTTAGATCTAAGCTATTCGACGAGGATGAGCTTCTCGGCGAGTCGGCCTAGGGTTTCTCTGTTATTCGTTGGTTGTTTGGTTTATCTTCCATACGGCTTTATATAATAACCGGATTAGGGCTTACAGAATAGGAAACCTAGAAGACTACGGTAGCAATAACTTGGAAAGTAAGGAATCCGTCTTCTTCTCCAAGCCAGATCACATGGGCCGTGATCCGGGTTCTTCTAGAATCCGGCTTCTATGCGTCAGGTTACTGGGCCGCCCAATGGACCACAACCCACTACAACTTGGGCCACCCTGGTAACCAGGCACTTTCACTACCATCTTACATACCCCTATACGGTATATATCCGACAGTAGCCCCCAAGAAGGATTAAAACTCTGATTTGCCGTCTTCCATCAAATGTGCTTTGTCCGAGAAATTTCAATCAGCAGTCTTGATTCTTCTTATTCTTATTCTTTTGAAAGAGATGGTAACGTGAAACCCGGAATCCTGAAAATCCGGCTTTTCTCTCACGATCCTTCGTGGAGAAGGAACTTCTTACGTCAGCGCACTTATCCATGCTGACGTAAGGGACGTTTGGGTTTTACTCGGAAAACCCAGAAACATATCTCTGACAGATTCTCGTGGGAAACGAGGAGATAACCATCATTACCCTGTCGTTTCATTTCCCGGATTTTCCGGCGAGTGACACGCGTTGATCAACCAACGGTCAAAATAGCCGTTGGCACGTATCTTGACGGATTTCTGGCTATAAATAGCCGTCTTCGTCCTCGTCAAAAACCTTCCGCACTCTCACTGTCACGCCATTGCCGCACACCAGCCCCCGAGCAAAGAACCACTCCGAGCATGCAAACGCACCCAGAGCCCAGCGCAACGCGCCGCCACCAAATGGAAACCTCGCCGTCGTCCCCCGCTCGCTCCGCCGCGCTCACCGTCGACGACATCATCAACGAACTGGATTCACAACTCGAATCACCAAAGCACGCCGGCGACGAGCCGGAAAAGATCGCGGCCTCTGCGGCGGGCGGAGGAAATCCTTCCGCCGCCGCGAACGCTGCGGGATTGAGCTCCGCGCCTCCCTCGCCGTCCGCTCCTGAAACGGCGAAGGACAAGATCCAATCCCGTGACGATGAGCACTTCGCTACCGGAGCCAACGAAGACACAGAGTTTGTCGGCAACTGGAGTCCGAGTAATACTCCTCTCGTTCTTCTTCGGCGGATGTCAAAGGAGGGATTAATAGTTAAAGGTAAATGGCGAAACCCGGAAGGTGAACCCGAGCCCAAGCCAAAAGACGGAGAACGCGTCCTCCTTACCTCTCATATCGCGAGAGGTATGGGTTTCCCTCCTTCCGCCTTTTTTCTAGACATCCTTAACTTTTATGGCGTTCAACCACATAACCTCTCTCCAAATTCCATCCTTTACTTAGCCAGTTTCCAAGCCCTTTTCGAAGGATATCTCGGGATAACCCCTAATCTAGATTTCTGGCAATATTGTTTTGAGGTAAAACATAACATCACAGATGGTATTTCGCCTATCTGTGGAACTATATCTTTCACCCTCAGGAAATTTAGAGAGGACTGGTATCCCAAGATAAAAATGCCGGAACCTGTCCAATCTTGGCTAGGTTCTTTCTTTTATCATCAAGACGTTCCATTCCCAGGCAAAGAAACCGGGGTTCCTTCATTTGTTAATTCTGCCGCTACCCCTTGCGAAAATTGGACAGTTGCAGCAGTAGAAAATTTGCCAGAAAACCTGATGAAGATAAAGCGGCGCATCGCCAAACTTACTTCCTCTCAGCCTTCTTTGACTGGGAAGGATACCGTTTTGTGCTGGTTCGGACGTCGTATCCAACCTCTCTCTTTTCGTTCCCGGCTCCTTTGCGAATACCAAGGACCAGAAGATAACATGAGAGGAACAGATAAGGCTTATACCAAAAATGATTTTATAAAGCGACTTCACCAACTGGTCGCCACCAGCAGTCAGATTGAAGAAAATCTGGCAATTTATCACGTGGAGAATCTGGCCCCTAAGGTATTTACACTTTCCTTGCTTCCAGTTTTCTTCAGATTGGCTTCTTTTTCTGACTTTCGACATAACGTGAATTCTTTCCTAGTTCAATGAACTTGACGGAGCTGATCTTGCTTCCGACATCGAGCTTAGCAAATTACATGCTAGCTTTTATAATGATCGGAAACGTAAAAAACATGTGGCTTTTGGCAATACGGTGACTGTTGACGAAATTCCTATTGCCACATCCAGGTATTTTACTCGAGCCTCCTTAATCATCATTCTCCTTCAGTTCTTCGAGATTTTTAACTCTCGGATATTCTTCTTTCAGTCTTGCCCCAACTCCTTTGAAAACAAAGAAGCTGAAGAAACATAAGACTGCTATCAAAGAAGAATCTTCTTCTGCAACCATGGGCCTGAGGGGTAGAACGGAAACACAGACGGGTGGAAATCTCCGGTCATCTGCTGGAAACGAACCCATCTCCAATTTGGACAGTAATATCCGGATAAAGGAAGAACCGTTTGACGACCTTGGATATATTCGTCCGGAGGCTAAAAAATTCTTCGCTCCTGCCCCTCTAATTCGTCCTTGGCCACAAGGCGGATTAGTTGTTCGCAACGATATTATATTTTCCCCTCGCCAGGTCATACAAGATGGCCTTCATCACGTTGGGATTATTTTCTGGGAATATGCCAAAGAATTCAACGAGGCCTTGGCCGACTTGCAAGAAATGAGCCAGGTGATACTTCTAGCCCCCAAGCATTAAGTTGAAAACCTGAATTCTTCTTAATGTTTCTTTGTATGCTTGTTCATACTTAAGCATTTGGCTTTCATTTCCGTGTTCAGCATTCCGCAGATGCCATAAACTTGGAAGTTTTTAAGAAGCTTAATCTCAAGAATAGAGAAGTAAAAACCCTTCAATCTATTATTGAGTTGAAAAGCAACGAGCTGGCGTCATCTCAGCTACAATTATCTGAAACCACAGGTATTTATTCTCTGCAGTTTTTATCCGGATAACATTTTTCCCAAATTTTCATAAACTCGAAATGTTTTTATGTCCTCTAGCTGCTTTAGCTAAAGTCAAAGAAGTAGCGAAGGACGCTATCAATGCATCTCGGCTCCGTGAAGAAAACTCGAACCTTCGCAAGGAGCTTATGAAAGTTCAAGAAGACCTGGAAGCCAGTAATCTGGCCCTTGGGATTGCTCAATCCAAGGCTTCTTTGCAGGCGGTGGAAGATAAATCTATTATCCATGATTTGGAAAGTATGCTATTCCCGCGC